>CM057840.1:14938057-15554057 GCA_030068075.1 Paguma larvata
TTGGCATTTAAAAAAAAATGCAGTATAGTTTCCGTCTATGCCGTCTGTGTCATGCATCTTAACCACACCTTCCAAACAGCATAGACGCCAACAGAAAGGGGCGTGGGTCTTACCCAGTGCCGGCCTGACCAGACAGCACCGGATGTGCTGTGCCACCTCCGGTGGGATCAGAGCTGGATGGCCACCGAATCCCCCATTTCCCAAAAAATAAGCAAATGCCAGATTCCTCCCCGTTTGCGTGAAAGCTGTTTTCCAGCCTGGTACGAGGCTTTCATGTGATGACACAAATTCTCATTAAAAAAAAGAAATCCTGCTAGTGGTGAAGTCATGTGGCTTACCGTCTCTGGTACAGGTTCCCCCCACCCCCCATCCCCCCCGCTATCCAAAAGGAGAGCGTTCCTATGAAACTTTTCATAAGCCGAAATGGCATAAAAGCAAAGAAGCAATTACCGTTAATTTATATGGGGGAAATGTTGAGCATTCCCAGACCCAAAAAGTAACCTCTCTTAGACTTTTCTGATACCCTAGGACACATCTCGATAACAGATGCACAAAATAAATCAAATAAAGCACAGATGCTCACAGACACAGTTCAAAGCTATGGCGGCTTGATGCTGAGATGCTGAGCCTAGTTCCTGGGGAAGGAGCTTGGCGGGGCCACTCTTGCTGCTCGGGGGTGTGTGCTGCCTCCATAAGGGCTCGCTGCAAAACCAGTGCCGAATGCAATTTTCCTTGTCGCTTTCTTTCTGAAAAGCAAAAATCCTCCTTGGATTTCTTTCTGTTTGTGACACCAGGCACTGATGTAGGTCTTTTTGTAAAAGCAAAATGGCGGAACATGAACTTTTGCAAAGCAGGGGAAGCTGTACTTGAAAGTAACAACTCTTCCCAGGGTTCTGTGGTTTAAATGAATTTCCATAAGAAGTACACACATACAGTTTGTTCCATGAGCGATGAAGAACAATGTTTAAAATAAGATCTTCAGCCTAAAGGAAATCAGATTGAGAATGCGAGTTTTCCATTTGAAATGTGGCGGGTTGGGACGTGACTTCCGTTGTTGACGGGTTTTATGATCTCTCACGAATGTATTACTGCTTTCACCCCTCTTGCCACCATTTTGGTGACATCAAAAACACACCCATCCAGGCAAGGAGGAGAGGAGACCTTTAAAAATACTTCAAAATGCTTAAAGAATAAATGAAGAAAATGGCGATGTTCTTATCCTTTTCAACATTTAAATTTGACAGTTCAACAGATGCATTACCTCTCAGCTCATCAAGTGGTTTAGCAATTTCCGTGAGTTTTACTACATTCAGATGGAGAAGTACGCGCGGCAAGCCATCAACGACGGAGTCACCAGCACTGAAGAGCTGTCTATAACCAGAGACTGTGAGCTGTACAGGGCTCTGAACATGCACTACAATAAAGCAAATGACTTTGAGGTAGGAACTCCTCTTTATTGTTTGGACATTTCCCTCTTCCTTTTTTTCGGGATTTATTTTCTTTAGCAGTGTCCCCTGATCTGCGTGAGCCTCATTATCTCACACGAGCGCGTCCCGCTAGGGTGAGAGGTAGAGCAGCAGTGAGGAGCCCCCTCTGTGGTTCCCATCTGGGTCCCCGGGGGGCTGACCCACTTCTATCTCCTTTCCCATTCCCCAGCTTGGCTGCTTGCATGAAGACCCATTGGCCACAGAAAGAGGGAACTGGAGAATTCAAAGAAAGCTGCAGCAAGGAGCCCACACACAGTGATTCCCTTCCCAGAGAAGAGGTCCCCACTCTAATAGGCCTTTTTCGCTATTTAGGTTCTGGCATGTTGCTTGGGCCGACATATGCTGTGTGTGCTAGGATAGCTGCAAAAGTTGCTTTCTAGAAAAATCTGGGAAGGTTGATGGGGGAGTGATTTCGTGGTTTCTACTTTAATCAGCATCTATTGCCTTTATGAAAGAAATGGTACGAGAATTTACTAAGTACGTATTATGAGAGAGCCATCAACGCCTTTTGTGTGTTTGTTTTTGCTTCCGGTTTTGTTCTTTTGGGGAGAGAACCCCGTGTGTTTATTTCGCGTATGTGTAGCTTTGCCAGCATGCTGCTCTTAGTTCATGCTCTCTTGGACACACGTGCGCGCGCACACGCACGCACGCACACCTACAACATGCATATTCTGGACACACACAAAGCAGTATAGACGAGTCCCAGAAAGCAATAGCTATGCAACAGTGAAAGATGGGTGGCTATGAGTAAGGCGTTTCTTTACTGGCTAATGTGGTGCCTCAGCAAACACTTTTCATTGCAACATGATGACTGTCCATGAGACAACACTAGCGAATCTCCCAGTCCTCACAAAGGCATTTTGCTGAGCCCTGCTGGCTCAGGCAACAATAGTTAGAAGTGGGACTGTGGCAAGGGTTCTGCAGGCTGTGCCCACGATGCCAACTGTAGACAGGCTGTGGCCTGACAGCGTTGGTCCCTTCCTTGTTGTTATCTTGAGGACGAGATTTTTTTTTTCTCCCACATCTGCTCCTACCGGAACCTCATGTTAATAGTCTTGCTTTCCTCACATGGATAGGCACCCCGAAACACCCGGAAAGTTTGCACCTTCAGAGGAAGAGAGGGGCATCTTGGTTTAGACTTGCCAATAGAAGGATTTGCCCCTCCCTGCCCCCCGGTCTGCCCGTTCCTTTGGGGGCCCTTCCCGTATCGTTTTTAGTAGTGCAGATCAGTGACGCTGGCTTCCCAGGCACCCAAGGTGGAAGCTGAGCCTTTGGGAAGTCATGGTTTCCCCTTGGAAGTTTGAGCCTTGGAACTTTCCTTGGAGGTCATACCGGAAGCCACCAATTTACCATCATTGTCCCAGACGAGTATGTTTTTCTTGCCAAATGTGTTATGAACAAGGTTTTTCTTTGGCTGACCACATTAAAAGTGGGGACCCTCCTCGTGTTGCTTCACTATTTTAAAGTCTCTGTATTTAAGACGTGTTGTAGAGAGCTCTGGTTGACGAGTCTGACGGGACCCTCCCAGCAGAAGTTCTTCTAAAGCTGGAGAGTAGGACTCTGGCTAACTATTTTAAAGAAATCTTGGTAAGAGTTTCGTTTCTTTTTCTCCCCCTTTCTGGTAAGTCTGTTGCTCTCCACCTGACCCAAAGAGAATTCATCTGTGTGCTAGTGAACTCTTTACGGCTGATTACGGCAAATATTTGTTTGGCCGCGTGCGTCAGGCTTCATAAAAGCATTGCCCAAGGTTCGTGCGATGAGTTCCGCGTTTTTGCTGTGTAATATCCTCAAGAGGCCAAATCCTTACAGGGCACGTTAGGGTTTTTAGGGTTTTTTTCAACCTTACCTGGTCGGACTTTAATCCCCTGCTCACAGCACAAGGGCCAGAAGGCCACAAACAGGGGCGGCTGGCGTCCAGAGGTACCCAACAAGCTGCTCCATTTAGCATCATCTAAATCCTCCTATAATATGATTACCATCTGATATTCCTCTCTTTGTGAATCATATCCACTTCAGGCCAGGCCACCTCTCCTTTATCTGCAGAGTCTATTTTAAGACTGCTTCAGCGCAAGGAGTATGGGGCCCGGGGAGCAGTTTTGTCACTTCTCATGTGACTTCAGACAAGTTCTTGGTCTATTCTGGGTCTTTGCCTTCTTCAGTAAAAACTGGGGTCATTTCCGGAAATGTGGGAAGAAGAAATGCAGGAGCATGGGTTCTGCCCCGCCCCCTCCCCTCCCACGTATGCGCGTACGGCATACCCGCCATCGTATACAATCACTAAATAGCTTTTAATTGAGCCTCCCAGCTCGGCGCCCTTACTAACTAGAGCTTCAGATAAGACCATCCCTTCTTTTCCGTGCCTTTGTGCACGGAGGTCAGTGCTTAAGCGAGATGCTTAAAAAGCCGCTGGTCTTATCGGTGTAGCTTTACCACTGTGGGCCGTGGCCACGAGCCACAAGTAGACCCAGCACCTCACGCCGGATACCTCAACTGATACTGTGTCTGCACGGCTTGACTTTTGTATTTAAGTTTCTCCTCTTAAGATCACGCAAAGTGAATCTGTAGTCTAATAGGAGCAAATGAAGAGGATGGCCAAGAAGGGAACTGGATGCCTGGTTTCTTTTCTATTTTTTTTTTCTTTTTATTTTAAGAGAGAGGGAGTGAGCATGAGCAGGGGAGGGGCAGAGAGAGGGAGAGAGAGAGAATCCCAAGCAGGCTCTGCACCGCCAGCGCAGAGCCTGATGTGGGGCTTGAACTCAGGAACTGCAAGACCATGACCTGAGCCGAAATCAAGAGTCGAAAGCTCAACCGACTGAGCCACCCGGGCGCCCCTATTTTCTCATTTTTAAACGGAGACGAAGCAGGTAGGGGGACTCTGAAGTTTTGTCTACATGATGGCCAAAGATCCAATCAATGCAAATGAATATATTAACCCAATGGAGTATTAGCTGGTCAAGTAATAAAACAGCTTATTGATTGCATTTTTAAATCTCTCAATCAGTGGTTTGTTAACAATAACAAAATAGCTAACATTAATTTGATTATGTCCTGAGCATTCTTCTAAATGTCTTACCAATATTCACTGATGTAATGTGAGCGAGAATAATGATAGAGAGGTTAAGACGAGAAAGAGTTTAGTTTGCCTAAAGCTTTATCCTGTTTTTAAAGTGATTCGAAACTAGTAGGAACAGGTAGAGGCAGGGAGAGAGAGGGGTGAGGGAGAACGAGGCTGATGCTCTCCCTCCTTCGCCGGGACTTTCTCCTTCTTTCTCTTCTGCTGCTGGTCTTTTTTCAGCTTTCCGCGCCGTCTGCGTCCGCCTCTGTCATAAGCTGGCTGGTGGCACCTCTGTCACTGCTTAGCACCCTCCCCCTCCCGCCCCTGCTGCTCCTGGCGCTCAAGGCCAGAGTGGTTGCTGACCCCTGGCCTACAGGAAAATGAAGCAGATGGGGAAGGTTTATCACTGGCGAGGAGGGAGTGGCTTGAATCTCTCTCCTCCTCTAGACCCTGGTTTCCTGGCCTTTATGAGTCAGGGCCTCCTAAGTGACAGGAGAACTTGCTCTGCCTTTTGTATCAGTTTACACAATGGCCAAGATTCTTGGCACAGCACTCGGGCTCAGTGTGGTGAGAGCTTGAGAAGACCCAGGGGAAGCGGGAGAAGACACTGAGGGGGAGGGGCAGGAACCCCGCGGTCGGCTTGGGCCGAAGGAAGGCAAGTTGGCCACCTCCCACGGGGTGGGGTGCCTCACTTCTGAAGGTGAGTTTGCGAAGGGGTGCAGGAGAGGGGTGTTTAATTACAGGCTGCTTGTTTCACTCCTACTTCTCACGTTTAATGAGATTGGCAACAATAAATTTGTCTTTCCAGGTGTTATGGGATGTATTTCCATGCTCCATTCACACTTCACTTTGAAGAGGTTCCAAACTTTTTTTTTTTTTTTTTTACAGGGAGGGATAGGAGGGTTGGGATTCCTTCCCAGTTTTTTTAAATCATACTGATACTTCTGACTTCAGGGGTGTACGAGTTGGATTTTATGACTTTTTTGTTTCCCTCGCCACTGTGGCAGGAAGGAAGGTAATGATGGCTTGGAAAACTGTCCGCCTCGAAGGCTGTGCTGAGCGCTCTCTGTCTTTCTCCCAGTGACCCCTCAGCGGTCAGCCAGCACCCCTCCTGGGCCTCCTGGTGGTAGCCATTTATCTGTGGGCAGGGTCCACGTGCCCTGGGAGACTGCCTGGCCTCCATCGCCCTCACTAAAGACCCAGGTTTGGGGATGGAAGGCTTAGAAATAAACAGAATGGGGAACCTGTTTCACTGATCCGTGGGCTTCCACGTACCGTTTCCCAAGATACCAATCAGCATCCCACCAAGCAGATGCTCCACCATAGAGCCGGTGCTTCGACGCTGTTTAGGTGTCACGGGACGGGCCAGGAGGGCGCTCCCGCAGACCCGCTTCTGGGTCGTCTCGCCTTCCGCTTCAAAAAGAGGAAATCCGAAAGCAGCACCCCTCACCCCCACCCCCAGCCCCAGCCCCAGCCCCAGGCACGCACGCTCGGAAATACACGCGGGGAATACACTCTCTCCACCCTGCCTGCCCCCACGGCCAACCCGCCCGCGTCCCACACCGCACGCATCGAGGAAGATTTAATGTATTTGGAAATCTCTCATTCACGTTGTCATCTCTTTAAAGAAAAATGAGGACAGGTGGATTTAGGAAGCGCTTCCCTCTGCTCCAAATAGATACTTAAATATGAGTGATCGCTTGGAAAACTGGCGCGCGAGTGAAAACCTTTTACTGCTGTTGCCGTCTTTTGGCCCCAGAGCCGCAGAGCCGTTTGAGTGATCACATGACATATGCCCTTGGTGGGTGGCGAGGAGGGAAAGAGACTCTTAGCATTTCTTCCCCTGCCAGTCCCGCCACTGACAAGCCAAATTGATCTTTTAAGAGACTAAATGAATGTTCTCTAAATATATGTACCCACATGGCTGTCTGGGCACATACTCCTGTACGGAATGATGGGCTGAACGGTGAAGGAGAGAACGGTGAAGACGCCCGGGCGTCAAGGTGGGCTCGGAGGGGTGGGGGGTAGGGCAGAGGCGGGAGCGCGCGCCAGCCGGAGCTTCGGTTTTTGCACCGCGTGTCCTTTGGGGATTCAAGGTGTTGATTGGTATAATGAAGCGGGCCCATTGATTTATCATCTGTTTGGTAATGTCGTTGCATTTTTAGCTCCCCGTGTCTTTTTTGTCATTGGGTTACATTCAAGCCCAGTAAGATCGGCTTTAAAACCTCCTTACTCAACAGCTTTATTAGTTATAGCATTCCATGACCTTTCTCAACATTCTTAAAGAAAAAGATACAGTGTAACGTCGCTTTACTTTGCTTATTGTCCTTTGTTGGGGTGAACAAAGCCTTCTCTACAGTGGCGACAGCACATAATTATACAGCTTTCAATGGCAGTGTCTTGGCACATATCAAAGTTCAGAGGAGCCTTTAGAAAAAAAAAAATGTTTTGTGGCAGCCTAGGGAGGGTCTCATCTTTCCTTCAGAAAATAGTTCAAGGCTCTTCTGTCAAGCTTCCCTACTTAGAACTTTTTCTCCTCCTGCTTCATAAAGTTTAAAGCGGATTCGGTGGAGTTCTATGATCTATTTCCTTTGAAAGATTGTTCCTCAGCACAGAGAGGCCTTTTGACTTCAAGAGTTCACAGATTCATGTCTTTAGGTATCATATGTCTGACCTTACCAGTTACTCCATTTAATGTCGGAGAAAAAGCCTCTACCCTTTGTGTTTGTCTGTTTTGCCTCTGTGAAATGATTTGGTGAAAAGACCATCCTTTTTAACACACCACCGAGAGGCCGCTTCTGCTGCACATACCCTGTGGCTTTTTCTCTCTTTAAAAAAAAAAAAAAAATTGTCCTTGTGTTTTGTGTATGGATGAGTTCACAGTGAGAATAGAATTATACAAGGGCAGACGCACACACAAAAAAAAAATCTTTTGCTTCCCTCCCTCCCCGCCGCCCCCCCTCCACAATCTATTGGCTCTCTTGGTGGCTGTGCCCCACCAGGAGAAGCCATTTAGCAAACACAGAGGTGGCAGCCGCGTTACGGAGATGCCGGTGGGTTTTCCCTTGCTTCGACCTACCCCTAAGGCCTTCGTAATTAATTGTCCTTCAGAGATGGGGGAAGTTCAGAGGCAGTGCGTGGAGTGACGCCCATTGTCTGACATTCACTCCTCCCTGCCTCTGCTCTTTCTCTTCCTCCCACAAAGGGTTATCGGTAGGAGAAAGGGAGCAAGTTCTCTGCAGAGAGCCAGCGGCCGGCGGTGGTTGGAGCTTTCGGGGGGATGTTAGCATTGTGTCGGGCCCGTCCTGGATGAAACGTCCGAAGAAGTTCTAACGGCCTTTTGGAAGCGAGCCTGTTTATTTCGTCGAGATTAAACGGGCTCATTGAGCGGCCTAAAGCGTGTGCGAAAGTTGGTGCTCCCTTTTCACACGGCGGAGAGTATTTGAAATCACATTTCCTCATCTTCCTCCCGCTCCCCGATGTTATTTCACTGGAATCGTTTGGTTCTCGTCTCAGCCGTCTCAGCCGTAGGGCAGAAAGATGTAGGGCCCGTTCACGCCTTTCTCTTAGGGATCCCGGGGTAAATTTGCAGGCGGCAGGTCTTTTTGCCAACATCCTTTTCGGGGAAGCATAGGACTTTGGTGCTTGAAAGTAGATTCGGTGTGCTTCAAAAATACTGGATCGTCTTCAGGGATGGCCTTGAAGCCAGTCTTGGGTGCCCTTTGGTAACTGACGATGTGCGTGCCCCGCCCCCCGCCCCAGCCCCCGCCTTTGGCCGAGACACAAAATAAAGATGCGAGGTGGAGACGGCTCTCTGGGAAGTAAAGGAGAAGGAGGCCCATTAATGATTATTATACTTCTGTTCCTGTTAAATAGGATGAAGCCAAGAAAAACAAATATAATTGTTCTTCCAAAGAGAGGTCGAATTGGCTCGTTAGAAAGCTTTCTTCACCGTCGCCTTCACAGCGACGTCCAGGCTGAAGGGAACCATATTGAGAGGAAATCTCGGTGTCCCTCAGAGCGGTTTGTCCTGAAGGAAGGGACCCATAATGATATCTCCCCCCTGTAGCTCCTTGAATAACTTTCACCACGGACCTTTGGGCATCTGAAAAGAACCTGTGTATGGAAGTCGACACAACTAATATAGTCATACCAAAAAGGGGGTCATAAAAAATTAAAGTTATTCTTATGAATCTTTCATCAGAGGCAGTGAAAAGGGACACGAGTGTCGTCTAAGTCCTTTGTGCTGCGAGCTCTTCTTCCGGGCTCTGGGCTATTGTTCCAGCAACTCCTCAAACAGACTTTCGCTTTCAAACTGACAAAAGTCACTTAAAAGCTAGACAGCTGTACCAACACACCCACCTTAGCGAGCGGGAGCCACAGGCAGGTGCCCAGCCCTCCGAAGAGACCTCATTTCCAACGGGCAGGGGCCACTTGGTCCTATGTGGGTGATGCTCTCACCCGCGCCCTCGGACAGGGGACCCGCCGCTGCTAGTGTGCGTCCCCCACCTCGCACCCCTTCCTCGCCCCCCGCGTTTCTCTCGCCTTTTCTTGACAGCATGAAACTTTGCCATCCAGGATAATATTGTACCTGAGGCGGCATGGCCAGGGTCAGGTTCACGAAAGTTTGAGCCCAGAACTTAGCAGAAGACAGAGGGAGTCAGTCTCAAAACTCTCTCCTTCCTTCCCCCCCCTTCTCCCGCTTCCCTTTATTCCGCCCTTTTCCACCAGCCTAAAGCTCTCCGCAGCTTTTCAGACTTCCGCCGCCTCCTCAGGAGTCACTGGGGTTGCTCGGGAGACACCCACCGATGGTGGGGCCGAGCCTGACCTCAGGATTTGAGATGCAGCTGGAGACAGATAGGTGGGTGGCGCTGCCTGCGTCCCCGGCCTCGGGGCGGCAGCCGCCGTGGGCACGGCGAGTCCTCCCCGTGTGTGTGTTACAGCCCCCCCCCTCCCCTGTCACCTTGTGTACAGTCTGGTCTGTGACACTGATGGTGATTATGTCATTATTTTGCTCTGGGGGCCCTGGCACATCTGCAGAGCCCAAGCACATCTTCTTTGTTGTGCTGGCAAACGTCCCACACCGCAAATGCTTCATTAGCCCTGCCGCCGGCCTCCTTGCCAGACGCGAGTGCCCAAATCCAGGCTTCTTTCTGCTCCGTTCTTTTGTGTGGCTGATGATCGTGTATTCATCTTCCCGGCTCTTCCCCATTTTTCCTCGACTTCTGAACCCCAGATGTCCCAGTTTTCTTGCCCAAAGCAGTCTGAAGTCTCCGACGAGAAACGGGGTGACTCTACCCCTGACCCCAGCCCCAGCCCTCGCCGGAGCTTCCTACTTTTCCGTTCCCCAAATGAACAGGGACTCTGAATGGCTCCCCAACGGGAGGACTAACAGTTTCAAACTTGGAATTTGAATAGATAACCAAGGGACAGCCCCCAGTTTATGGCGGTAGATAGGGTTGGGATTAGCAGTTAGTAGATATTGCTTACTGGACGAATGCCTTTCTCCTCCGTCCCCTCCCCTTTCCTCTCCTTGGTTCCTTGACTTGCTTCTACACATTGCCACATTTTACCAATTTTCAGAAAGCAGTCTAAAACGTGAGTACAGGAAAGATTCTTCACGCTTCGCTGTGCGTGTTACAGTTGTCGGAAGGTTCCTTTTCTCTGAATGGAATCTTCCCGTCTCCGCTCTACCCTCTACCGTAGTCCCCTGCCTCCTTCTGTGGCCTCAACCTCCCCAGCCCCCAACAAGGACCTGCTATTAGATATTTAAAGTGATTAACACCTGGCTCTTTTGGAAAGGAGGTAAAACTTCTCTCTTAAGTTTTATTCTGTATATTTCACAGAACCATAGCGTCGGTTCAGGTGTGCAGGTTTCTCTATTAACTGCGGTAAATTTCAGAGTTTAATATCTTGGGCTGTGATGGGTGCTCCGTAATCGGGATGTTTAATTTCCCCTTAAATTTTGAATTAATTGGTCTGTATTAGAATCCGATGAGTGGCTTCCCCAGGGGAGAGTTTAACCAGTTTTTATCCCCCAACCACTGCAACATAAGATACTTTAATGTCTCTATCTTTGAGCAAAACATAGATTTTTTTGTTGTTGTTTCTTTTAAGGGAACGAATTCCCATATTTTTATGGGAATCACAGTCAGACACTAGGACAAAGACACTGGTAAGGAATAAAGAGAACTCCTTCCAAGGACTGAGTGGTCATATTGTACGAGGTCCATGAGCTTTCCAGTCACTGAGCCCCGTTCTGAATTTGAGGAACAACCTGGCTGGCAAAGTGAAAGCAGAGGTGGTCGCATGAGGAGGCCGCCCAGCCCCGGGCAGGAAGCCCGTCAGGAGAGGCTGGTACCTGTCATTGATGGAATCATTTTCAAAAGACTCAGGATGTCCCCAGAACACTCCCAACCTTCCATTATTAGCTCATTATGGTTTTATCACCCATGGGTTTATTTAAACCCTTTTTTAAGCCTAACCGCATTCTCAGAGTATACCACTCCTCGAGATACTAATTCTCTAAATTTATTACCTGCTGTGAAAATTGTATCTTTCTTTTATGGCTCTTAAAGTGATTTCCCTGGAACTCCAAAGGGCTATCCCTTGTTATAATATCCTGGGATTTGTGGACAGAACTGTGGCCATATTCTCCATTTCCTTTCTGATTTTATAGACCTTGATCATCCCTCCCTCTTAATCGTCATCTCTCCAGATTAAGGGGCTTTAATCCTTTTTAAAAGTCTAATCTCATACAGTAAGTGGGCTGTCCCTGATCGTTTCAGCTGCCCTCTGTAATGCGCTTCCCGCGTGACTGTGTCTTGGTGAGGGGCAGTGCCGTCACTAGACAAGGGGACAGAATTCCAGCTGGGTGGCCACACCACGCTTCGGTGATTATAACTCTTCCACACACACCCGACGGGATTTGTTTTGACTGTCCCAAAAGTTTATCCTCAGAAGTTGGATTCTCGAGTAGCTTCTCAGTTAGCACTTTTTGGTTAAAATGAGCCCACGAGACCGATTTATGAGACTCTTGGCAAGGATTCTGGCGGCTCTGAATGTGTCTACAGGACATACCCAGCCAGATAAAAAAATGGGCGGATCCCCCATACTGTCCGGATGTTTTCAGTGCTCTTGTAGATAAAGTATCTGAGCGTTTGGTATCAAGAAGACATGGCCTTCGTCTTGGGTTTGAGCCTATAACAATGATAACTAGGGCAAGAAATCTCTGCTCTCTAAATTATTCTCAGGCAGGAAACGAAATGCTCACTTACAAGTAGGTGTTATTTTATATAAAAGCATCACCTTGAAATCTGAAAAAGAAATCCTTTGGGGAGTCTTTGCCACGTCAGCGGTCCTGAACTAATAATAGCGTAGAACCTAACTAAGGACTTGCATTCTGGAACCAATTCCTGGGATCAAATCCCAGCTCTGCCACTTTCTCGCGTGGAAACCTTGGCAAATGTCTTACCCGTTCTCTGGGCCTCAGTCTCCTCGTCTCTAAAAGGGGGAAGATCATGGCGACTATCTCACAGAGTCGTCTTGAGAATTAAATGAACATGCGTGACTTTCTTAGCACGAAGTAAGTGCCGTATAAGCATTTGCTTTTATTAATTCCTAGAGCCAAGTAAAAGTCACCTTGTTGCGTTATCAGTAGCTCAACTATTGCACCATTTCCTGCTGACCCTAACTAAATAGGCAAACAAACAAATGAGCGAGGAGGGAGTTCTCATCAGAATTGGGACAAAGAGCCCATGCAAAACTGGCTTTAAAAAGAGAAAGCAATTCCCCCTGCCCGGGGTGTGGCTGTGAAGGCGACACCAGCCGGGAGCAACTCCAAGGTTCTGGAATCATGGCTTCCAGATGAGAAGAGCAGCGATGAGGTGATGGGGTATGATGGAGGGGGCGCCGATCGGAGGGTCCGATCCCGGCAACACCTGCCTTTTTTGGGCTCTCCTTTGCTCACCTGTAAAGTGATACAATTACTCACAGAGCTTTGTTCTGGCTCTGAAATCCTGGGATTCTAGAATAAAGACATTCTGCATTCTCTAAATAAATCCTGGGCATGGTGCAAAGCTTTAGGCAGTGATTGCGGAGCCCCCGGGAATCCAGATGGTGTCCACGTGGGGCCACTTCCACCCTCGTGGCTCTGCTGTGGCTTCATTATCTCAGTGAGCATCTCTGGGGTGCCCATTTCGGTGTGCTCCCAAGGCCCTCTTCGCAGATCTCAATCTCGGCGGTGCCCTTGGAGACGTGGCAACTCCCTTGCTGAGATTATAGGGACTAATTTTTTAAATTCATAAACATTTGTTGACTGAATTGGCACAAGTCATGATACTTACTTGCGGCTCACTTTATTTGTTGCGTTGGCTAGGGCGGCCAAACAATGAGGACGTTTGTCTGTAGGCCCTCATGCAAGTGGGTTTTCTGGGAGATGGTACGGAACTGGACAGACTAAGGGAGCGTCTGTGTACCTGTTCCCACACGTCTTCCTATATGCCCCAGATCAACCCAGGCCATTGGCATTCGTGACACGCATTAACCTCTGTGGAATCTACAACCCCTCCCCCTCTTACAGGACAGAAAAGACTTGATTCAGACAACTACCTTCCTTCATAGGCCTGGCTGGTAATTTTTGCAAAAGCAATACCACCTTGTGTCTTAAGGACTCTCAACGTGGTGGCAGTCTCCATCGGGAAAGTCTTTTCCACTGGGACTTTGTATGTGCTCATGTGCGTGGCTGATAGGTATCAAATCTTCACACAAGTCATTTGGATACGTATTTTTCGTCTTTCTGTGGTCATAGTCCCCAACTTCTATTTTGGGGGGTAGGGCTACCATAACATCTTAAAGTAAAATCTGGTTCTACGGGTGACTTTTAGTAAAAGGTAATAATACTGTTGACTGAGAACAAGTGTGGGGGTTTGAGTGGCGCTAAAGGTAGAGAAACAACCAGAAGCAGAAGTAGGTGGAAGAAGATGAGAGGCTCAGGTGTCGAGGCCACTGAGTTTCCTTTACTATAGAGACAATTTTCAAAGGTTTATCATTTTCAGTGACCCGAAGGTATACGTGATGACTCCTGTGAGTGCCTTTCAGCAGGGCCCATGCAAGGGCCAATCCCGGACACCACCCTAAGACTCCCCGCCCTGAATGTTACCTCGAGTCCAGTTAGGGGTTGGCAAGGGTGGAGGGAGGCTCCCAGAGGCCCCGGTGGCCATTCTGGAATCTGTCTCTCCCCTCCTTCGAACTATTTACCTTTCTTGAAAAAGGAGTTTCAAGGCCATTCACAAGCCCTTAGGCTGCTTTGAAATACAGCTCATCCTTAGTTTCGCAAAGGGTAATTGTGGGGGAGAGACCAATAGAATACTCTAGAAGCACAAAATAGAATTTCGCTGACGGAACAAAGATCTTTTAGTCAACACCAAAAGATGGGACTGGGGCGTTTCATCCCAGTCCTTCCTCAAAGCAGCCCGGATGATTTGGGATGCCTCCTCTGTTGTTAGCAGAGTGGCAGCCTCTCCCAGGATCCGGTGTTCTTAGAAGCACTCTTTAGATTATCACCCACATCTCACAGCGCCTTTTCTGGTGCTTGCAGCAAGCGGTGGCGTTCTTGTCGTCCCGCCTGAACTCTACTTCCTAACGGTTTCCCCCGGGCTCCTCTCTCCCATGCTCCATCAGCAGGAATACAGGGCAACGCAGACCAGTTTCCATGTTAGCCTCGGCAAAGCTTAATTATGAAGATAAAGCTGGTGCAGAACACAATCACGTAATGCATTCTCGAACGAAACAGGAGTAACTGTGGATTATCTGTGCCCGGCTTCCTTTCGTGCAATATTGGAGAGTTTATGTCTTGTTGTCTTTGGATAATCTCCCGTCCAAGAATGGCACCAAGCTGGGCCCTATTTATCTTCCCACCTCACTCAGTAATTGTAGCAAAAGTTAAACTGTAAGCACTATCAGCCTGTCTTGAACCCAGATGCCCGTGGCACCTAACTCGTGGGGCTGCCTTGAAGGGAAATTAGTTAACACTGCCCGGCGACTGGTACGCGGCTTGTTTTTTTTAATCTAAGTTGCGAGCTGCTTCATTTGATGTGTTGTGAAGGAGGTACAGACCCCTCCATCTTGTACATTTGAATAGTGACTGGCAGGAAAGTTCCGAAAAGCTCCCCATCAAGGCAGAGCAAGACTGAAGTCTTCCTGGTCTTCGACCACCTCTGGGCGTGGTTTAGCGCTGATCCCGTAGACACGGGCAGGCTTCGATGCGTGTGGAATGGCGTGACATTGCAGGTCGAATTTGGGGGAATCAATCCCAGCCGCCCAGCAAGAACGAGGCGTGTGCTGATCCAGTGAGGCCCACGGGATTAGTGAAGAATGAAAGCGCATTCAGGGGAACGGTTAGCCCTCAAGTTTGGCTAAGGGCAGAGGTTGGCAAACTGTTGGCGTGCGGGCCAGATCTGGCCCGCAGCCTGTGTTCTATGACTCCGAGCTCAGAATGGTTTTTATATTTTTAAAAAGGTGGAAACAAGAAGAAGAACGTGCAACAGGGACAGGACGTGGCCCACGAAGCTTATGTATTTACTCTCTAGCCCTTTGCAGAGAAAGATTGCCGACGCCCTGGCTCAGGTTGTCTCCCTCTTTTGGAGAAGAGGAGCTCTCTCTGGTCCTGAGGTTCCAAAACCCTATGATTCTTTGATGAAATCGTCTTGGTCCGGCTCTTACCTGAGTAGCCTGCCTGATGCATAATTCCAGTGGAAGGCTGCCAGTTGTGCTTAAGATCTAAGAGTCTTTTCATAGTATTTGAGTGGGGGGGGGGATGCAGACATTGGGGCAAGTATTAGACTTTAGTTCTTAAAACTTTGTCCCTGATCTTCTCTTCGGTTAATTTTATTCATTTGTTTGTTTTGTTTGTTAAAACTTGGAGTCACTCTTTGAAACACGTGCAGAGTTTGGGAGGGAAGGAGAATCGATTCCGTCGCCAGAAATAACATGACACTTGTCGTGTTTCCTGACACGTGTGTCCCACCAAGACTCCCCAAGCCGTTTTCATCATATTCGGTGAACCACATTTCAGCCGCACAAAACAATGCCGACCCTGTCAAAGAGGTTATTCTAAACTCTCCCGTAAGAGTTTATTATATGCTACCTCCTTTTCTCCGGATGTGGAAGAGATGGTTTTATGTATCTTGACATCTCTCCGCAGAGTTACCAACGGAATGTTTACACCGTTTAAAAAGTATACACGCATTATTAACAGGTAGAGTGGACGTTAAGACGTTCTTTTTTACTACCGGAAGTCACAAGTGTTCAAAACGCTCAACTCTAGCACGTTTGTCGGTAACCGTATGATGTGTTTCTCAGTACGGATCCTATCAGCATCTTAAGGGTGTAGACATTTTATGGTGCATTCTGTGTTTTCTAAAGAGCCACTTTGAAAAGAGAAAGACGCGAGTCAGGCGAGGAAACCAAGAAAATAGGCAGGGCATGCCTCTGGGCTCCATTCACGCTGCGGTCAGAGAGGTCCACGGGAGTGAGAGCCCAGAGCCGCCCCTCACGGCCCACTTGGGATGCTTTTTCATGGAGTTCCGCCGTCCACTCAAGGCGGATCCTCAACCTCCCTCCCTGCAGCTTCCATGACCGTTCCTTCTTTTTATTCCATTCTCGCCCAGTGGGCCACCAGCGCTCATCGTCCTGCTCCTCCGCCAGCACGTGTACCGACTGGTGCGGCACTGGAGGGTGTCAGGCAGTTTAACTTGGAAGTGTCCCGCCACAGGCTCCGTGTCTGTCCCTGCCTCAGTGACAGACGGAGAGACATGCTTTCCCCTTTGCCACTTTTTCTAATTATCCCTCCAGCTCTTTCAGTCTGGCCGGGAGAAACCTGGGGACCGTTGTGTCCCCACCCCCACCCCTGGCGCATTAACATGACATTGCGTGGTGCGCGCAGAACTGGAGCAGGCTTCCACCAGCTGAAACCTCTGATCCCAAACCCACCAGAGACTTTGGCTTTTGGATTTTGGCAAGAAGGCCTGTTGCCCATCAGGTCAGCATGAATAAAGATTTCTTTCTTCCTTTCTTTTTTAAAGTCAAGCACCAACTGACACTGCCCCCAAAGCTCCCTTTCTCAAGACAGTTTAACCCCTTCTCCCCAGTACATTTTTTGTATTCAGAACGCACGGGATTTTGTTTTACTTTTTGCCTGGGAGACAACCAAGAAATCTACCGTATGCAAAATCTGAAAGCTGAATCAATTCTAAGCCATCTTATCATTTTTAAAGTATGTTTATCCAGCTTCGCAGTAGGAACAAGCAGACTGTTTGAAGGCCACATACTTTTCAAACCTTGGTTGCAACACGTTTGCCCCGTTTTGAAACCGTCTTTATCTAGCCGAGAAAACGAAAATCTATTTGACAAAGTGGCACTCTGGCCAGTTTATCTTGCAATATGGCTTTAGCTCACTGAGTCTATTGATTTCCTTAAATTAATGTTTACAGAATGCTACTGAATTTTGCTCAACAGAACATTGCTCTTTTGAAGGCTTATAAAAATATATATATATATGATACAGACTGTTATTGCTATGTGTTCCTTTGCTTAGAGGAAACATGGGGGGGTGTTTTTATTTTATTGTCTTTTTGTTTTGTTTTGTTTTTAAGGACAGCCTTGAACTATAGCCACTTCCTATAAGCATTTACTCTTCACATATTTAAGTAGCAAAACATGCTACTAGGAAGTGAGCCCACTCTTAGGCCTACAGCTGCATGGGCGTCACGCTGATACACTCTTATAAGTTCCCCGAAAGCTGAACGCCACTTGAAACATCAGAGTGAAAGAGACTTTAGTCCAAAGCCTGGTTGCTGCCGCAGAACCTTCCTCTGCCCCGTCTGGTATAATCTGGCAGACATCGGCAAGGGGCTTCTCAACCAGTGCTCCCCAGATAATACTCGGCCTCCCAAACATAGGTGTGAGCATCCTAATAAAATTTAAACACCATGTAGCCATTTGGTGGGAACTCCAACTACGACACCTTGTTCTTTGACTGCGGCGCCTAGTGATTAATTTATGTACAAAACCTAATCTCTAGAGATGATTTTAAAAGTGACCTTCCCAGGGAAGCACCCATGGCCCTTCAGCTCCTGAGAGGGACTTAAGTCACCATCATGACATGACTGAAATAAAACTTACGGAATACAGAGCAACTTTGTCAACTTGTTGACTCAGCCAATAAAATTACTCAAGCAAACATCCTCCAGGCATCTCTCAAAATACTGCTTTGTGCACATTTGTTAATCACAGTGGAACACTTCCCAGGAATTAGACTCTTCCTTAAAGGTTCAAAGCACCACCTTACGTTCGGGTGGTATTTTATGCTTTCCAAAGCACATTCATGTTTGCTTTCCCACCTGACCCCTCCCCGCCATGACAGGGCTTTGGGACACAATCCCACAATGCACCCGTGCAGCGTCCTGCGCCATGTCTTCCTCCGGGGCCAGTTAGTCCCCAGCCGTGCACACTGGCCGGATAAACGCGGGCATGACTGCAAGGGAGACCCTTAGTAGCAGCGCCTTGTAACCATATTTCAAAGCTCCACGTCTCCTTCTCTGCCCCTGACAGGAAAATTCAGTGAGACCAAGACAGCGGAGAGGAGCAGCCGTAACGTATCTGTTCTTGCCTTTTCATCTGATAATCTCTGCGAGGAGTCACTAAAGCATCTGAGTTTATCCATTTAAGTCCACTCTGTCTGCAGTTTAAGTCCCCAGCTTGTGCCACCGCCGTCAGGAGCTGTGTCTCTCCTTGATCAATATTTACTTAACAAACAGCGGGGACGGGAGAGTTTGTTTAGAGGAATCATGCACAGCGGGGTGAATGAATGCTCGGGGAAGGGCTTCAACTTTGTCTCCTTTCCTAGGACCTGTGTGTGTGTGTGTGTGTGTGCGCGTGTGCATGCATGGCAGAGACCCTTTCTCTTTGTAGCTTCTCCAAAGACACGTAGAAGTCATCTAGAAAATGCCTCGCCATGTACGATTAGTGCATTGTTTATACTATAAGAGAACTCATGATGTAAATCCCAGCTCGAAGTTCGAGTTTTCCTTTGTGCTCCTACACAGGTTAAACATTTTGGAAAGGCTAGTGGGATGAACTAGATACACAAGCATCTTCTTTTGACCCCTTTCAGAGAAGTGGGAGGGAAGAGAATGCGGATGGAAACAGTGAAAGGGGTTCGACCAGGCAAGCCCTGACTATATATTTCTGATGGCATTACATTTTTAAAACAATTTTTTTTTTTTTACAAAGCCCAAGGAGAAAAGTAGCTCTCCAGATCTGCAAAGCGGCTTACCCAAGCTTTCGGAATTAGATGCGTCTAACGCGAATAATAAGTATGAATACCTCGGTGTTCAAGTTTAGAGAGCACTACTGTTCTTTCGACTTCGCTGAAACAATTGCTTGAAGGCTCAAGTCGGTGTCTTCAATGCCCTCGACTTAGAGGCATCTGGGTCTGGTTTGAGGGGTTTTGTTTCTGTGCGGGCAGAGGCTGGGGGAGTTATTTATTTATTTGATTTTGTGAATTGGAGTTGTGAAGCCATCTGAAATATTCATGCAGAATTGTCTGAGAAGCCCGTTTCTGTTTTATTTACTGCACAGTAGAACAGCCACAGTGGATTAGTTCTACAATACCCGTAACAAAAGCCCAACAGCTGATGCATGTGATGTTAGGAGGTGACAAAACAGTTAAAGTATGCTGCTGGCTACAGGCAAGCAGTCAGCAGATGCAGACAAAAGGGTTTGTGACAAGAATAACTCTCTCTCCAAGGCGAGCAGTGAAGAGTATCCAAAATACCAGTACCCTTTTCTCCTTGACATTGTCTTCTTACAGTCAGCATTTTATTGCCCTTTTATAGTATTAAAAAAAAAATGGAGGAGGAAGAAGAAAGAAAACCCACACACAAACTAATTCACCAAAACACTAGCCAGGATTTTAC
Source organism: Paguma larvata (assembly GCA_030068075.1). NCBI lineage: Eukaryota > Metazoa > Chordata > Mammalia > Carnivora > Viverridae > Paguma > Paguma larvata. The sequence continues at coordinate 14,957,578 of CM057840.1, forward strand.
TTTTCCATCCCTTAAATGCTCCTGCCCGTGCATAGGTTTCCTTTTACATTTCCCCATCAGAGTAAGTTTGGGAAAAAAAAAAAAAGTTGAAAAGATGATCTCCCTTGATAAGACTGTGATCTATTGATAACCTTGATAAGCCGTTGGAGCCTTTGGTTGTGGGGGAGGGGCTGGAGAGCGAGCACCACGCCTGGTTTGTTTTCTGTCCTTTTCGGCACAGACCAGCTCACTGCTGAAACGAGACCAGTGGACCGATTTTTAAAAGGGATCGAGGATGGAGAGGCATCCCTGGGGAACTGTGCAAGGGACCAGGTCTAGGTCCCCTGCAAAAGGCCAAGGGATGAGCCTGGGGACATTTCAGAGGTGTGAAAAATCAGCTTCTCTTGTCTCCAGAAAATAGGAGAGGCTGTCTTCTTTTTAACCTTTGTAATTCCCTTTCTATTCTCTGTGACATTCATTCAGCTGCCAAGAGCGTTTGGCAAGGTTTGGGCCAGCGAGCACACTTCCAGTGACCACTAACCTTGGTATGTCCTGACACTTATGATGAGTGTCTGCAGGACACAGAAGGCAGGCAGCCTGCTATGTCAGGCTTTTATTATGTACTGCAGAGGCTAGGGACAGTCAGTTTAATAAAACAAATCATCCTTGAAGGTAAAGCAACTGGGAAGAGGAGGAGGAAGACGGGGGAAAATGTGTCTTTGCCACTCATTCCGAGAAAGAGAGAGAAAAAAAAAAGAACAACAAAACAGCAATCCACCCAACACACCGTGTGTGTTATGCGTGCGCCTGTGTGCGTGTGTGCGCGCGCACGCGCAACCCAGGCACAGCTGGAGCAGATTTGAAAACATCCTCCCGATTTCCCCGTTTCATCAAAGCCCATAAGGCCCTTGTTTGCTCTGAGGAGACTCAAGTACAAACAATTGTGATGAAATTGGTAGATGCTGGTAGCCAGCCCCCTTCAAATTTATAAGTGCCTTCAAGTACCTCCTCGCAATTATATTCTCCTCCAAATATCAAGGCAAGGAGAAGCAAGACCATTTGGGGTGAGGTTCCTATATTGGGACGCCTTTGTATCAGGCAAAGTTTCCATTCTCCTCTCCTGAAGAACACTCGGCACCAGCAGCTCTCACAATAGCCTCCGAGTTGCAGCCAGAGTCTTTGGAAGCCTTTTGTTTTTCCCCTGTGGCATGTCCAAAGGCATGGCCTTCCCTCCCCCCTCCCAGCAGCCTGCATTGTCTTGCATTCCAGGCGCTTGATTGACTGTTGCCACCTGATGCTGAGGAGATACTCTGGGGTTCATTCTGCAGATTGTTGGGTTCTATTAAAAGAAACCTAGATAAGGGATTACTTGTCACTAAGGGATTTTCTGCAGATGTTTGTTAGTGATTGGAAATCCATTAGGTGTGAAGAGGTACAGAAAAATATGGCAACATCGTCCTCCCAAGCCCGAATTCTAAGACAGTCCCCCCCGAAAAGAAATCAGAAAGAACCCCCTCCAACTGTGTTAAATGGAGCGGGGGAAAGTTTTGAAGCAGAAAGGTAAGGGTCTGTTTTCTCATGGGTGATATTTCTACCTGCGGGTGGAATTCCTTGACCACTCTCTCAGAAGACCAGTTGCTACTCATCAGTTTACCTCTCTGGAGCCACCAAAACAGATTAATCACTCTAGTATTAGAGGATCTTTTCATCTACTGCTTTAAACCAGCCCAATCCGTTGTATGAGTATTACCTCAAAGTAAGCACTAAATTAGCAAACCGTTTCTTGTTCCAAAAGTATTCATCCCTTCTCGAACATAGACCAATAACCCAAATCTCCCCGGGGGCGTCCTCTGTACCGTTCACATTTATTTCGAAGTTACTAGCTCTTCCATGGGTTTTCTCAGTCACAGATCCACAGCTTGTCAAGGTTTCGATGCCGCATATAAATAGAAATGACTGAAAATGCATGAGGAAGGAGCCGGCATGATTTAACGATAAGACACCTGGACATGTGATTTCACATGAAATAATTTCTCATAATTTATTCACCTTGTAGAGTCTCATTTCTTCATCTATCAAATGAGTTTTGAGATCTAGTCCAACTCTTTAAATGTTATCTTTCTTAATCATTCTTTTAAAATTTCTTTTTTCTTTTTGAAGTATCGAGGGAGAAGGTAGGCGCGACTCTAGAGCAATATGGATTAAAGTAGAAGACAAGGTCTCAATATGAAAGACTAAGCGTCGTGGGGGAGACGCAGAATAGAAACCATGGCTCTTTATCTAAAGCCGTCTTGTGATAAATTCATTACAACTCTATGGAAGTCGGTGAAAAATGAAACAACACAAGACATAAATACAAAAGATGGGAAAGGACAGCCCAAGATGGCTACCAAAAGAAATGAATCTTTAAAACAAGATAAAACCCACTAAAAACCATGACCAAGCATGGCAGTTGATAACGATGGGGTGGAAGCCGCAGGCCCCCCAGAGAAGTGACTTTGAGTTGTTCTCAGGCAAACCCTAGAACTCTGCCTCCCTCCCTCCTCCAGTGCTGAAGCTGTTCTAGATCCATCTGTCTCCCCTGATGATCCCAAACAATATCTCTGCTCCCTTGGCCCCCGGTGCCCCAGCCCTCCTGTGGGGCCCTTGGTGTGGAGGGGCTTCTGGCCTTCTCTGACTTCATCTGGAGCAGCCACCATACCCACTGTCCTTTACTGCTCTCATGCCTTGCTGAGTCTCTGAGTGCTGGAGGAACATACATCTTCGTCATGCCTCTGTTACCAATGGCCGAGAAAACCACACTTCTTGAAATGTTTATTTTAATAAATGCCTATGATTATGTTTCTGTAGCATTTGGCTAACAGCTCCCAAACCAAGTAGTTAGAGTGTGTAGTCATACTGCCTCACGGTTCTCCAGCCAGATTCCCTCCCTCGGTAATGCCCATCTGATAAAAATGTGAAGGATTATCTTTGAGGGAAGAGGAGAGAGTACTCCAAAAGGCTGCTTAATGACTTTTTATTTAGCGTAAGGTGAGTGAGAGAGCTATCGCTCCTCTAGGCTCCTCCTGTTCCACAAATACAAATGTATCTTCAGGAGTTTTGGGGAGAAATCGCCAACATTCTGTAGAAAATTCAGATGAATTCTCAATGGGGAATGGCCATTGGGGTGTATGGGTTTGCACATCCATGGAGGACAAGGCGGTATTTGGATGATTTGGAGGAGCTATGTCCTGAGAAACTGGCCAGTGTGTAGGTCTATGGAAGGCGCTACTCAAAATTTTCACTTTTTCCAGATTCTGATAGACCCCAGTTGGGGTCCCTTCTTTTTCTGGGGAATTACTAGTTTTCTTTACAAAAGACAAGTGACTGACCATTGGAAGGAGTGAACTTCTTAGTCCAATTTTAAATAAATAAGACAGGGATGCCTAGTGGTCAGTGTAGTTATCTCTAATAGTTATTATCGTTGTAAAATGGTCCATTGTACAAAGTGAGAAAAGATGGGAGAAAGAGATCAAATATGTTCAACATGTCAATACTTCCCTTTGACTTTGGTTAAATGGCGTATGTGAACGGAGATGAAAATCTTTTACTTCTCACGTATGTGTGGACAGACTTGTCACAACTACAGTGCATTTATTTCCACACATATCTGCACTTCCTATAAAAATAAAACATTACTAACGTATAAGTACCCTACTAAAAGAAATCTACCGAGTGGCAGTGTGTACTTGGAAAATTATGAGTTCACCGAGTGGTTCTGCAAATCCTTTCTCTTGATGTGGATGCTTTACCTTGAGTGACTGACAAAGAATACCACGTACGTACAGCAATAGCTACCCCCTTTCCTTGGACAAGAGGTCAGCCTGTTAAATAAACAATTAACAACACGGGCGCACACACCCATGCAAATATCGACCTAATTACCGTGGAAGGAAAGGATAAACACATAGGGGTTCTAAAAAGAATATTTGGAGAATGTGTGTCTTAGAACATAAGGACTTTGAAAAATTCCCTTGATCTCTCTGAGCCTCGGTTTTCGCCATTGTAAAGAGGATAATGACACCTTATAGAGATGTTGGGAGAATTGAATGGCATCACAGTCAGCACACAACACAGCGCCTGACACATAATAAGCACTCTAAAAATGTTAGCTTTCGTTAGTATTATCATCAGCTGCATAAATCACTTTTGTGGGGCAATTCTAATCTCAAAGCAAAGAGAAAAAAATCTCAAACTTTCTGATGTAGCATTTCAGGAGTCACTACAAACTTTGTATTTGGAGACTCGGTGTTAGTGTCATCATCTCATTCCTTTCTGTATGTAGAGTACTTTGTGATGCATAGGACTCTTCTATCCAATTTAGCCTTTGAGTCAATAATCGTCTGCTTATGCAGGAAACAAATTTTAGGTTTTCTTCATTTACAGGGGTTTCGTTTCTATCAAAGGCCAATTACTTATTCTACTTTGGGGAACACTTTTTGTTTTCGTAATGGAAATCAAAAGGAAATAGGATTGAAATTCTGAAAGATTAGTTGGAAACTTGCACCTGGAATACACCTGTTTATGAAGCGGGGAATCCCAACAGCGTGTTCCCTTTTCTCTCCCGAATATTCGGAAGGGGGTCCCAGTTTTTCAGTAAGGCTGCGAGTATCCTTTGCACAAGTGCCTTTCTAAAATTTGACAAAGCTGTCAAGCCCACATTACAGTGCTACTATATATAACGACTTTACATAAGAGAATAGAGGCCGGCCATTTTTAGCCAATGCAGGTGCCATGTAAGCCCCTTTCCGAAAGAAAGAACTTAGCTCAATTTCCTTTGAAGAACTGGAGACTTGAAACTGAAAACTTTATTAATGCCATTGTCTCCTTGTATCAGCAGGTTCCAGAGAGATTCCTGGAAGTTGCGCAGATCACATTACGAGAGTTTTTCAATGCCATTATCGCAGGCAAAGATGTCGATCCTTCCTGGAAGAAGGCCATATACAAGGTCATCTGCAAGCTGGATAGCGAAGTCCCTGAGATTTTCAAATCCCCGAACTGCCTACAAGAGCTGCTTCATGAGTAGAAATTTCAACAACTCTTTTCGAATGTATGAATAGTAGCAGTCCCCTTTGGATGTCCAAGTTGTACGTGTCTAGATTTTGATTTCATATATATGTGTATGGGAGGCTTGGATATGTTATGAAATCAGCTGGTAATTCCTCCTCGTCATCTTTCGCTCATTTCCTTTCGTTTTTCCATTGCGAGGGGATGGTTATTTTTCCTTCTGTGTTTAGTTGACTTTTGCCCAAGGCCCTTAACATTTGGAGACTTTAAAATAGGGTTAATTTTCAGGGAAAAAGAATGTCGACGTGTGTAAAATCTATATGAGCAAGGAAAGGCATTGCAAAGGTGCCTCTCCGTGACGGATGGTTTATCGCAAATGGCGGTTGGTGGAGGGAGGCCCGTGACACAGCACCGCTCTCCAGACAGTGGGGTGTCTCGTTTTTACTGCTAAGAAGGCCAGAAAACTCAATGAGACCACTACATAAACTTAAATGTTTTGTTTGGTTGGAACTCCGGAAGCAGCTTTTTAGTACACGTTGAAAAATAATGCCAGTGGTAGATAAACGGCTCACTTTTCAAAAGTCCCCCCAAAAGGCCAAGTTTCGAAAAGAAAAATAATCACCGTCAAGCCTTTCCAAAGAGAAGTGGCACACGGCTCCCGCCAGTGCCAGTCTCTCACGGAGGCAAAGCAATTGTACGCAAAACTGACTCTTTCAAGATGAGATTAGAAATTCGCACGTGCTCTTCAAATTACCTCTGTAAATTTTACAATAGGCTCTTCATCAGCAGCAAATATATATTATTCTTCGTAGAGAAAAAACCCCGATAACATCATTTTCTGTCATCTTAGTTCAGATGTCGAAAGGGGCATACATTTCAAATTTACTCTTCGCTCAACTTTGTGTGCTTCAAAGAAGTATAATTGCTGCTGAATATTTAACACGTTTTTCAAAAAAAAAAAACACTATTTTCCGAATACCTTTCGATAGTAAGGAATAAAGGACATCCCAAGTTGACCATAAAATTCCTGCCTGCTTTAGAATCTTGTTGACAGCTGTTAGCTGACTTGATCTTCACGTCCGAAGAGGAGCACATGTCAGAATAACCCATTTTCACATACAATCCACAGTACCCTGCTGGATATTCAAAGTGGTGACAGTCTAATTAAGTGTTTCTTCATTTTCGGTACAGCGTCTTAAAGCAACTGAGAAAGTCTCTTCTAATTCAGAAGCTAGTACTGACCAAAATGTGCGAACCATGTTTGGATAGCATAGGAAGGTTTGGGGTTAACCCAAAAGACACAATTTCAGCATACATAAGAAAGCTAGCTGCTATTTTATGCTTTCTTCAATGGTTCTCCTCTTTTTCCTTTTTCTCTCTTTTCCGGTTTTTTCAAAGATGTACAGTGTCCCATACTTGCTTTTACAAAGTCATACGGCATTCACGCTTGTTTTTTTCAGATGGGTTTTGTGTGCAGATGCAGTAAGAATTCCTTGTTCATCCTAAAAGGCTTTTCCAACCCCCCCCCCTTAAGTAATCGGATATACACTTCCAATGACACGGGAACAAACCTGGTATTTAAATCGTATTGAACACGAATACCGTTTTTCGTTAATTTTTCTAAAACTTACATTTGACTTTGGAGAATGCAGGTTGACCCACGTGACTAACTAGCTGACCCAATCGCTGTAATTTAACATCATTTATAAATTCTGCTGATGGACAGGAATGTATGGAGGCAATTATTGTCAGCACAAAGCCTTAAAACCTGCTGACTTTAAATTACGCGGCGCAGTCCTGTGATGCCCCTGCAACATTCCGGAGGCTAACAGGCTCGCGCAGCGTGGACGGAGTGCGGCCACTCCACCCACAGCCAAACAAATGCATCGTTCGGCTCGTGCTCCCCTACCTGGCACACACAGAGCCATCAGATCCAATCTGTTCTTGTTCCGGCTTGCTTGGGGAGGCGGAAAAAAAAATGTGCTCGGATGATCATTACATTAGAATAAAACACAAACCAAAAAAACAAAACAAAACAAAACCACAAAAACACACCAAAATCCAATCGGCACGAAGTAGGGAAGCAATCTCAACTTGTGGTCACACTCTTTTGCCTTGCTTCACGTGAAAGAGTATGAATTCATTGTTCACGTCATTCCACACCTGGGTTCCGTGTAATTCATATCAACGTTGCGTTGCCATTTGCAAGGTAGAAGACGAAACCGTAGTGTATTCGCCTCTGTAGACAGACCGCTAGGGTCTTCTGATCTGGGGCAAATTCAGTATTGATTGCAGACTTATTTTGGATCTTTAGTATTATTTTCCCCTGCCTTTCTAATTTAAATAGGCAAATTAAGCAAAAGCGTGTGTTCACAAGCAATGTCGACGTGCTTATCTCTGAGAATATCCGCTCGATGCTCACTGAGGCGTAGGAGTCATTTCAGAGGAGACATTGCTCGAGGACAAACTCACCTCCTTGTTCTGAAAACAGAACTCGATCACTTTTGCTTTTAGGTGGTTTTTCCTCTTTTACGATCATAAAAATCTCGTGCCTCCCAGTGCATTGGAAAGCGACAAAAGCCTGTCTCTCAAAACTCCGATGTAACAATTTTGGGGTTCTTTTTTTCTGTTATTGTTGGTTTTTTTCTAATCGCCATCTTTCAAATCTCAGCTCAACTCTCACCAAGTGAAAAAATTGGCTACTTGGGAGAAAGTTAACTTTCTGCGAAGGTGGGAGGGTGAAGGATGAGGGACAGTTTACGTAGGAAAAAAGAAGTCTAAAGTGCATGTTGAAATACCGCATTTCCACTTATTTTCTGCTAACCCGAAATTATTTTTGCATATACACTTGAGGTTATAGTCTGTGCCTAGACCTAAAATGCACCAGCGGGGGGATTTTTAAAAATCCTTCAAAAATACCAGTTTTTTCCCACAAGTACAATTGTTCTTGTGCCTTCTGTGGCTTTCGATTTCATCTTTTTTGACTTTATTTCCAATTACTACAGCTGCAATAAACACTAGATTTTTTTTTCTGGCTGTTTGACATAACGTTGATAGCTATGCATATTTTGTGTCTTTTTAAAACAAAGCGGGAGAATACGTTTTTGAAGAAGAGAATTTTTAGAACAGTTTGATACCGCAAATTATTTTTTCTTCAATTGTTTGAGCAGCATCCGAGTTTTGAAAATTCTTGTAGAAGCCAATTTTTTGTAACTGTGGTGCAAATCTTGTGTTTTCTTAGCCTAATGAGAAGTAGTATAGAAGCAATATTTCATACCATGTGCTATATATGTGTGTGCGGGTGCGTAAACATAAAGACACATGCACACATATACACACATGTAAAAATATACATATATATATGCGTGTGAAGTGGAAAGCTTACCTTTTCCTATCTAGATTTAAGGACCTATTTTAGACATTTGTTACGTTTTGTGAAAAGAATGTTCTATTTGCAACAACAAAACATTTAATTCTTACCGTATCTCTGGCTATTTAAGGAGGGCGTTTCACATTAAATGGTAAAACCACGTGGACGAGGGTAGGGATGTAGTGATTCTTTAAGGAAACGTTCACCCCCACGTTCCCGAAGTTTGCTTTGTGCCTCCGAGTATTATTTAACGTGTTTTATGTTTGCAGAATCTTTGTTGCTGTGCTAGGGATGTGGGTGAAGATCATTTTTAAAAATCTTAAAAAAACGAAAACAAAAAAAAAAAAGCAAAACAAAAACACTAAAGCGAGCAAGAGGGGAACTTTTATAAAGCAATGTAAATATTTAACCTCATGGCTGTTGTTACGTAAGACATGAGATTTTAATAAATAACTACATTCTCACAACATCTGTTGAATTTATTAGGAACACTACAGTGACTGTATAGACAGTTGAAAGCATTCTTGAAAATCCTGCTCTCTGCTTTTAAAAGATAACAGTCTCTTTCATCAGATGTCAAGGGCAAGGGTAATGCAGTTTCTGTAAATTTATGAAATTTCTTTTCTATGTACATGAAAACACTTAGTAAGTAACCCCCACCACACACACACACACACACACGCACACACACACACACACAGGTTAATACTAAGTCGCGAAGCTAAAGATTTAGGGGCTTTGAAACTAGGATGTCCCTCAGAAGCAATCATAAATTCATCAAAGAAAAAGTGGTTTACAGACTCCCTGAAAGCAGTGTACATGTGAGGACGGAGCAGCCTCTCTTTGCCATGTATATTATAGAATATTCATCGGTGTGAATAGTACAAATGTTTCCTTCTGGTACAAATCTCTGTGTTTGCAAATTATGAGCGGCATTGTTTTCAAAAAGCTCCCCTTAAAAGAATGTAACTGGTTTATAGGAGGAAGCAGTTACTGTATTGCACTTAAATGTTATGTTGAAGGAAATGCAGTTTTGTTTTCTGTCGATCTGTTGGTTGTAAACCATCTTTTCAAACTAACGCTAAACTGTTCATATTCAGAGCTGGGATCAAAACTGGCATTTAACTTTTGCATCTTCTTATAATCATCTTTCCAAGACTATAACAGGATCTGGAAGCGTCTGGACTTTGAGTCATTCAACTGAGCCCTCTCTCAAATCGGATCCCCCCTAAAATGCCCAAACATGAGCGGAAAAGGCAAACAGACCAGCCGTCTTTGGTGAAAATGCAGTCATTCTGTATTTCACAAATATTCGAATCCTCCACATGGGAGGAAAAGGCGTTTTAAAATTGCATATTACCACTTCAAAATTAGAATTAGAACAACAAACGTATTTGGGGTTGGTCTCAGAGCTACCTAGAAAAATCCGAGGTCATAGTTTCTCCCAATGTCGTCCCAGCCATTTCTCATATGTATATAGTATAAACCGTGACGAAACACTGCCTTTCTATTATTTAGCAATATGTTGTAAATAGCATTATTAAGCTCTTTTTTTTGTAATAAAGACCCTTTGATTTGAATATAGTACAATAACTGAACTGATAAAGTCAATTTTTGATTTTTTTTTTAGCTAGAGGCAATTTCAATTGTGGATTTTTGTTGTTGTCTATTGTTCTGAAGACTTTGCATAATTTATTGGTTTAATTTATCCTAATTTATTTGATGAAGGTGTACAATTTTGTATTACCAAGGATGTACTGTAATATTAATTGATATGATTAAAAAAAAAGAGACTCCCTGTCCATATTAAAAAGAAAATAAAAAGGTGCAGTAGACAATTGATTTTCAAGTAAAAGTACAAAAAATTTAGTTTGGCAGCTACTAAATTTTAAAACAGAAAAAAGTTGTTGGGGGGGTGGGCGGGGAGGGGGTTTTACTTTGTGTGTTTTAAGCTTTTGTATACTCTCCAAACTTTGACCTTTTGCTTTGTACCACTTAAAGGATACAGTAGTCCAACTGCCTTGTGTGCCTTCCATCTTCTCTTAAACTGAATGTATGTGCAGTATATATGCAAGCTTGTGCAAAATAAAATATACATTACAAGCTCAGTGCCGTTTGATTTTTTTTCTCAAACGTGTGACATTTAACTTTTGGACCTGTGACTCAGTCGAGGACAACAGGCAACTTGTGACTCATATCAAGTATGGACCTTCGCTTTTATTAAAACGCTTAATTGCCCGAGCCTCGCGTGAATGCACGCGACTCCCGGAAATGATCTTTGTGACTTCAGACTGGTGCGCGCGCTGGTCAGCTCTCTTTTTAAAACCTTTTCTCACAGATTTAACTTGATTTAGCCCTCAGAAGTTTTCAGCGATAAAAGCTTTGGCTCGAAACAATGGCGTGAGCTCAATTTCCTTCACTGGTTGCAAATGTCTAACGATTCTCAGAACGAGGGGAGATGATCTCAGAAGTCAGAGAATGGCAAATATATCATTGAAATAAGTGGAGCGAGAGCTCGTATTGTTTCTACGCTGGTTGGACTCAGAACTAAGTACTAATGTAAATTTTCCAAAACCTTTCTAGAACATTCCTTTAGACGTGATGATTGACAGCATATTTCTTACTAAGAACACTGGCTCTGTGGCTTTTGTTTTTTGTTGTTTTTTTTTTTTTACATTTTTTTAATGTTTATTCTTTTTTTTGTATGAGAGAGAGAGGGAAAGAGAGAGAGACTGTGAGCAGAGAAGGGGCAGAGAGAGAGAGAGACACAGAATCTGAAGCAGGCTCCAAGCTCTCCCGACATAGGGATCGAACCCACAAACTGTGAAATCATGACCTGAGCCGAAGTTGGACGCTTAACCGACTGAGCCACCCAGGCACCCAAGTCCTGTGGCTTTTGAAAATTTACTTCATCTCTTCCGCTTTGATTTAAAATCCTGTCTCTTTTATCCTTGAATCAGGAGCATGAAGAATTAGCAAAAGTCCCTTACTTACTTGAAACTGACTCTATTATCCATCATTCACAGCTACACCTCCCTTTCTGGCTTCCATTTCTATAGACTGAGTCTTCTTAATCTCAGATTTCATTTACTTTCACCTGAATGATGAAAATTCTATTTTGACCCTGTTCACATGAAAGTGCTTAGAATCAATGCAATATCAAAACTAATAAATAATAACAGTAATTTTTCACCTGAAGTTATGTGTCTGTCTATGGCACAGATTTAAATTCCAGTCTTCCTAACTAAATTGGGCAAAAGAGCATGCTTATGTCCCTCTATGCCAAAATATTTATTCCCTGATTGGAGGGGGGAAAAAGAATTGCCCCTTCTTCCAGCTGCACTCGGAAGGAAGAAGGCATTGGAAGTAATATAATGACTCTTTTATCTCCTTCTATTTATTTGAAATTGATCCGCTTTAATCAATTGGATAACCCAGGCAGCAACTAAATTACTAAAAAGTTACAGTAAGTGGTAATGTTTTCTGATAGGGTTGTTAAAAATATAGCACCAAATCGTTACTTTTGTGGCTCCCAGGTATCTGATGGCATTGGTCTGGGAGAACACGGACGGCCATTCTCAACAGCGATCCAACCCCCGATGACAAAAACTTGCTCCACAGATGTCTGCACATCTGCCAGGACTCGTGTTCTACTTGAAAGTATAAACTCTACCAACTGATGATAAAGAAAATGCTGGGTGTGTTCGTCGTGCTCCCCATTTATCACCAGAAATAATTTACAAGTTTTTCTCGAAGACTAACCGCTAAAAACACCACATTTTGACAATTAATTTATTGGCACATGCTGAGGTAAGGAGTAGATGCCCCTGAATAAAAGTCATAGGGAAACTTCAAATATTTGCCACGTATTGCCAAATTCTGGAGTCCACGAATACTCCGTTATTTTAAAAGGCATAAAATACAAGGGGAGTGTATACATAAAGGAAAAGCTCTAATACCGTTTAAAAAAAAAACACTGCTGATACGATGTCTAAACAAAACTGAAAGATTACTAACACTACATTTATATAAATTCTACATTCTTCTCAACCAATAATACAACCCTTTGGAGGAGGGTCGAGACACTGGGGTGAAAACCTAAAAGGTAACTTCTTTAAAGGAAAAATTATCAAGAGAGCGCTGCTTTGGGTGTCAGAAGACTTGCCTTTAACCAGTTCATTTTTTTTTTTTTTAGCTTTTATTCTTATTTATTTTGAGAAAGAGAGAGTACGCAGTGGAGGGGCAGAGAGAGAAAAGGAGACAGAATCTCAAGTAGGCTCCACGCCTTCAGCACAGAGTCCAAGGCGGGGCTTGAACTCACAGATGTGAGATCATGACCTGAGCTGAAGTCAGACGCTCAACCCACTGAGCCCCCCAGGTGTCCCCTTAACGGGTTCATTTCTAAAAATCTTTCCTATCCAGGGAAACCTAAGCAAGACACTTAGCCCCTGAGTGCCCAGAAGACTCCAAAGAATTACAAAAGGCTATAATGGATTCTTAGGACCAGTGTAACCACCCTGTTGACTTCCTCTGACAGATTCCTATGTGAAAAAAAAAGAAAAAGTTTACTAAAATATTTTTGCATCTCATAAGAAAGGCGATTTAAGTTGCAGGACAAGGCAAAGACAAAACTCTGAAGTTGACCAAGTGTGACTTTGGATCTTTTCCTCTCTGTTCAAGATCCATTCTTCCTTCGGTGCTCTTGTGTGGCCCCAGCCTCCTTCCGTTCCCAGGGATGGGCATCTAGTAAAGTTAACAAGCGATCGCCCACTCGGCATGTTGCTCTCCCAGTGGTACATGCATAAAAAGATAGATGGCGCACAGGAATACATTTTACGTTTTCACATTAGGTCCAAGGTCACCTAAATGCGAGTGATTAGGGGCTGGAGGCCTCCCTGGAAAACATAAAGCCCGGTCTTTTGGGTGGTATCGCTCATGGCTACATCTTGCCTGAATGCAGTAGTCTGTCAAACATGTCCGCCTCTCAGGCCTCCTTGCCTCCCTCTCCAGGACTTGTTTCCTGCCCACCGTCGTAGAGTCCTTCCAAATGTGCCCGAAATCGATCATAAGAACTCACCGAAGGAGGGACCCTTCTCCCTTGGATCTTGGAGATTGTCCTGGTAGAGGGAAATGGCTAGCACTCACGACATCTTAGAGATAACGTCAGGGGCTTTTATGCTCGAGGTCGCTGAGGTAATTTGATATTATCACAGGGGCCCTCACATTGAGACCTCTCTTAACCAAGGGAGCATCATCTTTATACTAAGGTACAATAAAATGTTCCTTGAAAACAACAAGGAGTTCTCTGCTTAAAATAACAATGATCTTGTCGGGTGTGATGGAGCAGGTCTCTAAGTATGAAAATGGGTATCAAATAACAAGTAAGTTCTGTCAAACCTTCATTGAAAGAAAGCAGTTTTCTGCTCAGCAACACAACACTCATTGGGCGGAGGAAGGGATCTTCAAGGATGACTGTAAACATTAAAAAGCAATGAGTTCTATCAAACCTTCCAAAAAGAAAGTGCACTGAGCCTGGCACGCAGGTTTGTGCTGAATCACCTTAGTTTCCTTTCTTCTCGCACAGTTGACGGCTTCTTTCATTTTGGAATGTTGTTTTAAGTTGCGATGGAAGAATTATACCCAGACTCATTGCAACTTCTCAGAACATTCAAATTTTGAAGAACACAGAAGTTCTCCAGGAACTGAAAGCTTCTCTCCCATACCTACCACTTCCTCGGGTCCTCACCCTCCGCCTCAGGCACAGAGCTGCCGTGGCCACACCTCCAGCCAGCCATGCTTGGGTAGGCCCCAGAATAGGAGGGAAGCAGCTTAGAAAGATTAAGGTGCCACAGCAGCCTGAAACAAAATCACTCAGGCTGCCTCTACCCTGGCAAAGGGGAGGGTATTATTTGCAAAGCCCCCTGCTGAGTAGTCCAGGTGCTAGCTAGACAGGCTCAGGAGATAGTTTGGCAGCCACCCTGGAAAAAATGCCTGTGTCTCTGCAAATAAATCTGCCAGTGGAGAAAGCACTGGGTTTTCCCCATTGCTTGTGCAAATAGTACACTGTGCTTTGCTGGTATTGGAAATTCCTTGGTGTGGGTAGTTCTAGACCGTCAAAATTGGGGCTATGGATTTCTTGTCATTGTTGTTACCCTTGACCTGTTGGGAAATAATTCCAAACGTCAATGGTCCTATTTCCAATTATTCACAAGCGGAAAATCTTAGGTAGCTGGCAGAAATGTTCTCACTAAATCCCAGCACAGCTACTGATAGTAAGGTTGAGCAAAAGAGCCTTGAAGTAGGTGCATGCGCATCTGAGGTAGGTATCTGCATTCTAGAAAAACTCATGAGTGATTACACATTACCAAACTGAATATGATTTATGTCTTTTCTCTATTTGAAATTCAAGAATTTGTCAAATCAACACTTTGGTTAGATATGTGAGAAATCTCAATGAGATGGGCACATTTTTAAGCAAAAAGTAGGTACCAAATATTACTCTATAGGTAAAAAAAAATTTTTTTAAAGAATCAAGGCCATAGAAGAAATTGTAAAAGTTGTCCAAAAACAAAACTAAAACAAACAAAAATCTCTCTCCTTCAAAGGCATCTGGCCTTTAGAGTTTTATGGGTGAAATATATCAAATATTCAAAAAAAATAATATTGGATAAACAGTTCATCCCAATTTGTTTTATAAAGCCCACATCTACTAATATAAATACAAAAATTCCAAATAAAAATATAAGTAAGTTTAGCTGAGCAGTGTAGTAAAAAGAAAAATGTTTTACTACGAATAAGCAGGGCTCATTTTTTGTAACAAAGTGGGATGTATGTGGGAAGATCTGGATTCACTTTTTGGTGAGAAGCAGGAAAAAGTTTATGTGTTGATTTGTTTTATTTTTCCTAACTTCTAATGATAATGGAAACACGCATTCTTATTGGCACTGTCAGCTAACCCAAACACTATGTGGTACGTCTCCAAATTTTTTCTTTAACAAGGACCAAGTAGCCTTTGCTCTTTCAGCCATTTTAGTGTGCGTGGCTGCCTACCTCAGAGGTCAAGTCTCATTTTAACATACTTTTTGACATTCCAAGTCTTTGAATAAGGACAGATTCATATAGAAGAGCTCTAAGGATTTCCCTCAACACTTTAAAAAAGAAGAAGAAAAAGAAATGAAATCTAGAAAAGTAATGCTAATTAAAAATAGGCCATTCATTCCACATAAAAGGAATCCTGAGATTTTTCCTTTTCTGGAATACCAACTGAAAAGAAAACCCCATTTATTCATATTCTAAAAGGAAAGAATAAGATACCAGGTTCTGAAGAAGTGCGTTGGGCAGCATGGACCCCAGGCCATTTGGTGATGGTTATGAGAGCTTGCAATATGAGCAGCAGGACACCGGAGAGGAACTTGGCATAATTTTTAAAAACGTGCATGCCTTTGCCTCACCAACCCACCAAATTCACCAGAAGCAGCAATCAACTTTTTCGAATATTTGTACACATGAGCAAACAGGAATTACGAAGGCACATATCTGGTTACATTAAAATCCGTGATTTTTTTTTCTTTTTTTCACAACTCAACTTACACTCTTTCATCAAACTCCCTTTTTGTCCGGTGGGAGAAACAATCCAGTCACTTCAGGCATCTCCACCATCCCCGACCAGGTTTTATCACTTTCTGCACCATTCCCTGAAGATGGAAAAAGATGGGCTAGCCAGGAGGCTTCTGGTTCCCAACTGATGTCCTCTCTCTAGACTTAGAGCAGAAAGGCGCGAGGCATTGGATTCCCAGTTGTCATTAAGGTGCCATGCTTTGCTGAAATGGTCATTTCTGCGTTGGGCTTCTGACAGGCAGGGTTCATACCACTGTCCTCTGGGGCCTTCTCAGGCCCTCACTAGTTCCTTTCTTCGCCATCCTGTGTCCTCTCAAGCCTTGACTCCTCTTAAGCCACTTTGAGGTTGGTGCTCACCGAGCCTGGACCCTACCGCAGCCACATTGTGTTGGCTCAGGACATCTCCGCATGCCTTCTGTATTCTAGGTGCCAGGTAGGACATAGATAAACCTTTCCTTCTTCTCAACCCCAGACACACTTGGCCGGTCTGTCACCTCTATCCAAGCCCCAGGCTCAGCCCAGGGCACAAGGGGCAGGGTGCCTCCACACGTAAGTGTCGTGGCCATTTTGTCTCTCCGTCCAGCCAGTGAGGGTAGCCTAAAGTGCCTCTTCATTTGCTATTGCTCTAGGTTCTTTGTTGTGGATTCAGCTTTTTTGCCTTGATTCTTTTGGTACTTTACTTTTGATACTAAAAACAGTCTTTTTCTTTTACCCTGTCAAAATTAGTTTTCAGGAAAATTTCAAGATTTATTCTACTTCATCCCCTGCCCCACATCCAATATGTAATAAAATAGCAATAACTGTCACTGGGTTTTTTTCCCCCCATGACTTACTTATTTTATAACTGGATATTTATCATCTTTGACCCCCTTTACCCGTTCTCCTATCCTCCACCCCCACCTCTGACAACCACCAATCTCTTTTCTGTATCTCTAAGCTTGGTTTGTTTCTTTATTTCTTTGTTTTTCAGATTCCACGCATAAGTTAGGTCATACAGTGTTTGTCTTTCTTTATCTAATTGATTTCACCTGGCATAATACCCTCAAGGTCCATCCATGTCATCATAAATGGCAAGATTTCATTCTTTTTATGGCTGAATAATATTCCATTGTTTGGCTATACCACCTTTTCTTTAGCCATTCATCCATAGAAGAACATTAGGTTGTTCCCATATTTGGCCACTGTAAATAATGCCGCAAAGAACATAAAAGTTTTTTTTTTATCACCAAAAAATAAAAAAATTTAAAAAAAAAGCCTGGCTCTAGCAAATTAAAAGCCTTGACTTTCAAGACTATTACCGCTATACGAAATCTTAGGACTCTATTTAGAAATTCTAAAGTCAAAGTCTTGATTCTTAATTCTCTGCATTTGCTCCATGAATCCCTTCTAGAACCAGGGCTTGCCCCTGGCTGAACAAGGAAGAGTCACAGACACTGGTTTAAAGATGGAAAGATCTCAGTTACTACATCTAAATTTCACGTGGCATGTTCGAGGCCATTCATTGCAAGATTATGAGTCATAAGGGTAAACTGTAGACAAACTAAATATCCCTTACTTGGCAAACTGTTAAAATATGTTACTTTACTCCTCTTTGAGGTATCTTTAACTTGGGTTCAAATGACCTCAAGAATAAGTTTCCATTATGTTACCACAGCTGCGCAAAAAAATTTTATCTGTGCTTTTTTTTAAGTTTTATTTGTGCTTTTAGTACTAAGGTTTGCATTTTATTTCCATGGCCCATGGAATATTATGTATCCAATAAAAGTTTGAGGTTGAGCTATAGCTATGGAGTGAAATGGAAGGTTATCCACAATATATTGTTGATTGTCTTAAAGTACTATACAATATGTTTCTAGAACATGACTCCACTTGGGGTTTTTGTTTTGGTTCTTGTTTTTTTGAGAGAGGGGGATGCAAATGAGTGAGGGTGGAGAGAGAGGGAGAGAGAAGCAGGGCTCACCCGATGCAGGACTCAGGAACTGTGAGATCATAACCTGAGCTGAAGTCAGATGCTTAACCACCTGAGCCACCCAGGCACCTTGGGGTTTTTTTTAGGTTGTTATACTTTTATCTATATCCATACGCATGTGCACACAGAAGCACTATTTGTGAGAACACCCACCTTCATAGTAAATGCTACTACAAAGGAGTGAAAATAGGCAAAGAGGCACTTCGGTGAGCAGGGGGAGTTTAAACACTGACTTTATACATTTCTGCATAAATGTATACATTTGATTTTTTTTTCAGCAAACAGGCACAATTTTTGCACATATATTAAGATACGAAAGCACTGAGGGCGAGTGCCCCCTTCACCACAGAGAGGAAGCGAGGTCCTGACCCGGATCAATGGACCCTCTGGTCTGGTTCGTGTTCTCTGCGGGGAGGTCTGCACGGCTCACCTCGGCGCTCAGTGACACCTAAAGAAGGCGGAGGCACAGAGCCAGCCAGGCTCACCCACATCTGAAGCTTAGTCCATGACATGCTAGGTGTTGAGTCTTTTCGAATCATCGTTTTATAAAATCAGGATCTTTTATAAAAAGAACAGCCACCTCTCACACTAAGGAGTAAATGAGTTCTGCTAGGCACAGTGCATGGTGTACAAGGTGCTCACTGCATGGCAGGAGGAAGAGGCGGTCAGGGAGGAAGAATTCTCCTTACCCATGAAGCGGTGGAAACATGGCTGCCCCCAGAGTGGTCGTCGACAATTTCACTGGAGCCATGGGTACCTACTTTTCAATATGATAGCCCACATCGACTCTCACCAAGCCTCTGGTACGGGAAGCAAGCAGGGTACACTTGTTTTCCTCAAACGAGTATGCTCCGAGTGGGGTGTAGGTGTGTCTGTGGTAGATGGGAGGGAGGGCACCAAACGTGCAGAAGGGACATGCCGTGTTTTGCGTGGGTCTGTGTGATAACGGGTTCGTAGCTCCCTGCCGCAGGTAAGGAAGAAGTAGGGAAAGGGGCAGGGGGACTTTATTCAGGAAGACCAGAGTTCAGAGTGAGTGAGCAGGAAAAAAAAAATAAAATAAAAAATTAACTTGCGAAACAGATGGCACCAAAACCGTGCTGGAAGTCTGGGTACAGGGCAGAACGGGGCTCCGGAGGGAGAGGGTGAGGAAGGCACAGTCAGGGACAGAAACTCGCCCTGGGCGGAGTGGGATTTGACGCTCACACTTCTGGGAACTGGAGAGTTGGGCAGAGCGTGTACGGTGGCAAAGGTGGGAGGCAGAGGAAATCCGGGCCCCCCCGCGCCCCCGCCTGGCCTGACCTCTCACCCCGAAGCCTCAGGAAAGGGAAAATCAATGGGCTCCTGAAGTACCGGAGCCTCAGGTCTGGGATTGGAATTTGACCCATGCAGAGTGTTTACCCATCTAGAGGCGGAGAGGTGCAAATGAGCTCATCTTTATCTTGAGAGGAAATTCGGGAGGCCGGACCCAGACAAAGCCACGTTTCATTCAATGAAAATTTAGCACCACCTCCTCCTCCCCCCAGCCCCCGACGATGCCCGCGCGACCACGGAAAACATCTGAGTAACCTAGTCTCCAAAGGTCGGTTCTGAAAGATTAACAAATAGGGAGTTACGAGCTTACAGAGAAGCAAAAGAGTGATTCCCAAATATCTTACATTTGCCCCACTTGCTGATTTGTATACTTTTTCCCCCCGCTGCAGTCTGCAAATATTGACTAAGTTCAAGGGCAGTGGTATAAGGTCTAACTTCAGAGTTAGCATGAGGTGAAATACTTAAGATGGTGCAATCCTACCCTAATGAGGAACATATTAGATCCCAAGGTTGGTCATGGGCAGTTCTTGTCCCCTGACCCAGTTGATATTTGTTTTATCAAGTCAGGGACTATTTTTGTCATCATTGTTAATCTCCCTCTTGCCAGATCTGTTTTGGCCGAGGGCATGCACTTGAGGTATGTTAGAAGAATGGAGTGCAGTATTGTGGGAAAGAATTACCGCTAATTCTGCCTGCCTACAGCTTCCTCGGTCCTGTTCATCTGATCTTAACAGACTCAGCAGAATTGTGGATGGAAACTCCTACAGGTCTGTGACCTGGTTCCAAGATACTCCTTGGAGTTTGGGGCTGAAAGAACAACATAGCAACATTCCCACGAGGACTACAGGTCTTTGCTCAGTTGGAAAGAATTTTGACTTGCCCATCAGGGGAGAGCTTGACAGAACACTTTCCCAGTAAGGAAGCCCAGTGCTAAGTGGATAGGTCCAACTCACTTAGCCTCGTCTTTGGACTCGGTATACATAAGTCTTGTCTCAAGCATTCCTGGAGACCAGGCCTAAGATCGCTGGTGGTTCTAGCTGAGGCTCAGAACTGTGACCCATGGGGTTTGGAGTTCAAGAGACTCTGGTTCAGATCTTAATTTCTCTAAGCCTCAGTTTCTTCCTGTGTGAAAATAATCACAACAATGCTCTCCTTGCAAGATTGCAGTGAGGATTAAATGCGGTATTGTATCTGAAAGCATTTAACACAGTGCCTGTTACTTAAAATGGGATTAATATATTTTAGCCTCCTTCCTTCCGCTCAGCTCCTCCAGCTGCTGGTGTATCTCCTTTCTCTGCTGCATACATCTGACACAGTGGAATCAGGCCAGTACCCTGGAGGGGATACCATCATGGCGAGAACAAATAAAGAGAAGGCAAAGTTAAACAATGTCCAGAAGAGCCATATTCACTTTTAAATGATCGGAGGATAAACCAAGGGGGCTCCGCTGACATTTGAAGACTGCAAATATATAAATAAACTTGTAGTTGTGTGACTGCTTCCTAGACCTGAACAAAGCCAACAAAAAATCTATACGTGGAGACCTTTATCTGGGGATTTTTTTTTAATCTAACACCATAGCAGCCATCATTGTCTTCCTTTGATCTTAATGCTGTGACTCAGTTGCCCTGGATGGTTTCCTCAAGGGAGAGATGATATTCTTTTAGACTCATGGCAGCCTCGGCCACTATATTCTACCTAGCATAGCATAGCGAGATGCTATCCATGTCTCATTTGACAGTATCATATCTAAACGTTCTGGTAGATTGGGTAACCCTTAGCCACTTCCTCTCTTAGCATCATAGGAATGGCTGGAATCCACCAAGCCATATCCTCATGTTGGGCATCCTGAGTTATCTCTGTTGTCTCAAAACAAACTTCCTTCCTAACCTTGAGATAAAATGGCTCTTTGCAACGTAGATGGTCGAATCCATATTTTGTATAAGTCGGCATTTAGAGACGGCAATAATTACTTCCATATGCAATATAGTCAATTCTCCAATGTGTCCAACTCAGTCAGAGAGAAGATTAATATAAACAATTGAGCATTGAAAACGTATTTATGTTTGATGTTGGAGTGATAACACGTCAGCCTTGAGAGAAACTCCTCAATCTGGCCTCTGTTTCTCTACACCTGGTACTTCCCAATGGCACCAGAGCTACACTGGAGGAAGGAATGGAAAGAGCCAATATAGGACACTCGATAAATATTTGGAGAATTCATGTATATTTCAATGTACATTTTTTATATGTTAGCAATAAATGACTAGAGCATACAATGGAAATAAAATAACAATCAAACCTATAAACTACCAGGAATAAAGCTATAAAACTATACTGTAAAGACATAAAAAAGACCTGAAAAAATTAAGAGTCTGACAACAATGATAACAATAATAATGATAATAATAGTAACTAACATTTATTATGTTTTTATAATGTTCCAGGAACTATCTAGATGATTTCATTATTCTCAGAAATCTTATGAGTTACCAATATGATTATCCTCATTTTTATTTAAAAAAAGGAAAGTAGGGCACATAGAAGAAGGTATACCTTTTTGCACAGGAAGACCCTAAATGATAAATAGTTTAATTTGCCTAATTTGCTCAATAACTTTATTCTGTAAATTAATGCAATCAGTTCACTCTATAAATTAATACAATCCCAATCAAATTTAGAGAACTGCTTATAGAATGTAACAATTTTTATTTTTTAACAATTTTTAAGTTCACCTAGAAGAGAAAATGCAAAAAAGAAAGCCAAGTAAATATTGAAAACTAAAAAGAGAATTAATTTATAAAACTATTAACAGTTACGGGCACCTGGGTGGCTCAGTCAGTTAGGCAGCCAACCCTCGATTTCGTCTCAGGTCATGATCTCACTGTTGGTGAGTTCGAGCCCTGCGTTGGGCTCTGCACAGATAGTGTGGAGCCTACTTGGGGTTCTGTCTCTCTCTCTCTTTGCCCCTCCCCTGCTCTCTCTCTCTCTCTGTCTCTCTCTCTAAATAAAAAATAAATAACAAACAAATAAATAAACTTTAGAAAACAATTACATTGAAGTCCAGAAAATTATTAGATACACTCAGGGACTTACAATGAAGCCCAGCACGTGGGAACACTCAATCAATAGTAGGACAATTAATGTACATTTCTATCTATTTCTTCTACGACTTACCCCAACAGATATAAAAACAAAATAAGAAACCACACTAATTAGGACTGAGGAAAAATCATTCCAGAAAGCAGATTAGAAAACCCAGAAACAGATATCGGTAAACACAGGAATTTAGTCTATAATAAAGTTAACTTTCATATCAGGATAAAAAGATATTCAACGACAAAATGTATTCGATTCTATTAACAAAGAGCATTGAGACGATTCGCCAATGATATGGAAAAACATCAGCTCCCCATCGTACAACATACACAAAAATAAAGTATTGACGGACAAAAAGTTGAAAATGGATATTCACGCAGAAACCCATGGGTGCACATACATGCACACGTATTCATACATATAACACCCACATGAACATTCTGGAAAACGAATTCTACCATCTTGCAGTTTGGAAGATATTTTAATTTTTTTTTAATGTTTATTTATTTTTGAGACAGAGAGAGACAGAGCATGAGTGGGGGTGGGGCAGAGAGAGAGGGAGACACAGAATCCGAAGCAGGCTCCAGACTCTGAGCTGTCAGCACAGAGCCCGACATGGAGCTTGAACTCACAGACCGCGAGATCATGACCCGAGCCGAAGTCGGACACTCAACCAACTGAGCCACCCAGGCGCCCCTGGAAGATATTTTAAACAACACAAAACCCAGAAACCATAAAGAAATAAAATTAAAGACATGGCCATATAAAAAGTTACGTCTCAGCCACAATAACAAAAATGGAAAAATTTGGAGAAAATAAACAAAAAGAAAATACATATTAGATACATTTAGACTAATTAGCCTTATTGCACAGAACATATCCATAAATCAATAAAAAAAATGTGCCATTCAATAGTAAAGTGGGCAAAGGACATGAATAGTCAAGATAACACGGAAGAAATCAATGTGATTAGAGAATGTGTGAAAATATGCTTAACTTTACTGGCAGCCAGAGAAGTGCAAATTTAAACAGAATACCATTTTCTTTTGCCAGTGAAAAATAGAAAATATTGATGTCACCCAGTGTTGACAAGGGTATGGGAAATAGGCATCAGACACTATTGCGAGATTATAAATAGACACTTTTCGGAGGACAAATGGACAGTAACTGTCCAAGTTTAATATGACCTAGTAATCCTACCTCTAGGAATTGGGTATAGTCACAAAAATATATAAGAATTTTTATTTTTTTATTTAATTTTTAATTGTATTTATTTTATTTTATTTTATTTTATTTTTGAGACAGAGAGAGTGACAGAGTGTGGAGGGGGGGACAGACATGGAAGGAGACACGGAATCCAAAGCAGGCTCCAGGCTTTGAGCTGTCAGCACAGAGCCTGACGCGGGGCTCGAACTCACCAGAGCACGAGATCATGATCTGAGCGGAAGTTGGACGCTTCACTGACTGAGCCACCCAGGCGCCCTAGACTAACTTTTAAAAAGCGATCGATCTTTGTACGACAACAGAGAAAGATCTCCAGGGTAAATTACTAACTGGAAAAGTCTAGGAGCAGAATAATGTAGTACTATATTAGATTGCTTCTAAAAATCATTTTTCCCCCATATCCATACTTCTGAAACTGTGATGCATCATACAGTTGACAGCACCTAATAATTAGGATAGATAGCATTTTTTTCCTTTTAGTTAAACATAAAATAATAGCATGCCTTATAATTGATGCCTCTTAGATTTTATGAAATGTAGTAAATCATGCAACCTCATTTATATTTAAAATTATATTTATTTATACATCTAACAGAATGAGTAATTGAGAACTTAATTGGTGCCTTTCTTGTGTATCGGTCTTAAAGGGAAATAAAGAAGAGGGAGGAGCTGGAGGAGAAGCAGAAGGAGAATTTTCTTTCTTTCCCTTTAAGGGCAGCCTGGTCTTCATGTTATTGAATTTGGCTCATTCACTCCAGGGGACTTTACGAGCTTCAACCATCAGATCTATCGGGTGAGAGCACCGTCTCTGAAAGGGAGGGGATGGAGGCTTTTTTGTCTCAAGGGCAAGAGAGGGATCTAGTCCAACTCCATGCCCTGGTGACTAGAAGGAGATGGGAATTTAGGGTTTAGGTGAGGAGGCCAGAAAGCTGCTTCCCTGAAATGGAGGGATGGGTGGGACCGCTATGCAGGTGCCTGGGGAGGACTGAGTGCCAGACACACCGTGCCTCCTGAAGCCAGAAGCAAAGATGTCTGCGGCCAAGCCTGTCGCAGTGACAGAGGTACCCCAGAAGAGCTCCCTGCTTTGGGTAGCCTTTAGTGTTATAAGCAGGAAGCCCTGAGTACAGAAGCGTAATTGACTAGAGACCCAAGGCCCAGCTGTGGTCTTCCTAAGTCCCACGAACCCTGGAGTTCTCAATCAACCTCAAGGGAAAGAGAGACAGTCTTCCCATAACTTAGATGAGATGTCCAGCCAGCTGGGCTGGGGCACTTTAGAAAAGGAAACGTCCAACTGCTTGATTCTAAATGGCCTGGATCAACGTGTACTAGAGATGATAGATAGATGATGGATACCATCTATCTATGGATAGATAGATAGATAGACAGACAGATACACAGAAAACAGATACTCAGGATTGGAGAGGAGACATGAAGGGCATCATTTATTTTTTACTGTGTCAACTTTTTTTTATTTGAATTTTTGCAAGCTATTGCTCTTATAATTTTAAAACAATTTTTAAAAGAAATTTTACTGTAAAAATTGATATGGAGGCGCCTGGGTGGCTCAGTCAGTTAAGTTTCTGACCTCAGCTCAGGTCATGATCTCACGGTTCGTGAGTTCAAGCCCTGCGTCGGGCTCTGCGCTGACAGCTCAGAGCCTGGAGCCTGCTTCAGATTCAGTGTCTCCCTCTTTCTCTGCCCCTTCCTTGCTCACACACACTCTCTCTCTCTCTCTTTCAAAAATAAATAACCATTAACATTTTTTTCAAAAAATTATATGATGGCAGATCTTCATGCATCCATTTGCTAATTTAACGCATTTGTATTGAGCTCATTTTCCATGCCCAGCACTCATCTGGGTCCAGGGAGAAATGGACATGGCCATTTATCCTTGAGGAGCTCATGGTCTCCAGAGGCAAACACACCAGAAGGAGAGAGCTTCGGCCCCACGAGCCCCCACATCTGTAGGTGAAATTGCAAGCTTCGTTGGTTGTTGCCCAGAGTGACCTGGCAGCAAGTGTGGCGTGTCCGTTCAGAACTTGAAGCGGTGCGTCTCAGAGGCCTAAAGTGATAGTTTTGCCGGAACTGTGTGCAGTGGCCTCCACATGGCCTGTGATAAACTGCTGTCTGGGAATTAGCCACGCAGCTTCTCAAACAGCTGCTGAGAGTTGTCTGAGAAGAGTCATTTCACTCTGGGGGCAGAAAGCCTCTGTGGTCACAGCCAAACTAAGCTTCAGGGCATTCTTCTCTTTCATTCCTTCAACAAACATTTGTTCTAGGCTTCGCGAAAACAGTGATGAGTAAGACATAGTTCTTACCCTGGCGGAGGCTGTACTCCAGCGGGGGAGACAGTTATTCACAAAAACAAAGGAACCACGTAGACGACAAAGTTCTTCATTGGCGCAGAAGCATTAGTAATGTGAAGGCAAGGATCATGGTGAAACTAATGTCCCCGGGCCTGGGACAGGAGCAGGCAGGCTTCCCCGAGGAAGTGACTTAGCACTGACATCTAAAGAGTAACTATCACGTGGCCAAAGAGGAGGGAAAACAGGCGAGTGTAAAAGACCTGTGTTTGGAGTAAATGGAGAGCATCGGAAAGCTTGAAAGAAGACAGTTCCTCCAAAGCCGGGACGCCAATGGCGGAGTGTTTCCAAGAGAGGATGGTGCGATGAGGAGACTGTTCCATCGCTCCGGAGGAGGAAATACATGAAGCTCTTTTCTTTGCTTCTCCAGACTGATAAAAGTGATTTATATTTCCGGAGAGAAAGAAAGAGATACACATGGGACTAATCTGCTTTATCCCAGATTATGACATCTTTCCCCCAAAAAGTCTTTGCCTAAGTGGATAGAGTCATTCATCCATCCATTGGACCACACCAAGAACCCAAGAGTCAGTCTGTCTTTCTTTTCTCAATTCCCACATCTGATCAACCATTACTGATGTTCAATCCATGTTCTTTATATCACTGAAATCCATTCATCGCTGTCCAGCCGTGGTACCCAATTTCAGGCCCTGTCAACTCTCATCCCAGGTTCTCCAAAGGCAGGAAGTAAACAGGGTCATCGGCCTTCCTACTTTCAGCCTTTCTACCCTAGCACGGATCCTTTCTCCGGAACCATATCAAATGATATTTCTAAAGCATTAATCTGTCGCTCTATTCAAATCTAGAGTTTGCCACTGCTCCAGAATAAAGTCCAAAGTCCTTAACATGGTTTTTAGACTCCTTATGATCTGTCCCTGGTTACTACTGCACCATTATCCACCCAGCTACAATGAGCTACCTCTTTGTGCTGGTTTCTTTCTCCCATTCTCATGGCCGTTCTTCATAGAGCTGTTAGAAATCATTGATCTTTCTGTATCACAGCTCTGGTATTTCCCAGATTAAGACTAATCTGCAATCCCCTTTCACTCCAACGTTATACCTAATCCCCTGAGCATGGCGGATCAGACCCCTGAGAGAGTCTTTGTACCCGTTCCTTCTGCTGTATTTCCCAATACTTTCTCCCTTCCCTCTAATTCTTGCCCCGCACATCCCTACTCTATTGAATTGCTTCTGGTTCCCAGTACATACCCTGTTATTTTATCCCTCGGTACATTTGCATAGATGTTTCCTCTGCCTGAATGCTTTTCTTATTTGCTGCTTGAACTCTTTGTTACTCCCTAAAGCACTATCCAGAGGTTGAATATGAAAACCTAGAATATAATGTTAATCCAAACTATCGATTATGACTCCAATATGCACTGATTCGAAAGTTTATTTTCCGTATACTCTTTCTGAAAAATTTACCTGAGATGTATTCCAACGGAATGAAGGTGAAAACCAAAATTAAAAAAAAGGGGAGAGGAGGATGTGGAATAAAGAAAAAGTGAAACAAACCAGGAATTATATAGAAAATAGATTGACAGCTGTGCAACAGCCTTAGACTACAATTCATTCACACTGGAATAAGAACTCAATAGTTGCAAGAAATATGTCTTTAGAAGAACGTAAAAGACTCCATACAATGGGAAGAATGGGAAAATACGATAAGAAA
Source organism: Paguma larvata (assembly GCA_030068075.1). Lineage (NCBI taxonomy): Eukaryota > Metazoa > Chordata > Mammalia > Carnivora > Viverridae > Paguma > Paguma larvata. Next base: position 14,985,228 of record CM057840.1, read on the forward strand.
ATATTTGTGAAAATTTGATGAAATCATGTGCTTCTTATATCAATAAGGAGAATAAAAATAAATATTCTCTATCATATCCCCACTGTCTGGATTTTCTACAACAAAGGAAAGCCTTAGAGCTGCCTCTACAAACACTAATTATTCCCTGTTTAAAATCAGGGGTAAGGGGAAAATCGCAAACACTCATAATACATTTTTTTCTTGAAACAATAGTAATAATTTTTGCCACACCAAACAAGAAGAACAAAATGCATGGAAGGAGACATATTTCTGAAAACCGAGGGAACATGCAAACTGAAAAAAACGTCCTAAATTTCTCTGGACTAGGGGACCGCAAGCCATCCGTGTTATATCCTGCTTTAGAGGACCATAGCATGCAACCGTCATCATCTACCTGTGGGTTCCCTCAGACACCATTAAGAGGATGTTGGTCAGGGCACCTGGGTGGCTCAGTCGGTTAAGCAACCAACTCTTAATTTCGGCTCAGGTCCCAATCTCATTGTTTATGAGTTCAAGCCCTGCATCAGGGTCTGCACTGGTGGCGTGGAGCCTGTTTGGGATTCTCTCTCCCTCTCACTCCATCTCTCTCTGTCCCTCCCCCAGTTGTCCCCCCCTCAAAAATAAACATTAAAAACAAAAGAATGGCACCCGCTATTCTAACCTGTCAAGGTCCTATAGTCTTTAGAGACGGCCACACTTTTCAAATTCTGTGTGGTTGGCAGTATTCGGGCAGCCCCTAAGATTCCCATCCCTGGGGCATATGTCTTGTGTAACACCCTCACTCTGAGTGTAGACAGAATCTATGAATATGAAGAGCTATCACTCCTATAGTTAGGTTACATTATATGGCAAAGATGAAGGTAATTAAGGTCCCTAAGCAGTTGGTCAAAAGTGACATTATCCGAGGTGTTCCTGGACTCATTGAGATCTTAAAAAGATTCTCCTGCTGGCTTTGAAGTGTCACATTGTGAACTGTCTATGGAGGGGCCACATGGCAAGGATCTGATGGCAACCTCAAAAAGCTGAAAATTGTCCCTAATCACCAGCTAGCAAGAAAATAGGACCTTTTATGCTATATTCCCAAAATTCTGCCACCAACTGGAGAGCTTAGTGGAGACCCTCAAGCCTTACACAAGATCACAAGCCCTCACCTCGATTCCAGCCTGGCGAGATACCGAGCAGAGGACTTGACTGACCCCCACCAAGACCCGACGCACAGAAACTTGAGATAATGTTTGTGCTGTTAAATTTTTTTCAACAAAAATGATTTATTCGATGTGTAGCTAAATGTGATTTATTACCTGTAACTTTACAAGGCATTATAAATGAATCAGATCCCAAATCATAAAACAATTTCAACCACACAATATGCAAATTAGTAGACATATACTTCATTAAGGTTGCTAGATGCACTTGACTCTGCTTATGTCTCAAATGGTAAGAAATATCCAAAGGCTCCAACGATTTCCCTGACCTCTTCTTTCTTTACTATGGTTAAGTATTGATGGTTTTGTCTGAGCAGTGGAATTCTTAGAGCGTCTTCCAAAGACTATGAATCAATGAGGAGAATCGTTCTGCTGGCTGTCTCTGTTACACGGTCTCCAGGTCTTTAACAGTATTTGATTTCAAGGGGATGAAGCTGTTTCCATACAGCTGTTATTGGCTTTGAGTTTGCTTGAGTGACTGTGGCTTCTTAGCTGGTTTCAGGAATTCTTTCTATTCCACCATCTTGCTGCCATTGTCATCATCATCATCATCATCATCACCATCATCATCATCATGAGTATTTCTTACTTTCATTGATTTGTTCAACAAACTTGAGTATCTTCTACACACTGGCTCTCAGCTAAGTGCTGGTAAGTGGGAGGCTCAAGGAATCCAAAACTTAAATCCAGATATATCTGATTCAACAGCTCTCCTTCTGCCGTTGGTGCACAATTTCACCATCAAATTTGTGTTAATTTGCTATTTATCCATAGAAAAGGAATACATACTACCATGTCAATGGCAGTGTCCAGTAGGAGGTTGTGGACACCAGACCCAGCTTCTCTTGTGAAGAACCCCAGAGCCTCAAGTGTTACAGCTCCCAGGACCTGGACCCAGGAGTCAGCAAAGATAACTGTTAGGGGAGTCCTGTCTGAGGCACGCTAGGGGTGCTATGTGTCTCTACAGAGGCCTTGGTGTCCAGGCACTTGGATGGGAGATGGGCTAGGTTTCCTGAGCACTTGGCAGAACTGAGAGTGGAGAGGAGGAGATCCAAGCATGGAGCAGGATCTTGATATGGATTGGGATGGAAGCTGGGAGAGGAAGAAAGAAACCACGATAAAAGAAAATTGCCCTCATACTTCGCTGGCAGGAACTCTAGATAAGGCAGACCCGGGTTCGAATCCCTCCTTCCACCTCTTGTTCTGTGCTCTCGGGCAAGTCACCTGACCCTCAGTTTCTTCGTCTCTAAAATAGTCCTTACAGTACCTCCATCACCGAGTTGTAAGAATTAAGAGAACGTGTATAAATGCCCTCGTACGAAGCTAAGTATACAGTAGACACTCAATGAGTGGGAGTTATTACTATATGATAATAAACTACTGCATTAGTTTTCTACAGCTGTGTGACAAATTGCCACACGTTTAGTGGCTTAAAGCAATACGTATGCATTATCTCATTGTTTCTATGGACACGAGTTTGGGTATGGGCTATCTGGGTGCTGTCATTTTAACAGGCGAATTTACCCAAAAGCAGGACACGCAAAATACGGCCCATCTGGAAATATTAAGTTATTTACATCTCCTTTCCTCAGAGACAGTCCTAACCAAGGTGACGGAAATACTTCCGTTGGAGATTCTGGTTCTCAGTGTAGGAGTGATGGTGGTCACAGGCCTGGGGAATGAAGACATGATCAGTCTTCAAAAACAGCTGTCGGGGAAAGGACCAAGAACAGGGAAGAGAGCCTGAGGGAGGGCCAGGCACCTTTTCCCCCCTCAGCTCTCTACTTAAAGCTCTGCGTCTTACCATTTAGTGGAGCTCTCCGATGTATCAGCAGACAAATATTATTTGTGCGCATCAAATTCACTGTTATTTGTATTTCTCATGGGCTAATACAGCCTCTTTTGGAGCTGGTCCCCCGACCCACGTGAACATTCACGCGTGGCCTCTGTACCTTGTAAGGACCTGCGTACCTTCGCTCCACAGTTCTTCTTCCAGCGTCTGGGGAATGCGTGATACTCAGTGGAATACTCCGAGAAAGGATCCATTGGCCTGGTTCCGAGCACCAGTGTCTCCCCAGTTATCGCTGCAGTGACTATGGCACTTGCCACCGTGCGGAGCACAAAGGATGCCTCATAGTTCCTGACTGGCCGACTGGTTCGCCAGCTCACCTCCTAACCTGCAGTGTGCATCGCCTGAACCAAGAGCACGGACTTGCCAGCACCCTGCACTTTGACATTCGCATCATCATCCTTGGAGCTCACGTCCACGCTGGGAGACTCTTGGAACAGGAACCCTTGACTCTTCCTCTCTCATGGATAAGTTCGATAAGATTTGAGGGTAAACCCAGGACTTCTGAATCTTGTCCAGCCTGCCTTCTTGCCCACTCTGTTTTCTTTTGTGAGTCCGTGGTCCCTGTCCTTCCACTTTCCTCCTCGTTCAGGGAAGTCTCTTAATGTCTCACGGTTCGGCAAATTGATACTCAAAACCCACAGGTGTCTTCTGCGCACTGCAGAGATTCCAGGTGGGAGGCGATCAGAGAAGTTTGCTTCCCCCCCACCCCCCACCCCCGCAGTCAGGGTCAACTTCATCGGCGTGAGACCTCTGCAGTCACACGGAGTCCCACATAGGAGGGCCCCACATTTCTTCACTGCTCTGCTGCTCCCTCTTGAAATGCTTAAGAATTTTTAAACAAAGGACCACACCTTTTCATTTTGGACAGAGCCCCACAGACTGTGTCACCAGTTCTGTCTGCGACGAAGATGCAGCGGGCTTTAAGACGCATTTGCAAATTGGAGAGAGAATATAAATCCCTCTTCTCATTGGCTAGTCAAACCCTGGGCATTTATTATTAGTGTCACATCAGCATTACCAGTAAACCAATAAAGTTAACCAAAAAAGAGGAAGGTTTTTGTAGGAGTAGCTCAGGATGGCCCTCCACCGCAGGAGGACACCTGAAAATCCTTCTCTGTCTCCTCATCCACCTGCATCCTGAACCCACCTACACCCCATCACCCCGTCTCCCCTCTCCCACCCCGCACCTCCCTCAAAATCTCCTCCAGTACATCCTGGCACGCCGGTCTTCTCCCTCATCTCCGATGGCTCATCTGTGTTTGTTAAATATTATTTGGCACATAGCAAGCTCTTCAAAACAAGAGACTTGGATTGCAGGGGACAGGCGGTGGGCTTTCGAGTTGAGTCATGCACGAAAGAGGCTGTACCCGGCGCTGCCCTGACCTCCCTCCCCCACCCATATCCCCGCGGTAGCACGGGCCAGGTCACAGCTGTGTTGATAAAAGAAAAATAACAGAGCCATAAAAAGCTTTGGAGACGAGGCCTGATAACTTACCCAGACCTGAAGGCTTAGATTCTGAAGGAGGCCAGAAAGGAGGCTGTTGAATCCACACTGTCTTTTTCTAAGCGTGTCCGCTTCTTGCCGCTACACCCAGAACCTTCCCCAGGAAGCTCCATGGTGGCCAGGATCTGGGGGTTCCATGATGTCTAAGTGACTGATCCTCAATGTTTCCAGTCTGAAAAGAGGAAAGAACCATTTGGAGGGCACACGTCTGCAGCCAGGGGACGTGCTGTCTTCACTTGTTTAATGAGCACACTCCTGCTGCCACGGCATTTTTCCAGGGCTGACACGGAAGAAGGACAGTGGGTTTCCGACTGAGGTCTCCCAAAGTACAGGGTGATTCCTCTTTTCAGCATAAGGCACCCACACTCTCCCATCCTGACACCCCAACAACGACAGTCTCATGCAGGTGAACAGTGCTTTCTGTTCTTCAAGGCACTTTCTAAGCCGGCTCCCCATATGACCTTCTGGGCGCCCCTGAGAGATGGAGGGGGCAAAAGTCATCCCCACTTTACAGATGGGGCAACTGAGTTTCGATGCCCTTGCTGAGTCAGCAGCGACCTCAGCACATCGAAGCCACCATCCTGGCTGCTGTTTTAAGAGTGAGTTCTCGCCGCAAAGCAAGAACGATGAGGAGTCTTTTTCTCTCAGACTATGAGAGCATTCATCAGCGCGTCCTCTCTCCCTCTAACTTTGGGCCTGGGATGGCTTCGGATGAGGCCGCGCACCCTCCGATCGCCGAAGCCTTGTTGTGAAAGACGTCGGCGAGGGAAGACTGGCTGAAGGGAGAGAGGAGTTTTTGAGGCTGGAAAGCGAGGCAGGGCACGGAAGAGCAGAGAGAGGCCCTGATTGAAAAGAAAAGGGGGAAATGATCCCAATTCTAGCACTGCTGGAAAATGGGAAAGTTATTGCCGCACAAAGACCCTCTCGAACCGCCTGCCTTCCAAAATTTCTACCGCACTGTCTGCAGTTACTTGTGTGTGGCAGCGGCAGCATCTTTGTATTATATGAACAGTCTGCTTCATAATCAAATACCATCTGTCGCTACATCTGAACTTGTTTTCAACATCTGTGCGTTCTGGTCTTAACAAAGCTTTAAAAACTAATTCAAAAACTTTCACAGATCACTGACTAAATATGTACATTGCCCATCTTTCCACGTTGGTCTGCAATGTTTCTTCTATAGGTGCCTCCTCTGCCCGGGGAAGAGTGAAGACGTATACACTTGGAGGCTTTATTCAGCTTTTTTCCTAATGGCCTTGGGTAGCCAAGTGCAAGAGAGGGACACTTGCTTATGCACCGAGAGGACCCATCGTATTCTTTCTTGGTGCCAATATGGTCCCTTTCTGCCAATGAGAAACCTGTAAGTTGATCAGCTACCATACCCCAATTACTCAAAATGACACTACAGATAAAACGGCAACCAAGGGGGGAATGAACTGTATGGCTTATACGCGGCTAAAGTGTGTTTGAACAAATGGTGAAGTAAAACCATGAGAGCTCTCGGGAGGATAAGGACGCTGTTACTTTGCACATGCTTCAGAAATGGGAAGTACATCTTTACAGAACTTTTTGCCAACCCCCTGGCAGATGTTGACCAGTTTTGCTTATGTATACATCAGTTGCAGAACACTAAAACAGAGATTGGAAATTTTAATTTAGTCAAGGCAGTTGGGCTAAAATGATGGCTTTTGTTGAAACCATTAAATAGAGCTGCCTAATGAAGTACAGTACAGGGCTGGCAAACAGAGCCCTGATCGGAGGCTGCCGCTTCCAAGCAGGAGAGAGGGAAGGCAGTGGCCGTGAGGTCTCGGGGCGCAGGCAGCGTGGCGCCCTTGGACGGAGAGAAAGGGCTCTGGGTGGTGGGGGCAGACAGGAAGCAGGGCTGGGACCCAGGAGCAGAGGCGCGTCTGTCCGCGACACAGGCACGGACGGGGTCTTACCGGCGCTGGCTGGTGGGTGCGAAGTGCGCATGTGTGCATGTGCGCATGCGCCTGTGTACACTTGCGTGGGCGCGTTGTGCGCACGCGCACCCGTTGGGGCGAGCGAAGGTTCGGTTTTGGCAGTGTTCTCCTTGAAGTTGCCGCTGCCTGTTTGCAAGGGGCCGGGAGGGAAGTGCGGTGCAGTGAGCAGGTGCATGGCCCCTTGAAGGTGGTTTGGGTGAACTTGGATCCCGGAGAAGGGAGGGTAGTGGCGAGTTGTAAGGCTGGGGAGCTCGTGGGAGGGGTGGGAGGCTGCCGGGTTAATGAGTCTGGTGATTGATTCTGCTGCTTCAGTACACTTGCCCTTCCCGTGGCTGCTTGACGCCAAGGAGCCGTTAGGTGTGCCCGGGCCATTCTTCCTTTCCCACTCAGGGTCAGCGGAGGCAAAGCGAAGATAACCTCAGTATTGATAGAGACCCCCGTTAGTGTGATGGCGCTGACCGATAATTATTTAGAAGACTGGACATTGGCTTCTTGCACAGTGATGAATATCTGTGCATATTTTTCAGTTGTTCTCCTATTTTGGTGGGAATCTTTACCATGTGACCATTTAATCCCTTAATCCTGGTGAATGTTTAAAAGAGATACAAATACTATATTTTGGTGAGAGTGACTATCAATATTAAGGTATAATTGTTTGCATCATGTATATAAGTGAAATTGTATTTAGTAAATATATATACCTGGCCAAGTATTGTAGGAAATAGAGATTCTGTCCTGTTCATCTTTTTTTTTAAATGTTTATTTATTGTTTTGAGAGAGAGACAGAATACAAGCAAGGGAGGAGCAGAGAGAGAGGGAGACACAGAAACTGAAGCAGGCTCCAGGCTTTGAGCTGTCAGCACAGAGCCGGATGTGGGGCTTGAACCCACAAACCCTGAGATCATGACCTGAGCCGAAGTCGGATGCTTAACCAGCTGAGTCACCCAGGTGCCCCATGTGTCCTGTTCATCTTATAGGGAACAGCACGAAACAGCAGTTCATTTTCATCAACAACTTTTATTTTGAAAAACACCAAAGGAATTAGTGAATAGTTGTTTGAAATCATTGTCTGAGATTAAGTGGACGTTGGTGTATTATTTTTCAAGCTGACCCAGATGTGTACAAAGCAAACAGACAAATAAAAACACATACACACCAAACCATATTCTTGCTGTTTAGTATTTGGGATGTGTATATGTATATTGTGTTGTTTGATTTTTGTCAGGGGGCGGACCAGACCCCTAATTCTTCAGGTGAACCAGGAAAAGCCGAGGACTGAACCCTAAAAGTTTCATGTTTCAGAACATTTTCCCAACCTTTCAGTGATGAGGACTCCTCCATACCCACCAGCATCCCGTAACATTAATTCTTCACACAGATGATACTTAATGGACGCAGAGAATCACTGACCCAAAGTTGGCAACCACTGCTCCAGGCTTGTGAGAGTTGTCACGTTTTAGCTCCAATTAACTGCAGATCTTTCATAATTATAGAGATATATGCAAACGTGAATTGAAATATTAAAAGTCAATTGTATTTGGTGAAGAAATGTTCATGTTCGATTCAGGTTAATGTTGAAAATGAATTTGGATTTTTTAAAAAACATATTTACTGACAGCCTAGGGGAAGGAGACAACCAAGAGGGTTCCGGATGAGATAGGAAAACCAGAGTGGAATTAAGTATTTCCTAAAATATTTATAGGCTAGCTCTCAAAATTGGATTCTTTCAGGGCGCCTGGGTGGCTCAGTCAGTTAAGCGTCCAACTCCTGACTTCGGCTCAGGTCGTGATCTCACAGTTCCCGGGTTCAAGCCCCACCCCTCTCCCCACCCCCACCAATGGTGCTGACAGTGCAGAGCCTGCTTAAGATTCTCTTTCTCTCTCCCTCTCTCTCCCTCTCTCCCTCCCTCCTTCCCTCTGCCCCTCCCCCCTCACAATAAACTGTAAGAAAATGGGTTCTTCCCCCCATGTAGGTGATTGAGATTTGTCTATAATACTTCTCCTGACTGCTTCTGTTGGAGATTTATCTCCAAGTGGACACATTTCCAGGAGCAGAGCGGGAAGAGGAAAGAAGGGGAATTCCAGTTAGATGCTGCATCGTGGCCATATCTACTAAAGAGAGAACAGCAGATGGAATTTTGAAAGCCAAATTATTTGGAGGGGAGTGAGAAGAACCAGGACTCCGTTGACATTGATGATCGCCCCGATGCACAGTTTCCAGTTCATTTCTTTCTCCTAGGATGTAGTGTCAGTAAATGCCACTGCTCTTGAAAGGTTCGCCAGTATTTCTGCGAGAAACCTCCACCCTTTCTGCTGGGGGTTTGCTCTGACGTGGCCATTTGTAAGCACGTCGGGCTGAAGCTCGGTATACACATTGTCAGTCCAGATGCAGTGCTCTGTTGCAATTACCACGAATGAAATCAAAGCAGCTGCTTGGGGTTTTAGTGTACGGGGACGTTAGTGAAAGAAAGAGTATTTGCATTGCTGTTTTCTTGCTGCGCGATTTACTCCTTGATTTTGTTCATCTTTATTTCAGGTTATTTTCACCTTAGAAAAACTGAAGCTTAAACACACACCAGAAAAATCGAGGTAAGTTTTATTACAGGATACGTCTTTGTTATGGTACCAATGTGGCTTAACTATGGTTTTGACAGGTAGAAGTTAAAGGCAGAACATGTATTCTTTTCCCAGGTGTAAGATCTTTGGTTTTTCTTCAGCGTCTACAGATCTCTCTTATCACTGCGCTGTTTTCCCTTATATTTCTTGGGGTTCTCTAAGTGCCCCACGTTTTAGTATGCATTGGGTAATTAGTGGTTGGGGACTACGTCTGTGCAAACCATTGGGTCTCAGACAGTGTCACCCACCCTGGCCACATCAGTGCGCAGCAACAACAGCTCTTGACTGAATAGTCATGTTTCTTTAACAATTGGCTCAACAGATTTATCAACTAAATGAACCAAGCAATGGACTCCTATGACTTTGTAGACTTGAAGCCCCACGATTCAGTCGTGCCAAATAAATATGCGTTGAATGAGACAGGAAGGAAGGGGTCCCTAGAGCCCATCCAGAGCTTAGTCGAGATTCTTGGGTTAGGAAAAGGGGAACTTTTCGTTGACTTCAGTGAAGTTGACCCCGTCACAGAAATGGAGTTGTTCTTCACTGATGAAGCAAGCTCCAGCTTTATCACTAAGTCTGTTTTTCTCAAACGAAGGATGAGAAACCAGGACAACGGAGAGAAGGTACCTTCAGAGGGAGCCTGGCACATAGGCAGCACATAGCGAAAATTGGTTGGACGAACAAAGGGCCCCAAGAAATGGACTGTGAAATTAGGTAGAGCTCGCTCACACCATGGCTCCTCCCAAGATGAGAGCTGTAATTTCCCCAGATGTATTTGTTTGCCTGCGTCTCAATATTTAAATACTTAGGAGAAAGGATCAGGTTCCTGCTTGAATCCCCAGAAACCCTTAGTGGTCTGCCCCCACGGGGACTCTTCTGCCAGAGATTTGTCCAATTCTTCCTTGTCTACCATCTTCTTCTTTCTCCTTTCCGTTCTTCAAAAAAGGAAAAGAAAAGAAGAAAAAAAACAGAATGAAGAAAGAAAGAGAGAGGGAGAAAGAAAGAAAGAAAGAAAGAAGAAAGAAAGAAAGAAAGAAAGAAAGAAAGAAGAGAGATAAAGAGAGAAGAGGAAGGAGGGAGGGAGGGAAGGAAGGAAGGGAGGAAGGAAGGAAGGGAGGAAGGGAGAAAAAGAAAGAAAATCAGCAATTCTTGGACCTATTCAGAGTCTTCCATTTTATTTCTGACTTCAAAGATGGCATCTCCAATCACCTTGTTCTCTGAGCTGAAAGGCATTCGAGGAGTCACAGAAAGAGAAAAACCTTGGCATTGCTGACAAGACACACTGCAGCATCTGGGGTGCTCCTCGGAGACCTGTGGCCAGGCTAACCTGGTCTCACTTTGCTGAGCTTGCAAAACCTAGAGGATGAGGTCACATTTGGCCATGACTATAAATAGACACCAGTGACAACTAAAACCAAAAGGGAACTTTGCCTCTGATTCACAGGCTGACCTCTCTGAACAAAGAAATTGGGCGTCCATCATTACCGAGAAATCTCAAGAAAAGCAAAATACACTGGAAAGTAATTTTTGTGTCTTCCCTTTTTTGCTTCCCTTGAAGTTCTTTGATCTTAGAAACAGATCCTTTGGGTTCCAATATCAAGATGAGAAAAGATTCCGAGGAATTCCCTGTTGCCTGGGATTCCCTAAGAGAAAGTATCTAAAAATTTCGTTATGCCTCCAAGCTGCCTAGTGACTTTATCACAGGAGTAAATTTTTTTTTAATGTTTTATGTATTTTTGAGGGGGGTGGGCAGAGAGAGAGGGGGACAGAGGATCCAAAGCAGGCTCTGCGTCAATAGCAGAGAGCCTGATGCGGGGCTTGAACTCACGAACTGTGAGATCGTGACCCGAACCCGAAGTCAGACACTCAACCGACTGAGCCACCCAGGCGCTCCAGGAGCAACTTTGTATACTACATTTTCTATTCGCAGTGACCTAACATGATAGCCTATATCCTCACTACCGCCCTCGGAGTTACTTCTAGTATATAGAATACATAGAACCCAGGAACCACCGTTAGCTAACAACTTCACAGGGCTGGACCAGAGTAAAATAGCCTCCCTGGCTTCCAAAGCAGCCTGAAGAATCAGGAACCAACCGTCTGCAGTACCTGTTCATAGACAACTAAGCAGAGTTATTTGTCTTCCAAATCACAAAGAGAACGCACACGGAGAGCCAAGCTTCTTCCATTTTACAGGGTGGCAGGTCTGGCTGCCTGGGAGCCCTCCTTTCGTTTCTCCAGAAGTCCAAGCTGCTGCTGCTGCTGCTGCTGCTGCTCGGAGACTCTGAACTCCCCTTCACCTGAACAGCAGTGTCATCCGCCCTGGCAAGAAAACAGGAGCCCAAGCCCCAAGTTCTAACATTAATAACAGCACCCGAGCAAAGTCTGTTCAGTCAGAAAATGCAAGTAAAACTCTAAAAAAGTGCCATCTGGACTAGGGAAACATGTCATCTTTCAGACTATGCATAGCATCAGTGTTTTTCTTGTCACAAATTTAGCACTCTGCCCCCTCCCCCCCCCCCGCTGCCTCGCCCCCCCTTCCCTCGCCACCTCCCCCTTCACCCTCCCCACAGCTCTGTCATTTGAGAAGCCCTGTCTTCACTTTTCTTTGTATTTAATTTTTCATATCATTTGCAGGACATATCACATATTTGTTGTGATTTATTCAATACCCATCCCTCCTCTGACTTTGGAGAAGGCTATCACCTTCCCCTCCTGCTCTGGGAGAATCTGCCAAGTCTGCAGTTTGTGATTTTTGTCATAATCCATGTGCTTAGACAGAGAGGGGAGACGGTCTCGAGATTCCGTGGGTCCCCAGAGTTGCCTCCCGCCCATTGTCTGCCCACTCGGGGTTCGTTCTAAGGAGGAGGCAGGGCAAGCCGGAGCCGAGGACCATGTGATGTGACCCCTTTGAGAATGAGGAGCTTATCGATACCTTCTTATTTATTTCCTGGGAAGAAACGTATTTGGATTTGCTAAAATATGTATAACTAGATTTAAAATTGTCCCTGACATGCTGGGGACAATTAAGGGTTAGAAAATGAAGTTTCTCTGCCATCTGCATTAACTGTGATGGGCCATTTAGTAGTAGGTATTGGCTTCGTCTCCAAAATGGCAGAGTATTCATGTTCAGAGGGAGAGAGACGGAGAGAGACAGAGAGAGAGAGACGAAAAATACAAACTACTCGTGTAGGTTAGTTGTTTATTAAGATCTTTTTCAGTAAGAGTCTTCAAGAAAGTGAAAGGGAAAAGAAAACCATCATCTGGATATAAGCACATTTTTATGAGCATCGCCCATGTGCAGAATCCTACTGGGGAAACCAAAAATATAAGGCTCCATCTATTTCTTAGAAAAGACCTAGGGGCGCCTGGGTGGCTCAGTCGGTTAAGCATCTGACTGCAGCTCAGGTCATGATCTCACAGTTCGTGAGTTCAAGCCCCACATCAGGCTCTGTGCTGACAGCTCAGGGCCTGGGATTCTGTGTCTCCCTCTCTCCCTGCCCTTCTCCTGCTCACTCTGTGTCTCAAAAATAAATAAATGTTAAAAAAAAATTTTAAAAATGACCTAGATGATGTACAAGTTTAGCATAGCAACAAGGGACCAAGATTCCCCCCCCCCCACAGGTGTCACCTTCCCCTTGTTCATTATTGCATAGGCACATGTTTTGGCCCTTGTACTGGAAGGCAAACTGCTCGAAGGCAATATCCATGCATCGGTTTTGTTGGGACCCACCGGAAGTGGATCCCCAGTGATTTAAACAAACGAATGTCACCTGGAATGGACAGTCCCAACAGGCAGGTCAGGCAACTCTCTTTGATTTAGAGGCCCTGGGGAGACCACCCAGGAATTCCATCCATGACCGTCCCTCCTCTATCAGGGGCTCATCACCTCTGTTGGCAGCCGTGTAATGACGGACGTGCCACCACAGTGGCCATATGGCCACATACACACAACAGTATTTTTTGCCAAGGCAACACCATGATATGCAAACTCGAGGCTTCTGCGTACTCCTAACACTAGGGTTTGCAATTCATTTTAAGCCCTTGACCTACATGAATCCCAGGTCTCCTGCTACTGTTTCCCAGTTTGGCTTCTCTGCAGCTTGTATTCCTCAGCCACACTCCTTGCTGCCAAGTCATTAGGAGCAGAATCTCCGTACTTCTGGGTTTCCTCCTGCCCTTACTGCTTAGAATCACACCACTCCATTTCTCCAGAAAACCTCGTCATTCCACATCGGGCATGTAAAGCTCAACCCAGCTACTGCGGCTATGGTCTCGGGCAGGTCACTTAACCAATAAGCGCCTCCGTTTTCTCTTCTCCAAAATGGGGGAAGGACTGGCCACCTTTCCTAACTCTGCCATTGGACTCTGTGAGGCTCAAATAAGACAAAATTACATAAACAGGTAGCAGAATTGCGGAATGGTTTTCCAAACCCAAGGTGTGACTCTTATCCCGGGCTGCCCAAGGATTTATTTTCAGAGGTTGAGACTATCCCTTGACATTCAGAGGCCTTTGTTTTGCACACCTATGGAGGCAGACATTTGCTTGGAGATCTCGAGCAAAAGATACTGTCGTACTACAAATTACCATGATCTAATTAGGCCTCCCTCCATAAATCTGTCATTGGAAAGCCATTCAGGCCTGCTCAGCCCAGCCCTTGATTTAAACTGCTCCAGGAGTCTCGCCGAAGATATGTCCAGGACAGAATCCAACACAATATTCCAGTCTCCTCCCACTGCTCCCTTGAGAAGGGGCTGTTCACCAATTTTGGCCACAATAACAGTTATGTAGAAGAGAGATTCATTATAGTTTGGGCATAGATCTTAACCAGTGCCCGTGCAACCTCGTGACAACATTATTTAGCATTCAGATTGGATGTGAGCTCTTACTGGGAAAAGAATATTGCTAAAGATTAGCATTGCCGGGCCCTTGAAGCAAAGAGAGACAGATAGGAAAGATGCACATTTGCTCGACTGAATTGACAGGTGTACACGCATCCCCTGGGTATGATGAATACTTTGCAGTGACATCTACGACGGAACTATGAACTATGATTTTTTTTTTTTAAATGCTGGCATTGGCCAAATCAAATCATGTTCATTCCTGGTTGTTCTGGCTGAAGAATATTTTTTTTTTTTAAGTATGGAAAATCCAAAGCAGTGAGTATTCCAAGATTCATTGATACTGAGCTCTGGAATGTGTATTCTGCTTCTTTTTGCTGGTGGGCGCCTCTGAGGCCCTGCGAATCCAAATGTAGCCACCTAGCAGCCCCACCTGCCCTCCCGCAGGAAAATCTGGGAAGCAGAAAAATTGTCCTCTTTTCTTTCCTCTTCTCCTCTCCTTCCCCGCTTTTGCTATCTCTGCTTTCCCACCCTCGCCCCACCATCCCCAAACGACACACCCCACTCTTCCACCTTCGTTTCTGTGCCTCATTCTGGGCTGTTTGGGTTTCAGAGAAACGCTCTGTGTGCAAAGCAAACAGAAAGCGGTGGAATATCAACAAAGCATTATTAAACAGCTACGGGCTTATACTCTCTGGAGGAGCCAGTTCTGGGCTGGGAGAACCCAAGTCAGCACACACAAAGTTATGGCGATACGCCTCCCGTAGCTTTCCAGTGCAAGTTGAGACTGGGAAAGCCATAGAATGATCTCTCTCTTTTTAATGCTTATTTATTTTCAAGAGAGAGAGAGAGAGAGAGAGAGCAGGGGAGGGAGAATCCAAAGGAAGCTCCAGGCTCTGAGTGTCAACACAGAGCCCGACGTGGGGATCGAACCCACGAGCGGTGAGATCATGACCTGAGCCGAAGTCAGACACTCACCGGACTGAGCCACCCAGGCGCCCCAATCTTAGGATGATCTCTTAACAGATGAAGGTAGCATGGGACTGACGACGAGGGGAGGTAGGTACCACAGGTAGCTGTGGTGTGGACGTCCCAGGAGACAATCAGATAATTCAGTCGGGATCAGAAATCAGCACTTCGTGCAGCCGTGAAGGGGCAGAGGAGACCAGAAGGTGTCAGAGCCGCTGGAAACACCTACGGCCTCGCTGGGCTTTGGTGTCACACTAGAGGAGATTTTGCCAGGCAGCCCTTGGTTCTGATCCGCAGAGGGCCACGTGAAGATCCCAGTAGTTGTCTGGTGCTGAGGGATGAGGTGATTAGGGAGGAGGAGGGCCAGGAGAAAGGAAGCCGAAGCATCAGAGGAAAGAAGAGGGAGAGGAATTAACCAATAAAGGGCCGTTTTGGCCTTCCCTTTCACATGGGCTGGGACTAATGGGGGAGGCGAGCACCCACACACTAGCAGAGCACAGAACGGAGCTTTTCAAGCAGAGCCTCGTAGGAAGGAAGGTCTGAGGAAGCGCGCACAGGGGCTTGAAACCGTACTAAGGAAAGGGGTCGGATGAATGTTTTCAAAATAAAAAAGGCTGAGAAGAGAACAGTGAATGGGGGGGCACCAGAGGTCACCTGGCACATTCAAGTGTTTTATTGTTGCTATCAAAAAGATGCTCGGAAAGGAAAAGGAAGAAGGAAAAATTCTTTCAACTTTTGAGTTCCTTTTTTCTTTCCTCAAAAAGAAGCATTTGAGAGATCGAGCTGAGGATTATTTTTGTCTATTTTGGGAGACGTTGCTGGTGTCATCGGACTCCGACCAGCCAGGGAGTGGAAAGGCAAGCAGCCCTGGCCGAGCCTGAATTTCTGAGGCTGTAAGTGGCAGCCACGTGAGTGCGGGAGCCGGGACGTGTGCAAGGACAGCGTGCGGTCCTCCCGGCCCGGGGCCCGCTGACCGAGACGCAGGCCGAGCTGCCATTTTTGTGGCTGTTCCCCTCCGCTCTCTCCAGTCTCCAGGGGCGAAAACATTCGGGGGGTGGGGGGAAACCCTTCCTGAAGGACCGCTCCGGACTCGATGCCAACCTGAGACAGCTGCTGATGTTGAACAACACATCAAGGGCCTACTGTCCCTTCCTGCCCCTCCTCCTCCTCCACCACCACCACAGAAAGAACTGTGAAAAGACCAAGAGTTGGTGGGCAGCCAACAAGAACTAAAGAACTTGCAGCTGGTAAAACCACCTGTGCCTTGTCAAATTCCAGCCAAAACAATCCCTTCCCCCGAGTCTCCCATTAAGGAGAAGGGGAGAAAATCTGATAATAAGATGAGAATCAAGGGGGTGGAAAGTAAGTGGGGTGGCTCCAGACCAAGCACTCAGCCCATTGGGGAAGAGAAGATTGGGAAATTGTGCCAGTGGAGGTCAAAAATTCAGCACTGTGTTCTTGAGATAGAAGGACCAAGGCGGGCAAGCCACCCTCCTAATTCAGCTTTCCCGATGGGCAGCGCTTTGCAGCACCAAGGTGGATGTCTAGGCCAATGCGGCAAACGGCATAAGGAGTGTGTCATGAGTTCAAATGCTGGGTGCCCCCAGGAGCATTCCAGAAAGGGCCCCCTTACACTTTTCTAGTGGCAAAATCAAAAGACGACTAGCTGCACTGCCTATCTGTAGTGTGTGGTCTACCTGGAAGGTTTTTGTTCAGAAGGCCAAGGTCCCCATAGTCAGGCCTCATGAAAGGGGTGTGAACAGCGGTGATAAAGAAGACGTTCAGGGATCCTGAAAACCAACACATCTTCGAACGAGATATCTTCTGAGATTCCATCTCTTCTGTGGTTTTCCCCTTTCCTTTCTTCCATTCACCGGAAATGAAGTTGCCCTAAGCTTAGTTATCATTCCCGTAGTGGCAGTCTTTAAAAGTAATCACCCATTCATTTGAAGCGCTAATAAATGCTGGTTCTAAAATTAGAAAGTTCTCCTTGTCCTTTGAAGATTAGCTGAATCTCTAGCTAATGTTATCATTGGCCAGGTAATGTCAGCATGAACCAGACTTGAATTTTTGCTGGCATCACCAGCTGAACTCGGCATCACAGTTGAGAGCCACTAAAGATTAGTAGGTCAGTCCCTGTGTTAAAACTTCATTTTCAAAGTATTTATTCAGTTCACTGATGATTGCTACCCCCTGTCTGGCTTTTTCTTTAGAGCATCCAAAAGAATGCTATGACCAGAAGGATGGCGAGAATAGGTAAGTGTCCACGGTAAACACCAAAAGCAATATCCTGTCATTCGTCATAGGAAGGATTGATTGGTACAATCTGTAAAGATGGAGAAAGAGGGTTTTTTTTTTCTGATATGACAATGTTCCATTTACTATACAAAGTAAATCTGCATTATGACAAATTTGTTGTTTATTCAGTATAGGCTTATTAATACATATTTATTAAAGGCACGATGCTTTTAATGGTAACAATGCTTTGGCAGCATTCTGGCCAAAAGTGTACAGCCTGCATCTAATTACAAGCTAACACCAAACAAATCTAAATTAAGGGAGTTTCTACAAAATAACTGGCCCGTGCTCTTTTAAAAATGTCAAAGTCAAAAAAGATACAGAAAGGCTGACGACTTGTTCCAGACTAAAGGAAAACTGAAGAGCCATGGCCACTAGATGAAATGCATGATCCCGGATTGGATTCTGCACCAAGAATAAAAGGATTCTTGAGAAATTTGAGAAAATCTGAATATTGATTCTGTAACAGTATAGTTTCAATGTTTAGTTTTCTGATTAATTTTAATATTTTACCAGGCTAAAGAAATGTCTTTAACTCTAAAAAAATAAAGACTGAGATAGTAAGACAAAAAGGGACTCTGTATTTCCAACTTACTCTCAAATACAGCCAAACCTTGGATTGCAAGTAACTTGTCCTGTGAGTGTTCTGCAAGACAAGCAAACATTTCTAATAAATTTTAATTTGACAAACGAGCCATGTCTTGCTATTTGAGTAGTACGTGGCACCAAATGTCATATGATTGCAACTGAGCCCATGGTTTCTGAAATTTGCTCTGATATACAAGTGCTTTGGATTACAAGCATGTTTCCAGAACGATTTCTGCTCACAAACCAAGGTTTGACTGTAGTTCAGAACGAAAAGATAATACGCACACCTATATGAACATATACATAGAGAGACACTGATGAAGTGGTGGGGTAAAATGGAAACACTTGGTTAATCTGGGTAAATGTGTATATAAGAGGTGCCTGTACTCTTCTTGCAATGTTACTTTAAGTTTGGAATAATACTGTTTTAAAAAAGCAAAACTTCCTCCAAGCCTCTGCCTCAGATATAACTGTTCACATATTTACAGTTACGATGCGTATCCTCTGCAGTAAGCAGATTCCAGAATGGTTCCAAATGACCCCAGTCTCCCCATATTCAAGCCCTGTGTGATCCTCCTCGAAGCTCTTCTGTGTGGGCAGAAGCTACTAACTTGTGTCTAACAAATAGCATGCTGCGAAGGTGATGGATGTCGGTTCTGAAATTAAGTTAGGAAGGACTGTGATTCCCATCTTGCTACGCTCTTTCTCTGACTCATCTCACTTCTGCACTCTTGGGAAGCCAGCTGCCATGTTTTAAGTTGTCTTATGGAGGAGATCACGTAGCAAGGAAATGAGGGTGGCCTCCAGCCAACAGCCATTGAGGAACAGAGGCCCTCAGTGCAACAGCAGAGAAGGAACTGGATCCTACCAACAACCACATATACTCCTTATATACACACGTATATAAGCACAGAAGCTAATCCTTCCCCAATCGAGCCTTGAGATAATTGCAGCCCTAATCAACACCTAAAGGCAGTCTTTTGAGAGACCCTGAGCCAGGAGACCCGCTCAAGCTGTACCAGGAATCTTGACCCACAGAAACTGTGAGATAATAAATACTTGTCATTTTAAGATACTGAGTTTCAGGTAAATTTATTATGAAGAAGTAAATAATACATCCTCCAACTTTCTTCTCTTCTTTTATATATTTTTTTCTTTTCTTGTGGGGAAGGCTAACGGTACCATGGATGCCTTCCATGTCATAATATGAAACGTTATTTCATTGTTTGTAACAGTCAGGGTTGTTAAGTATATTGTTCAAATTGTGCATTGGAAAGGACCAGAGGGAGATAATGGAAGCTAAAATCTAGCCCATGCTTCATTCGTCAGATCATGCCTCCTGGCATTTGACTTTGTTTGGCCAGAGAAAGGGTTATCTTTTTCTATTTTACACAAAGGCGCCTTCTGGGCTAGTGGCAGCCCTGTTAACAGCTGCATAATATTCCACAGTGTGGATGTACTGTAATTTGCATAACCAACCTCATCTTGCTGGCCAGATTGCTTCCTGTATTGTTATTGCAAATAGTGCTATACTCAGCTACAGTGAACATGCACATATATAGATTTTTGTATTCTGGTACTAACATTTCTGTATGAAAGATTCTTTTTTTCTGTCAATGTTTATTTATTTATTTTGAGAGAGAGAAAGCACAAGCAGGAGGAGGGAGGGAGCGAGGGCGGGAGGGAGGGAGAGAGAAGAGAGAGAGAGAGAGAGAGAGAGAAAAGAGAGAATCCCAAGCAGGCTCCATGCTGTCAGCACAGGGGCCAATGCAGGGCTCGAACTCATAAACCATGAGATCATGATCTGAGCCAAAAATCAAGAGTCAGACCCTTAACTGACTGAGCCACCCAGGCGCCCCTGTATGAAAGATTCTAAAATAGGATTCCTTGACCATAGATTGTGCCCGTCTTTACTTTTGATGGATCCTGATAAATTAACTTTACTAAAGGTCTTTACCTGTTTATACTCCCAGCAAATATAAAGAAGTTGCTTATTTCCTTATCCCCTCACCAGCATTGGATAAGATCAATCTTTTAAATATTTGCTAATCTGATAAGTAAAAAATTTTATCTCAGTTTTACAGATCATTTGTAGAAAATCAAACATTTCTAACTTTCTGTTCTCTGAGTCAGAACAATATCATAGTAATACTGAGTCAGTCTTTTCTCTCAAATATGTAGGCAATGTTGAATAAATCCATTAAAGACGAGACAATCAGACCCTACCCAAACAGTGTCCATTCACTCAGTCCTATCTCTTGTGCGATACGTGAATACAAGGGAGAAATACAATGCCAAGCGAGTGTACAGTTTTAGCAAAGGTCTTCTGGCATTTGACTTTCTGATTGTAATTCTCAGTAAAAACCTTGTTGACTCTTCACAAGATTTGCTTGTTTAGCCACCATCACCCCCTTTGTAAGAAAGATCACTTGAATTCAACTATTTTGATGTAGGTTGTATAACCAAAACCAAATGCTAATGAGAAGACCAAGCTTTTAAGACCCATGGAATTGTAAACTTTGCTCTTCTGCTAGGTATGTGTGTACCCATCCAGGTCCTCTGAGAAGCAGACACCAAGACAGGATAAGACGTGCAAGAATTTTATTAGGGGAAAGGTCTATAATAGAAAATGGTGAGGGCACCAGGAAAAGCTGGAGTTGCTGCCAGGCAGTCACGCAAGTTTGACCCCAAGGAAAGGGGAGAAGGCTGGTGGGTTGGGTAGAAGCAGTCTAAGGAAAGTTCAGTAACACCTCAGAGAACCCTGGAACCAAAGTCAGCCATCAGAGGAGCCTGGTAGCTCCTAGAATTGAAATTGCCTTAGTATTCGTGCCATCCTCAGTCACTGGCTGGAAAAAGTCCATGGGAAGCCAGACCTTGGTGTGAACGTAGCCATAGATTTCACAGCACAACAGCTAGAGGCCGTGGTCAGCTGCACTCCCTAGGGTTGGTTGGAGGCCTACTAGACTCATTGTAAAGATCACCACCACACATTATCGATGAGCTTATCTTAAGACAGAGCTTTGGCAATTATAGAAACAGAAAACAGAGAGGGAATTTTTGGTTTCTTCCATAAGTTCTGTGCAACTGCTTACCTTACTTTCAAATAATGAAAGAAATCATTTCTATATGGTTAATGATTGCACAACTCTCCCAATACCCACAGGTTAAAGATGATGAAGACTTGTAGAACAGAGAAATAGCTGGAATTCTGTGTGTAAGCAACAAAGAAATGGACAGGAATTGAGGGCTGAAGAAAAGCAAAGGAGAAAAATGAGGAGCAGTCAGAGGAAATCTAGACCTTTCAGAGGCAAGTACCCAGACGAAATTCCCAGCAAAAGGCTGGGGGACAGATATTGAAGAATAAGAATATCAGTCGTCAGAATAAGGTTATTTTCATGCAAACCATCAGCATCAGATACACAAATTACCAATTACCTGCTAGGTTTTTAAGTGCTGGATTTTGGAAGGACAGGTTAAATACTAGTGCCTCTGTAAAATGTATCTTAGATATTGAGTTCTTACTGCTTAATTTCCAGAGGGGCATTTTGCCATGTTGAACTCTAAGGAACAACACAAGTTTTTTTTAATTTGCTTAAATTCAAATTTATTTTGATCCAATAAGCTTTTAAAGGCTCATAAGCCAGAACTTGGAAATACGCTGTGCAAATACTGTCATAATTGTTCAATCTCTGTATGTGTTTCTACTGGACACACCTTTGCCTTACCTTTTAGGTTGTAAACTCTTTAAAAATTCTTCAGAATATAAATATTTTCTGTTGCCTCTGCATTTGTCACAATGAGATAACTCTTTGATTATGATCATGATGTTTGAATTCTAGAATTTTATATTTTATATTTATATAAAAAAGTAAAATATTTTATACATATTAATACAAATTTGGTAGGTTCCCCATTATCTATTTCCTCCATCGAATCTTTGAAAATTTGACACTGTCGATCCATCACTATACTGGATGAGGCTACTTCTAGGCCTCCCATTACATTAATTTCTTGGCTCGCCTCCTAGCTCCCTGCTTTCCTCTTTCTCCCCAACTCTCTTTGGCTTTCTATCACCTCTTAATTTTGAATATCACACGTCAGTCTTTCTAAAGCCTTCCATTTCATGGCTTCTATTATCACCTCTAACCTAAAGCTGCTATCGTATGTCCCCAAATTTTATTTAGCCCTCATCCTGTAATTCCACCATCCTCCAGGATGTTGCCTCTCAAAGATTCGGCCATCTTTGCAAATTCAGTCTGGTCCAAAGCATTCTCTTGCTATCACTTGTCAATGACACTACCATCATCTTTCTCTCCTGCAAAGGAAACTTCGGTGAGGTCTTTGAATTATTCTTTTTTATTCCTCTACCACATTTAACTCTTTTAGCAAATTATCTTTCTCTTTTCTTTCCAAAACAATATATCAGCTACCTGTGTGATCCCAAGCCCTTACCTTGATGGGAATGCATGGCCCTTTAAGCTGGGCTCGTATTCCCTTTCTCCATTTAAAAGAAACCTCAGAGTCTGTCCATTCTGGGGATCTTAGAGGTAAGCTAGTCATTCTGGTCCCTCTTTGCTGCTTCTGATGAAGTTTCGTCTCCCTCATAGCTCTCTTTGTGACTGTTCGCACTGCATACCCCAGGGGGGCCCCAGAATGGGATAGGACCCCTTTATGTTACCCCAAACACCTCTCACCCAACCACGCCCGATAGAGTAAACGTTACTGAAGATTTCAGTAGTAATGACAAGGGGCCCAAGTGATTGCCCTCGGGGCAGATAATAAAACTAACTATTCAACTTCTCCGTAAGTAAGCATCGAGTATTCCATCCTAACACCAGAGAATATTCACTAACCTTGCCTTCTCCTGGGGCTCCAGCACGCATCGCGTTTCCATGTTTGATCTCTCTCTCAATCCCCTGTCTTCTCTGCGGGCTCAGTCTCAACCCCTAAGTTCTGTCTACTCCTTATGCAGGTAAAGCAGGGTCAACTGTTGACCACTTCGGCAATAGTTTATTACTTTGTCTCATAAGACTGTGAGCGTTTTAAAAGTGGGTTTCCCATCTGAGTCATCTCTATAATCCCTGCGGAGTCCGGCCCGATGACCGCCACGTACTAGGCTCTTGATAAACGGCTAATACACGTAATTTGCACTGGGTTAACTTTTTTTGGGAGATGGAATTTTTTCACTCCGAAATTTACCTTTCCATGCGAACGCCTATACTGTGATATTCATGGCAGCAGGTAGGTCCCTTGAAAAGATTAAAAAATACATAATATATATGATACCAAATCATCTGCTGGGCTGATTTTTGATGTAAAAATGATTACTTCCTTGGGACCGTCTAGTAGAACATTTTCGATTTATTCGTTCAGTAAAAGGCATCGTCTGCATCAAAGGCCCACGCGAGGAGCTTTGTCAAATCCAAAGCTAAATCACATGTGGTCCTAACTCGGGACACCTGCAATTGTAGGGGTGACAGGGACGTAGATTCATATCATCATGAGGTAAACGTACAGGGCGCACGGGGCTGTGTTTTTTCAGTTGGTGTCGGAAAGGTGTGGCTCAAACCCCCAGGGAGATACGGGCTGTTGGGACGTGGTAGTGTTGACACTGACATATTGTCATCACAGGACTTACACCAACCTCATAATTTTGCTTTATTTTCATAACCTTCTCTTGAAAAGCTTGCAATTTTTTAAGATTTATTTTTAAGGAATCTCTGCATCCAGTATGGGACTTGAACTCACACCCCTGAGATCAGGAATGGCGAGCTTCCCCGACTGAGCCAGTCAGGCGCCCCAAAAAGCTTCCAATTTTAAACATGTTTAGAGAGAAAACAGAATATCGACTTAAGATTTCACATTTCCATGGCTTTTATGAACATTCTTTCTTTTTCTGTCAACACAAGTGCTACTCTCCGAATGGCTGCCGAAGGGATCAGCAGCGGCTCTGGAATATAGCCAGGTGCACTCGGCCCCTCACAGGCCCCGGCCTTATGACCCCGACTAATCTCACCTAACCACTTCCAAGTGAGAAGGGGCCATTAAAATTTTTTTTAAGGTTTATTTGTTTTTGAGAGAGAGAGAGAGAGAGAGAGACAGAGCATGAGCATGAGCAGGGGAGGGGCAGAGAGAGAGGGAAACACAGAATCCAAAGCAGGCTCCAGGCTCTGAGCTGTCAGTACAGAGCCTGACACGGGGCTCCAACCTACGGACTGCGAAATCATGACCTGAGCCAAAGTCGCATGCTCAACTGACTGAGCCACCCAGGCGCCCAGAGAAGGGGCCGTTTAAATGACTCCCACTCAAACACAGAAATTGCTTCTGTTGGCCCTGCCAAGTGACTGTGCATCCCTAATTAGATAACTGTAGTAAAAAAAGACCTCACTCCCTCTTCGGGCTGCCCTTCTCACGTCACACGTCTCTCTCAGGGATGTCTTCCCTTAGGGGCACTTTAGGTGTCGAGCTTCAGCTTAGGTCATGATCTCACAGTCGGAGAGTTTGAGCCCCGCACTGCGCTCTCTGCTGTCAGCACAGAGCCTGCTTCAGACCCTCTGTCCCCATCTCTCTCTGCTCCTCCCCCACTCTCACACACACACACACACACATACTCTCCCTCTCTCTCTCTCTCTCTCTCTCTCTCTCTCTCTCTCTAAGTAAAAAATTAGCATTAGAAAAAGAAATGTCTTCCCTTATATTGTATGGAAAAACCGTCTCCAACATCATCCACCGGTCCCAGCCACGCCCCATCGGGGTCATCCAGAAAAAACCGAATCACTCCTCCAGCGACTAGGACTGTATTTGAAGGCAATGAAGATATCCCCCCACTGAGTCTTGTCTTCCCCAGACCAAAAATCTCCCGTGCCTTCCACAGCACTTCCCTGGACTGAGTTTCGAGTCCCTTTTCTAGCTTTCACACTTCTTTGGAAACGTATACTTCATTTCTTTCTCTCTTCAAGTATAGCATCTGGACCACACATTTCATGTGTGTTCTACATACTACTGACTAAGACAATTACCTACCTAATTTTAAACATAAGTTTTTATAATGCCTCTTAAAAGCAGATTTCTTTTGGGCTTTTGTGGGGGGAGGGCATCATTCAAACTATTTTTTTGTATATTAAGATTTATGCTAGTTAAAATCTCTTTTGGCACATATGCTGTGGCTAAGCCATATGCACTTGCTATATAATAAGAGCTTGATAAATATTAGCTACCATCATTAGCAGGTATCATTTTTGGACAGTAAATTTGATAAATATGTTCTCTACGAGTTTATCTAAACATTGGTTTAAACTGTAAAACAGAGTATGATTGAAGATGGAGTTCACAGTTGACTCTCCAGTCCTCTCTCTGGACTGATGTCATCCTGTATTTAAACTGCTTCGGGCACGGACATTCATTTGTTACTAATCTACCCTATTACCTTTGGGGATCCAAACTTTCCCCAGTTTCCCTCTTCCCTTTGAATGAATTCTCTCTCAAAAACTACCTTAGTCTGCTGCTGGCATCGGTGGGACAGCACGAGCCTGAACCGCAACCTTACCCTCAACCTGTGATCCCTGCTATTCACACACACACACACACACAACTACCATCTGTGGATTCCTTTCCGTGTGTGTCACCATAAAAAAAATGTTATCTGTATTATCTCGTTTCCATCCTCACAACAATTCTTAAGTAGAGGCAAATATTAGAGTCTTCGTTTTCTAAACAAAGACACTAAAATTCCAAGAGTTTACATAACTTGTTTAAGGTCATATAATAAGATATTGACAGAACCGTGATTGAGTCTGTGCTTCTACCTGTCATGTTATTCTCCCTCCCTCCACTCAGGCCTTCTTTCTCCATCTTATGCCCAAGTATCAAGTAATGAGTCCCCTTTGCTTTGTCTTCAAATACATCAGAAATCCAGGGACTTCTTCCTATAGCCTTAGATGCTATCACCCTGGTCACCAAGGTCTCTCCAACTGCAGTGGACTCAGCTGGTCTCCCTGTTTCTTCAAGGGACTTCTTGAAGATGTACATCAGATCATTTCACTCCTCTGCTCTAGCCGGGTGATGATGCTGCAGAGCTCACTGGAAAACATAAAGTTGATCCAATCCCCTTTGAGTTCTTGCCCCAGCACTGAGGCGTTCTTCCTGCCTAATGACATCTGCGCCCCTGGCATCACTGGCCCTGCTGCAGACATTGTCCCCGCAGAAGTCTCAAGGGACATTCACCTCCTCTTGCTCTGAGCACTCTTTGCCAGCTCTCCCTAAGCCTTGCTCCCTCTGCTTCAAACATGGCTCAGATGGTCTTCTTGTGGAATCTTCCTGACCACCCATCTGCCCGCTTTGGACCTGCTTCCCCACACCGTGCCCATGGGACACGCTGTGTGTCCCACTTCATCATTTCCTGTCTCCCGTCATCAGACCTTCCACCATATATCCTCAGCATCTTGAGCAGCGCCTGCCATAGATGGACGCTGGGGAAATATATTTTTCAAGAATTAAATTCGAGAAGGGAGGTAAATAATAAATCAAAGACCCAGGGAAAAAAATCTGTTTTTTAAATTAATCTATCAGTCTAGTTTCTCTGCCCAAAATAGGCATGGGATTATTCCAGTGTGACTTGGTCTCTGTGAATGCACTCTGACTTTTGGTGACTGTGACTTTGATTTGTAGGAACTTCCCACAGAGAATCTATTATAGCACCACGTTGCTAAACTCGCTGGTTTACAGTTTCCTTCGTCTGCATTTCTTTTTTTGTTAGGATAAAACTTTTTCAAATGCGGTATCTCTTACCTCTTATTCCCTCCAGTTCCTCGAAGATTGCAGAGAGTGTGACAGTGACCAAATTTACGAATTCTTTCACAACCTTGAATCTAATTTTCCTTGGTGATAGATTCTTTCTCTATTTATATAGCATAAGAGAATCTGTCGTTCTTGGGGCGCCTGGGTAGCCCAGTCAGTTAGGTACCCAACTTTGGCTCAGGTCACGGTCTCACGGCTCATGAGTCAGAGAGCACCACATCAGAGCCTGCTTGGGATTCTCTCTGCCTCCCTCTCTCTCTGCCCTATCTGGCTCATGCTTTCTCTGTCTCTCTCAAAATAAATAAATAAACATTTAAAAAAGAGAGAGAGAATTCCTACTCTCAAGACACTGCAGTACTTGATCTCAGGGAACCCACAGTCTAGGGCAAAAGACAGACATCTAAAAACACAGTAGTAGTCAGTGTGATCAAGGTAGTAACAAAATCGATGGGCACAAAAGGGGGCCCCAAGAAGACTCAGGGTCAATTCTAGCCTGAGCAGTTAGGAGAAGTTAGTTATGGTTAAAGCCTACTATGTTGGGTCCGAAAGAATGAGTAGAAATTTGCCCATAAAAGTTTAAATGGAGAAAAGACAGAATGAACCACAATTATTGAAGCAATTAGTGTAAAGTGTTTTCTTCAGACACCATAATCAATAAACTCTCCTACTCAGGATCTTCCGTGGGTTCTCTTCCTACCGTCACATTTACTCCAAACTATTCAGCCTAAGCATTAAGGCCTCCAGTAGTTTCATTTACTAATTTATTCAAGAAATGTGTATTATATTTCCCACTATGAGCTGGGCACTGTTCTAGACATTAAAAATACAGTAGGAAACAAAATAGAAAGCGTGAACCTCAAACTTACTCTCAACCTGTGCTTCCATGGAACTTACCTGCTCTTAAAGGAGACAGACAGTGAAGAAATGAGTAAAATATATAGAAAATGAGATATGTGCTGTGGAGAAAAGCAAAGAAGGGAAGATGGGTCAAGAAATGGCTGATAAGGGTGGAGGGGTGATCGAGGAGGCCCTCCCTGAGAAGACGACATAGAAGCAAAGACCTAAAGGACATAAAAGTATCTGGGGGAAGAGCACTCAAGGCCAAGAGAGGACTAAGAACAAAGGGCTTGAGGCAGAAGTGTCAGGACGTGTCTGAAGAAAAGTTGGGGCCAGCTGAGCTGGAACTAAATGGGTGAGAGAGAAAAGAGTAGGAAATGAGGTGAGAGATGTAAGACACAGTAAGGACTCGGTTTTATTCCCGGCGAGGTGGGAACTATCCCAGGGTTTTGAGCAGAGGAGTGATGTGACCCAATGTTTTCAGAGCCTCATTCTGACTGCAGTAAACAGACCAAGAAGGAGATGCGAGCAGAACGAGGAAGAAGGGATTGGAGGCTACTGGACTTCCCCAGGTAACAGACAGTGGAGACTGGACCAAGGTGGTGGCATGATGATGGTATGAAGTAGCATGTTTTGGATATAATTTGAAAGTAGAGCTGGACATATTTGCTTGGGACCTCAATATGGAACACGAGAGGGGAGAGTGGGGAGTCCACAAGAGAGAGAGCGAAAGGAGGCACAGGAGACTCCAAAGGTTTTGACCTAACCAATAAGCTTGGAGTTAGAATTTACTAAGATGGAGAAATAGTTTTGGAGGGGAGGTCATGTGAAGCCTGAGATGCCTGTTAGATATCCAGCTGGAGGCGTCAAGTGGGGCAGTTGTATGTAGAAGCTCGAGGGTGAGTTCTGAGCTAGAGAAATAACTGTAGGAATGTAAGAGCTGGTTTAGGCTGCCATAACATAATACCACAGGCCGAGTGGCTGAAACAACAAAAATTTATTTTCCTATGGTTCTGGAGTCCGGAAGTCCAAGGTCAAGGTGTCAGCAGGTTTGGTTTCTCCTGAGGCCTCTCATCTTGCCTTCTTGGTGAAAAGCCTTCATGGTCCTTCTCTAGGCATGCATACACAGTAGTCACAGTGGATCAGGGCCCACCGTAACGGCCTCATTTAACCTTAATTGCCTCCTTAAAGACTTTTTAACCAAATATAATCACATTCTGAGGTACTGGGGGTTAGGAATTCAGCATACGAATTTTGGAGGACATAATTCAGCCCATAATAGGGAGTCGTCTGCTTATTGAAAGAGATTAGATGAGATCATTAAGGCAGTAAATGTAGAGAAAGGAGATGAGGTGTCTGAAGGTGGAGGTGGTGTTCTTCAATGTTTAGAGACATGAATAGGAACTGGGGGAATGAGAAGGAGTGGTCAGCAAACTAGAAGAAATCCAGAAGCATATGGTGTCCTAAGAGCCTGTTGAAGGAGATTCTCAAGGAGGAAGAAGTCGTCTACACTGTTACATTTCTCTGAGAGACCAAGGAGCTGAGAACTGAGAAGTTACCATTGGATTTGGTACCAGAGGCGTAATCAGTGGCCTTGATGAGAGAGGTTTTCGTGGTTTGGGGGAGGGAGGAGAAGCACAGACCAGAGCGGAGTACAATAAGAACTGAAGAGAAACTGTGGCATTGAATATCCCCAAGTCTTTTGAGTTTTGCTGTGAAGAATAACACAGAAATAGAGCTAAAGCTAACAGGTGGTAAGAGGCCAAGACAGGATTTTTTTTTTTTTTTTAAGATGGGAAAAACCACAGATGTCGTATGCTGAGGGGACTGATGCATCACAAAGAAGAAATGGATGAAACAGAAGAATTGCTGGAGCGATGTCCTTGAATAGCAAGACCTACGGCTACTTGTAGTATCGAGTAGCAAAAGCGAAGGGGTTTTCCTTGTCTAGGAAGCTGAATGTTGAAGGTAGAGCCCATAGTACAAAGGCAGGGAGGTGGATAGATATGGTTGTAAAGGTTATGGAATTTCCCTTCTAAGCATGGGTAAGAGTGGAGATACTGAATACTCAGGAAAGAGAGGGGGTGAAGTAGTTGTGCAGGTAAGAAGGAAAGTGAATGGACTCGGGAGTTCTAGCAGAGCTGACAGCCAACACTGAGAGCCAAGTCGAAGGGAGTCCTCCTGAAGTTAAATCGAGGCGACTCATTGCAGTTGTTTGCTCTCCTCTAGCCATGGCCAGCCAGAAATGTGCGATGCCCTGTAGGCTGTGAATGCAATGTAAGCGGGGCTGGCACTTTGCCAGGCAAGTCCGATGACGAGAAAAGAGCTAGCATGTTACATAAGGAGTTGCTCTAACGGTGCACCTTAGGATCTCAGTGAGGGAAGAAGAGAAACAAGGATATGAGTCAAGCGAGTGATGGTTAAATGGCGGTAGGGTCGAGGGGTGTCCACCCTGGCGGGGTGACTGGAATTGTTGGAGTCATGGTACTAAAAAGAGAGAGCTGGAAAGAGATGGTCAGAAAGCTCTTTTCTCCACTCTATACTAAATGGCAACTCTATTCAGGAAGGAGGAGCTATGATTTGTACTTATTTTCCTATTCCCAGAAGTGCCCTTTTAAAAGTTCATATAATAGATATCTCTAGAGGGAGAACCATTATTGTGTTACCAATTCGACAATTATTTTCAGGAGACAGCATGAGAGTAGCGGAACTGCTCTAACAGGGAAGCCAGATCACATGGGTTCAAGTTCAGACTTCGCCTCTTAACTCTCAGTTTGTGGGCTCATTTCTTAACCATTGTGAGTTTCAGTTGGCTCCTCTGTAAATGCGGAAAGGAATAACTGCCCTGTAGTGATTGTGCCAATCGAATGCAATAAGGTGTGTGACAGTGCTTTGTAAACTGAAAGGCCAATTAACAATAACCTGAAAGAGCCTCACGATCATGAATCACCCAGCAAAGGGAGAAACACGAGCCTCCAAGGACTTTTCAGGGGGACCTTTGCGCCCCCTCCAACCTCTGTGACTAAGCCAAGCGACATGCCTGTTGGACCCCAGGCTCTGTTTGGAGTTTCTCATTTACCAGCCTCATTTTTATGCTCCGAGCTCTGTGTCCTGTCAGAGAGGAACAGAGTGGGGAAAAATGAAGGGAGAGTGGAAGAGGGTGGGATGAAATAACATTTCCTGAGTGCCAACGGTACATTCACCAGGCATTTGCCAAAATCCCACTCAGCCCCTCTCCGTTGCTCTTTGGTATTATCCTTCCTGTAATTCAGTAGTAGAGGTGAGGAAACAGACTAGAAAGTTTAAGTTACATGACCCAAACTATACAATCAAAAACTTGTGGGATATGGAATCAAACTATTCTCTTTCTAAAACCAAAGCCCACAGTCTTCCTAATGAACTCTGGAGTTTACAGTTAACCGAAACCACTCTTCTCCACCCAAGAAAAATTACCTTTTCAGAGAATTTTCCATACTCAACCTCTCATTTTCTCTGTGATGCTTAAGCTACTAGAATAAGAGGAGCATGGAATCAAAGAAAAGAATCATTTTAGAATAGTAAAATTAGTGAAATCGTTGGGGAAAGAAGTTATTCACGCCAAAGTGAAAACAACTTAGATTTTGAAAGTGAGTTGTCTTAAAAGCCTGTCTTAGTTTTTCATTTGTTCAGAACTTGTCCATTAAGAGGTCCATGGCAACACACCAGAGGGACAAATAGAACTGGATTAGCATCCCAGACTCAGGTCGTCAGAGGATCTCAGGGTTGAAAAGTTACTGGTCCGGATATCTCTTCATGAGTAGCCATCCACCTCAAAGCATAATGGCTTGAGGCAATCTGGTATCTCTTGTAGTTCTGAGACTTGACTGGGTTCTGCTGGGCGGTTCATGCTTATGACTTCTCCCTGCACTTACAACCCGATTTGGGCTGGGCTTCATCCATCTGAAGGTTGGGTGGGTCTAGACATCCACAATGGCTCTCCCTCCTGGCTGGCACTTAGCGTCGACCACCCGGGGCGTTCATTAGAGCTGCCGTCAAGCAAGGAGTGCACTTACGGTCTTTTCACGTGATTTGGACTTCCCACAGTATGGTCTCTGGATTCCAAGAGGGAGTGTCCCAAGAGTGAATGTTCCAAGAAGTAGGAAGTGAAAGCTGCTAGCCCAGTTAATAGCTATGCCTAGAACTGGCATGGCATTGCTTCTGCTATATTCCATTGGTCAAAGCAATCACAGACTCCATTCGGATTCAAGACTGTAGAAAAGTGAACTCTGTGTTTTGATGAGGAAGAGATGCAGTCACATTGCAGAAGAGAGTGGAGATGGGAGACACTGTTGTACGCATCTTAGGAACATACAACCAGCCACAGTCACTAGTCCAGTGAAATATCCAAAGTTAGGTTAACTTCTATATCAGTCAAACTTCTGGCCCCTTCCAGACTCTTTGCCCCCATCGCATACCATTGCTTGCTATGCTGCAGTTATATTATCTTCCATCTTTCCTTTATTCCTACCTGAGAGTTTTGGCACTTCTTCTGCACAGAATTCCCCTTCCTCAATCCTTCCCACTGGGGCCTCCCCCTATCACAGGGGTCTCAGCTCAAAGATCCCCTCTTCTGGGACACCTTCCCTGAACAACACATGACTGTGTTTATACCCTCCATAGCCCCTGGGTGTTTGCTTTCCTGTGCACCATCTGTCCCACCAGTACAACGCAAGCTCCAAGATGGCCGTGACCTGGTCTGTCTCGTCCACTGCTGTTTCCCAGTGCTGACTGGTGCAGTTCGCTGCATGGTGGTCAATTAAAAATTTTTAAAAATTTAAAAAAATTTTTTTAATTTGAGAGAGAGAGAGCACAAGTGGAGAAAAGGGGCAGAGGGAGAGGGGGAGAGAGAGAGAGAGAGGGAGAGAGGGAGAGAATCTTAAGCAGGCTCCACACTCAGCATAGAGCCTGATGTGGGGCTTGATCCCACAACCCTGGGATCATGACCTGAGTCAAAATCAAGAGTCAGACACTCAACCAACTGAGCCATCCAGTGCCTCTCTGTCCATTTCTGTTAAATGAATGAATGAATGAACAAATGAATATCCCTATCAAGTGGGCAGCCAAAGACTGCTTAAATTCCGGTTATGACAGAGAATTCCTTACTACTTCTTCAGGAAGCTATTGTATCTTTGGACACATCTTACCCAATTCATGCATGATGTTACAAAGTTACCTAACTAGGGGCCCCTGGGTGGCTCAGTCTGTTAAGCGACTGACTTCGGCTCAGGTCATGATCTCACAGTTCATGAGTTCGAGCCCCACGTTGGGCTCTGTGCTGACAGCTCAGAGCCTGGGGCCTGTTTCAGATTCTGTGTCTCCCTCTCTCTCTCTGCCCCACTCCCACTTGTACTCTGTCTCTCTAAAATGAATAAACATTAAAAAATTTAAAAACAAATTTACCTAACTAGTTAAAACATCTATTATTTATCTCTCAAGATTAATTCAGGGTTTTCCAACTGTACCTCCAAGTGCCACAATTCTGTGGCTCCAATCGCCAGGAAAGGGCCAAGGGGAGAAAAAGGGAAAAAGGAAAGAAAAAGAACGTGTCATCATTTTAATCATTGCAACGATCCTTTTATTTGTTTTAACTATTAGAATTCTGCATGAGATTTAATTTGAAAATAATGTCATTGCTAAAAATATGATTAGGTGGTCTCTTTGACTCTGCTCTGTACCTTCATATTTCTCAGGGTGGCGTCTTCACCCCTGCATCAGAATCAATACCTCAGAAACCCGTGAAAAATGCAGAATCTGTGGCCCTCCCGAATTCTGACCATGGGACCAGAGAATCTGTATTTTCAACAAGCACCTCAGAGGCTTCTTAGGTACTGGAAAGTTGGAGAATCAGCTAGAGTACAGAAATAAGCTGTCAGCGCAGAACGCTTTTTCTTTGGGGATGATCCCTTATAAAAAGTAATGTCTCTCCTCAGTATATACAGAATTTTTTGGAGGAGTAGGCATGCCTTCTTGACCTCAAGAAATCCAGAATGTGGACTTTTATATCTTTGCTGGATGCTCTGAATGCTCCCTCAAATATCTCTCTGTGGCTCGGGACTGAAGCCAGAGCATATATATATGCATACGCGTGTACACGTGCACGCGCACGCACACGCACACACACACACACACACACAAAATTACCAGTGGCCGGCGTCACAGCCAACCTACCACCGTCACTCAGCTGAGTCCTGCCAATTAAATACTTCTTGAGTGGTATAATAACAGGGCCCTTAAAATTCCAAGCATAAAACAGCTAATAAAAGTATCTTGTTTAACAAAGTAATAATTAAAAAAAAGCAGGGACCAAAAAAGCTGCAAAGTTTTCTTTGCGATCATTGTTTAACACTGTATGTAATTAAATATTAATGAAACTATGCTACTTTCATTTTGTGAGCAATTTAATTCAATTAAAAATAAATGGGTCTCCTTGGCTCAGTGGGCATACTGATATACAGAACAGCACTGCCCTTAACTTGGTTTCCACTGTGTTTAAATCCAGCACCGAGCAGAGCTGCTGAAATACAACTCCAGGCTTACACAATTAACTCATTAAGAACCAAGAGCCAGCCTTAGGCAGTCAACAGAGTATAGCACTCTGCCCCATTCGCTGGGTACAAAGCATAATACTGTTTACTTAAAAAATATATTTTAATCAAGCATTTGCTCTGTGTGATGAAAAGACATTTAAGATATTGCCTAGATGTCAAAACCTGGTTGTCTCAGGCACTGATCAGGAAGACACAGAGGAATCTAGAAACACTCTCTCTGTATCCTGATCAGGATGTTGGTTAACAGTCATATACATAAGATTATATATATATGTATTCATATATATGCGCGTATATATACACACATACACACATATGCATACGCATGCATATATACATATATTTTTATTTATATGTATATAAGTATACATATATACATTTTATATGCATATTTACATACATATGAGTACACCTCAATGTGTGCGTGTGCGTGTGTATATACACACATGTAAGGTTAGTGCAGTGTGTACCCTTGACTCCAAATACAGTCAACCCTCCACAATGTGAGGGTTAGAAACACTGATATCCCTCCAGCTGAAAATCTGGGTATAAGTTTTGACTCCCCACTGCTAATAGCCTACTGCTTGCCTTAGTGATAACATAAACAGTCAATTAACACATCGTTTTGGATGTTAAATTATACACTGTATTTTTTTTAATGGTTATTTATTTTTGATAGAGAAAGAGTGTGAGCAGAGGAGGGGCAGAGAGAGAAGGGGACAGAGGATCTGATGTGGGTTCTGTGCCGACAGCAGAGAGCCCATGCAGGGCTGGAACTTACAAACTATGAGATCATGACCTGAGCGAGTGGGATGCTTAACCCACCGAGCCACCCAAGTGCCCCTATGCTGTATTTTTACAACGATGTGAGCTAGAGAGAAGAAAATGTGATTAAGAAAATCATAAGGAAGTGAAACTGCATTTATAGTACCGTCCTGTATTTACTGGAAAAAAATCTGCATAGAAGTGGACGTGTGCAGTTCGAACCCCCTGTCGTTCAAGGGTCAACTTCTATTTCCTAGATAATGGGGAAAAGACAGACATTTTCTCTGCCCACAAGGACCTCACGGTCTGTTATTCTTAGGCCCGTGAGAACCACACAGGCATCAGGAGACTCCCAGCTTCCCATCTGGCTGGTAAGGTACGTCCAAATACTGCAAGGTACTAACGTTGGGCTAAAAAAAATACACACGTCTTAAAGCGTCCTTAGGAAGAAGGCGACAAAGCGGCAGTAAAATGTTACAGTCAGTGCTCAGGGGGAATGCGCGGGGCACGTGCACCCCGGGCCGGCCCAGGAAAGAGGGGGCCCTGGGGCACAGACGGTTCCGCGGAGCCGAAGCGAGGACTGGGGGGCCAGCAGGCCCCGAGCGAATTCACCGGGGTCAGGTCCGCCCCAGGCGGGAGGGGGCGGGGCGGCGGGGGAGAGCGGGGGCGGGGGCACTGGTGGCGGCCCGGGTTCCAGCCCCTGCGCGCGGGGGAACCTCTGCTGGCAGGGCCTCTTGTCGCCGGGGCCAATGCGCTCCGGGCCCCGGAGGTAATGGATCCGCCGCCACCGCGGTAGCGGGAGCTGCTCTTTCATTTCACCCACAAGGGCCGTTGTTTGGGAATGAACTTCAGGATTCCAGAGGCCACGTCTAATAATAACAATGTTATCAACGCGGCGAGGCTGAGCCGGGCAGAATGTGTGTGTGTCAGTGGGTCCCCAAGGGCCAGCGCCCAGCCCTGAAATGAGAGCCGGCCCCCGTGAATGGAGAGGAAAATGCCAATCTCTTGACAAAAAGTTTGCTGCTAAAAACGAATCCCCAGCCAACATTTTACAACCTGGACGCATTGTTAATGCGTTGGTTTATCTGGCAGGAATAGGAAGCCGTGTTTGAAAACAATGTATTCTTTTTAGGTGCAAGGTCAGCGTCTGTTGGACCTCGGGGTGCCGGCCAGCCCCCAGCCGCATGGGCGAAGGCTCGAAGGCCGGCCAAGGCGCTTCCTGGGCGGAGTGAAGTGCACTTAGCCACCACCGTGGAGGCAAGATGGTATCCTGGCCATCCTGCGGGGGCGGGGGGGGGGGGGGCGGCTGATGCGCACAGCCCCTCCCTGCCCCCTCCCCCGCAGGCCTGCCAGTGGCAGCCTGTGCCGGCCAGACAGGTGGTGGTGCCCCTGGGTTGGGGCCTGTGTGGAGTAAGTGGGGGGACTCTCCGGACCCCAGCACATTGCTCCCTCGCTGCAGGGCACCGACGGAGCCAGGAAGGCTCAGACCTAGATCCTCCCCACAGCCAGAGTATGTGGACAGTAGAGAGAATTCAGAAGCGCCTTTTCTAAACCTCGTTCTCAGTGGGAAGGAACGTCCAGGTGGTTGCCAGCCAGCCCTAAGAGTGCCGGTGCCCCCCCCCCGCCCCCCAGGAGCTGGGTGACCTTGTGCAAGAGACTTAGCCTCTCAAAAACAATCTTCAGTCTGCTCACATGCAAAAAGGGAATGATAATAATACCTACCACTAAGGCCACTGCATGCATTTAGTAGGATAATGGACGTGAAGCAGTTAGCACAGGCCTGGCGTGTGGCCAGCACCCAGTAAAGAGCTTTGCACTTGCTGTTTCTTCTACCTAGAACATACCCTCTTAAAAAGACTCGTTCCCTGACCTCCCCCAGGTCCTTCTCGGGTTTATTTTTCTCCGTAGTGTTTACCACTATCTAATAGACCCCGTCTCTTACATTTATATCTTTTTTATTGTCTGTCTCTGCCAGACAAGAGGGAAACTCTGTGAGAATAGAGATGTGTGTGTTCTGTCTGCTGCTGAATCCCCAGAGCCTAGAATAGTGCCCAGCACACAGCAGTTGCTCAATAAACATTAAGTAAAGGCTAGATGACGATGAAGACAAGGATCAGAGTGTAAAAAGCGCCAGGTTAATCCCTTGATTTCGTATTTCACGAGGTCAGTACTCCGACCAGAGCCTAAGCAGCATGGATGAAGACACTGTATCTCGTATAAGTACCTCCCTAGCATTGCACCGGATATACTTCTCCTAAAACATTATTCATCATTTATCTAAAACTAACATTGATCGGGCTGGCCTGTATTTTATCTGGCAACCTCATCCACACCCCTGATTCGGACGAGGCACAAAATACGAGTTGCTACACAAATGGACAATGTGCTCAAAACCCAGAGAAGTCAGAGGACAGCTAAGGAAAACAGGAAGGTCAAGCCCAATAGCACGCTGCTAATGTTTAACTACTGACTCTTCCGGGGGGAAAAAAATCCTTGATTTACAACATTGGACAATTTCATGGCGTAAATACCCCCAGCAAGGCTGACTTTGGGCTGCTGAGGAGACACGAGTAGAGTACAGAGTTGGAAAGAGATGAGCCCAGTCAGCTTCGGCAAAGCCACACGCGCCAGCTTCAGCTCCGACTCCTACAAGTCACCGGATTGAAGAAAAGAAAACAAACAACCAAGGGCAACGAAGTAGAAATAACTGCCCTCCTCCACTATACCATAGCTGGACTCTGCTGGCCGCTTCCTCAAACACATTCCATGAGGTAGAAGCTATTAGTCCCATTATTTTGAAACACAAAGGGGGAAAATAGGGCAGAGAGCAATTTTGTCTAAAAATCGTCTAGTCTCGGGGTGCCTGCGTGGCTCAGGCGGTTAAGCATCCGACTTCAGCTCCGGTCATGATCTCGTGGCTGGTGAGTTCCAGCCCCTCGTCAGGCTCAGAGGTTCCACAGGGGACACCCAGCGGACGGAACCCCGACTCTGACAGTAACCGCGTGTGGCTGCGGGCACGTCCCTGTCACCCCCTCGCCCGTGTTTCCCCAGCTCTATAACAGAACTCTGATTTCTGGGTCCTCTTCCAGCAATGCCAGCTCTGACTTTCTCCCTTCACCCTCACCTTTTCCCTCCACCTGCTCACTCTCTCCTCCCTTCCGCATTACCTTCCAGTTTTCCTCAGGGTCTTCAACCCTTCCTTCCCTTCCCTCCTCCCGTCCCCTCTGACTCCCCACCACCTTCTACTATAGCCTGGCTCCTCTGTCTCTCGTCCTCACTCTCCCTACCCTTGTCCCCCCTACACACATGCCGCTGGAGCTACCGCGGGCCCTCACTCGGGCAGAAAGTCTGCTCATAAAACAAAGGAAGAATGTAGAAAAGCCAGGAGCAGACATGGCCTCAACAGAGAGGCAGCTCTACAGAACAGCCGGGGCCCCGGTGGTGGTCTTCTATTCATATATATTAACCATGCCCCTCTCTTTTATCTGGAGAGCATTTCGTCGGCTACACAAACAAAAGATTATGCAGATTATCATAAGCATAAAGAAAAAAAACCATCTTCACGAAATATCCCAAAACGTGAGTCCCTGAACGGGAAGGCTGGGCCTCCCAAGGCCACCAGCGCCCTCCGGAATGAGAACGGCGCCGGCCTTTGCCTGGTCCCCTCCTGATGAGCGGCTCGGAACCCTGAGAGGCGAGTGTGCTCTGAGATGTCCCAGCTCGCTGCAAACTCTGAAAGCAAATGAGAGCCCTCAAGGCTCATTAGACCTATTTATACAGTTCTTCATTGGGAAAAATTAAATCTTCCAAACACAGATAAATACACCCCCGTGACAAATGAACTAGCTAGTCACGTTTAAACCCCAGCTCCAACGCTGACAAATGTACTAGTTGAACCCCCCAGGCAAGATAAACATCTTTCTTTATCTTGAATTCCCTTTAGTTGGGAGAAAAGGAACACAGGGGCTACCACATGTGGGGGGGGGGGAGGGAGGCCAGGTGTGGGGAGCAGGGTTGGGGGAGGCAACACTGCATGGTAGGAAGAGCTCACAAAGGTCACCTTCTCAGCCAGGTAGCCGAGCCACACCATCCCTCCCCGCCTCGCTCCGCTCAGGTCTTCTGCTAACCTTGAGGGTTTCTTGACCCAAGAAACTGGGTCAAGACCGGCCATTAGCTACCCTCTACCTACACACAGTATCCTTGGAGACTCCAAAGGCACAGAGTGACACGCGGTGCCCTCAAAATGGCTCACTGCCTGCCCCTCTGTATTTCTCAACAGGCCCTATCTTTTCCAGGAAACGCTCCTTTTCTGGGAAAGGTTGGCAGAGAATGAGCCCCGGCAGGAAATAGCCGGCCACATCTGAGGACCTCTGAGAAGAGGGAATGATAAGACAAAAGAGAAGAAAGAGAAGGCCCCAGCTGACTCTTGGGAATCCCCATTCCTGGAGCAGCAGCGACATGTTCTAGGGCTGGTGGCCACTAGCCACAGGTGGCTGTCGAACACTTGGAAGACGGCTCGATGAACTGACACGTACTGTGAGCGTGAAATACGCCCTGACCTTCGAAGGCTCAGAACCACGACAACAGCACAAGTGACCTAGCTCAGTAATAGCCTTTACATACTGACTACATGTCGAAATGATACTTTGGGTCTCTCGGGGGTAAATAAAATATATTATTGAAATGAATGTCACCTGCTCTTTTTTTTTTTCTCCTTTTTAAATGTGGCCACTAGAAAACTGGAAGTTCCCAGGGCGCATATTCCATTTCTATCGCACCGCACACCTCTAGAGAAGCTTTAGCTCCAACACACTGGAGTCCAGGTTTCCTCAAGAGCCCATTTTCAGACTTTGCCTCATTATGAAACCTTTTCATGCTTGAACCAAAGTGGAATTGATTTGTGTTTTCTTTTTTCCCAGCATAGGGCCCTAAAGTTAAACTCATCCTCAGCCATGAAATAGAAAGCCAGATTCAGAAGTTCCTCACTTTAGCCTCTGTACGTCTTTAGTCGTCAAAGCTCTCTGCCTTTCCTGTCATTTCTTACTCTTGCCTCCTCCCACTCTTGCCCTGAGAACACGGGCTCTTAAGTGTGCTAGCCTTTGCTTTAGAAATAGCACAATGCAAAGACTGATCAGATCCCGGGGAGACCATCAAACCCATTCAGATTGGTCCACTTGACCCAGTCCCAGCAAAACACACTGTATCGGTCAATTCTTCGTCAAAAAGCAATAACGCTCATTTGTTTTCATATAGTAAATAATAATTCATTGTAGGAAAATGAGAAAATAGAAGTCAAAAGAAGAAATAAAAATCACCCACAATTTCAAACCTCGGGCTCGCTATTGTTGATGTTTTAGGGTACATCCTGCCAAAATTGTATTTTGTATGACAAAAATAATAATTGTAACATCAGTTGACCCCTTACTCTATATAGGCAGTGGCCTAGACATTTTAAACATATTTTTCTTCATAATAATCCTAAAGTAGATTCTCTTATTATCCCCATATTACAGTTGAGAAAAACTCAGACTTAGCAAGGTTAAATATCTTGTCCAAAGACAAACCACTAGTGAGTGGCTGAGCCAGTTAAACACAGGTCCAGATGGGCTCTGGAAGCACTCAGGCCCCTGCCTCTGACTGAAAGTTCTCCAAGTAGGAAGACACTATCACTTCTCTCAGCAACTTGTTCTCTTAAAGGCACCCAGTTCCATCGAACCCTCCTAGATTCACAGTTCTTACCTCCATCTCTTCAGACCACTGTAACAGACTAACATACACGGGATGGGTTATACATAACAGCACTGACTTGTTACAGTTCCAGAGGCCTGAAAGTCCTAGACAAAGATGTCTGCAGATTCAGTGTCTAGTGAGGTCTGGCTTCCTGCTTCATGGACGGCCATCTGCTCCCTGTGTCCTCACATGGCCAAACGAATGAGGGAGTGCTCTGGGGTCCCTTTAATAATGGACTAAGCCCAGGGCTCCTGGGCGGCTCGGTCCGTTAAGCATCCAACTCTTGATCTCAGCTCAGGTCTTGATCTCAGGGTCATAAATCCAAGCCTCATGTTGGTCTACACGCTGAGTGTGAAGATCACTTAAAAAATAATAATGATAATGGACTAATCCCATCCTAAGAGTTCTGTCCTCATGACCTAATCACCTCCCAAAGGCCCCATATCCAAATAGCATCACGTGGTTGGCTTCAACATATGAATTTAGAAGGGAAACAGATACTCAGTCCACAGCACTGCCATCTGGTACGCCTGTCCTGATCTACCAGAAATCGCTTCTTCTTTGTCCATCCGCTCAACAGGTAGGTATTGAACTCTTAGTTTGTGCTGGGTGATATTCAAGGCACCTGGAACACAGCAGGGAACACAATCAGCAAAGCTCCTTTGCTCTTACGGAGCTTGTATGTTTCAGTTTCAGGAGACCGACAATACAGACAAGCAAATATATATTATGTCAGATATTACATGTGACAAACCACGGAGGGCAGAAGATTGAGGCAGCGAGGGGGACACAAAGGGACGGGGAAGGGAGCAGTGGTAAGGTTGCATTATTATTTGCAATTATTCACACCTTACCTAGAAAAACCTGGCCAAGACAGATTTCTATTTTTTTAAGGCTGGCCAGGGAAGACCTCACAGGGAAGGTGACATTTGAGTAGAGACCTTGAAAGAAGTGAGGAAGGGAGTCACGAAGTCACCTGGGAGAAGAGTTTTCCAGGGCTGAATGTGCAGCAAAAGCAGAGGCCCTGAGGTAAGAGTTTGGCTGGTGCGTCTGAGGAAGGTCAAGGGACCAGCAAAGCTAGGGATGGTGGTAGCATATTAGGTTAAGCAGGTGTCTGGAGTGAGGACCGGTCACATAGGGCCTTTCAGGCCACTGCAAAATTCTGGCTTTCCCTCAGAGAAAGATGGAAAGCCACTGGAAGGTTTTTAGCAGAGGAGATGTGACTTACCTGTTCGAAGGATTACTCCAGCTACTGTCTTCAGACTATATTTGGGGGGCAACTGTTGAAGCAGAATGACCACTTGAGAGCTACCCAAAACCCTAAAGGAGAGACGATATTGGTTAAGATCAAGATAGTGGGGGGAGGTAGGGGACATCTGGGTGGCTCAGTTGGTTAAGCATCTGACTTGATTTCAGCTCAGGTCATGATCTCACAGTTCATGGGGTCAAGCCCCACATCAGGCTCCTTGCTGATGGCACAGAGCCTGCTTGGGATTCTCTCTCTCTCTCCCTCTCTCTCTGCTTCTCCCCTGCTTGGTTTCTCTCTCTGTGTCTCTCAAAATACATAAATAAACTTTAAAAAAAAAGTATAGGGAGTCATATTCTAGATCTATTTTACAGGTAGAACCAACACAATTTGCTGATGGGTCAGATGTGGATTATGAGAGGAAGCATCAAGGAAGGATCCGAGTTTTTCCGCCCTGAACATGAGATTACCATTAACTAAGTTGGGAAAATTCCAAGAAGGAGGTTTTGTTTTGAGGGAGTATAGAAATCAGGAGCTTGTTTAGGGGTATGTTAAGTTTGAGATACCTATCAGGCCTCAAAGTGGAAGTGTCAAATAAAAAAGTGTATATTACCTGAGTTCCGGGAACAGTCCGGGCTTGAGATATGGATTTGGAAGTTGTCGGAGAATAGATGATATTTCAAATCCTGAGTGAGGTTATCTTGGCAGTGATTCGTTACAACATAGATGAGATATTTAGACTAAATCCTTGGACCTTCTAACCAGTAGCGCTTACAGAAGTGACAAGGAAACAGCAAAGGAGATTAGAGGGAACAGCTAGTGAGGTAAATGAATAACCAGAAGAAAGGAGTATCCAGGTTTGATGAAGATAGCTTTCCAAGCGGAACCCTGTCACGTGCTGCTGATGGAGGATGATGTGGAGAAATGGCCATCTGACAATCCGGAGAGCATATACATTACCAATAAAGCAAGTAAGACAAACTAAGAATTCACTGCAGAAAGGCACTGGGTCAAGGGAGGCATCCTTCTTGTCTTCCTCCATGGTTCGTAGGGACACCCGAGGGTCAGTTAGCCTCTTTAAACTGTTCTTGCTAGTCTAATCCAGATTCCTATACAATACAAATATTGATAATAAATTGATGATCAAGAGATCGTTTCTTAAAAAAGCTAACAATGATTGGTGGTGCGTTCCCATTGGAACTTCTCATGGCCCGATGCACCTTCCAAAGCTTTGGTGAGTTGACAACCTTTGGAAGAGGGAATACATTTTCCAGACTTTTGTGAATTTACAAAGCAGGAAGTTTTCAGACTATTGTGCCTATATTCAGGACAGGATACCTTGTTAGCAAGTGTTAAAATCAGGTGAAGTAGTCATACTAAGATTAAATTGCCTGGGCTCCATAAATAGACCTAATAGTCCCAATAATTGCAAATCAACTCTAATTGTCTCATTTTTTTCCCCTCTGTCTTCTGATGATAACGAGATTTGACTTTTTCTGTCCAGTTTCATTTTTAAAATATTTCTAAAGACTTATAGACTGCTGGCCCCACAAGAGCACGTGGACAGGATGTGCCAAGCCTATTTTGTTGCTGCTAATCCATTCTGCAGAGTCCAACTTGAACCTCAGGATCCACCTCTCAGCCTTCCTTTGCCCTCTCCTTAAATAATTCGTTCAGAAACTCTTAAACGTCCTTGGCTAAATAAGGCCCAAATCACATGAAATGGGGATATGACTCACTCGGCAAGGCCACACTTGAATTCACTCAGTCCTTCAGAGTTAAGTGCAGGCAGGAGAGGTTTGATCCGGAGAGTGATGGAGGACCATTTTCAGAGCCTGAAGGAAGTACCAGTCACAAACACGCTTCCTTCCTCCTAACACAAGAAAAGTTGGCTCTGGGAAGAAGACAGACAGACCTGCACAAATTGTATCTGGAGCCTAGTCTTCTAAATCCTCAAGCCTCTAGAAACTTTCCAGAAGGAACATGACTAAGAGTACAGATTTTTCTCACAAAGAGTTATTTTGAGGGATTACAATGTTTTCTCTCTCAAACTCCACATCCTCTTTCAGTGAACCGGGCTGCTTTGCACCCCTCCAAATAGGTGCAGGAGTGTGCTCCTCACCCTCCTGCATCCACACTGCTCTAGAAGCCTCTGTTTTCTTGAAGGGTAGCTCCTTGAAAAAGTCCATGTTAGTGTTCATGTTTATGAAGCTCTTGACACATCTGAGAACTGCTATGGAACTTGTCTCTCCGTTAGTACAACGACTTTACAATCTGTATACTCCATAGAGACGGTTTTCTGAGTGCGGGCTGCATTCATTCATTCAAGGGATATTCATTGAGCGTCTATTATCCAAAGCTCCATTCAAGGCCCCAGAGAGCACAGCAGTGAACAAAACAGATACAAATTCCTTTTCTTATGGCGTTTACATTCCCGTGGGACAAGACTGAAAACAAACAATATAAATAAGGAGAACATATAATTAGTTAAATGATGATAAGTGCTAGGGAGAAAAACAACCAGGGTAGGTGAAGCAGGAGTTACCTGGGTGAAGGGGGTAGAAAAAGTTGTAATTTTATTTTATTTTATTTTATTTTTTATTTATTTTTGAGTGAGAGAGAGCATGAGCAGGGAAGGGGCAGAGAGAGAGGGACAGAATCTTGAGCGGGTGCCACACTGTCAGCACAGAGCCCAATGTGGGGTTCAGACTCAAAAACTGTGAGATCATGACCTGAGCTTAAACCAAGAGTCTGGCGCTTAACCAACTGAGCCACCCAGGCGCCCTAGAGTTGTAATTTTAAAGAGGGTGATCCGGGGAGAGTTTGTTGAAAAAGCGTCATCTGAACAA
This sequence comes from Paguma larvata, assembly GCA_030068075.1. Classification (NCBI taxonomy): domain Eukaryota; kingdom Metazoa; phylum Chordata; class Mammalia; order Carnivora; family Viverridae; genus Paguma; species Paguma larvata. Next base: position 15,029,872 of record CM057840.1, read on the forward strand.
AGACTAGAAGGCAGTGAGGGTTTGAGCTGTGCAGAAATCTTAGGAGGAGAACCCGCCAGGAAGAAGGAATTGTAGTGGTATAGGTCCTGAGGTTGGGATGTACCTGGAATGTTCCAGGTACAACAAGAAGGCCAGTGTGGCCCACGTAGGGGAGAGGTAGCTGGGAGGCTCAAATCATGCACCTGGAGGGACTTGAACACTCTTTTTCTCTAATGAGAAGTGGACCCACTGAAGGATTTTGAATGACCGAGTGACATATTCTCACTTATATTTTAACAGGATCACTTGGCTGCTTGCACTGTATAGGATACAGGAATAAGAAGGCAATCAGGGACACCAGTGAAGAGACTGTTGTGATAATCCAAGTGAATATTGATGGTAGGAAGCCACCCACCAAGGTGATATGGAGTGCCTTGCATACTGCAAATTTCAGAGCCAACCTTAGATCCCCTGAATCAGAATGTGGGTCCTAAGACTCTAAAGTTTTCACAAGCACCAGGTACTACGTAGGTGCTAGACTTTGAAAACCATTCTTCTCTTCTCTGACATGCCAGTTATCGATTTATTGCCTCTTAGCTCCAAATTCACCCTTCACCGCCTGCTTGGAAAAAATAGGTATGGACCCTTTAAGTATTTTGGCTTTGCCCTCTAGCACTATGGGAAGCTTTGTTGGTAGAAAGCATGGAAAGACATTGCAGGAGGAAGGGGATTTCCATCCCAGGCTGGTGTTCTTGTCGGGCAGGCCGCATCACAGGCAGTGTCTCCACTGCCGCGCTCCTGCACGTGCATGGATCCTTCAGCATCCAAAGCCTGTAGGGCAGACACTATCTTTCGCACCGGCTCCTGTAGCGCACGAGGCTTGCCCGGCATCTTCGGAGTGTGCAGCTTCTTCAATGCCCGGCCCCTGCGGTCCAGGAAACCTTTCCAGCAGCCAACTGCTGAAGCACAGGTAGTTTCTCAAGCTTCGGGTTCCTTCAGTGCGTGGCAGCCAGCAGTACCCCACATCTACTCAGGACCTCAGGGAATTTTATAGTAAATGCCTTCAGAGAGACACTGCCTCCTGAAAACGTTCTCTGCACCCTAGAGAGCTCATTTATGGTGAGTTCTAGAGGGCAAATTTCCAGCAAATTCCACGGACACAGCGACTCCTTTTCTATCCAGAGGGCCACAACCATTCTCTCCCCAACAACATCTGAATCCCGGTAGATAGGGGAGTAGACAAGAGAGAGGCAGAGGGTTCTTTCTTAGGCTCCTGTCTCAGCCCCAGGTGTAATAATTGCCTCTTTTACCTGCTGTTCCTATATTTTTAGACTTCTCTTTACTTATCCCTCATTATTCTAATCACCTACTACCATTAATAATTCTTTATATGAACATTTTTGTATTCAAATTACTGTGTAGATTCTCTCTTTTGATTAGACCCCGGCTGACACATATGGTGTCATGTACCTGGAAGGAAATTTAAAAGTCCAACCTCCAAATTGCCAATCTTGAATGTTTGAAAATGGTTGGATAATGGAGACAAACCTCCCAGTTTTTATCCAATTGCTTGGCAGAGTTTTATGCATGATAAATAATTATTTCCTTCTGCCCCATTGCTGTGTCTTCAACCAAAGAACCTACAAAGCACCGTCTATCCAAACTGCTGGGGTGCAGAGCCTCATGGAACCGTTCTGCCTAGCAGGGGAAGAATGATGGACAAGCCCTCCAAAATACATAAAAAATACCTGAGCAGAATCAAGGATCTTCTGGAAGGTTCCTCCAGTACCAATATCCTTCCCACAAAGCAGATGGTTTTTTCTAATCAGCTGGTTTCAACTGGATAAACTGAGGCTGCTTGGATTCGGTAGTACTACCTAATGATTACAAATATAAGCTTTTGAATCAGACCCACTTCTCAGTAACTAGCTCTATGACCTTGGGCAAGTTACTCAACCTGTCTTGTGTCTCAGTGTTCACACAGATGGGTGAAATCCACGTAATAGCAGATTTTGCTTCCAGAGGGCTGTCACGAAGAATAATTGAAATTATACATCTGGTAAGGAATTCTGTGTATGTGAAGTACTTCACCTGGCCCCCGTGAAGGTGGTGCTTGCTAAAAGTGCAAGTCGACACGTTGCCCAGTGTTCAGTCAACATGCTGTCCAGGACAACTCTGTTCATCACCGAGTTGAGTGGCCAGTTTGGGTCCCAAGAGTCAGAGCTTGTGCCATCCATGGATAGTGCTCACTGTGTCTGTGCCTCCTGCGATCACCAACTCCAGACCCGAAGAGTCCTGCAGAAATGGCCATTCCTGAGATGCGTGACTTCTAGCAACAATTTATCAGTAAAGTCTAGAAAGCGCTGTCAGAAAGAACATTCATTTGAGTCGCGTGTGTAACTTTAAATGTGTTACTGGCCACATTTTACAAACAAAAAATCAAACAGATAAAATTAATTTTAATAATATTGTTCATTTAGCCATAGGTATAATATATAGTATATGTAAGATATCTATGTCACATTATCATTTTAAAATGTAATCAATATTTAAAACACTATCAAAATATTGCATATCCTTTTTTCTGGTCTTTGAAATCTGAGCTGTATCGTACACTTACAACATTTCTCGTTTCAGGCTAGCCACATCAAGTGCTTGATGGCCACGTCTGGGGAGTGACCACCGTATTGAACGGAGTACTTCCAGATCATCCAACCCAGAACCTACATCTTAAGAAGAGGACACAGAGGCTTAAAGAAGTCTTATGGGTTGTCCTTCCCAAGTCATGAAACTGGACTGTGGCAAAATCAGGACTGGAATCCAAGGCACCTGACACCTGGGTTTAAAACCAGGAATGGTAAGGAAACTTCCTCTTTATTAGCTGTGTGACTCAGGGCAAATTTTCTTACCTCTCTGAGCTTCCATTTCTTCTTCTATAAAATGGAAGTAATGACATATTCTCAAGAGTTGTGCTAAGGATCGGATAAGGGAATGGATGTCAAGCACTTAGGCCACAGTGAACGCTGGCGAACTGGAGTACTAAGCTGTCCTAATCAGCTTCACCAACCACACCGCCGTTCGTCCAACCTCACCGTACTCTGGCAGGAGGTAGAGAAGAGATAGCCTCCCATTGCACACCACTGGCTTTGGATGGGGCCTCAGTCTAGCCAGCAAGAACAATGTCGTGACGCTGCACACACCCATCAAAGCTTTGGCACAAGCAGAAATTTGATTTTCCTTTCAAGATTCTCTTCAGAAAGGAACCGTGATGAATTTTAAAAATTTCAGCAAGAAGAACAAAGTTACAGGGAGAAACTCTTTGAGCCCTGGTGACCCTGGGGGCCCCTGATTCACCTGCTTCCCCTACTGACCCTCCTTGCCCAGCCAGAAGCCACAGTGCTGGCTCAAAGGGAGATAATGTCATTTGTTGACATTTCCCAGGTGACAACAAAGTCAAGCCCTCTTTTAGGGATCTGAGTCTTTGCATATAATTAGCAGATCAAATTACCCTCAGGGAATCGAGGCTTGACATTCTTCTTTGTCAAGAGGAACCACAGCCTCAGAGAAAGGGGGTGGAGACTGAACCACCTACCCTTCTCTGGGCCTTTCTTCATTTGAGGATCTTAGCAGGAGCAGTGAAAGAGGAAGGAACAGCGGATTCCAGGCTCTACTTCTCATTTACCTCAGAAATTTGTTTCCATGGATGTGTACTCTGAGCGTCAGTGTATAAACTGAGTTCGGCAAATGGGACATTTCCACTTTCAACGAACGAGTGCTTATTTGGCATCGTACCATGTGTGAAACACGTGGCTAAAATTTATTTTTTAAGTTTCAAGAAATGTACAATCTACTTGGAAGAAAATACGGAAGAAGCAGGTTCACATAATATTGACAGAGATAGCGATATGATCTAATAAATTACATTAATTATTGACATAATTACAGCTGTATCCGTATTAATGGGATATACGCTGGTTAATTAAAAGAACTATAGATAGAGCTACCAGGTGTGCTTAGGCAGGAAGAGGTGTGAAATGACATCAGGCTGGACTGACAGGTAAAAGGCTGTAGGGAGATGGCCGAGCTTGAAACAGCAATTGAATTTCAAGGAGATCCAAGGAAATTCCAGGGGAGAGAGTGTGGAGAGGTGGCAGGAAGCCAGACTTAAAAGAAAGAAAGTGGAGAACCGTCTGGGGGACCGAGGTGCTGGATGAGGCTGAGGAGCGATGGGAAGTGGGAAGAAGGTTGGCGAGGTGGACTGGGCTCTATTTTGTCGACGGGCGGTTTTAGCCCCCTCTCCGTGCCCAGCCCTACACTGGGCCTTGAAGAGAGAAAGGTTTGGGAAGAAGCCCCCACAAGGCCCCTTCCCTAGCCTAAATGCCAGGTTTGAGAATTTGGTCACAGATTCTAATTCGATGGTTAACAACCTTCAGGCTGAGCTACTTGCTGCAGAGAACACCTTCCCCTTCCCCTTGCACTTCTGTCCACAGAGGTTTCTTGTTTTTTCCAACAACGGTGTGAGAGATGCCCATTTGACCTTGAAGTACGGAATCGACAGCAGGAGCAAGAGCAGAAGTGAAAAGTGGGATAAGACACACTGGAGGGAGACGGAGAAAAGTCACTGCCACAGGGTTCTTGGGAGTCTGAGAACTCTTTTTTTTTTTCTTTTATGTTATTTTATTTTTGAGAGGGACACAGAGACAGAGCATGAGTGGGGGAGGGTGAGAGAGAGAGGGAGACACAGTGCTGTCAGCACAGAGCCCCGATGCGGGGCTCGAACTCACGAACTGTGAGAACATGACCTGAGCTGAAGTCGGCGCTCAGCCAACTGAGCCAACCCGGTGCCCCTGAGAACATTTTTTTAAATGTTCATTTTTGAGAAAGAGAGAGAGAGACAGAGAGAGACACAGAGAGAGAATACGCTAGTGGGCGAAGGGCTGAGAGAGAGAGGGAGACAGAGAATCCAAAGCAGGCTCCCCGCTATCAGCACAAACCCCGATGTGGGACTTCAGTTCATGAACTGTGAAATCATGACCTGAGCCGAAGTCAGACGCTCAACCAACTGAGTCACCCAGGCGCCCCTGAGAACGTCTAATAAACGTCATTTTACTGTTTTGCAGCCTGGGCTTGGCTTGTGTGAAACCCATGAACTAGCGGGGAGGTGCGCTTCATGAAACTGGAGGCAATTTTATTTATATTAGACATTTAATGCCCCAAAGGCATTTGTCTCACATTTTATTATATCGATAGCTGCTTAACCTAGTTTTGCAACATAAATAGCCATCGCAGGAGCTGATTCTAAATATCCTGCCCTTTGGGTACGTTTATTCTGCCCCCTCTTTTAAATAATGCTCACACTTTCTGACTTCTCTTTCCCTTCTTCCAGAGATTTTCTTAGGAGTCTGGCAGGATTCTTTAAAACAAAACAAACAAACAAACAACCCTGGAAAGCAGATTTATCCATTCAGTTGCCTTTGGCCTTTTTTAAGGTCTTCCCAGTGAATCTTCTTTAATTTCCTGGCAAACGTCTTTGCTACCTGGACATGGTGCTAACAACCCACAAGCAAATGAAAATGTTAGCCCGAGAATTCCCATCACATGGATGTGTTTGAGTGGGTTTTTTTTTTTTTTTCATCCTCAGACTTGGATCCTGCTCAAGCCATTAACACTTTTCTTCCCAGTAGACACCTTCCTAAAGTCACACCTGAAACTTAGAAAAAGCTGATGTCAGCCCAAGGCAAGTCATTCCCTCCGTCTGGGTTGTCTTTCCCTTCGCTAAAGAACTGAAATCAGATGAGTTGCTGACATCTGGTGGTTGCCTAGCAGAGTGTAAGCTCAGTCTCAGAAGGTCTTCTGCCTCAGGTTACAAGAAATTCCTCAGCCTCCGAATCTTGGAGGCCGCTTCTTGAACTAAGAATGTTTTTGTATCCCAAGGGGAAGCAAGACCACAGACTAAGATGCAATGGAAACAGTCCCCCATAACACTGAAAAGATGGGTGTTGGCTGCCAGAAGGAAAACTCAGCTTCCCAGGGGCATCCAAGACTCCTTGGATTTCCACAAGATTCGACTTTGTCCCAACATACTCAATGAGTCATGGAGGGCAAACAACACAGGGGATTCCCTTTCGGTTGCAGGAAATGGTTTTGTTGCAGCTGGAAATTTTTCTACTCTGTTCACTTTCTCTTTGCTGCTCAAGTATTTTACAAAGCTCTCTGTTTGTTGGGGGACAGAGAGGGGAAAGCAGTTTCCAAGCGTTCTGAATTCTTCTACTCTTCTGCTTCTACTCACTGCTTCTCAGTGCATCCGTGGACCTCAGAGCTTTGCTTGCAAAAGTTTTTTGAACTCCGTCTCCAGAGGTGGTGTTTGCTCTGCACGGGACAGAGGCACCCACCACTAAGACTGTCAGAGCCTACAGTTATGTCAGCTAACTCCAAAATTCCAGACTGGGGCAGAAGGCTTACCCCAGAGTTGCAGGCAGAAAGAAGATCAGTCACTATTCTGAAATGCCATTTGATCTCCTCATAGCTCTTAGGACTAACCTGGTGCATTCCGTTTATTAGTGTCCTTGGGTTTCGCCTCTCTCTCCTTGTTTTGCCTTCTCTACTCAACACTCCTGATCTCTAGACTAGAAAGTCAAATTTGAAAGTAGGGAGTGTGCCTGTCTCCTCTACCGTTTACAGGTGCTGGGGAGCACCCGGAACATTGTTGGGCACATGGTGAAGTCCTCAGACATTTGTTCAATAAAAAAAAAAAAATGTTGCCTCATTGATTGACAACCTAGAGCAAAGGGCAGACACACCAGAGCCAGCCGAACCACCTCCGGGGCTTCCCGGAGGGTGACTGGTGTGAGCGGGGGTGAGAAGGCCTTCCCCCACAAGGCCTTCCGAGTGCTCTAGAGACAGAAGTCTTTATGGGCAAGGTTGAGTATATTGCAACATATGTTCTTGGTGCTAAATGGCTCTCTCTCTGGGTGTGCATGAGTCTGTGGGGGCTGTGGGAAGTGTGTTGGAAAACTTTCCCTGTGTCTCCAACTAAATGGTTTCCTGAGGAAATGAGAAATGGAGGTGGGGTGGGTGGGAAGGAATGAAAAAATTCCAGTAAGGAAAAAAAAATGACTCTTTTTTTTCCCCCCTTTGGAATAGGGAGAGTTATTGGCAGATCTGAAATTCCAGGATCTCTTTGTATTAGAAACACACAGCGCTTGAAAAAAAAATTTTGTTTTTTTTGTTTTTTTTGTTTTTGTTTTTTAGTTTAAAAACATGGAGTATGAGAGAGTAGAATCAGCACTTAAGAAATAACACTTTTACCTTGCGGGGGTTTGGGAAAGCTTGGCCCAGGGGATTCTGTCCCGCCCCCTCAGCTCAGCCGACCAGGTACTTTCTGACATCCATTAATACAGTTCATGGTTAAATTGCTAGACCCCATGTGGACTGAAAGGGCCTCTTTATCTTTAAACAAACAGATGAGGAAGCAGGATCTCCCCCACCCCAGCCTAGACCTATATTTGTGAGACCACACCATGGGTTTTTCCATCCAACCCAGCTATCAATCTTCCCTTGTTTGTGGTTTCAGAGAAAAAAAAGAGAAGCCTGGGAAATGGAGGACGTGGTCAGAAAGGTAACTTGGCTCTACGTGAGCAGGGCTTGACAGAAAGAACTTGGTCTGGCTTCCCTTGAAAATGGATGGCAATTTGAGAAAATGGAGGACTCCGACTCTCCCCCCACCCAAAACACCATCCATACTTCATCGAGCTTCCTGTACCGCACAGGCTGGTGGTGCACAAGGTCCCTGCCGACAGCACTGGAGGCCACGTCCGAGATCCCAGCTTAGCGTGTTATCAGTGGCGACAGTCACGGCGGAGCAGAAGGCCTCTGGTAAGTGTCTCGTGCACATAGCACCGTGTGGATGGTGTCGAGAACAAACTCACAGCCACCACGGAGCTTACAGCCCAGGAAAAACCTAAGAGCCTCTCAGGGAGCAACAGTATGCTAATGACAAGGTTATTTTTGCTTTGTTTAATTTCGTGTTTGTGGCGGTGCCACGTGGCGGTGAAATTCACAAGTTTTCTGCGTCAGATCAAACCAGGTTAGAACCCTGGTGCTTTCGCCCATTCGTGTGTGACCCCGAACAAACTGTGCAACTTCTCTGTGCCTCTTTCCTCATCTGTGAAATGGGGAGGAAACGGTGACCGCACAGAGTTGTTGTAAGGATAGAATGAAGTCACGTGGGAACCTGCTGCGAGGCAAATTCTCAGTAAATGGCTGCCGTTGGTGTTGGGTGGAGAGACACAACAGCATTTGGGGAGGACCAGTTGTGTGCAGATTGGTTTTAAGTTCTTTGTATTCATTACTCATTTCACCCCATAAGAATCCTATGTGGTAAGAACTATTCTTGTCCTCATTTCATAGATGTGAGGAAACTGAGGCACGCTTGCCCGTGATCACACAGTTACTAAGTGGTGAACCCAAGTTGTCTGGTTCCGGGGACTTCCTCACCAAGGAAGGTGTGGTGGTTGATCTAAATAACTGTGCTTCCATTTCTGCCTAAAATATCTGAGTGGGAAGATTTCATTACTATCCCCCTCCTCTGCTGACACCAGGCACTGAACATCCAACATCACCTGAACTCTGTCTCCTTGGACAGGCCCCAGGCTCAGTCTGGATGGCTGACCTCTACGAACATTTACCCTTGCCCTGGCCTCCCAACTGAAAACAAAAAGGGGGACGGTTACATAAAATAACGCTGACCTACATTCTTGACACTGTAAGTTGCTTCTGGGTCCCCAGAGCAAACACCGAGGTTCACCCAGGGAGAAGCACAGACCGATGTCCGATCCACTCTTACCCCTCACGCGCCCTACCGCTAGCCCAGCTTGACCTCGGATCGGTGGATATTGACCGGTTTGGCTTTGCCACCCTGTTCCCTCAAGGGAAGACTGGCTCTTTAAACACGACCCAAAATGAAACAAAACAAAACACATAGCAACACAAAAGCTTTTAATTTCTGATGTTTGTGGAATAAAATAAGTTTGCAAAAAGTGGTTGTAACGACAGAAGAGTTCTTTGTGAAGACATTGCTTAATTTTCAAATACTTAATCACTATCAAATAAGAGAAGATTGCCAAATGGGGTTCTGGAGACAAGATTTAATGAACGAGTGATAAAATCTAGTAATTATTTCATTCCATACATATAATATTTGCATAGATAAAATTTGGCTCCTCAAATAATTAAACATCGTTCCCCACAAATTTGTTTTGCTAATCGCCTCAGGAGATACTGTTTCAAAATAAAAAACGAAAGGCTGATTTTTTTTATCTCAATTATCCGAATTAGTGGATATCTTACTACTAAAGTTTTGTGGTTATTAGCTAAAAAACTGTTTTCTGGATCTTTCTTTTAAGGATACTTGAAAAATGTTCCAACTAAATCTTCCCTAGAGTCATTAGCATGAGACAAACAAAAGCAGTGACTGAGATCCAGAGTCACTGATTCTGTCTTAGTACAGGCACCATTCCTTACAATGCCCCCAAACCACTACTATCTAGCTCTCCGATAGGAGTCAGAAGCCCAAGTTCAAATATTGAACTACCACTGGATCATTTGAGGAGAACCAAAACATCACTTAACCTATCCAGGCCTCAGTTTCCTCCCTCCTGTAGATGATCGAACCATCCCCATAGGTCTTCAGAGATGGGGATGATGCTAATGTTGATGGCAATGGCAGCGGTGGTGATGATGATGATGGCTGTGGGGGTGACACTAGCTGTGGTGGTGGTGGTGATGAGGACACTGTGGTGGCAATGATGGTGACGATGGTGGTAGCCCCTGCTGTTTAGTGAGTCTTATCGTATGCCAAACACTATTTTAAGCCTGTGACTTACATTAACTCACAATATCCTCCTGGAACGCCGGACCGGGGATCTCTTCCTAAGCCCCCGTCTGTTGTGCACTCTTGAACAAAAGACACTGTGGCAGATTGCATTTTCAAAAAGTAGCCTCAACCAGGGTGCCTGGGTGGCACAGTCGGTTAAGCGTCCAACTTCAGCTCTGGTCATGATCTTGTTCGAGCCCTGCATCGGGCTCTGTGCTGACAGCTCAGAGCCTGGAGCCTGCTTCAGATTCTGTGTCTCCCTTTCTCTCTGCCTCTCTCCTTCTCTCTCTCTCTCTCTCAAAAATAAATAAACATTAAAAAATAAAGTAGCCTCAACCCAATCTTCCATCCTATAGCCGCTTTGTCCAATGTATTTTTGATACTTTTCTCATCAATAAATGAAGTCTGTGTTTCCTCCACTTGAATCTGGTAGATTGGTATCAATGGCAGAAGTGACACCATGTGGCTTCTAAGGCTGGGTCATAAAATGCATGACAGGTCCTGCCTGGGTCTCTTTAAGATGCTTACCCTTGAACCCAACCATGAGGCTCTGAGGAAGCTCCAGTCACAGGGAGACACCTTGTGTAAATGCCGCATCTGACATCTCCAGCAGGGTCCCCCGGCAGCCGCCAACGGTGATCGCCAGTGTGAGTGAGGATGTCTCCAGTGATTCTAGCCCCAGACGCTGAGTCACCACTAGCCTTCAGTTCCTACTAGTGCAGTTCCCATGCATCAAGTCTCTGTCCCCACCATGGGCCCATCCTGAATTCATGATCCACAGGTGAGGGGGGCATGATAAAATAGTAGTGGTCTTAGGGGGGCCTCACCCCCCTGACCTCTCCACCCCTGCATGTATCCACCCCTTGGCCATCCCTCAGTCCTCGAGGACTGTACACAGGTGTGTGGTCCAATCTCAGGGCAGGGGGGCACGAGCAGGAGGGGAGACGCCTACGAGCCTACCAAGGTGGACTTCTACCCAGATGCTCTGGGGCGGGCTCAGGGCCATTTGGGCAGGAAATTCCCAAGAAGAGTATGATCTTAGGATGGGCCTCTCCCTTGTCCCGTGGGGGAAGAGCACTGCCAGACGAGGGCCAGAGCACGGTCCTCTAGAGCATGGGTCCTAGGGCAGGGGCCCAAAACAGCACTGCTTCTCAGACCAGAAGAGGCTGTAAAAGACATACCCACTGTGACACCTCCCCAGAGCAGCATGAGAGGAGAGAGTGTGCAAGGGCTTCTGGAATAACTTCACTCCCCCATCAGATGTTCTACACTCACCCCCACACCGTGCTTGGGAAGGGGATTAGAGGGACATTTTTGTAGACCAACTCCAGTGTCTCTTAGTCTCTTAGCATCCTCTCCCTCTCTCTCCCTCTCTCTCCCTCTCTCTCTTTCTGTCTCGGATCTTCCTGTTTTTAACAGAGCACACACTTCCTGCTGTGTTCCCCAATCCAACTTTGCCATCACTAAAGCCAGAAATGATATTTTGATCCCCATCTGCCTCCTCGTGCATAATATTCGGTTGGTTAGAACTAAAGAAAGGGGAAGCACTGGAGACCGATTAGCACCCTCAAACCTCCAACATCAAACAACTCTCAAGGGTTCAGGTCTTGAGATCCTCCACGCTTGCCCCTTTCGGAACTGTGCCTTTCAGAGCCCTGAGGGGACGAGCAAACTGGCCGATCCTTCCGGGAGTGATTGCATCAAATGGGGGAATGGAAAAGAAACACCATCAATGTCTGATGTATTTTAAATATGTGTTTTCAATATATTCTAAAATGTAAAGATGTAGATGATGAAAAGACTGGGAATGGGTAAAATGGGGGGAAAAGACTTAAAAAGGAGAAAATGGAAATATCTGTCAGGGCTGGAGGCAGGATTAAGGACAGAGAACCAGAATCTCCAGAACATAATGGGAGTGACCTTCGGCCACACTCCTGTGCACTTACTCACAAAATCAGGAGGCAGTAGGGGTACGATGGCCCTGGTGTGTTCCATCGGTGAGGACCAGGGGAGCACAACGAAACCCCACTAAGTGGGCAACTTGGCTCACTGTCATTTTTTTTGCCCCCACCCCCATCACCATTGGACTCGTCCTCCAAAGCAAATTCCACTTGACTTGTTACCTCGTATATGCATCATAAGTTCCTGTAAGCAGGCACCAACGAATACATGCATGAGCAATTTAGGTGGAAATTCAGTTGCATTCCACTTATTAAATGGTCTGTCAGACTACACACCTAGTTGGGGCTAAACTACTTTATTAAGTTACAATAGCAATAGGGTCAAATTATATGTGCTGGCATTAATGGGGGAACTTGTTTTCAATGAGCAAAATAATGTCCCAACTCTGTATGCATGTATATAAATACACACTTCACAGGGACATGCGTATCTGTACGAGAGGTTGTGCCGGACGTATGAATTTGGGAACCAAGCAACAGGCAATGGAGAAGTTAAGTTGGCAAAGAGAAATGAAGTTCATTATCCCCCACTGTTTCCAATGACTTGTATTCTGAAAATACCTTCTCTTTAGACAAATGTGACCCGGTGGCGGACTTAGCTTGAAGATTATTTGGTTTTCCAGGAAATTTGTTTAACTAGCTTAGGTTTTGAATGAGGGAGGAAACCGTAAACTCGAAACCAATTAAATGCTGAGCTGTTGAGAAGCCCTGGCTGGCTAAGCTAGAGAAAGTCAGAAAAGTGGGTGAAGTGGAATACAATAAACTCGGCTGCCCTCAACGGGGGAGGTTAATGGAAGGAGAGCCAGAACAAAACCAGAAGGCGTCACATGCCATCTCTGCTCCTTACTAGCGATATGACCTTGGACGAGTCACCTGGCCTCTCTGAGCCACCCTTTCCTCCTTCATAAAATTGTGATAAGAAGTCTGCCTTCCCCACATCGACAGGTGGTAGAAAAATGATAAAATAGATGAGAAAGTTACTTTTAAAATAAAATTTGTATAGTATTGGGCGCCGTGCATAATTTACTTGACTTGTCATTTACTTCTCCGTGTATTTCATGTGTGATATTCTCCACCAGATTACAAATCCCGTTCGTATACGAAACAGCCATATCACAGCACTGGTTTTGTCCATTCCGGTGGGGATATATATTCATACTAGTACTGATGTTACAAGGACTAGAAAATCAGTTACCTACTTTTTCACCCTTGAAACTTACGGACTGCTAGGGCACAAAGAATGTATGCTATTTAGTAGAGGGCAAAGCAACCTATGTAATTGAAATTAACCATCAAGGAGTTCTGGAACAGGTACTGGTGACTCCCTATTTCCCCTACTGGAGATTCCTGGTTCTATGGTGTTGTGGTTGTTTTGTTTCTTTTTTTTTTTTTTAATCTTCTCTCTGTTTTCCCTTTGCTCTTCTCCCCTCCTCTACACTCATCTTTCCCATCTCCCCCTTTTTCCTTTGGCCCCCGAATGGCCTTCTGGGTTAGAAAGTTACTACCCTGTGCTCTATAGCTGTGTGGCTCAGGCCAGCGGCCATGAATCACCTGCCAACTGTTGGCAACGCAGAATCTCATTAACCGCCGTCCGTCCGTGTAGATCCTACGTGTTTCGTGTGCGCGATAGCGGTCGGGGAACACTGCTCCAAACTGCAGGCACACACGCGTATGCGCACAGAACCAGGCTTTCGCCAAGTCACTGGCCAGACGGTCACTGTGAGCGGTTCACCAAGTGACCCTATGGCGCCTCTTGCTTCCCTCGTCCTGCGTTTGTTTATTCTGTCCCTCGCCCACACCTCCTCTGAAAGGCTACGAATGGCAAAGTGAGTAGGAGTCATTTCAGAGCTATTCTTTTTAGCAAGTCGGGTAAAAAGTTCAGTAAGGAAGGAGTTATGCAGCACATTCTTAAGGACGGTTTTTGATTATTTGAGTGCAACCCAGATGTCAGCTGCAGTCACCCTGTCACATGAGCTTTGGGTTGAATTAGCTCAAGCTGACTCCACAATGTCCCGAGGGAAGCGGAACGTGCTCCTTAAGACCGTCACACATTCCTGGGGGTGTGCTTCTCGGGGCCACTTTGGCCTCGGAGCTTGTGTTCTCTAAGCTCATGGGCTCCCTCCTCTCTTGTCACCTGCTTCTCTCTGTACACCTTCCCGAGTTGGACATAGAAAGCCTGCTCCGTCCTTGATCTCTCCTTTCCCATGAGCGTAGATATGGCATTGATGTTCAGAAGACTTAACCGAAAGTTAGGAAATGGGTGGCTTACACCAAGTCCTGTAAAATGACACCTTGGACATTTTGCTTGAAGTCCTTTGCCAGGGCTCCACTCCGCAGGTCCAGTTCCCGCCTTGCTGCCCTGTTCACCCTCTTTCTTCTCTACCTCCCTCCCCTCAACTCTGCTCTTGCCTTCCCCCAAATTCCTGTTCCATTTCTTGGCCGCGACAGCTGGGCAACTCCCTTTCATTTTGCAGACACTTACTGACCCATACCTTCAAGGGTTCAAATTGTTTCCTCGAACGAAGTGCCTTCCCGACAAAGCCCCCTAGTTACAGCCGCTTGAATTATAATTTCGTCAAGGGTGCAGGTTGTTGTGGTGAGGCTAGACTTTTCTCGGGAGATTGGGGCGTTCCTGGGCTGCCGGTATGAAGGAGCACCAGAAACCAGAAAGGTTGGAGGAGAGCGGAGAAGACTCATTAAAAAAAAACTCAGTAGGGGCGCCTGGGTGGCTCAGTCGGTTAAGCGTCCAACTTGGACTCAAGTCATGATCTCACAGTTTGTGAGTTTGAGCCCCACGTCGGGCTCTGTGCTGACAGCTCAGAGTCTGTTTCAAACTCTCTGTCTCTCTCTTTCTGCCCCTCCCCTTGCTCATGCGCTCTCTCTCTCTCTCTCTCTCTCTCTCTCTCTCTCTCTCTCTCAAAAATAAACAAAAACATTTTTAAAAAAGACTCAATAAAAAATTACAAAGAGAACTTACTTCTTACTGACTTTCAGGTCCCCAACTAAACACATTGAACCGATTCTTCTGTGCTCTCAGAGAACACATCGACTTACCATAATTAAATCAAATTACATCCTTTTTCTTCCTCCCAGCTCCTGTATCTCATCCACCACAGTCCACGGCTCCCGAAATCTATATACCGCCGTAGGGGTCTGGGGCTTTGCACAAATTCCTGAACCGTTTTGAACCTCGGGAACTACGACTATAAAATGGAAATAATGTTCTTTAACAAGGTGTTAAATGCAACTTTCCCAGGTCACTCGCATTTTGGCTGCGACCCCAGAGCTGGGGACAGTAGGTGTTAAGCAGTAACATATTCTAGAGAGAGGAGTCCAACCGCCCATGTTAGGGAGTTGCTAACAGAGGGTAAAACCGGGTACTGGTCCTGTGGTACAGTCCTGCCCCCCTTGCCTCGATGTAACCCGAGCTCAGAAAATTGCTTTGAATGCACCCAGAGAGGATGGGTGTTTTCCCTTCCTGCTCACCTGAACAGAGAAGGAAAGGGGGTTCCTTTCTCAAGCCAAGTAGGGAGGCCCTGTGGGAGTAGTGGAGAGTTTGTGGGAGCAAGTGGCCTGTGTTGTCTGACTCTCGCCTGAGAAAAACCCAAGGTGAGAGTCTGATTAGAGCTTCCACTCCTGGCGCAGCAAGGAAGGAGGGCGGTGGAGGGAGCAGCCTGTGCCTCCAGCTTCAGTGGTGCCAGGATGCTGGCTTTCCCAGGATCGGGCTTGAGTCACCTCAAAGGAACCTGCCTGTGGTGACTCACTGTGTCACCGCATTTGTCCCGAATGGTGGGGGGGGGGGGATGAGGCGGCCCCGATGGAAGGAAGCTTACATGTGCCTTTAGATGCGAACGAGTGAGGGTCACACGGAAGGTGGGCGCACCGCTGAGGGGAGCGGGGTCTCCAGACACCCTGCTAAGACGCCCGAGGAGGAGAAGAGCCAGCGTGCGGGCCCTGCATGGAGCCACCTGTGGAAGGCGTCTTTCCCTTCCAGTCGTTCCTCGCCTCCCTGGGGAGACCAGACTCAGCAGACGTGAGTGGCGACGGAGGAGAAGGAAAAGACATGAATCGTGTCACCCTTCCCACTGCGGGGAATACAGAATCTCGTGACTCACCCCCTACCCCCCTGTAAGACCCTCCTCACTGCCACCGTCAGTGCTATTCCTGGGCTTGCGGCTAGACCGGCGTTGCCGACACTGCTTTCAGGGAAGCTGGACTCCGATGCCTCACTTCCGGGCAACAGGATGTAGGTGAGAAAGATAAGGGACACTTCCAGGCCTCGCCGTCAAGTCCCCTGCATAATCCTCCACTGTCGTCCTCCTCCTCCCAGGGTGGTCATGGGAGGCACAGGTCGAAGACGGCAAAACCAGAAGTCGGGAGGACCTCGCAGCTCGGAGTCAGTGCTCGGAAGTGGACTGCCCTCCCCCCAGTGGACGCAGGTGCCAAAGCTTTCCTATGCTCGGGAACCGAAATTTCAGGGACTTTTGTTTTGATTTGTTCTGTTTTTATTACTCCAGCGTGGCTCGGCCCGCCCTGACAACGCTCAGTCTTCTCTGCCCGGAGAGACAGGCACCCTGGTCTGGCGGTGCGAGCGAGGCGAGAGGCTTTAAATAAGATGAGATACAAAAGGGTTTTTTTTTTGTCTTGTTTTGTTTTTTAAAACTGTTTGTGTCCCCGTCGGGCTCTGTGCTGACAGCTCAGAGCCTGGAGCCTGCTTCCGATTCTGCGTCTCCCTCTCTCTCTGCCCTTCCCCTGTTCACGCTGTGCCTCTATGTCTCTCAAAAATAAATAAACGTTAAAAAACAATTTAAAAAAACCTGTTTATTTTGAGAGACAAAGGGAGACAGAGAGGAGAGTGAGTGCAATTGGGGGAGGGGCTGAGAGAAAAGGAGAGAGAATCCCAAGCAGGCCCCCTGCTGTCAGCGCAGAGCTCCTTGTGGGGCTCAATCTCACAAACCGTGAGCTCATGACCTGAGCAGAGATCAAGAGTCAGACACCTCACCGACCGGGCCACCCAAGATACGAAAGTTTTGTATGCTGCTGGAAAACACTGCTTCATACTGCAAGGTGCGTTATTTTATTTTAAATTTTAATTTTTGTAATAATTCTAGGATCACAGGAAGTTGTAATAAAGTCAGTCCAGAGAGGTCTCAGGGTGTCTTCACCCAATTTCCCCAATGGTCACAGCTTACATAACCATGGTATCCTTTCAAAACCAGGAAACCGACATCAGCACATCGTGTCTGTACAGTTCTGTGTCATTTTATCACACGTGTAATTCCTGCTCATGTCAGCGACCAGGAAAATAAGACATAGAACCATTCCTTGAGCTTAGAGATTTCCCTGGGGTTACTCCCTTTGTAGCCACGCCATCTCCCTCACCACCACCCCTCCCCCACCACCCCTTACACCTGACAACCGCCAACTTGTTCTCCGGTTTCTATACCTGTGTCATTTGGAGACTGTTATAGAAATAGATGCATACATCTTGGGACCTATTGAGATGAGCTTTTTTAAAAATCAGCATGACGCCCTTGAGACCCATCCACGTGAAGTGTACCAAAAGTCCTTTCCTTTTTATTGCAGAGTAGTATGTCATGGTGTGGACATGCCAACTCTTGTTTAGGCATCCACTGGTTGCAAGACATTTTGGTCATTTCCACAAAGGTTGAGATATCAGTAAAGCTGCCGTGACCAACCATGCCCATGGTTTATGTGACAGCTTCATTTTTCCAGAATCAGTGGCCGGAAGTATGATTCCCGAGTTGTACGGTACGTCTATGTCCAGTTTTTGTTTGTCATTCTCGGTTTTGTTTTTTTGTTTTGTTTTTAAGAAACTGCCGAACTACTTTCCACAGTGGCTATAACATTAAACTCACACCATTTACGAGAGATATAGATTCCCCATAGCCTCCCCGGCATTTCGTGGCCTCACGGTTCTTAGTTTTGGTTGTTCCAGTAAGAGTGTAGTGAGATCTCACTATGATCTTAATTTTCACTTCCCTGGTGGCTGGCGATGGTGAACATCTCCTCGTGGTCTCATTTGTCCTCATGTATCTTCTTCAGTAAAATATTCCTTCATGCTGTTTGTCCATTTTATAATTGAGTCGTCTGCTTTTTTTTCACTGTTGAGTTTTGAGAGTTCTTTATGTATCCTAAATACGAGTCCATATGCAGACACATGGTTTGCAAATATTTTCTCCCAGTCTGTAGTTTGTCTTTCATCTATCACTGTTTTTTCTTTTATGGATCATGCTTTGATGTCATGCCTAAAAACTCTTCCCCAAGCCCTACGTCTCAAAGATTACCTCCTATGTTTTCTTCTAAAAGTTGTATGATTTTACATTTTACACTACAGTGTATGAGCCATCGTGCAATCATTTGTGTACAAGGTGTGACATGCAGGTCAGCTCATGCCTTGCCTGTGGATGTCCCATCACTCCAGCCCCAGTTGTGGAAAATGGTCTCCTCCCAGTGAATTACTCTTAAGCCCTTGTCAAGAGTCTATTGGTCGTGCTTGTGGGGGGCTATTTCTGAGATGACTATTTTGTTCCATTGATCTAGGTGCCTATCCTTCCGCCAGGATTGCACAGTTTTGATTGGTATTATTTTTTTAATGAGTCAAAATGGCTATCCCAGGCTATGGATCTGCCTAATTTATCATCTGGTAGGAAGGAAAGTGATCCAACAGGGTTTGGAAAGACCTGGCGTAAAAACCTAAATTTTCTTCATGTTAAAAAGTCTCACCAAGTCCAGTTTGTTTGACAGGCAGTTGCGATTATCTGCTTCTTGGAAGGTTGGCTCTGTGTGTGTGTGTGTGTGTGTGTGTGTGTGTGTGTGTGTGTGTGTGTGTGTTTAATTCATCTTGCATGAGGAGCATTTAATATTGTGTCTGGGTTAAGGCCTCAATTTTATTGTTCGTCATTAATATTCAATATTATTATTATCACCCTCACCATCTATGCGTTTCTCTGGACCCTTTCTAGTGGTTACACAGAGAAGTTAGCACTTCCATCCCTCAAACACATCTCTCGACTAGGCTTAGAAGTTAAAAATTGCCTTAAGGAAAAAAAAAATCTTTCTTAGCATCTATTAGCCTTCTCACCCACCTTGAAGAAAAGGGAAATTTATCTAGACAGGTAATAGACCCCAAGATGGCAGAGGTGAGCAGGCAGTCCCTCCCCACCCTCACGGCTACCCACCTGCCTTGTGCTTCTTCAGGTCGGGAGAGCGAGCCGTGCACCCCGATGCTGTGCCCAGGGTCGTCTGGCCTCCAGCGGCCCTGTACGGTTTGTTCAAGGGGACCCACGGCAGCCAAGGCTGAGGGCCGCAGGGGAAAGATGGGAAGTCCCTCACGTTTTTCAAGCCCTCCTCAGAGCCCCCTCAGCCCTCCCGCGTGGATCTCGAGGACCTAAATCGGAAATCCCTGAACCTTAGCCAAACCCACTGAGGCCTGGCTTCCACCTCCCAGCTGAGGACAGGCCTGGGAGGCCACACCAGCTCAACAGCTTCGTAAAGATTTCCAGGGCTGGGGAAGCGAGGGCTGCGGCAGCTGGGATGAGGAATGGGAGAACCATTATTTTTAATTTCAGCAAGTCCATGTGTTAATACAGAGGTTGGATGAGATGTGAGGATGGGGGGGGTGGGGGTTGGCAGGGGGCGGGAGCAAAGCCCATCCCTTCCTAAATGTTTGCCTGCAAGGGCAGCCGCATCTTTGAAACCGGAGTGGAGAATTCTTCAAGTCCGATAATAGCAAACACTCTTCATCATGCCCTTCTGTGGCTGCCGACTGCAGACGGCTTTTTTCCCCTTCAACAATAGAAGAGATGGGAAAGAGAAGGCAAGCTTTTGGCCTCGGGGTTTTTTTTTTTTTTTTAACCACTGCTCTTTCCGCTCCAACCTACATCTAAGAGGGAGGGAAACTATCTTTTGTTATCACTCAATCTCCCTTAAATTTAAGAACAGCTGGGGATATTTTTCATGATTCATTAAATTCACATCATTCCAAAGAAATCTTCCTGCCGATTTATCTTTACCTCAGCAGTTGGGGCTCCGGGAGTGTGCCGGCTTCCTGAATGCCGTCAACCTGGGTCCACTGTTTTGGGCTGAGTCTGTGATCTTTCATGCTGGAATATCTTTTTTTTTTTTTTTTTTTTTGAGGGTGAAAGAGAGCAGGAAAGGAATCAGGGTATTGAAATGAATCTTTCCAGTCAGTTTTTCCCTTTCTGGAGAGAAAGAGAAAGTCGTATGGCAGTCACCGCTAAAGACTAAACCCCAGCTAATGTCCTCAGCAGGGAAGAATAATTAGTAAATTCTCTAATTAGAGTCCTGTTTACATTTCTCTTTTCAGAGAGGCTAATCCTTGTGTTTAAAGAAGATATTCTGCCTTGATTAAAACCATTGGTTTTAATCGGAGTCACAGCCGAATCCATAGCAAATGCAAATACCCTTGTAAGTATCCATTCCCTCACTCGTTTGCTCGTGGAGGCCCCTATATACCCAGCACCGAGCCTGAATACAAACATGACATGATGCCTACTCCGGGGCCCAGGGCGAGCCTAACAAACGGGTTTCACCCTCCATGCCAACTGTAGTCCCCTGGAGAAGGTTTTCTAGAGCATTCTGAGACCACTTCCTGGTTCAAGAGAAGAGAAAGGAGAGCCTTACTGGATAATTGGCGTCCCTCAAGAGGGCAGGAAGGTGGGGCATCCTAAAGAGGGAGACACCCACCCCCCGACCCAGGTTATTTGTTGTACAGCCGGGGAGTGTGAACACTGCCCGAAGGGCTTTTAAATGCCCTCCTGCGTCCTCACAAAGCACACAAATGGAAAGCTGAGCACGATTAGCCATGGTTGGTGGAGCCCCAGGACAGTCCATGTCTTCCCAAGCCCTGGCCTTTCCTTCTTGTCTGTATTCAAGTGACATAAGGGGCTGGGCGTACTCAGCATGTCTACACGTGGATACCTGTAATTCGAACATCTCTGTTATCCTAAGTCATTGTGCTACATGGGGGGCACAGCACAGAGATGATAAGCTCAGGTTCTGAACACATTGTCTGGGTTTACACACCGGCTCTGCCTGTTATAGCTGAGTCAGATTGGGTGAATTCCCTAACCTCTCTGTGCTGCAGTTCTCTAAACCGTGGAGTGGGGAGAGAACACCTGCTTAGTGGATTGTCAGGACTAGTAAGAGAATTCCCATGGTGCCTGGCTCCTAATAGGCAGCACTGTGTGTGATCATTGGTGCCGTCGAGGACCTGCCGCTCTCCCTCGACACCGTCTCTTTTGGTTTTTCCTCTCTAATAGAATTATGTGCAAGTCAAAAGAAAAAGAAAGAAAACCAAAAAAAAAAAAGATGCATTTCTCTGTTTGGAGTGAAAGAGAGTCCCACACCCTGACAGATTCACTGAGGATAGCAAACACTCTTCTATAAATATCCAGTGTAACCATATCTGCCTCTTCTGGAGCGAAGAACAGTAAGCTTGTATTTCAACAAGCTTTCGAGGAACTCGATAGCGGTGATACATTAAGTGATAAATAAGAAGCCACGGGCACAGTCACTATCCCTGAATAAGCATAAAATTAAAAGCATAAGGAATTCTGGAAAATTATGATTTCACTAACATTAATGGGCAAAAACCTGTGCCCTCCACATTGTGTGTGGCCTTTCCAGCTGATGGCCGATGAATGCTACATTTGTGACTTCCTTCCACGTATAGACCTTTGGAGAGGACACCTTAGGACTGTTCACAAATTTATCGGACTTGGCTTCTGGCCCCAAGGAGCCCAACTGGGGAAGCTCCTAGGACACTCAACAGAAGCAGTAAACTGTTGGCAAAGCCAAGTGTTACCACAGGGCCTCTGATTGCCAAAGGGGCAGACAGTGAAGAGGGGTCAGGCGGGGCCAGGAAAGTTCAAAAGGACAGTAGGATTTGACAGCAACGCCAGATAGGCAACTCATTTGCCGAAGTGGAAGTGTCTAAGTGGAAAGGAAGGAAAGGAAACCAACGGGTAACCTACAAGAGACAGAGTCCTCTCAAATACCTTGTCTCATTTAGTGGCCAACAAATGCTCTGGGTTGATACTAACTTACCATTTTGATAGGGAAGAAACGGAGACTAAGAGCCTGGAGGTCAAAGACTCCTGAGACTTGAACCCAGTTTTGGCAGACCCCTAAGCAGTTCCCACTTGATCTAGCTGTTTCTCTGGAAGCACAGAACTCAGAGAGCATCAGAAATATAAGGTTTCAGTGATGAAAAGATGACAGCCTCTGGGGAAAGGGTGTAGGGGAGGAGATTGGGCATGGTGGGTGGAGCGTCTCTCAGAGAGGAAAGCGACAGCCAGAAAACACCCTGTGTGAGAAAGAGAAGGCAAAGAGGGGCAAGATGACAGTTTGGGGGTTGATTTTTGTTTTATTTTTTCTGAGTATGTGTTTATTTTTACAGAATCTTGTGAGGCTTGATCAGGACTTCATTTTGAAAGATTGCACGGTAAAAAGTACCGTTTGGAATCCTTTCATTTCTTGTCTTCTGCGTGTGGGCCCAGATGATACAGACAATTCTCCACAATGAGGCCAAACTACCGCAGACAAACAGAGAACTTCACTTCCGGCCCTGAGATGGTCTGCCCCACCTGATTCCATCCAAAGTCGCCCATCAGAAATGAAGGCGATCAGTCTGGGCCTCTTCGTCCGAAAGGTAAGCGAGGGAGCAAAGAAGGGCAAAGCCATAGTTTACGAGCTCGCAAAATGAACCCCAGAATCACCGAATGAAACTCAAAGTCAGAACTGCCTTCCTAAAACGCAAAGCCCTTTGTGTTACTTGCCCGTTTAAAACCCCTTAATGGTTTTCCATTTCTTTAAGGTTAAAATCCAAATTTCTTAGCTACACGATACAGTGATTGGGGATTCAGGGTTTGTGGGGAGACACAACTGCACCCGAATCTTAATCCTACAGTTCACTAGTTGTGTTACTTGGGGCAAGTCGCTTAACCTCAGTTTTCTCCTCCGGAAAATGGGTGAGCAACCAAACCTGTTTATAAAGTCCTCGTGAAGAGGAAGTGACACAATCCATGCAAGCCATTAGTTCCGGGTCTAGGGGAACCGTCACTACGTCCATCTTTTAGGACTCACTAGCCCCATCGGTCATCCTACCCCTGTCTACTTCTCCAAAGTCATCTTGTAACACTCCCTTCTCCTTAGCATTCCCAGCCACACTGAACTTCATTTCATTTCTTCTAAAGCAAAAGTTTTCTCTTTTACCCTGGGCCTTTGCATATGCTATTCTTTCCGTCCGGGGTATTCTGATTCCTCCTCTTCACACGGCTAATTGCTAGTTATCCTTCTACCTTAGCGTAGACATCCTGCCTTTTCTGACCCCAGCAAGGTGAGTCGGGTGTCCGTGTACGGTGTTCCCATGGCACTTCATACATCCCGTGCTGTGGCACTTTGCTCACGTGATTGTAGTTGACCCTTTCTTTGTCTGAGTGCATGATCCAGGCCGGCTTGGTCTAGTTAGTGCCTGGCATGTAGTTGACACTTGGTAAGTATTTGTAAATGAACAATTGTCCACGATGTCACCATGGAATAGAGATGACACCAAATATACCCTCCTAAGAGCCTGTGGTAATAGCGGGTGTTTGCCTAAGCCCCTCACCCTGGTGACTTATAGCCCTGGGACTCTAGTCCTTCTGTGGGTCCACAACTCTTTAAACTCTCTCTCTGAGCCCACTCGGTCCCACCCCAGAGAGCAACGGGCAGTTTATCGTTGGAGGCCACACCCAAGACCAGCAGGGCCCTTGTTAAACAATTTTCATAAAGAATTTCAAGATGGTAACAGTAGAGCATTCGGCCAAGCGTGAGGCCCTCCTAAGCATGGCATGCTGTGCTACTGCACGGGTCCCACCCCTGTGAGCTCGCACGCCCCGGGCATGCCCTTCTCCACGACTCTGTGTCCAGAAGGATCTGACACATTCTTTCCCACTGGGGCACGGGGAACTAGTCGCGCTATTTCATGCTATCTCCTCGGGAATCAAACGACCTTTAAAGATCGCCAACCGGGGTAACAAGCTTAACGCTAAGAAATGAATTAGTAATGGAATTTCTGGCTCCAGAGGCAGAGATAATTTTGTATGGGGCTAAAAGAGGCAGGAGAGATCCTTACATTGCATCATTTTGCTAATACTTCATCACGCGTTAGTCCTCTGTTTTAGTTTCTAGGCGTGTATAGAGAGCATACACGCGCATCTTGAATTGGGAATATTTTTTTCTAACCTCCTTACGTCCATCAGCAAAATGAACACTGACGTACTCGTTTGGGGGCTCCAAAGAGATGTTCTGAGGCTCCGTATTAGTAAAGAGATTAGAAACCTCCCATCGGAACAACTAGGTGGCCGCAAGCGGAGCAACGAACTCCAGAAATGCAACTGTTAGGCTTTCCCGACAGATACCTCATAATAATAGAACGCCGTGCGGCTTCAGAATATACTCCATTTCGGTGGTTCTCAGCCCTGTCTGCGTTATGAGAGCCACTTTGGGGAAAGCTTCTAAAGCACTGTGAGGCCTGGGCTCCCTCCCCATCAACCGAATCAAAATTTCCCGAAGTCTGGCGAGGGCACCCGCAGCTCGTGAAGCCCCAGCTGGTTCACGCACGTGTGCAGCTGGATAAAGACGCGCCCTCCTGGCTGGGACGGGTTCGGTAACGGGTACGGGCCGGTGTCCCCGGCATGCAAATTAGCGTCGTCAATTGAACCCCAATCAAAAGGTGATGAAAATCACGTGCTGTTTAACAGTCTCTTAATTTAAAGCCACACACAAGGAGAGCCGCTCCCTTTCCCCTCTCCCCGTCATTATTATGTATTTGGAGGCAGTGAAATCCCTCTACAAAAAAAAAAAAAAAAAAAAAAAAGCCTTACTTTTTTAGCCTAACTAACTGAAGCCCTAAAATCATCAATATTATAATATCGATTTCATCCCAGGGCACAAATCCTGATTTCCATGAAAACTGCCCGACCCTAAAATATATCAAGAGCTTCTTCTAATCACAGATGTACTCCGAAAACGGCCCCTCTTCTGGGTTGGCTAAGTCCGCAAGTCACTGTTCTTACTACAGCTGAAAAATTAATTCCTTTTTAGAAATATTCTCATCTCCTCCTAAAGGAAAAAAAAAAAAAAAAAGCTTTTTTGATGTCGAGTGACAGGATTATGAAGTGACCCTCGGGGTCAGAAGGAGACTTTTCTTTTTCTCATCAAGGAAATCAATTTCTAAAGTCCAAGTCTCTTAAAATAATGTATTCTTGTGACACGCACGAAGCTTTTTTGATCTTCTAGGAAAAGAATAAGAGGTAGAGAGGATCGGGGGTGGCGATGGGATATTGTAATCTCCCGCTCTCACGCATCAGCCTTTCACTAAGTCCTTCCAGATAAATTGAGGGTTTACATATTTAAGATTAAATGGGGGAAAGAGTAGCTGACGCATAAATACAGGAATATAAAAATATTACTGGAGCAAGTTAACTCTGAAAACTTAAAGTTACTTGGTGTTTCTTGTATTGTTCCACGTGGAAGTTTCCGGTTTATTAGTGGCTAGCCGAGATCATCCTTTTCAGATCAATTGGACCGACAACCCACCCTTAGGGAATTTTTTCCCCTGTCCTCGGTGAAACCCCAATTACACCAACAAGTAACAGTTAAATGCATACAACGACGCAGAAACACAGCAGATGGAAAGCAGGAGGAAGCAGCTGGAAGTGCGCTTCCCTCAGAACTGTTTTTAACAGGCCGTGCACAAATCGTGCCTCTCTAATGCGGAGATAAAAATAAAACATAAATATTGAAAAGGCTACTGGTCACAGCAACGAGATGACAGGAGATGCTGCGACCGTCCCCAATTCTATTACCCTTGGATCGATACTCTCCCATCTGGGGCTTCCGAGAGATCCTGAAAATCGTGTCCAACCTCAGGATTCGGATTGTATTGGGAGCACACCTGCGTCCTGACCCCTTCCCCGCCACCGTTCCCAAGCGTCGGGTGCCCGGGTGGCTCTCGTTAGGCCCCTGTTAGGACCCCCGAAGGGAGCCACGATTTCTAACTTCCTAACAGCTCAAAATACAGCTTAACCAAGCAGTGCCCTTCCTCACTCAGGCCTCGGATCTGACACTGCTGAGAATCCTTCACCCTGTAGGTGCTTTTTAAAAAACTACGACTACGATCGCAGAACACGTCTCTTTCGCGTATGAAGGGAATTCTGACCCACCGTTGAGTAGGGGAATGAAGCTTGGGCCTTTTTTCCCGTGACGATAATCACTCCGGCCGACGTTTCCTTAGGCTGCGCCGACCTCATTGTCTACTCATTTATCCTTCAAGCGTTTCCTGACCACTTGTTAAGCCCAGGCTTCTATGGCAGGTGCTCAAGGGAAGGGAGCGACTACAGTAAGGAGGGGAGGGAAGGAGCACCAGGAGGCAAATGATGGCGGCTTCTGAGGTACCGACGATGTTTCCTTTCTTGACCCGAGTGCTGGTTTACTTGCTGTTTTCTTTTCATAATGTATTAAGCGGTGTCATTAGGTTGTGTGCGCTTTCATAATCATATGCTACTTTTCACAATTAAAAAAAGTGAAAGAGGAGCACCTGGGTGGCTCAGTCGGTTAAGCATCTGACTTCGGCTCAGGTCATGATCTCAAGGTTCATGGGTTCGAGCCCCCCATTGGACTCTGTGCTGACAGCTCAGAGCCTGGAGCCTGCTTCAGATTCTGTGTCTCCTTCTCTCTCTGCCCCTCTTCAGCTCACACTCTGTCTCTCTCTTTCTCTCAAAAATAAATAGACTTTAAAAAATGGAAAAAGTGAAAGAAAGGAAAAAAGAGACAAATAGGAAAGACCCAGATAGGGAGTTTCCAATCAAGTAGAAAAGATACTACATAAAACTACTTTGCTAACAATGCTCGGAGAGGTATGTTCAATGCCGTGATTTATATAGAGAGATAACAATTATAGACAGACTTAGATATATAATCATAAACAATCATTTACCCATATTACATAAGTAGAATTATTTATCTACATAAATAATTTCAGAAAGGTATAAATGACCGTAGGAATTAGAAGTTCCCTCCGGAGAGATCAAGGTTATCAGATAAGGCATCCCAGAGAAGGCAGTAGTTGAAATAGGCCTTGAAAGATGGGCAACAATTCCACAGCAGAGCTGGAGCCCTAGGAGGTGGGCATTGATCAGGAAGGAAGGTCGGCAGCACAAAGGATCCAGGGAGGACCGCTTTCGTCAATGGAAGCAGGTAGTTTAACGAAAGCACAGAGAAGAATGCCTAGAGCGGGCAAAGTATTTTATTTAATGGATGAAGGAGAACCATTGAAGCACTGTGAGCCAAAAAAACATCTATTTGAACTGCATTTAGAAGAATTAAATTGGCAGCAATCTCCTGAATCGGAGGGACGCGAGCATGAGACATGAAGGCCATTAAGTCATGTAGATTATGCTTGGCCTTCAGAACACCGAGGTCAGGGGAGGGAGAGGTGGCTCTGTGAAGGCTCTTGATAACTCAAGGTTCTGTGTCCATATTGGCCTGGATCCCGTCCTTCCATCACATCCGCTCTGCCCCTCTGGAAATCAGTTCCTCACCAATATTGTCAGTGACCTTTCCCGTATTTATTCTTTGAGTACTATAAAAGCTGTTAATGTGGGAAACATATTCTTCCCTATATATATGTATATATATATGTATGTATATATATATATGTATGTAAATTGTAGAGAAAAGTGACAAATATAGTTGGTCAATTTGAATGATGCAATACCCAAATCTTACTGTTTTTCTTTCTGCTTCTGAGTCCAACTTTCTCCTTCCCTTAGCCTCCATCCACACAGTTTCTGAGGGCGAGAGGTTGCTCGGGAGGATGCGTGGAGGCGTGGCGGGAAGTGTGTGCGCGTGCACCCATGTGCCTACCTGTATCCCTTTCTGAATTCTTGATGCTTCTTTCTAAAAGTTCAGTTTGGTCCTGCAAGAGTTTCCAGGAGCCCAAGACCATTGGCCTCCTTACTTTTCCCAGCCATAACTCGGGGAGCTGTGAACGTGGTGAAGAAACAGCCGTAGTGCCCCTCGCTTGACTGCCGGGGTTTCCTCTTCCCTAGGCCCCATCAGGACGTGTCAGAAGCATGAACGATACTTAAATGTCTAGCTGGTGTGTTTTCCTCTTGTTAATTATGGATGAATTGGCGCATTCAAAAGCAAATCAAAGGAGAGGAAGGAGTCACCTCCGCTATTCGCTTACCCACGGCAAATGCTTTCAGAGGGCCCCAAATCGGTGCGTTCTCCAAACCGCGCATCTGTCTTTATTGCTCGACTTGCGGGGAAAGAGCCGTTCCCTATCTCGCTCTGAGGTCTGTCGTTTCCGAAGGGGGGATGCGCTGCATTTTGTTACTTAATTCTTTTCAGTTTCTGGCGCCCTGCATTTATCAGAGAAGGACAGTTTGAGGAAGGGCAAGGTTCAAAAGGACTCGATGCCAATAGGAAATAAACCTTCTCTCTGCCTTTACACAGGTTTGCTCACGCCCCACAGCTGGGTCAGGTTTATGGCTGAAGGGAAGCTTATCATTGTCGCCTGGCCGGGTGACCAACCGTCGATTTGCACATATAGCTGTCACCAGCTCCTGCTGTGTTTCCCCTGTGACTCATTTAGTTCAGGTGCTATAGCAACAGGTCTGGGACGCGCACGTGATGAAGTTCCTTGCCAGACTGAGTTCAAAGCACCTCTTGCCCTTCCATGGATCAGAAGGAATTCTCTTTTTAAATATCTGCCAGCTGACCCAGAGCTGGCCAAAACAGGAAGGAATTTTCCACCGGGACTTACTAGATCTTGGGAGCTGCTTTCAGAACTTTGTGTGTCCCGGTGGGAAAGCTTTACTCAGGAGTCAGAAGCTGGGATCGTAGCTCAGCTCCCCCAGAATGAGCTAAAACTCTCATGCTCTGAAGTGGGACCAACTCGGTGGTTCATGATCCGGGTTGCAGTGAAGAAGCGAGAACAACAGGGAGTATGGAGTGAAGTTTCATTAAGCGAAATTATTTCATCAGAAGTGTTGCCACCGTTGAAGGCCTAGTTCAACTACTAGCTTCGCTCAGAAGCCTGTTCTTTTTTTTTTTTTAACTTTTTTTTTTTAATTTTTTTATTTTTGAGAGACATAGAGACAGAGCTTGAGCAGGAGAAGGGCAGAGAGAGAGAGGGAAACACAGAATCCAAAGCAGGCTCCAGGCTCTGAGCTGGCAGCACAGAGCCTGATGCGGGGCTCGAACCCACGGACCGCAAGATCATGACCTGAGGCGAAGTTGGACGCTTAACCGACTGAGCCACCCAGGCGCCACCAGAAGCCTGTTCTGATACTCTAAACTCATCTCCGTGGCCTCTTTAATTCTCACAGTACTTGATACTATCCAACCCAATGCTGTTTTAAAAAAAAGTCCTTCCTTTTGTTACATAATAATGACAGGTTTTCGAGCCCACATGTGGATAGGGAAAGGTGAGGGGGCTGACCCAGAGTATGCAACGTTTTTTAGTCCAGGTTCCTATTCTCAACCCACGTACAAGATCCAGAAGTCTGCTAACTCTTGGGCCAGAGGAATTCTAAGGCATTCCCTAACATTATCCCCACAAACCCCGGCGAAGTAGCTAGTGGAGACCTGGTCCCTGCACCTCAATTCATTTATCCCGCCAGTATAAATGCCTCCTGTGTGCTAAGTGCTAATCCCTACCCTGCGGGGGGGCGGGTTATGGTCCATGATGCCGGGGGTATGATGTTTATACAAACATACATTAAAAACACATATATGTTCAAATATATATTTATGTATATAAATATGCGTATATGATACATGAGCACTACAGAAGTCTGAAAGGCTCTCTCTACTTGCATTTCTTTTTTAATTGAGGTGCATGTCCCTTTTATTTTTTTTTTAAGATTGTATTTTTTTAAGTAATCCGTACACCCGGTGTGGGGCTGGAACTCACAATCCCAAGATCAAGAGTCGAATGCTTCACCGACTGAGCAGCCTAGAGCCCCGCCCTTTTAGTCTAATTTCCCGCGTTCATTCCCTCTCTCCTCTCCGAAAGCAACCTTCTTCGAGTCTATCGTTTCATCTGAATATCTTCCTGCAATATATATATATATATTGCCGGCTGGCGTGAGTATGTTTTTAAGTTTGCAAATGACATTGGGACATACCATAATCTGTTTTCCGCTTTTTGGCCACTTCCCAGATCCATCCACGTTGCTGGTGTCTGTCTAACTTCGATGGAATCTATTTCATCCATTCGTTAGCCATAAGGTTTGTGTTCAGGCATTTTCTAAGACCTTTCCTACGCCTAATCGCAGAGATATTCTCCTACATTTTCTTCCATTAATCTATAATTTAATCTTTCCCCTTTAGGAATTCAGTCCACCTAGTGACCTTATTGGAAATCCAGTTTAATTTTCCTTCATGTAGGGATCTAATTTTCCCGATACTGCCCATATACAAAGCACTCATCCCTCTCAGTTTACAGTGGCTCTTTTATTATAAGCTAAGTGCCACAGGGACACACGTGGGTCTCTGATGTAGGTATTTTTAGAGCGACTGTCCCAAGGTCACTCAGTCTGAAGGCGCGTAACTGGGATTAAGATGCTCTGAAGCCCATGTGATCATATTGCTCTCCTAAGATTAATAAACTCACTCAGAAGTCTCAGGATGTAAAAGCTGGAATGGTGGGGGGCGGGGGGTGGCGCCTGGGTGACTCAGTCAGTTGAGAGTCTGACTCTTGATTTCGGCTTAGTTTGTAAGCACCAGCCCCACGTCAGGCTCCGTGCTGACAGTGTGGCGCCTGCTTGGAATTCTTTCTCCTTCTCTCTCTGCGCCTCCCCTGTACTCGCTCGCTGTAAATACATACATACAGACATACATACATACATAAAAAAAAAGCTGAGTCCTTTCGGCCAGAATCGCCATCTTCCAGTAACTGGCCAAATGACCGACACAAAGGGAAAGAAGAGAGGTGCTCGCTCTATGTTCTCTAGGCCTTTTAGAAAACATGGAGTTTTTCCTTTGGCGATGTACATGGCGTCTCCCTCTCTCTCTACCCCTCCCCTGCTCACACTCTGTCTCTCCGTCAAAAATAAACATTAAAAAAAAAAAAAAGCTGGGAAGGGACTTAGAAATTCTGGGCCAACTCTTTCATTTACTGTCAGATACGTTAGACCCAGAGAGGTTGAGGGACTCGCCTGAGGCAGAGCAAGAGGGCCAGAGCTCACATGCACTTCAAGGCTCTTGCTCCTTTCCCTGCACTTAGAGCTTTCTCAGTGCCCTCTGAGGGCCTGGATGCAGAACCACCTAGAAAAACCAGCACCCCGTGTGAGTTTCGTGTTCACACTGAAGGCATTTCTTTGCCCTTCCCTATCCAGTGCTGTTGGCAACTAGAGCAGAGTGGAGAAACAGGGAGTAACGGAAAGGAGGAAAAGATCTTTTTCTGTACAGTCTACAGTTGGTATTACAAGAGTCATTGTATTTATGGGCGTGGACCTCAAACCCACAGTCAGTATCTCTTCGCTTTCGCTTTATGGACAAGTTGACCAAACTTGGTTATCTGATTGCAGAAAGACAGCACATCACAACAGTAAATTGGAGGGAAGCAGAGGTGGGTGTTAAAGATGCCAGGAGGAAAATAAATTGGAAAGGTGACAAAAAGCTGGAACAGAATTCAAATAGTGCAACAGCCTGGCATCACGGTGTAAAAATAAACACTCTTTCAAAGCTGGTTAGGCGCTGGGGGTGATCACCGGATCGTAGCCAAATAACCAGCATTCAAGACAAATGCCCCACTTCCCAAGAACAGGTTAAATTATCCGTATTCTGTCCTGAATGCAGAGAAACGTATACTACATTATATCAGTATCATCCAAAGTGGTAAAAAGAGTCATCAGAATTGAGGGCCTATTTACACACATTTATCAACTGAGAGAAACCTAAAGGCAATGGCATCCCTAAATGCCATGGCAATGCGAGCGAACCTAGCACCTAGATCTTCATTTCTCATACCACTCTCCAATAAAAGGACCAGGGACCCCTGGGAAAATGGCTGATTCTAGGACTCAGGCAGGGAATATACAAGATGAGCCTCAAGCACTTGGTAGTGCCAGAAAGTAAGAAAGAGCTCAAAAATAAACAAACCACAAAACCCACAACGATGTGGCAGTATGTCCAAGGGACAGAGGTCCCAACTAAAATTGCTCCCAATGGCCAAAGCTGGAGGAATTGCATCAAGAGAATAAACTATTAAAATAGGACTAGATTATGACCCAAAGTATGAAATAAATATCCATGAGTCATGCTGATATAAATAAGTCATTGAATAAATAAATAAATGTGAGGCAGGGACAAGACTTCCATGTAGAAGAATTCCACGTAATTTATGTAGACACACCACTCTCAGAGTATATTATACTCTCCTCATCGCATAGTGTGATACGCCTCTCACATAGTTATACGTCTATATAGTGACCCTCTTCCTTCCTTCCCATGAGGTACAGTGTACAAAGAGGAAAAGAAAGAGTAATTTTATCGTAGAGAAACACGACAAACATGACCTCAGCTAAGTGATCAAGTTCAACATCAAGAGTGATACGTTGATTTTGTACCCTTGATATGATGTGCTGAAAATGTACTATACCTCTCCGATCTCCTTTCCAAAACGCATGGCCTCAGTCTAATCATGAGAAAATCATCAGGAAAATCCCAATAAAAGAGGGATTTACAAAATACCTCACCAGTACTCCTCCAGATTGTCAAGGTAATCAGAAACAAGGGGCATCTGAGAAACTGTCACAGTCAAGAAGAGCCTAAGGGGACATGACAGTTGAATACAGTGTGGCTTCCTAGATGGGAATCTTGGAACAGAAAAAGACATTAGGTAAAAATTAGGAGTATCCAAATAAACTATGAACTTTAGTTAGTAACAATGTATCCATCACCTGGTTAATTGTGATTAATATACCATACTAATGTAAGATGTTAATATTAGGCTACGGGATTCATGGGAACTCTCTAAATGGGCTTTGTAGTAAATCTGAAACTATTTTAAAGCATAAAGTTGATTTTTAAAAAGAAACAAACAAACAAACAAAAAACCCAAGGGTCCATAGAGCCAAGCTCTCATGTGTCCAGAAAACCTGAGTCTTCAGAATTTCAGGGTTTGTGTGATTAAGCTTTTGTCATATACAATTGAAATGATGGTGTTTCAAAGGTAGCTATAAATGAGATCATTTATACCTTTGGGTAACAAACTACCATAAGTATGTGTTTTGTGACCAAACTCAACCTGGAACTCCCAGAGAGCAAAGAGCTGCAACTCCCCAGAGTTTTCCAGCACCTAGAACAGTAAGTAGCTGGCACATGGTGGGCCATCTATTTGAAGGCTAGATAGAGAAAAGAATGAAGACATTCGAGATGACAGAATCAAGTCTATTTAATGCGGCCAAGACTGTTTCTTGAAGATGAAAAATAATTCAGAGATATGGAAGACAAACAAGCAAAACAACCATTCAGAGATTCAGAATGACCCACTTCCTACCCATGACGATGGCTATTATCAAAAACACAAAAACCAGAAAATAACAACAGTTGGCGAGGATGTGGGGAAATTGGAACGTTTGTGCGCTGCTGGTAGGGATGCAAAATGGTGCAGCTGCTGTGGAAAACGGTTTGGTGGTTCATCAAAAAATTAAAAATAGAATCGCCACAGGATCCAGCAATTCCACGGCTCGGGATCTACCCAAGAGAATTTCAATAGGGACTCGAACAGATCTTTGTACACCCATGTTCATAACAGCATTCTTTATCATAGTCAAAAATGGAAGCAACCCAAGCGTCCACTGACAGATGAATAGACGAACAAAATATATATATAAATATTATTCAGCCTTCAAAAGAAAGGAAATTCTGCCACCTGTGACGACATGGATAAATCTTGAAGACTAATTATGCTAAGTGAAATAAGCCAGTCACAGGCAGATATGATTCCCCTGGATGGTTTCTCTGGATGGTCCCTAGGTACTTGGAGTAGTCAAACTCATACGACAGAAAGTCATAGGGAGGTTACCAGGGGCTGTGGGAGTTAGTGTTTCATCGATACAAAGTTTCCACTGTGGAGGGCAGAAACGATTTGTGGAGATGCGTGGTGGTGACGATGTACGGTGTTATGAAGGTACTTCGTGAGTCTTACAGTTAAAATGGTAAAAACTTCACGGCAGGTATATTTTACCACAATTTTTAAAAATAAAAATAAAAGAAATACGAGGTTAAAAAAAAAAAAGATTCAGAGTGAGGTCGAAGCAAAGTTGCTCACATCTCGTTAACCTGAAAGTTTGGCAGGGGATCAAGAAAGAAGTCTAGAAATCTGTGAGCCATTTCATTGGGCTTTTACAGAACTGCCCAAGAACAGATGGTGAATATTTCCATAGATGCTTCTTTAACTAGGTTCTAGACATTTCTACTTTCATTGTCATTAAAACTATTTAATTATAACAATAACCTCTAAGTGCTTAGTGCTTCTTCATTTACGAAGCACGCTCCCATCCATTTTTCCCTTGCTTTTCAGAACAATCCTTTGCAGCTAGGCAGGCAGAAAACATTGCCTGATGCTACTGATTTGCCTACCTCTCTAGCCTTCTGCTTTGGGCGCGAAGCACTCTGCAGCCTGAGGGGCCGTAGGCACGGAAGGGAAGGCTGGAGCCCGTTGCCTGGGTTCAAACCCTGACCACCCACTTCCCAGCTGTATGACTTTGGGCACGTTAGCTTAATTCTCTGTGCCTCGGCTTCCTTTATCTGTAAAATGGGTTCTTGGGCTTGAAATGATTTGATGTCACACGTTTAGAACAGCGTCTAACATGTAGTGGGTCCTCAATGAATGTTAGCCGAGCTCTTGTCGCTCTGGATTCAGAGACACACAAAACATGGTTGTGATAACGAGCCGGGCTGGATAGGGGAGCAGAGGGGAAGGGGTAAGTAATTCTGCCTGGGAGGACCAGGGAGCGTTTCACAGGGGAGAGGACTTGTGAGCTTGGAGTGCAGAGAAGGACAATGAGGAAACGAGCCTGAAATAAAATGCAATGGAGGCCGGCGTCTCTCCACTAATTACAGTACCAGATCCATATAATGTCTCCTGGTCTCCAGAGCATCGGCATACCCACCTTTCTGCTGAGCTTCAGGGAACACACAGGCCCGTGGAGTCGGCTGAGGGAGGTCACGTCCATCCCCATTCTAGGGATGAGGATCTATTGGCTCAGAATTTAAACGGTCGGACAAAGGTCTTAAAGGTACAGTGGCTTAAACACGGTTGAGCCAGCATGAACCTCGTCTTTCACCTTCTAGTCTAAAACCCATCCTTTGTGCCCCAGAGAAACTCAGGCCTCGTAACCCCCAGACTCTTCCATCTGCTCAGCCAGTCTTTAGCGAGCACGTGCCGGGCGCGCTGTTCGAGGCACGCCAGTGCGCAAACATCCATCGCGGTGCAAACGTGCTCGCGGGGAAGACGAAAATCAAGCCGTAAACAAGGCAGATGAATGGAGTCCCAGCATGCTAAAAGCTGAGAGGCACAAAGTGAGGGGAAAAAATCCCAGAGGCCTGAAGGGAGTGGTGGGGCAGCTGGAGGCATGAATTAGGAAGCCAGAGAGAGAAGGTGAGATGATAAGCCATCCAGCTGGCTCCCCCGAGCTCTGAAATCACAGTCTAACCCACAGTCGTGTTGCCTCGCTACAGCCCATCGCCGGATCCCACCTCCACCCCCCAAGGGAACGGGCTCAGTGCGCGGCATCTCTTCCCACCTGGGATCTGGGGGTGCAGAGTGACCCAGATTTCATCCCAGTGTGTTGTCCTCCTCTTTGACCACAAATCAGCGTTTCAGCCTCCAAACCCTCACTCTCCTCCTCTCTCGCCCATTGCTCTCTGCCCTGAAAGCCTTTAGGAAAAACAAAATGAGTGACGGTTTTCTTTTATCTGCCATAAGCAAGTCTTCGGGTGCTCACGCTATGAATTGAGAAGGTCTCATTACTCCCCACTGGAGTCCCTGCACTGGGGGCTGTTTGGCTTTGATTTTGACCCTGTTAGGACAAGGAGAAGTTCACATTCGCTCCTAAGTGGCCAGATTGGAGCTCTTTTATATTCCAAGTAAACCAGGAAGTCGCCTGCTTCTTTCTCTGTCTTAACCCAGAGGCAAAGCAGCCATCTTTTATGCCAGGACCTGGGATAACAGACTCAGGTAGAAAAAGGTATGAAAGGGCATTCCTGAAATCAGAGGGGATGGCTCAATGCAGGTGCTCATCCCCGTGGGGCCCTGCAAGGGGCATGAGTAAAGGAAACCCCCCCACCACCAACCAACCAGCCATCTGCCCCAGTGGGGTCCTTCTCCCCCTCACTTCCACCAAGAAGTGATGATGTTAGGAAGTCACTATGCATCCACAGGTGGGTGCGGCCATGCAGACAGAGAAGCGCTGAGCACAGTCCCCAGCCCCGGGCTGTCTCAGTGGCCCCAAGTACAGCAGAGCCACCGAACGGGAGCATGGCTGTCCAAGGAAGCCAAAGGCAAATCCCCAAATCACCACCCCCAGCGCGACCTCCCAGACTTTCAGCCTCAATAAAACCTACTTCCTGACATCACAAAGGAAGCCCCGCATTTCGGGGTGGAACAGGCTTTTCTTTGGCGAATCCGCTGTCATTTCTGGCGGTCTTTTGACTGGAGCTGAATAAGCAATGCCAGACTGGCCGGGGTTGGCATTTGAAATGGCTTTGGTAGGGTACAAGATGCCACATGAACCCAAGTCAAATCACATAGCCGGCTGCGGCATTTTAAACCCTTACTCTGTAGTCTCGTGTCTTAGAACTGTTCTATGGAAGTGAAAACTAAAGACAACTTCCATCTTCCTCTGACCCCGCCGGCCTTCGCAGCTGGAGTGTGCGGGGCAATCACGTCTGGCACTGAAAAGGTTAATTGTCTCCTGCTGCGAAGGAGCCGCTGAGAAAAGGGTCCCGGGCAGGGGAGGAATTATGGTAAATGAGGTTTTCTTTATAGTACTGCTCATTCTCAACATGCTGAAAGGGCATTAGTTCACAGCCACTTTCTCTGGAATTACCAAATCTGCTCAGAAGCCTTCATTAGGATATTAAACAAGACTTAATAAGTGAAAGTGATTTGCATCGCTGATAATCGTGGGCATTAATCAAGACGGCTTCTGTCTCTCTCCCTGCAATATGTTTCATGTTCCATTGTAAAGCCCCTGTAATTCTGGAGGGCTTCTTAAAAGGGAAATATTACATTTAGAAAGCCATTTTTTAAATGATTTACTTAGCAGCCATCACTATAAATAATGTTCTCCTCTCTTCTCAGCGTTAACTACCAGAGCAATTAAAGCTGTGAGGTTCGTGTCCGTGAGAGAGCCGTCATCAGGCCGGGGTGGCATTCCTTCTAATAAACGTTTCCGGCTTTGAAAAGAACTGCAAGTACGGCTCGAAAGCAAAGGACCGAAGTTTGCACTTGCACACGGTGGCCATGCTCTATGCCGCTCTAGGGACAGACACCCTCTAGGGTAACTTCTGTGCCATACAAAAGCCTTCAATTGTAGGCAGTAGAATAAGGCAACCTGCTTATGGTGGTCAATTAAATAAGAAACAAACGCAAGTGAAGTGATTTAACAGTGCCGCTTGCTTTATAAGGCAGCCGTCTCTTGTTAAAACCAATGGCTTCTGAGCCAAGGGGCGTCCATCCAGAGAAAGCTTAGTTTACGACTATTAGAAAGAAGAGAAAGAAGAGTGAACACTTCGGTTTAGGCCAACGAAAGACCGAGGGTTGTTTTTTGTTGTTGTTTTCTCCTCCCCCTTTTCTTTTCTATTTTCCTTTTTGATTCCTGGTTTTCAGTTTCACAAATGGATTAGTGTTCAAGGCTTTCTGAACAAAAGATCAAGGCAATCTTACTGCTTCTCATGGTTCAAAACAGCGTGGGAGACATGAGCTTTCTGTATCTAGAGCCATATAAAGTCATGGGCAGGAGGAAGAGACAGGGGAGAAGGCTGGGGAAACCTCTAACCCAGACCTGAGCCTACAGTTCAGGTCCTTGGTCTCGCCCCCTCCCCTCCCTGCTGCCTCCCTCCCTCCTCAGCCTGGCCTGTGAGGGTCCTGGTAAGCCCCCTGCGGTAGAGATGTCCACATCTGTGTGTGTTTAACACACACGCCTGCAGAGTTCACGTAGAGACGCATACACACACCCCAAGCTGAGGTACCACCGAGAGGTTTCAAGTCTCTTGGCATATCCGATTGCTGCTTCTGCCCTACTTAACGTGGTCGCATTTACTCTTCTTCTCCCTTTCCGGGCAGCCTCATTTGTTACATCTCTGCTAAAATTAACTCCGCGTTAATTTCTGGAGGCTTTGGAGTTTATTGCTGGAAAAAAGGTTATTTACTGGCAGTGACTGGGGACATTATTGTTCGCATGCACTAGGGCTCAGCACACTATTTAAATGGAGCTCAAGAGGTGAGCTTCTGTGAAGCAGAGGAGGCTTGATCCATCCTAATGAGCTGCAACGGGAATTATATGCCCTACTTCACCGCCTCCTTGCTTCGCT
This sequence comes from Paguma larvata, assembly GCA_030068075.1. NCBI lineage: Eukaryota > Metazoa > Chordata > Mammalia > Carnivora > Viverridae > Paguma > Paguma larvata. The sequence goes on from CM057840.1 coordinate 15,068,329, forward strand.
AATCTGGGAGGGTTCACACGGAACCATTTATCCAGAAGGGAGAAGACAGCATTCCCAACTGAGGACTCTCTCGCTTTTTCTTTTTTTTTTTCTTGTTTTCCTCCTCCTCCTCCTCCTCCTCCTCCTCCTCCTCCTCCTTCTCCTTCTTCTTTCTTCTTTCTTCTTTCTTCTTTCTTCTTTCTTCTTCTTTTTCTTTCTAGACCTCCAGTCCCCAGCTGGTTTGTATACTTCTCTAGCCTGCCAGGCGGACCTCTCCTCATATTGTGTGAGGCATCACCACGTTCTCACCCTTTGCCACTCGTTAAGGCTCAGCCACTGTGTTGGGGGATTTACAAGCAATGTCTCTAGCCCTACAAAGAAGACGTTGTTGCCCTTGCCCTTAATTTACCCACGAGGAGCTGAGCTCAGAGCCTCTGAGTAGCTGGTACAGATTCACATAGTTATTAAATGAGGAGGCCAGAAGTTGAGTCATGGCCCGCTAGGTCTGGTCGATGCCAAATCTCACAAACCTTTTCAAAACCACCCCATCCCCCTGCCGCTGCTTTCGGCGAGAAAGAATGATGATGGGCCCGTGGAGTGGCAACGTCGTTTTCCTTGAAACGCCTGAGGCGAGCAGATGAATGCTGGAAATTTGGGTGCCACTCGATCTCACGGTTTTGTTATTATTGTCACAATCTGAAGTTCCTTATCTCTTCTGCTGATGAAAGAGAAAAGCCACGCGGTCACAGACAAGTTTCTTGTCAGAGGCCCAGGAACAACACGGCAACTTCTATTTACTTAGTTTCAAGGCCAGTCACCAAGGTCAAATACCTTAAAAAGCAGAGTTTTCCAGTTTTTTTCCCCCAAATATTTCATAATGCCAGCAAAAAAAAAAAAAAAATCTGTGCGAGCTATACAAATTTCAACATTCAGATCTATTTTTTCTTACTTGTTAATCCTTTAAAATGTCAGACACCGGGGCGCCTGGCTGGCTCAGTGCCTAGAGCATGAAACTCGTAATCTCAGGGTCACGAGTTCAAGCCCCACATTGGGTGTGGAGCCTACTTTAAAAAAAAAAATTTTTTTAATTAAAAAAAATCAAATGTTAGATCCAATCATATTCAATAATTCAAGAGATGAAAATGGAGTCTGAGGATTAACTAGCTTCTATCCGTCTTCTTCCTCTGCCTCTAATATCCACGTATTGGCTGCTAAAATTCGAATGCATTTCTATGAGAGGAAGAAAGACAGCACAGAAATGACATATAAATTAGACAACCACATTGCCTTTTTTTTTTTTTTTATAGTTTCGGGTGCACAATATAGTGATTCAACAATTCTCTACACTTCTCAGTGTCCATCAAGGTAAGTGTACTCTTAATCCCCTTTACCTATTTCTTTACTACTTCTTAATACTTTTTGAAGGACTGTGAGGAGGAAAAGTAAAGAAAGGGTTAAAGCTATTGTTTAAAATAAATGGAGAGGCCTAAGCATAGAAGTTATACCTAGCAATTGAACACATCCATTAAACCTCTGCTTCCTTCAGAATCTCCACTAATGTAACAGAAATGGGGGGGAGAGTGGTTTGGGGGGGTTGTTGTTTGCTTATTTTTAAGGAAAATAAACTCCCAAGGAAATATATATGGGGCAAAAGGGCACAATCATATTCTGGAACCCGGAAAGCAGGTGTTCATGTAATAACTGACAGCAGATTCACAAAAATGGCCTCCTTACCCTACAGTAAGCCACAGAAGTAACCTGACTGAAACTCAGAACCAATACAGATCCACCATTTGGTGGAATGGAGTAGCTTTGGAAGCAGCACTGAAGGTAGGGCTAAAGGAGGAAGATTGGCTGAAAGTCCATTCCAGAAACACAAAACTCTACCATCCTCTGCTAAGCTCAGCAACTGCCCCTTCCCACACGGACCAGCAGAAGACAGCATGCTCCTTCCCTACAGAAGGCCTCTGGACTGAGGACAACGAGCACACTTGAGGGTGGGGGCGCTGTTGAGAAAGCAGAAGGAACAGAAGAAGGTTCATGCAGGGAATGTTGAGACCCTCCTGCCCTGTCTCCTCACCCCTCTTTCTTCTCCCACTTGGCCCTCAGAATCCTGGAGGCAGGAAATTGGAAGACTCTTCTATAGGGCTTCTGATCAGCCAAAGGGGAAGGACCTAAAGATACTGACTTCTGGATTTCCCCAAAGAAAAGCCCCAACTAGCTCACTCTCCAGGGAATCCCTCCAGGTACACAACTTCCAACTGGGGTTTTACAGCCCCATTCTAGAATGTCAACAGATAGATAGCCAAGTGCCTCCAGACATTGGAGAAAAGCATCTCAAAAGGATTCAGACAACAAATCACCAGGATAAAAGCAACTTGAAGGAAGCAGAAACCACAAAGAAGAAATGACAAACTCCCCCCAAAGTATTAGTAACTTCACAGAGATAAAGGAAACCTGAACAGGATACTCTAGAAAAGGAACATTCAAAGAACAAAGAGAGAGAGAGAAAACCTTGGATTTTTTTTTTAAAAATTGATGTCAGGAAAAAAATGATCAGAAGTGTTGAAGGATACAGCTGAGATAATAACTTAGGAAGAATGCAAAGGCAAAAAGACAAAAAATTGTGAATAAAAAAATTTTAAAATTAAAAGACCAGTCCAAGAGGTCAAATATTACAATAATCTGAGTCCCAAAAAAGGGAGAACAGAAAAAAAAAAAAGTGACGGGAGAAAATTAATAAAATTATTGTTGTTTTTATAGGATCCACTGTTGGTTCCCAACAATGAATAAAAATAGATCCACAGCACGAAGTGCCATTGTAAAATTTCAACACACCAAAGATCAAATGCCTACCAACTTCTAGAGAGAAAAATCAGGTTTTCTACAAAGGATCAAGCATCAGGAGAGTGATATCAGACTTCTCCATGACCACTCGAAAAGCTGGACGGCACTGGAGCAATATCTTCAATGTTTTGAAAGAAAATTATCCCTCACCTAGAATTTTATGTCCAACCAAACTATGAATTAAGGGTCAAGGTTGAATGAAGACATTTTCAAACAGGCGAGATCTCAATGCATTTATTTGATTTATTTATTGGACTGGATCCAAAAAAATAGTGTATCCAGCACATGAGGGAGTTGGAGGGTATACCCTAGATGATGGTATAGAGAGAATCCAAAATCACACCTCTGCAGCCATTTGGTCCAGATGAGAACGGCTTTGGGAAAGTGTTCTTCAAGAAGATGAAGTCGATACAATACCTAATATGTCTGAAAGTGTTGGGTGGAGATTTATAAACCTTGGAGGAAAACTAGGGAGATAAATTAGTCATAAGGACATAGAGTACTAAATAAATTTTTAGAAAAGACAATAATAAGAAGATATGGAACCTGTGCCAGAAAGAAAATTAATCCTAGGAAAATACATGAAGCACCTGTGAATTCACTTGCAGAGTCAGAATCCTGTAAACACTGAATACTGATCTCACCAAGATTATAAGATGATTCCATTGGACATTCGAAATGATAAGAAGTATGTGATGGGGAAGCAGTGATGGGTAGAGGAGTAAATCCTCATTTCTAGAAAGGGAAATCAATAAAAAATGCCTAAAACTACAAAAGCCAAGACGTAGAAATAGAAACATATTCTACAAATGTATGCAGGCAAGTATCAAAAGAATCAGTTTTGAGAGTTGAAAATACATCTCAGAAGAAACTGAAAGCGAAAGGGACAATGGTGGGTGCTTGCAATACTATTTGCCCCTTGTACCACTTCGGTAAAAATTAAAACTAGCTAAAATATTAATACTATTTTGAACATATATATTTTTGACCTTCTCCTGCTAAGCTGGCTGGGTAAAATTATTTCTAATAATTGCCTACCATACTGGAGGACAATTTTTAAACTCTCTGTCATGGCAAGTGGATTATGAAATCGATTTAAGAAGTAGTCACCAGCGAGTTTGTAAGGGAATGAAATGGAATAGTAGCAGACGCCACTTTTTTACAAGTACCCATTCATTCTTTATTTTTCTAGAAATATATGCTGAGTTGTAGCTAGACAAACTGGGATAAATTTGCAGGTACTACCGCACAGTCAAATTTGGGCCAGTAAGATGTGGGAAGACGTAAAATGTAAGCAACACGTAGGCCATGCCCTAAAGACAAAACTATTCAGTCCAGACTTGCCCTTTTCCATCCCTGTGGGCGAGAATGTAGATGCGGAGATGAACCGAATCCAACCAAGAAGATGGAAGGAAATGTGTCCCCGAATGGCTTGTCATCTGGCCAGTCCCAAATTACTTATCCCTGAATTATTTCATGAGAAAGTAATAAGCTTCTATCTTACTTAAAGTATTTTGGATTTCTCTGTTACAGCCCCTAACGTGTGCCTTGTACGTGAATAGAACAGAAAACTGCGCCCCTTGTTGTAAAGGTATGTATTGCTTTGTGACATTTCCGTTTTACTATTTATGTGTGTGATCGTGTATGTGTTTACCTTTACTGGATTGTGATTTAAATACTGGATTGCAGTTAAAAATTTCTACAGCCACTGCTTAGGGTCTAAATCTCTTATGCTCAAGAAATGTTGGTTAGTTACACAAAGTCGTGGTATTTTCAAATGAGGCCTTTGAGCAGAAGGGAATGTGAATTTACAGGCTGTGTGGCTTTGGGTTAGTGATCAGGGTCTCTGTTTCCTAACGTGCAAAAATGACAGAGTTTAAGTAGGTGATGAGTATATTCTTTTCAAATCTAAAATTGTGTTATTCCATTGACCTGTGACTCAATTCCACTTTCTTTATCCTTGAGAAGTATCCAAACAGCCAGAAAGATCATAGGTCCTTTAGGTCACAAGCCGAGGAGCAGAGGGATACAGACAAAATTAGATGGGCAAGGCTCATTTCTACGTGACTGCTATTTAAATAAAGATCCTCTTACTTAGAGTTGGGAGACGCAGCAAAATGAAAGTCTGTTCTACATCATAAGAGGTGGAAACCTATGCAGGGTTGTGATGACGCAGTCTAGACAACATCACAATGACAATGGGGCCCCAGATAGTCTTGAAGTTTGAGGAAGTAGGGAGAAATAAGAAGGAGCCCACAGGTGTAATAGGAATTATGGAAAGTTTGCAAAAATTCAATCGACATCAGAAGAAGTGGGAATATTTAGTCTTGAAGAAGGCTGGGGACCACTGAATGATTGCATCTTAAGAGGAACAGTGGAATTCTAAACAGAGATATGATCAACCTATTATGGATATAAACCTGTGATTTCCAAACGTTTTTTAAATTTAGAATAGTTTCTCCAAATGAAATCTTATGCAGTACCCCAATTCATAAAACAACAAAAACTATTTTTTTAATGGTTGAATTAGTGGTGGGGGCCTCCTACCTTCTAACCATCTCAAGTATGTTTTCTGGAACCCTAATGTTTGAGGAATACAATTTGAAACAAGTCGCTTAAATCAATGCTTTCCAAATATTTTTCACCACGATACACAGGACCACACCTCTTCCTGGTACACCACACACGCATGCATACACACACACACACACACATACACACACACACACTCTTGAAACAAAGTTCCACAACACAGTTTTACATTTTGTAGTCTATTTCATTTTATTCCGTTCCTCTTTTGAAATGCCAACCACGATCCACTTAATCTATTTCGACCCATTAATGAAAATGCTACAGCTCGCAGTTGAAAAATATGGTCTGCACTGGATTGAGAAAAGATGGATACGAATCGTCCCAAAAATTGTATTAAATTTCTTCCTTGTAAATGTAGTTAATTGGAGCAAGTATTCATAGGTGACCGTTGATTTGTAACTTTCGAAACCTTAACAGAAGCAACTCCTTGTCAAGAATAACTTGGGAGGTAAGAAGCCGAATGTTTGGCTGTTTCTTCTACCTATAAAACTCTCTCTGTGGCAATGGGGGTCCCTGTGAGGGTGGATGGATAGTGGAGGTGTGGGTAGACACTCATTCCTACTTCTCCAACAGTAGTGATGAGAGAGAGATTACATAGAAGGCCCATTAGATTTGCTGTGTAATTATATAGTGAAAGAACGCTACAGTAAGAAGGACATACAGACTATAACAAAATCAGTTTAACCCTGTAAAAGAAAGGCTCCTTTTCAATACTCCTTCTTGTGCCAATACCATGCTGTCTTGATTATTACCAATGGACTATAATAGAGAACCCAGAAATGGACCCACAAGCATATGGCCAACTAATCTTTGACAAAGCAGGAAAGAGTATCCAATGGAAAAAAGACAGCCTCTTTAACAAATGGTGCTGGGAGAACTGGACAGCAACATGCAGAAGAATGAAACTAGACCACTTTCTTTCACCACTCACAAAAATAAACTCAAAATGGATGAAGGACCTGAACATGAGACAGGAAACCATCAAAATCCTAGAGGAGAAAGCAGGAAAAAACTTTTTTGACCTGAGCCGCAGCAATTTCTACATGACACATCTCCAAAGGAGAGGGAATTAAAAGCAAAAATGAACTATTGGAACCTCATCAAGATAAAAAGCTTCTGCATGGCAAAGGAAACAACCAACAAAACTAATAGACAACCGACGAAATGGGAAAGGATAATTGCAAATGACATATCGGATAAAGGACTAGTACCTAAAATCTACAAAGAACTTACCAAACTCCATGCCCGAAAAACAAATAATCCAGTGAAGAAATGGGCAGAAGATATGAATAGACACTTCTCCAGAGATGACATCCAGATGACCAACAGACACATGAAACGATGCTCAAAGTCACTCATCATCAGGGAAATACAAATCAAAACCACACTGAGATACCACCTCACACAGTTAGAGTGGCTAAAATGAATAAATCAGGAAACTATAGATGCTGGCGGGGATGTGGAGAAGCAGGCACCCTCCTACACTGTTGGTGGGAATGCAAACAGGTGCAGCCACTCTGGAAAACGGTGTGGAGGTTCCTCAAAAAAATGAAAATAGAACTACCCTATGACCCAGCAATAGCACTGCTAGGAATCTACCCAAGAGACACAGGAATGCTGATGCATAGGAGCACGTGTACCCCAATGTTCATAGCAGCACTTTCGACAATAGCCACATCTTGGAAAGAGACTAAGTGCCCATCGACGGATGAATGGATAAAGAAGATGTGGTATATATATATACAATGGACTACTACGCAGCAATGAGGAAGAATGAAATCTGGCCATGTGTGGCAACATGGATGGAACTGGAGGGAATTATGAAAAGTGAAATAAGTCAGTCAGAGAAAGACAGACACCATATGTTTCCACACATAGGTGGATTTTGAAAGACTTAGCAGAAAACCATGGGGGAGGGGAAGAGGGGAAAGGAAAAAAGCCACAGAGAGGGAGGGAGACAAGACATAAGAGACTCTTAAAGACTAAGAACAAACTGAGGGGTGAGGGGGTTGCGGGAAGGGGGGAGAGGGTGACGGGCACAGAGGAGGGCACTTGTTGGGATGAGCACTGGGTCTTGTATGGAAACCAATTTGACAATAAATTATTAAAAAAAATAATCCTTCTTTATTCAACAAGCCGTTTGTAAAAAAAATTTTTAATCAATTAAAAAAATAATAAATCATTTAAGATATGGGAAAGAAAGGATAAATCTTGCACTCTCTGCCTAAATATCTATTTCATAATTCATACGGAAAAAAATAAAGGATCAGGTGACAACTGAGGAGGCGTGGACCCTTACAGAATTTTAGTTGATAAACAAACAAATTAAAATATGGAAAGCATAGCCATCCTTTTTAAAATTGATGCTCAAAAGTGAACCTCTTTCCCCGCACCAACCAACGGGAGAAACAATAAGTATGCAAAAATCTCAAATAATAATAATAATAGCTCATTTCTGTGCTTATGACTCCATGTTTGTGAAATTCCTCAGTGTGGACCTGGAGTAGTTGGAAGAGGCTGCAGGAAGCCTGTCCAGCCCGAACAAGCCCCAGCCTGCGTGAGCCGGGGGGCTAGGAGGGGCTTGCTCTTAGGGAAATAGCAATGGCAGCAGCTAGAGAATTCACAATTCAATGAGGAAGCACACCGCACTTCCAACTCTTGTAAAGGGAAGGTCTGGGCACTCTTTGTAATTACTTTTTGGCTACATTTTAGAAAGTAACCAATGCTAGTAACTCGGGAAAAGAACCAAGTACAGTTGATGGGCCCAAGACAGGCATGTCCTAGCCAGACGAGGGGTTTCATGGGCCTACTGGTCACGAGGGAGTGGGAATTAGCAGGACCACAGTCCACTGAGTCCTGAATGTTATTTGTAATTTTATGCATTCGGAGGGTTTTATTTGTGTCTTTGTTACTTTCTGTAACCTTAATTTGGTCCATTCCATTGTATTGCTTCTTTTCAAATAGCCCCTTAACTTCCTTACAAGGTTTCAAACTGAAATAGCCCCTCAAATACCAGGTGCTCAATAAATGTTAAGTCCTTCTCTTCTTCCCTTCTAAAGTGGTAATTCAGGAAAGGAAGGGAGAGGAGATTGTGGGATAATGGCTTTACCTGGCAGTGCGTCCCGCCACTGAGGAGGAAAAGGTGAACATTTGGCGGGTCGATGACACCTGTGAAAATGGAGCCGTCGTTGAGGATGGGAAATTGACATGTTAATGAGCTCATTTGCATTCCCGTTTGTGCCTTTTACCGCCTTACTCTCTGGCTGCTTAGCCAAATCCTTTTGACAGAATCTGACACAGCCTCTGAAATCTGGAGGTTTCTGTTTTCCTGTTAAGGTGATCCCCGGACACATTGCAATGCACCATCTCTGCCATATCTGTCCTTGGAGAGAAATTAAAAGATGGGGAGCACATTCAGAGAAGTGAACTTCAGGAGAAACAGGAACACTCAAAAATGGAAAAAAAACTTCCTTAATTCAAACTAATGAGGCATGAAGTTCAGCCCCAATCAAAGTCCATTTTATGTAGAAAAGTTGCTTTATTAAAAAAAAAAAAACCCATCTCAGATCCTTTTTTCGGAACAAAATGGGATAGAAATAAAATATTTTGAAAAATATTAATGGCTACAGGAAACTAAATATTAAATCGTTTTCAAGGAGAGAATCTACTGGAATGAATTGCGAGGGCCACATGGTATTATATGGTAATTGTTCGTATGCAAACAATTAAGGTACTAGGTCCTTCGGCTCGGTTCTTCAGACATAGACATAGAGCAGCAGTAGCAACATTTTTGCAGTGGTCCTTAGCGACAGCTGTTCGTCAGCGTGCCCGGGGGACCTTCCCAACACAGAAGACCGCGGTCTCCCTCCACCCACGCTCCATCAGGACACCTGCAGAAGAACAGGAAAAGGATGAGCTCCTAACATTTTGAAAATAAAGAATGAGGATTCTCGCACACACCCTCGGCCAGAAACACGAATCGACTGAACATTCACGGTCTTACGAACATTTTTGTGTAATGATCTTACAGACGGGGGGACCTTAGAGATCACCTGGACAGAATTTGGACTGTCTGGTTCCAGACTCAGTGCTCTGTCCTTAACACCACATGCTGCATGAGACAACATCGAGGCAGCCCAAATGTACCTGCCAGTTAATCAGGTTTAACTAGGAGTTAAGAAATGGATTGCTGATCCCAAATGAAATTGTGCTAATCCCCGGATGCTTAGAGAACTGAGCTCATGCCCAGCCTCCCAGGATGTGCCGGGAAGAGGAAGCACATTGCTCCCAGAGGGAGGAAAGGCGGCACCAACGTTAACCAGCTTGCGAGCCTCTCTTCCTACACATGTGGTAGGAATTGTCGCCTACCCCAGAGCTATATTTTATACCTGAACAAGCCTTTGTCCAAACACGTGGTGTTTCCTTGCGAGGACACATCTGGCCTGCTCCTTGAACTGGAGCTCTGAGATTAGCTGGCCGGATTCCAACCGGGAAGGCTTTTTATCTTTCTCACGGTGACAGGCAGCATTTGGAAACCCCAGAGATGAGGCTCGGGAAGGATGCTGAGGCCGTTGTGGATGCCGTTAGCGCTGTTAACTGAGGGAATCGTCTTCCTGGAGTGCCATTGGGCCCATCACGCTGTCAAGACCCCTGGCGCAGTCTCGACTGCCTGTCACACCCCCCATGTCCATCTTAGCTGTCTTCAAGAGCCTCCGCCCATCTGCCACCACGCCGCCGCTCACCTCCGCCAGCACCTCGCTAACCTGGGATGCGTCTCCGGGAGCAGGTTCCCAAGCCGCTCCTGGTCACCGCGGGTTCCACCGGGGACGGGCCCCACACTACGGCTCCACAGACAACCCTTCGGCACGCAGTGGCCCCAGGAGCAGCTCGCAGGACAGGGAACACCCAGATCTGGGAGGCAAGCTACCTGGGTTTGCTTGCCGCCTCTGAGCAAGGCTTTGAACTGCTTAGAATCTCCATTTGCTTCTCTGCAAAGGGGCGTGATCACACTTGTCTTGCCTCTGGTCAGTGCTGAGGATCAGAAGATCACGGGGGCGCCTGGGTGGCTCAGTCAGTTAAGCATCTGATTTTGGCTCAGGCTATGATCTCTCGGTTTGTGAGTTCGAGCCCCCGCATCAGGCTCTGTGCTGACAGCTCAGAGCCTGGAGCATGTTTCAGATTCTGTGTCTCCCTCTCTCTTGGCCCCTCCCCCATTTACACGCTGTCTCTCTCTCTCTCTTAAAAATAAATAAACATTTAAAAAAAAAAAAAAAAGAAGCTCACGTCCAGGAGGAAACCTGAAGGGTATCGGCAGTGGGTTCGGATAGCAGGACTGAGTCAGATGAGATCATACAGGCTGAGATGGTCATTCATGGACTGGAGGTCCTACTGTGTTTTTTTTTTTCCTTTTTCATCTTCACTAAATACAAAGGAGATGATGACTTAGTGTATGTTATCAAGTTAGGTGGTGGCCCATTTTTCATGCTCGGAGAATGAGTGTCGCGTCCCAGGAAATCATCCCTGTGAGAACATTGCCTCATAACTAACCTGACCCTCCCCCCACACTTGGGTTTAATCCCATTTCTCATCTTTTATTTTTCCCTTGGAAAAAGGGAACACAGAGACAGTCACTACTTGCTGTGAGGAAGCACTCTTAGAAATGAAGACGCCACGTGCCAATATGCCCCTCCCTCCCCATGGTGTGGTGCACTTGAAGGGCAACGTGCGAGGATAGCATCTGAGGCCATCGTGCAAGGCCGGAAGCATGACAAAGACAGAGAACACCGAGCTGGGAATGGAAGAGGGGAGGGTCCCCGGACACCCACCCCCCCCCAGCCTCTACCACCAACCGAGCCTTCATCACACAAGTCACTTTCTCTGCTTGTCCGCAGTTGAGGCTTCCATGCGAGCAGGTTGACTAGGTAATCTCGGAGTTCCCTTCAAGCTAGAAGAGTCTGTGATCTACAGAAGCGCGTGTTACTGACACGGTAAACGCAGTGCTGCCTACCGTCTTTGCGAAATGGTTCGTATCTGTGACACCTGTTTTACAGATGTCCTATCTTCTTGGTACTACAAATAATCACGGTTCTCTGATGAGTAGAAGGAAGCCTTGGGGGATACGTCCACATATCCGCCCCCGGAGAGTGACTGGATCAGGGTCCTAATTGCGAATAACTGGCTTGGTCTCAGGGCACCATCCTTCCTTCCCATCCACGCGACGACACGATGTGACCTGGTTCTCTGTGTCGCCCTCCGTCTCTCTCTCTCCTCCTCTCTCTCCCCCTCTCCCATTCCTTCTCTGTCTGCCAGAGTTAAGCAGGGTTTTGCTATTCGGGAGCTCGAAGAGTCCTCATATACGATCCTTGCACACCACCACCGCTAAATAGAGCAATTTGAGCCGAGATACCATTTTTATTTTTTAAAACGTTCTATGCCCTTCAAAGTGATTTTTCTCGCAAAAAGGTATTTTCAGCCGGTCATGCTCACCACCTTCTTGTGCGTCTCTTAATTTTCTGTGGGACAGATTTATACGCTCCAGATGCTGAGCTGAAGCTGCTGTAATTCCACCTGCCACATCTGGCTCTTTGGCACGCTGGGCCAGAAGCTTCAAAGTTGCATCTCTGCGCCATACACGCGGTTCGGCTGCGAGCCTGCTGCTTTATCTCCTTGGATGTCATTTCCCTTTGATTCACCTATAATTCTGAAGAACCGATGCATTTGTATCCATTTTGAATAAGACTCCATACAAATGCTGCATTTGATCTCTGAGCAGACCGTTTTATTTCCTCATACGCGGCCTCGCCTTGAATTCAGACGGGAGCCTTAGAACAACTCGGAACCACTGTGCCCGATTCACCGCACGAGCAGTTTTGTCCCCTCCAAGTGCCCTGTTTCCCGTTCTTGGAGGAAAAATAGAAAGCGGTGAGGGAGGGGAGCCATCCGTTCATGCCCCTGCATTTCAGCAAAGGACAGACAGACGGCAGGGCTCGGGGACTTCTCCTCCCCTGTGTCATTCACGTGCCGCCTTAATATTTACACCCCATGTTTTTGCAAACGGCCAGATTTGTTGGGGAGATATAAACCAGGGAACACGACCGTTACTACAAAGCATCGTTCGGCGGAGTGCGTGCCACAGAACATCCATCAGCTAGCTACGTGGGATAATCCTCCGTAAAGATCACGGTGCGCACTAACATACTAAATGCACCGAGGAGTCCTCGGGCATAGAAAAACACACGCGTCTTGTCTTCAGCAGAATTTTCCAGATTTGTTTGGATAGAAACCCTTTTTATATGTGACACCCAACAGCCTCTCATTGGAGCCCGGTCCGTGTGTGAAGAAATGTTCTTGATTGACCTTGAGTACACCAGCATGGACCTAGTCCAATGGCTCCTGTAGACACGTTGGGATGCTAGAGACTAAGTGTGATGACAGTGACATTGTTCAATACAATTGAGATCAAAGGACGAATGTGGCTGAAATAGTAACAAACTGTCCTGAACTCCTCACACACCAGCAAAACAAGGCAAAAGCAAAACGAGGCAAACAAAAACCCTGGCTTCAAATACCAGAGGAATCCCAGAATAATTTTCACCAAGGAAACATCGTCTAAATAATGTTAAGATAGGAATTAAGGTATGGCATCCTAAGACAATTACTCGGTGGGGGGGGGGCAGATTTATTTGAATGCCTAAAATCAGGTTAATTTGCCTTAAAACCCACACCAATCTTTTCACTTACACTGAATTTCAGATTAGCAAATTGATTTAAACATAAGGGACCCCAAAGGTCCATGCCTTGTATTATTTTTTCCAATCTGCCAAGACCCTCTGATAACTGGGTAGCATATTTCCTATCTAGGGAGTGAGCCCAAATGACCATCAGCATCCAAAGGTCTATAGGCAAGTATTCTATGGACGTTATAGAACTTTCCAGATTAAGATGAGTTGATGTTTAGTCTTACTACTGTAACAATACAATGTGATGTAGAGTCGTCAGAACAGACTTTTAAAACAAATTACTTATCTATTTCTAAAACCATTGAGGGGCTGAGGGGAGCTTAAATGTTTCAGTTATCTATTACTGCATATTATTTAAAAACTATATGCTATATTTTGTGAATTTGGGCTTTTTAGATTAATTTTTTAAATATTTACATCCAAGTTAGTTAGCATATAATGCAACAATGATTTCAAGAGGAGATTCTTTAATGCCCCTTACCCATTTAGCTCATCCCCCCTCCCATAACCCTCTGTCTGTTCTCCATATTTAAGAGTCTGTTATGTTTTGTCTCCCTCCCTGTTTTTATATTATTTTTGCTCCCTTTCCCTTACGTTCATCTGCTTTGTATCTTAAAGTCCTCATATAAGTGAAGTCATATGATATTTGTCTTTCTCTGACTAATTTCGCTTAGCATATATATATATATATATATCTCGCATCTTCTTTATCTGTGAATTTGGGCTTTTTAAAAGGACTGCAGATCTCCATCCTTCACAATGTTTGAGCTCTATCTGGTCTGTAACTGATATTCATCTGATCTGTCATTGGTTCCTTTCCTATCATTTTTCTAGTTCTTCTACAAACCAAAGCAAATTAGTAGACCTCGAGATAACCTTTGGTGCCAGGAACATATTAAAAGGGGTTTCTGCCCTGATACTTGTTCCCGCACATAGGTTATAGCAGTCTCCAGTCAAACTTCCTAATAGTTTTTATAAAGTAGTCATAACAAAAGTTTTCAAGTTCAGTTTTCTATTTACACCATGAAAGTCCAGCCGGGAAGCCCGGGCACTGTAAATTTCCAAACCCCAACTCTCACGTAAGGAGTTGAAAGGCATGAAGTCTACCATCAAGCCAATAATGCAGAGGCTGTGTAAACTATTACAGCCAGCCACGTTAATACACTCACACACTCTAGGCTATAATGACACCTTGTGCATACCTTATGGTTTGCAAAATACAAGTCGGACTGCCTGGCTTCAAATCACATCACTACCATTTACTAGCTGGGAGGCCTTAGGCCAGTTACTTAACATTTCTGTGCCTCAGTTCCCTCATCAGTGACATGGCGGCAATAATCGTATTACCTCATAGGGTTGCTGCAATGATTAACGAGCTAATAAACAGCACGTGGTAGGTGCTAGCTGTTTACTGTTGCTGCCGCCATCATTGTCTCATTGTCACCGTCATCACCATCGTCATCATCATCATCATCATCTAAGCTGATTTTCAAAAGCACTCTAGCTGAGCAGTAAGACACTATTATAAACCTACGTATGACAGAAATGAGCTTCAGGGAACTTAGTGATCTGCTCATGGGGACAGAGCTAGTAAGAGGCAAAGGAATGTCTCTGAAAGGGTCCTCTGAGCCGGGACCCCTCTATCATCTGTAGAGTCTGGGACAAGAGCACCAGGAGGACCCACATACCATAAGTTACATATTTTAAGCTTGTAAGTCAAGCCAACAAACTTTTAAATGCAATGTGTTCCAGCCTCCTATCTTGACAAACATTTCTCTGTGATGACAAAATGGGAGACATATGTGTAAAATTTAAATTTATAGACACACGCAACTAGGTCAGATATCGGAGAGCAAATTGAGCGTGTCTAAACTGATGGGCCAGAAATAGCGGGGTTTGTGATAAAGACACACACATGTCACTTACTACTTATATGCATCCGTAAAATTTATTTTTCTTACCTGCATTTCAGCAAAATCACCAATTATGTGATTGTAATCAAGATTGTCATATAATCTCTGTTCTATCTTTAGTAATACCAAATTAGACAACCTTTCCTGAGCCATCATCATTCTTTAATAATTTTTAAAAATTAATTCAAGGTGGAAAAACTTCGAGGTAGTAAATGGACTTGCCGGTAAAAATTAAATGCGTGAAAAGACGCCTGGGTGGCTCAGTCAGTGGAGCGTCCAACTTCGGCTCAGGTCATGATCTCACAGTTTGTGAGTTCGAGCCCTGCATAGGGCTCACTGCTATCAGCCCAGCAGCACGGAGCCCACTTCAGAGGTCTGTACCCCACTCTCAGCCCCTCCCCTGTTGGCGCTCTCCCCAAAAGAAATATATATATATATTGTTTTAAAAGTTATAAATTAAGAAAAAATGCTTAAAATAATGCTTAGATTCAGAAATGGACCCTGAATTTTACAACTCATGTATCAACATTATGATGGTGTCATATGTGAAAACTCTATTGCAGAAAATACTACGAAATGTTTGAAATTCATCATATTAATTTCATCATGAAGCCTGCAGCCCACCATTGCTCAGTGGTATCTAGAGTGTTCAAGTATTTCTTTAGTTCTTACAAATTTTTCAATGTTTGGATTTTGAAAGAAAAAACAAAAATATTGTAATATATTGCTCACTCTATTCAAATCTTTTTCAATTGCAACTACGTCTCTTTCTTTTTCTTCTTTTCCATAGCCATGAAAGTTATTCTTCTCCTTGTTTCAATTTTCTTCTTTTTTTTTAAATTAGAATGTCACTTATGTTGTATTTGTCACAGGTAGCTTCTTTCAATGAGGAAGATATTTCCTCTATAATTAAAAAAAATGTTTAGCCATTTGAAAAATGAAATAGCCAAACTCGTATCGAAACACGTGTTTTACAATCTTTTCTGACAGTGAAAGCAATTTATAATTTATACCAAATAACCATGCACGGTACAAATTTAAAATTAATTTCATTTTCCACCAAAGTCCACAATTTGTTTTTTATTTGAGGATTGTCTATTGTTTTGCTTAACTCTTCTAGTGAATCTCATATCTTGTCTAATTAAATCTAATTACTTTAACGGCATTTAGTTAGCATTCCCTTTGTGAGTCTGAGAGTAGATCTAAGGTCAAATAATATTTTTTTTCTATCAGGATGGTTCATCTTCAAACAGATCTAGAAAATATAATGCACAATCTTTGAAGTATCCCAAAGAATGTCATTGTTATCGGTCGATGTCCTGTCTCCTAGTAACAAATACGAAGTGTGCATGCAGCACAACACAAAAAGAATACATCTGGATGTTCAGAAACTCTGGCTTGTATGCCTTTTTTAACCAACCATGTTTGTTCCATTATAATAGGCTCCCCCTTGACAATCTTTTAAATCAGTGCCTGATGTTGAAAGAAGCTTTCTCCAGTCCTTCAATTAAATCTGTGTTTCAGATATAAAATCGATGAAATTCTCATTTATTTTGATTTCCTTGTTTGCTTCCTTTGGTAGTTCAACAGTTGCATGTAATAAATGTTAGATGTGTACAGGAGTTTGGTTTCCTGAACAATATTTTCTTTTTCTGTTTCGTGTATGACTTCTTCTCCCATTTTATAATTCTTTGTAGTGGTCAACATTTGCTGCAGCAACAAACAACCCCCAAAGTTCAGTGCTTTTCAAGACTAAACACATTTTGCTTACAGAGGTCTGAGGTAGGGCTGTGACCATGCGAGGCATCCCTAAGGTGTTCTGACTTCCTCCGGGCTCAGTTGGCTCCATATGTCTTTCCATTCCAGGACCAGGAAAAGAAGCATCCATTATGCAGCGCATGAGGTATTCATAGGGGAGAGTAGAACATCAAAGCTGGGTAGAGACAGAGCCAATCCACACAAGCACATTTAAAGCTTCTGCTCAGATGTGGCATATGTCACGTGCATATATTATTCCCATTCCCCTGCCAAGGCAAATCACATGCCAAACCGGAAGCCAATGGAGTGGAAGAGTACATTCCAACCAGAGGAAAGCATGGCAAGGGCAGGGACAGAAAGAGTAATTGTAGGTAAATAGTACCATCTCCAAAGACCAACCTCTTGATTACAAATATTTACTTTCTTCCTGGGACCCAAAGTATCATTCCATCAAGTCTTCAGGCTTAAAGACTAGGATCTCATCATTTCTGTTAAGTCCAGTTACAGGTCTTGTTGATCCAGAGACGTATGAACTTAAGAAAACACATCATCCCCTTCAGCACATTCAACATGCTATGGTCAAACAGGAACAGGACAGCCACAATAAATACTTCTGTTTAGAAAGGGAAGGAATGAGAGGTACCAATCCACACCATTCTGAAATCCCACTGAGCAAATATTGTGGGTCCCCCAATCTAAGACGGCAGGAATTCTTCCTTGATTATGTCCCCACTTCCACTGTCTGGTTTACGATTCTTCACATCTCTTGCCTCAACCTTCTAGGAGCTCTGCCCTCTTCCATCATCAGCTTTGGCCTTATTTGAATAGGACATCAGAAAATATGGTCTCCCAGTGGTCAGGGAGTTTCCCTAGCCTACTTCCTATCCCTATAAACTTAGGTTCTGTTCTAAATCTCAGTCACAGGCTTCATTAACCCATATTAAAGCACTCTTGGTAACAAGTAATTTTAAATGTTGAGGGGTTTTGTGTGCCTTTCATCTGTTTGATTCCACTCAACTTCACATGCTAATTATAACCACACCCACAATTGTTTTCAACTCTGGTATCTCTCTCTCTCTACCTATCTTTCTGTCCTAATTACAAGTACCTAAAGCTTATCAGGCTTCAGTGCAACCATGCCCTTCTTTTTGCTCTCAGCTATTTTGTCCAACCAAATTAATCTCCTGGATGATACACTATTCATCCAAACAGATACGTGAACAAGAGGCATGTGAGCCATGTTCTGAATTTGGTCTTGTTGCCAGGCTGCGTCTTAATGGTAACACTCCTCATTTAGCCCCTGTCCTCAGGTTATATGTTGAAATGAGAACTTTTTATTGGAAGGAAATGAAAAACAGTAGCATCTATCAAATTAGCAAACCGCAGGATTCATGAATCCTCATTTTTCCCTTTCATTTCTCCCAGCGACAGGCCAATTTCTTCTTTTTTTTAATTAAAAAAATATTTATTTATTTTTGAGAGAGACAGAGTGTGAGCAGGGGAGGGCCAGAGAGAGGGGAAGACAGAATCCGAAGCAGGCTCCAGGCCCTGAGCTGTCAGCACAGAGCCTGATGCGGAGCTCGAACTCATAGACCGTGAGAGAGGATGCTTAACCGACTGAGTCACCCAGGCGCCCCCAGGCCAATTTTTTTCTTAGCTCATCTGTTTCTCGTAGTCTCCTATCAAATGAAACTAATAACGACCAACCCATGCGGCCAACATTCTGTCTCAAAGCCCCTTCACACAAATTCAGCAGGTACATTTTCTGCCCCTGACAGTTTTACCAAAGATTTCACCATGTATAGCATGGGTTTCCATTTCTCCATCTTCTTGTTATATCTGCCTGAATTCCCAAAGCAGTACCATATAATTTAAGGTTTTGTTAAGGCAGAATCCCACTCTTGGTACCAGTTCCTGTATTGATCAGCTTTTGTTGTTGCAACAAGAACACAGATTGCTTGTAACAACACACATTAATTTCTCGCTTGTGTTCCTTCAGGGTCGTGAGTTAAAGAGAATTCTGCTGAGTGCTGCTGGGCTCCACTGGGATCTGAATCGTTCTAAAAGTCTTCTCTCTCTGGGACCTAGGATGAGTCTAGAGCAAGTTTTTCCCCGTGGTAAAAGACAGAAGATCAAACAGGGTGTAGAACCGAACGATACAAGCGCATTTTGAAGCTTTAGGGGGACCCAGTGTAGATCATATCGGCAGGCCAGTCGTTTGGCTAAACTCTAAGTCAGTAGATAGAGAATCGGTCCTGCCTATAAGATATCCCAAACAATTAGGGACAAATAATATGATCTATCACACCCATTAAATTAATAATCTCATTTTGAATTCTGCATTCCAGAGAGTGATCATTTGTTTCATTGATTTTTATGCACATGCATGGCTGGCGTTAATTTTCTCGGTGCTAGCGGCAGAGAGCCTGCTGGTGCCAGAGAACAAACTCCAGAGCCTGAGGGAGCGCCAGCCACAGGCCAACTTCCTCTCGGTTTCTTCGCTTCTCTTCATGCCCCAGCTACTAACATCGTGCTTCCCGGTACTTCTCTACAGACTGAGCTTCTTTGTGATATGAACCTGAGAGGATGTTAAAAGTATGGAGGGGTGCCTGGGTCGGTTAAGTGTCCAACTTCGACTCAGGTCATGATCTCATGGTTTGTGGGTTCGAGCCCCACATCGAGCTCTCTGCTGACAGCTCAGAGCCTGAAGCCTCCTTCGGATTCTGTGTCTGCTTCTCTCCTTCTCTCTCTTTGAAAAATAAACATTAAAAATTTTTTTTAAAAAACTACAGGCAATCATAAAGTACATTATACCCAAGGTCTGCTGTTTCTACCTTCTCTCCTAGGAGACTTTCAGTATAAATAACCTAAAATATGTCAGAGAGATAGAGAAGCACGATCACTATATTCTCTGACTGGCCCTCACTTCAAAGTCCTCTTCACAAATGCCATATATGAAGCACCTGACCCAGAAAGACAACAACTAACCTGCTAAGCCATCACTGCCCTTATTTGAGGAAATTCTTGCTAGATATTAAGCCAAAAGTGAAACCTAGCCCTCAAAATTCACTCCATGTTTGAAGAGTCTTACTACTTGGAATTTGTATTATAGCATTTTAGTTCTAAAGGTACCTTGTGGATAGTGTGACCATGTAATTTATCATCTAAACCAAGATAATTTTGAGAGTGAAAGAGGAACACTATTAATGACTTCAGAACAGTGGCCATAAACCAGGACGATCCCAGCTGAATCAGGATGGTGCCTGAGACGTGTGTATGTTAGATAGTCTCCAAGGCTCCCCTTCATCGTCTATGCATATGCTGCTTCTATTGAAAGGTGAATCTATTTCCCCTCCCCTTGGATCCTGGGCTGGCCTCTTGCTTTCTTTAACCAATAGAATCCAGTGGAAGTAATGCCATTGACAGGCTTAGCTTAAGCTTAGCAGCTGTTGTTTTTGCTCTCTTGTAAGCCGGTAGCCATGCTGTAAATAAGTCCAGGCCCCAACGGATGCAAGTACATAGTGATTCCCAGACAACACCTTGTAGAGCAGAAGAACTAGAATTGTGAGAAATAATAAATAATTGTCTTAAGGCATTACCTTTTGGAATGGTTTCTTACGTAGCAGGGAGTAACCGGTCACCCTCCTTATAGGTGATATAATTCACCATCTACATGCAATACTGTTTAAAATAGTACTAGCCCATAAAGAGCTCTGCATTCAATTTCAGCACAACATGACAGTCCTTACAGAATGAAAACTCAAGTGATCTGAAAACACAGGTACTGTTGCCAGACATCTAAGTCAGGTGACCTTGAACACAAGGGGCTACATTTAGAAAGTGATCCTCAATGATTTCTTAGGAGTTTAAAAGAAAGACCAAGGTGCTGATATTTTCATTGACTTCTCTTTCTACTCTTTTTCTTTTCCAATATCTTGACCAAATGCTTCTGGTAAGTAGAACACCCTTGGAACCTCAGGTGTCTACTGGCAAACTTGGTATCTTAGTTGTTAAGTAGTTTGAAAAGTTAGATAAATCTCTTCCCAGAGCTCTTTGAAATTCTCAGCCGCAAAGTTCTGAAAAACTTGCCCATTAGCAACACAGCAGGTGAGATGGTCATGACGTTCAGTAAGATGATTGTGGTAGGGGAGAAACGGGGAACAGAGAATAGCCTCTGTTGAGCTAGGAGACCCTCTGAGACTCCTGCTTGTCTGAAATTTCTAGAAACAGCAAATAAAACCAAACTCTGAAAGTCCTTGGTAAGATTTCAGGATCCAGCTCTCCCCTTCAGAAGAATGGACTTTTGCCAGGGTGGTGACAGCACTCAGAGACAAACTATGTTATAATTCAGATTCAAATCACTTCTGCTAGACCATAAACATGGCAAGGCACCAGTATAACAAGGGAGGGAGGCAAGTATGACCTAGTGAAAAGTGTTCATGTAAGAACATTTTTAATAAATTATATCTTGCTTGTTTGCTGTAAAGGAAATTGTCAAGTAGACGTCATTTGAGTAATGCCTTTACTGAATAGATAAACATCATTTGAAATTAGCTGAAAGAATGGGTATGCTCAACAAATCCTTTACAGATAGAACAAAAGTCAACTTGAACACAGACATTGGTGCTATTGTCAGAATTTTCCAATTATGGGACCTTGATTTCTTTCAGTTATTACTATTCTAGTCAAGCCAGTCTAAAGCAGATAACAAAAAGGAACTAAAGACAAATAATAGTAATGGTTCCTAAGGCAATTTGCATATTGTCAGTGACCATCAAAAAGGCATCATTGATTGTCTTAAACTCTTTGGGAAGAAGCATTTCGGAATGCATCCATTTTGTTCTACCAGGAAAATAGCACAGATTATTTTTGTCAACATATCACCTTAATATGCATGCGTTGCCTATTAATGGAGGTATGATGCTCTGAAGTTAAAGTATTGAAGGGTAGTCTGGTAACCACCCATTATGTATGTTTCCATTCTCCTCCACCATTATCTTTCCTCTCGGTGCTTGTCTATAAGCCCAATTCTTTCATTTGCTTCAGCCACAGAACCCTTACTCACTTGCACATTCACTCTATTCAAATTAGAAAGCATAAAGTCACTGAACTCGAGGACAGAGCAATATAAACTATACACAAATGGGACAGAAAATGAATGACCAAAAAAAAAGAGAGAAATAGATTTTCAGTGACGGTGACACTATAGCAAGCAGTGTAATATATGTGCAACTGAAGTTGCCAGGAAGGGCAGAAAAATATTTGAAGAAATAATGATCAGAAATGTTCAAACTTGACGAAAGCAATAAATCCGATGATCCAAGAATCTCAACAAACCTCAAGCAAGATAAACAAAAAAGAAAATCATATCAAGACATGTCAAGACATGACACAATCAAATAGTTAAAAACTGGTGGAAAAGAAATAATCGTAAAAAAAATTCAGTACATAAAGATACATCATAAAGGACCAAAGATAAAAATGGCTGCATACTTTATAACAAAAACAGTGAAAGCTAGAAGACAACATAATGGCATCCTTAAAGTGCAGAAAGAAAGAAAAAAAAAACTGTCAACCTAGAATTCTATATCCAGTGAAAATAACAATCAGAAATTAAAACGAAATAAAGACTTTTGAACATGAAATATTTCAGAATGAGAATTAAGAGCACTGAAAACGATAAGTATGTGGAACATATAAAATACATTAAAGTTTTTTTAATGTTTATTTATTTTTGAGAGACAGAGACAGAGTGTGAGCAGGGGAGGGGCAGAGAGAGACGAAAACACAGAATCTGAAGCAGGCTCCAGGCTCCGAGCTGTCAGCACAGAGCCCGACGCGGGGCTCGAACTCACAGACTGTGAGATCATGACCTGAGCTGAAGTCGGATGCTCAACCGACTGAGCCACCCACGCACCCCTAAAGTACATTTTTTAAAATTCTAATTTCTTTAGAAAATAATTGGCTCCTTATAACAAAAATAAAAATATATTGTGGGATTTATAACATATGTGGAAATAAAATGTATGTCAAAAATAGTACAGTTTTAAAAAGGATGATGTGGAAGTATATTGTTGGAAGGTTCTTACATTATGCGTGAAGTAGGAAGATATGGAGGAGATATTTGAAAGTAGACTGTGACAAGTTAAAATACATTGAACAATGCCTAAAACAATCATTAAAAGCAAATAAAATGAAGAGCTGTAGCTAATGAATAAATAATGGAGATAAAATAAAACGTTCAAAAATAGTCAATTCCTGAAAAGAAAGCAAGAAAAGAGGAAATAAAAATAGAGCTAAATTGACAAATGACAAATAAATGGAAAGATGATACATTAAAACGCAACTATATCAACAATTATATTAAATGCAAATAATCTATACATTACAAATAAAATGCAGAGATTGTATGTCTGAATTTTAAAAATCACAGATAGTAGGGTAATCTGGCTGTGACAGCTGTCAGCCTATTGATTGCAGGATTAATTCAACTGATCTGGCTGGCTGGGCAGGTGTCCCTTTGCTCTCTCACTACTCCATGTGTCCCCTTCCCAAAGCTGCCAGCTTGGTCAAAGAGGACAATCTTCCCTGACATAGGTGGACTGTTCTTTATTCAAGGGTATATGAGTAGCTGTGCTCCCCTCTAGAACCTCCAAATAAGGTCTCAAGGTCCATTTGTAGGAGAATGTAGGTTAAGCATCCAGACTCAGTTTAGGCTCAGGTAGTGATCTCATGGTTCATGGTATGGAGCCCTGTATCAAGCTCCATGCTGACAGTGTGGAGCCTGCTTGGGACTCTCTCTCACCCTCTCTCCCTGCCCCTCCCCTGCTTGTGCACTCTCTCTCTCTCAAAACAAACAAACATTTTTTTTTTAAATAGCATACCTCTAAATACCTATGTGTCAAAAAAAACACACAAAGAAATAAATGAAAATGATAATACAACATATTTCAAATTCATGGGATGTGACTAAAGTAATGCATAGAGAGAAACATACAATAACACAAGCATATATTGGAAATTAAGAACAGTCTAAAATGAATTATCTAAACATTCACTATACGGAGTTAGAAAAAGAAGAACAAATCAAAACCAAAAAAGTGAAAAGAGCAAATAATAAAAATAAGTGTGAAAATCAGTAAAATAAAACAGCAAAGAATAGAGGAAATCAATAAACCCAATAAAATTTATGAAACTCTAGACTTATTGACAAAAAAGAAGATACAAATAATACAGATGTTAAATAGACAATAAGAGATTATTAAAAACAATTTTATGCCAATAATTATACAACTTAAATGAAAAGCACAAACTCCTTGAAAGTTAAGAACTACCAAAACTAGCAATAGAAGAAATAGAATTCTAAATAGCTCTGTATCAATTAAATAAGTTGAATTAATAATCAAAACTTTCATACAAAGAAAACTGCAGGCCCAGTATATTTTTCTGTGAATTCTACCAAACATTTAAGAAACATACATAAATTCTGTGCAAGTGCTTAAAGAAAATGAAGGAGGAAGGAACATTTCCCAACTCACTTTGTGAAACTGTTTACATCAAAGACATAACAAGACAAAAGTCTATAGACTGATATCTCTCATCAACAGAAATACAAAATCTTTAACAAAATATTAGCAAATGGAATCAAATAATATATAAAGTATATTACATATTTGACCAAGTTGGATTCATGCCAAGATTAAATGCTTGTTTGCATTTAAGATGCTAAGTTAAAATAAGATTCAAAAATCAATCAATGAAATTCACCATATCAATAGACTAAGAAGAAAAATGCATGTAATCTTATCAAGAAATGTAACAAAAATATTTGACAAAATTCACACCCATTCGTAATTTAAAATGAATCTCAGGAAATGAGGAATAGAAGGAACTACCTTAATCTGATAACTGATGTCTTCAGAAAACCTAAATTATCATATTTGGTAGTGAAAGGCTGAAGACTTTCTGCATAAGATTACACACAAGGCAAGGCTGCTCACTCTCACATACTCTCAACATTGTACTGAATTTTTAACCAGAACAATAAAACAAGAATTAAGACATAACATTTAGAAAAGGTGGGGGCACCTGGGTGGCTCAGTCGGTTAAGAGTCTGACTCTTGATCTCAGCTCAGGTCTCGATCTCAGGGTAATGAGTTCAAGCTCTGTGTTGGGCTCCATGCTGGGCAAGGAACCCTACTTAATAAAAAAAAAAAAATCAAAAAGGTGAAGTAAAGCTCTTATCATTCACAGACAACATAACTGTGTACATGAAAAATCCTAAGAAATCTACAAAAAGGGGTTTGAAACAATCAGTTTAGTATGACTGCAGAATACAACGTCAATACGCAAAAATCAATTTATTCCTGTATACTAAAAATAGAACCTGAAACTTAAAATCAATGCTATATACAATAACATCAAAACCATGAAGTATTCAGGGATAAATTTCACAAATGTGTGCAAGATCTGTACACTAAAAACTGGAAAGCGGTGCTGAGGGAATTTTTTAAATCCCTAAATAACTGAAAAGATAAACCATATTCATGAATTGGAAAGCCCAACATTATTATAATAGTTTGCTTGGACTTCCATAACAAAGTGCCACAAACTGGGTGGCTTAAACAACAGAAATTTGTTGCCTCACAGTTCTAGAGGCTGGAAGTCTGAAATCAAGATGTCAGTGGTGTTGGTTCCTTCCTAGGGCTTTGAGGACATGTCTGCTCTATGCCTCTTGCAGAGATTCTGGTGGTTTTCCGGTAATTTTTGGCATTTCTTGACTTTTAGAAACATCACCCCAATTTCTGCCTTCATTTTTACATGGCATTCTTCCTATATCTGTTTCCCTTTGTCTAAATTTCCACCATTTTAGAAGGATGCCGATCATATTGAATTAGGGGCCCGCCCTACTCCAGTATGGCCTCATCTTAGCTGATTACATCTGCAATGGCCCTATGTCCAAACAAGGTCACTTTCTGAGGTTCTGAGAGTTAGAACTTCAACATATGAACGGTGGGGAGAAGGGATATAATTTAACCCATATCAAATATTAAGATGCCAATTATCCCCACATTGATCTATAGATTCAACACCATCCAATTTAAATTTCAGCAGGCTTTTTTTAATTGACAAGCTGAATCTAAAACTAATACGGAAATGCAAAAAACCTGGGCTATTCAAAGCATTCTGAGTAGGAGATTTATAATACCTGATTTCAAGACTTACTATAAAGCTATACTAATAAAAAAACCATTATTGGCAAACTTACTTCCATTGGTAAAGAAAGCCCATAGGGACTTAGGGGTTCAAGAATGTCTGTTTCATCTGGATCCAACAAGATTTCAAGGTTCAGAATCCCTTTCTTTACCAATTAATGCCCTAATTTTCACACAAGAAATTTGGTAATACTATGAATTCAACTGTCATTGTAAGTCAGCAACCAACACAAATTTCAAGTTTGATTTTCTGCCCTGAAATTATAAATAATAACAACTTTGTCGTAGGGCTCTCATGGGAAGTCTGGTTCTCAAACCATGACCTGAGCTGAGACTTACTGGATCCCAGCTGGACACTTTCCCCTTGTTGTCACTCAACTGCACTCAGAAAAATTCCATTCCACATCACAGTTCTTATAGTCATCATTTTTCCCATAATGGTCAAGTGCAGGCACTTGGGCTCTCAAGGCATGTACTTCTATTGGCATTCCATCACAATCACCCACAGGTGATAGCTTGAATGAGTGTAATGCCACTGCATGCCATAGACGGCTAGCATCCCACTTCCGTTTGGCAAGGAGGGAGATGAGCACTGCACTCAAGACATGACCAAACCAAAACCAAGATCCTATCCTTCCAGTCTATCTCCTGAGATCACGCTCGCCAATTCTGTATTAACCAGGGGTCCAATCAAGGAATAGAAACCTTGCAGTAATTTGAACAGGAAAAGTGTAATATAAAAAATTATTAACTAGAACTGAGAATTGGCATGATGAGGCATTGACCGGGAAAAATAAAAAGAACGTTAAATAATACAGGAATAGCAGTTACAAGGAGAAGCCATTGACCCCCTGGGTCTGAGACAGAATGTCCAAAGAGGAACCCCTGCCACGGCTGAGATTCAGATCTTGTTGGGGAGGCACATTTGTGGCTCTTTGAATGGCAAAGAAGTCACTGTGGTGCTACACTGATGGAACTTGCTAGAAATCTACCTTCTGGAGTGCCTGAGAAAGATGTTCCTGGGGAAGTGTTTCATCGGAGGCGCATCACTACGAAACTGCCCAAGAGAGATGCCAAGGGAAACCGCAGGCCGCTGACTGCCCCTGGTCACTATGCAATGCAGGAGCCAGACAGTAAAGAAGTCATGAGCACTGCAGAAGCCTGCTGCTGGGAAAAACCGCCCACAGCACAGAAATGGGGCACTTGGGAAGGTGCACATGCGCCAGATGTCTGGTGCAAGACAAGCCGAAAGACCTACAAGTAAGCACAGGGGGACCAGGAAGCAAAATCCCTCCTGCCTGTGAAGACTTTCTCATGTCCTCATGTACCATGGTGCCCGCTAACGAAGGAAAAAATAAAGAGCTCATCGCCCCTTTTTTGCCATCTTGCAATGAAAGGTACAATTGGAGCTGAGAGTAAAGTGACAACTGACACATAATGTTTACATGATCACACCGAAAGTCAACGTGGTGATAGCGTAGTAAGAAAGGACCCAAATGACATTAAATGACATCAGGGAAGTTCAGTCGGGGACCAGATAATGTAGACCCTTATGGGACATATTATTGTTATTTTAAGGCATTAGAGACTTTTAAGCAGGAGTGTGACTTAATTTACGTCTTAAGAGAATGCCTATGACTCAGTGGAGAAAGGATTTAAGGGGAAATCAGCAAAAGCAAGGAGTCTGGTTAGAAGTTTAGATGATAACATGAGGATGGTTTAGATGAAACTGGTGGCAGAAAAGATTTAATGAAAAGGACAGATTCAATACCATTTTAAAAGTTTAAAAGCCACGAGATTTTGATTGATCAGATATAGGGTTCGGGGAGATGTAAGAACGAGGATTCTTGGGTTTCTAGTATGAATAGCTGGGTGGGAAAAGGAGCCACTTTCTGAAATGGGAGAAGTCTGGAAGATGAGTGGCTTAATTCTGAGATATCCCAATGGAAATAGCAAGTAGGAGAATAAATACGTAAGCTGAAAGGCATCAAATCAAAAGAAGAAAATAGAATTTAGGAGACATCATCCTGGAAGTAGAATTAAAGCCAGAAAATAGATGAA
Organism: Paguma larvata; assembly: GCA_030068075.1. NCBI lineage: Eukaryota > Metazoa > Chordata > Mammalia > Carnivora > Viverridae > Paguma > Paguma larvata. The sequence continues at coordinate 15,096,433 of CM057840.1, forward strand.
TTTTCCTCAGAAGGAAACACAGAGTGATTGAGTCCTGTAGCCCTGTCATATTTAGAAGTAGGGCAAGGGAGAAGTAGAAAGAAATCAATAGACACAAAAGATAAAATGGAACGGTCTTAAATATATCCAGTCAGATTTCCAGAAGAAAGGAATAGAGACACTGCGAGAGGGGCCAAAATGGCTGTGAAATTTCCAGACATGAGTCCTCTGATTTGGGGATCACAACAAATCTCCAGCAAATAAAAAGAAATTCCTGACTAGAGATAGAATGATGACACACCAAAGACAAAAATAAATTCCTAAAAGAAACCACAGAAAAAGGACGGACCATTTATAAAGGGAGGATGATTACACTGACAATGTACTTTTTAAAAGCGGTCATAGAAACCAAAAATCAGTGGAACGGTACCTTCCACGATGCTGAAGGAAAATAACTATGAACCTATAATTGTATATTCAGCTAAACGACCAAGAGTAAAATAAAGACATTTTCAAACAAGGTAAACATACATAAATATTCGAGAAAATACTGCAAAGGAAGAATAATTGAGAGTGACTAATGCTGCCAAATATAAAACAATAACTAAAACACTGAGTAATGGCACAAGATTGAAGACACATAAATAGAGCAGAATATAGCACCAGAAATAGACCCAAAAACATACAAAGGTAATTACCCATGAAGTTCGCCATAGCATTCAGTGGTTAAAAGATACATTATTTGATAACATTGTCAAGACAACTGGACAGAAAGTTTTGAAAGGAATTAGGTTGAGTGATATTACCAAAATAGCCAGGTAGGAGACCCCTGGCTATCTCTCTTCTCACAGATGCACAGAACAGACCCATGTCTGTTGGATGGATCAATCCCCTCTGAGCCTCTGAGAGAAATCCAGAAACTAATTGAGTGACTCTTTCACATCAAAGAACTGAGAAAACACCCACGTCAAAATGGGTAGGAAAGGCTAAGAAACACTCTTGCCATAAACCCTACATCTGACACGGTGCCTTACAACCAGGAGGGAACTCCCAATTCAATCTTCTCCCTGAAGGGCAAAGGGCTTGGACCATACAACTAGAGTGCCAACTTTTTTTTTTTAACGTTTTTATTTTATTTTTGAGAGACATAGAGACAGAGCATGAGCAAGAGAAGGGCAGAGAGAGAGAGAGATACAGAATCCGAAGGAGACTCCAGGCTCTGAGCCGTCATCACAGAGCCTGACACGGGGCTCGAACTCAAGAAGCATGAGATCATGACCTGAGCTGAAGTCGGCTGCTTAACCGACTGAGCCACCCAGGCACCCTAGAGTGCCAACTTTTAAGGCTGATACCCAAAGCCTCCAAATCATACAGCTCTCATAGCCAGTGGGAATTGTATTCTTGAGTTCCACAAGACTGTAGCAAACAAAGAAGTAGTTTTAAAGCAGGTGGGTGAGGATTCCGCATGTCTGTCCCGCCCCCGCCCCCAGGCTCAGTGCAAAGGAAGCAGACAAAGGTACCCATCTTCCAGTCTCTCTCTGGAAGGAGTTTAAATACATCCTTCCCCAGTTGCTGCCTGAGGATTCAGCTTCTAGTCAGCCTGCATCTGAGAGCTGACTGGGATTCTCTCAAGAGGCTAAAAGAGCCAGTGGGTACTTCCCCTACCTGCTCCCTCCGGCTTGTTTCAACTAGAAAACCAAGGCACCGGCTTCTCCCTGGAAGGAGGTTGTCCACACCTCGAGTGCTCCAATTTGTGGCTTCTGCCTGAGGGATGGTCCTTCAATCACCTAGCTCTGATAGCCAGTGAGGCTGGGCATTCATGAGTCCCACAGGACCATATGAAGAAGGAGCAGTTGTTATAGGGTGTGAAGCACTGCCTGTGGCTACTCCCCACCCCCACCCACACCCCCCACCCGGGCTCAGTACAGTGGGGATGGGCGAAGAGGCCCACCTCTCAGTTTCTCCCTGAAAGGGATTTGATTAAATACCTTCCCAGTTCTGAAGGTCTGGCTTCCAATCAGCCTGCATCTGACAGCTGACTGGGCCACGCCCCTCCCTTCTGGCTCACTCCTATAGGAAAACCAACTCCCTCTGAAAGAAGCTTGTGCCATACTTCTGCCGCCCTAACTGTTATGGCTGCCAGAGACTGGCTCCCACATCACCTAGCTCTGGGTGCTAATGGGGTTCACTAATCATGAATCCCCCAGGCCATACAAAACAAAGACACAATTCTACTTGGATGCACAAGCACTCCCTGTGAGTATTCCCTCTGGCTCAACACAAAGTGAATCTAAGCAAAAACACCTAGATCAGATCCTGGCTTCTCTCTGATAGGGGTCAAACTGCATATGTACTTCCCTGACCTTCCCAGCTGCTGCCTAAAGTTCTGGCTGAAGGAGCAGATAATTGATAGTCCTCTGGGAGCTGAACTGTTGCGTGTCCATTGCCCACACCTTTGGGACACTGACGGGTCTTGTCGTACTCCAGTCTGCTGGAAGCCGCTAAGCCAGTAAGAACAGTGATGGTGGCCTGGATAATCAAAGGCTTGAGAGTCAACCAGGAGGTCAGGTGAGGCTGATTGATGAAGTTCATCTCTTACCTGGGGCCAGTTTGTCAAGACTGAAAGAGGAGGCTGTTTTATCTAATTTGCAGAAACAAACAGAGGATTATTTTTTATACTAAAGAATTGTTTCGAATGTTCATTTATTTTTGAGAAAGAGAGAGACAGAGACAGAGTGTGAGTGTGGGAGGGGTAGAGAGAGAGCTGTCAGCATGGAACCTGATGTGGGACTCAAACTCAAGGACTGTGAGATCATGACCTGAGTCAAAGCCAGACACCCAAACAACTGAGCCACCCAGGTGCACAGAGGAGTTTTTTAAGTGAAGAAACGGGGAAGTTTGTTCCAAATCAAAGAACAAGATAAGTTCCCAGAAACTGACCTTAACGAAACCAAAATAAATTATTTACTCAGCATAGTGTAAAACAGCAGTCATAAAGCTGCTTTCCAAGGGTAGGAGAGCAACGCATGAACAGGGTGAGAATTTCAACATAGGAATAGAAAAATATTAAAAACTACCAAACAGAAATCATAGAACTGAAGAATATAATAACTGAACTAAAATTTTCAATAAAGCGGTCCAACGGAAGACTAAATCAAATGAAAGAAAGGATCAGCCAACACAAAGACAGGGCAATGGAAATGACTCAGTCAAAGGAACAAAAAGAAAAGCAATTTTTAAAAAATGGGACTAGCTTAATGTACTTATGGGACACCATCAACTGACTTGATCTACACATTCTAGGTATCCCAGAAGGAGAGGAGAGAGAAAGGGGCAGAAAGTTTACTGAAAGAAATAATGGCTTGAAAGTTTCCCAAACCTCGGAAAAGAAATAAATGTTCAGGTCTAAAAGACCAGAGATTTCCAAATAAAACAAATACAAAGACATGCAAGTAAGACACAAAATAATTAAATAGTCAATGGTTAAAGAATTCCCCCAGGCAAACAAAAGTTGAAGGAATTTGACACCACTAGACTGGATTCACAGAAGATGCCGAAGGCAGTTCTTCAAGCTAAAATGAAAGGATGCTGATCAAGAACATAACAACATATGAAACCAGAAAACTTACTGGTAAAGGTAAATAAATAGTTAAATTCAGATGCTCCAATATTGTAGCAGTAGTGTGTGAATCACTTATAATTCTACAGGAAAGATAAAAGACAAAAGTATCAAAAATAAGTATAGCTATAATAATTTGTTAATGAACATACAATATAAAAGGAGGTAAATCGTGACACCAAAAACATAAAATATTGGAGAGGTGTAAAAATGTAGAGATTTTCTATGCAAAGTTAAGTTGTTATCAGCTTAAAATACAGTATTATAACTGTAAGAATGTTTAATGTAAGCCTCACGGTAGCAATAAAACAAAAACCTATCGTAGATACATAAAGGAGAGAGACAGGACTCAAAGCATACCACTACGGAAAATTATTCAATCACAAAGGAAGAGGGCAAGAGAAGAAAAAAGGAATGAAGGAACAATAAAATAGTGAGAAGACAATGAACCAAATAGCAATGGTAAGTCCATACCTGTCAACAATGACTACAAATGTAAATGGATTAAAATTCTCTAGTCAAAAGATACAGAATGGTTGCTGAATGGACTAAAACAAAACAAAAACAAAAACAAAAACAAGACCCAACTATATGCTGTCAACAAGAGACTTACTTCAGGTTTACGGGCTCACATAGATTGAAAGTGGAGGGATGGGAAAAAATATTCCATGCAAACGGGAATCAAATGGGAGCAGAGGTACCTATACTTATATCAGACAAAGCAAACTTTAAGCCAAAAATTAACAAGATAAAAAAAAAGGTCATCACATAACGATAAAGGTCATAATGTCAATTCATCAAGAAGATATATCTGTAGGGGCCCCAGGTGGCTCAGTCAGTTAAGCATCCAACTTGGGCTCAGGTCATGATCTCATGGTTTGTGAGTTCGAGCCCCATGAAAGGCTCTGAGAGCCTGGAGCCTGCTTCAGATACTGTGTCTCCCTCTCTCTCTGCCCCTTCCCTGCCCGGGCTGTCTCTCTCCCTCTCTGTCTCTCCCTCTCTCTCTCTCTCAAAAATAAACATTAAAAAATTTTTTTAAAAAAGAAGATATAACTATAAATATTTATGTACCAAGCATTGGAGCACCTAAATATATAAAGCAAATATTAACAGATTTGGAGGGAGAAATAGACAGCAATATAACATTAATAATATGGAACATCAATGCTCCACTTTCAGCAATGAGTAGATCATCCAGACAGAAAATCAGGAAGGAAACATCAGATGGATCTAATATATGAATACAGACCATTCTGTCCAACAGCAGAATACACATTCTTCTCAAGTGCACATAAAAGATTCCCTAGGGTAGATCACATGTTAGGCAACAAAACAAGTCTTAACAAATTTCAGAAGACTGAAGTCATATAAAGCATCTTTTCCAACCACAATGGTCTGAAACTAGAAATCAATAAGAAGAGGAAAACTAGAAAACTCACAAATATGTGGAGATTAAACAACATGCTACAGAACAACCAATGAGTCAAAGAAGAAATCGAAAGGGAAATTAGAAAACATTTTGAGAAAAATGAACCAAAACATATTGGATGCAGCAAAAGCAGTCCTAAGAGGAAAGTTTATAGTGACAAATACTCACATTAAGAAAAAAAATCTCCAATAAACAACCTAACTTTATATATACCTCAAGGAACTAAAAGAGAACAACAAACTAAACCAAAAATGAATAGAAGGAAGAAAATAACAAGATCAGAGCAGCAATAAATAAAATAATAACTAGAAAGACAATAGAAAAGATTAACAAAACTAAGAGCTACTTTTTTAAAAGATAAAATTGACAAACATTTAATTAGACTAAGAAATAAAAGAGAAGACAAAATCAGAAATGAAAGTAGAGACATTACAACTGATAACATAGAAATACTAAGAATCATAAAAAGCTACTATGAATAATTATGTACCAAGAACTTGGATAACCTAGCAGAAATAGATACATTCCTAGAAACAAACAGCCTACCAAGACTGAATCATGAGGAAACAAAAAATTCTGAACACACCAATTTTAAGAAAGAAGATTGAATCATTAATCAAAAACCTTCCAACAAAGACTAGAACCATATGGCTTCAATGGTGAAGTCTACCAAAGATTTAAAGAAGGATTAATACCAATCCTTTTCAAATGGTTCCAAAAAATTGAAGAAGAGGGAACCCCTCCAAACTCATTTTATGAGGCCAGCGTTACCCTGATACCAAAGCCAGACAAGGACAGTACAAGAAAAGAAAACTACAGGCCAATATCCCTGATGAACATAGATGCAAAAATCCTCAACAGAATACTAGCAAAAGAATTCAACAGTATATTAAAAGAATCATACATAATGATCAAGTAGGATTTATTTCTGTGAGGCAAGGATGGTTCAACATAAGCAAATCGGTTAACATGATACACCACATTAACAAAATGCAGGATAAGAATCATGTGACCATCTCAACAGATACAGAAAAAGCACTTGACAAAATTCAACATCCTTTCATGCTAAAAACTCAACAAATTAGGTACAGATAAAATGTACCTCGACACAGTAAAAGCCATATACAACAAGCCCACAGCTAGCATCATACTCATTAAAGAAAAGCTGAACGTTTTTCCTCTAAGATAAGGAATAAGACAAAAATGCCCACTCTTCACCACTTTTATTCCACATAGTATTGCAAGTCCTAGGCAGAGAATTAGACACAAAAAGAAATAAAAGGCATCCAAATCAGTAAAATTGTCTCTGTCTGCAGATGACATTTTATATGTAGAAAACTTTACAACTCCACACACAAAAAATATTAGAACCTAAATAAATTCAGTAAAGTTGCAGGATTCAAAACACACAGAAATCAGTTGCCTTTCTGTATACTAACGATGAACTATTAGGAAGCAAAATTAAGAAAACAATCCAGTTTACAATAGCATAAAAATGAATGAAATATTTAGGAATAAATTTAACCAGGAGGTGAATGATTTGTACACTGAAAATTGTAAGACATTGATTTAAAGAAAACCATTGGTGAAAGCAATTGAAGAAGACAAATAAGTGGAAAAGTATCCCATGTTCATGAATTGGAAGCATTAATATTATTTAAATGCCCATACTACCCAAAGTGACCTACAGATTTAATGCAATCCTTATCAAAATTCCAATGGCATTTTTCAAAAATCATCCAAACATTTGTTTGGAACCACAAAAGACCCCAAACAGCTAAAGCGATATTAAGCAAGAAGAGCAAAGCTGGGGGCATCACATTGTTGAACTATATTACAAAGCTATAGTAATCAAAAGAGTATGGCACCAGCATAATACCAGACACATACGTCAATAGAACAGAATAGATAGCTCAGAAGTAAATCCATGCAAGTATGACCAATCAATTGCCAACAAAGGCACCATCAATACACAATGGGAAAAGGAGGGTCTCCTCAATAAATAATGTTGGGAAAACTGGATACCCACATACAAAAGAGTGAAACTGGACCACTATCTTATACCATACCCAAAAGTCAACTTAAAACAGATTAAAAACTTGAACATAGGCCCTGAAACCATATAACTTTTAAAAGAAAGCATAGAGAATTAAGCTCCTTGAAATTGGCCTTGGCGATGAATTTTTGGACTTGAAACGAAAGCAAAAATAAACAAGTGAGGCTACATCAAACTAAAAGGCTTCTACACAGCAAAGGAAACCATCAACAGAGTGAAAAGGCAGCATATGGGAGAAAATATGTGCAAACAACATACCCAATAAGGTATATCTAATATCTAAAACGAACAAGGAACTTACACAACTCAGCAGCAAACAAATAACCCAACTGAAAACTGGAAAAAGGACCTGAAGAGACATTTTTCTTTTCAGAGAAGACATCCAAATGGCCAACAGGTAAATTAAAAAGTGAAGTGTTCAACATCACTAGTCATCAGGACAATGCAAATCAAAACCACAATAAAATGTCACCTCACACTTGTTAGCACGTCTATTATCAAAGGACAAGGGATAAGAAATAATGGCTCAGATGTGGAGAAAAAGGACCCGTTGTGCACAGTTGGTGGGAATGTAAACCTGTACAGCTACTTTGGAAAACACTACAGAGCCTTCTCAAAAACTTAAAAATAGAACTACCCTATGACCCAGCAATCCCACTTCTGTGTACATATCCAAAGGAAAACAAGTCACTCTCTGGAGACACCTGTAGTCCTGATGCTTATTACAGCATTATTCATGACAGTCGAGGCATGGAAACCATCTAAGTGTCTGTGGACACATGAATGGATAAAGAAAACACATAGGCAATGGAATATTATTTAACCTTTAAAAAGAATGAAAACCTGCCATTTGCAACAACACGGGTGAACTTGGAGGGCTCTACGCTAACAGAAAGAAGTTAGATAGAGAAAGACAAATACTACGTGGTGTCACTTATCTGTGCAATCTAAAAAAAAGTCTAACTCATAAAAACAGAATGAATGGTGTTTACCGAGGGTGGGAGGTGATGGTAATGGGAACATATTGCTAAAAGGGTACAAACTTTCAATTATAAGATGAATGAATTCTGTGGGTCTAATGTGTAGTGCGGTGACTAGACTTGATAATTACAATTGTATAATTGTATAATTGTATAATTAAATTAATTAATACAATTAATACAATTAATTAAAATTGTATAATTAAGAGTTCTGTGAGAGTAGATTGTGAAGTGACAGATGTGTTTATCGATTGTGTGACTCCTTTCACAACACATATTTATATCAGGTCACCATGCGGCGCACTTTAAATATTTTACAATTTTGTCAATTATACCTTAATAAAGCTGGGGTGGGGGAGAGGAGGAATTAAGTTGGATCCCTACCATTTTACACCAAAAATAAATTCCAGGTACCTGAAAGATCTAATGTGAAGTTTGACATTTTAAAAGAACTAGAGGGAAAAAATCACGACTTTTTAGAGCAGTGGAAATACTCTGTATGATATTATAAAGATGGATACACGTCAGTATACATTTGTCCAAACCCACAGAATGTACAACACGGAGAGGGAGCCCTGATGCACGGTATGGACTTTGGGTGATAATGCTGTCTGTGTCCGTGTCTGCTCATCCGTTGCAACAATGTACCACCCCGGTGAGTGAGGGCTACACTGAGGGGAGGCCATACTTCTTGGGGGCTGATGGAAAGTCTATGGGAAATCTCTGTACCTTCCTCTCTTTCATTTTGCTGTGAACCTAAAACTGCTCTTAAAAAAAATAAGTTTTTAAAAAAACTGAATGGGAATGCAAACGGGTGCAGCCACTCTGGAGAACAGTATACAGGTTCCTCAGGAAACTAAAAATAGAACTGCCCAGCAACTGCACTATTAGGTATTTGCCCAAAGGATACAAAACTACTGATTCGAAGGGGTACATGCACCCCAATGTTTACATAGCAGCAGCATCAACAATAGCCAGACTATGGAAAGAACCCAAATGTCCATCGACTGATGAATGGATAAAGAAGATGTGGTATGTACATGCAATGGAATATTACTAAGCCTTCAAAAAGAATGAAATCTTGCCATTTGCGAAGACATGGATGGACCTAGAATGTATAATGCTAAGCAAAATAAGTCAATCAGAGAAAGACAAATACTATATGACTTCACTCATATGTGGAATTTAAGAAATGAAACAGATGAACAAATGAGAGGGAGGGGAAAAAGAGAAGAGAGAGAAACAAACTACAAGAGACTCTTGATGGAGAACAAACTTGGGGTTGACAGAGGGAGGTGGGTGGGGGATGGGCTAGATGGGCAATGGGCATTAAGGAGGGCACTTGTTGGGATGAGCACTGGGTGTTATACGTAAGTGATGAATCATTGAATTCTACTCCTGAAAATTATATCACACAGTATGTTAACTAACTAAAGTTGAAATTAAAAAAAAAAAGGGAAAAACAAAAATCAAACCTGAAACTTTAAAATTTCAGAATGAGAAAAGCTTTATTTAGAAGCCATAAAAGAAAAATAAGAAAAGATTTGACGATGAAAAAATGGAAGATTCTACACGGGAAGAAAAACACCCAATAAACTCCATAAAGAAACAAACCACAGGGACGCCTGGATGGCTCAGTCTGTTAGGCATCCGACTTCAGCTCAGGTCATGATCTCGCCAGTCACAAGTATGAACTCTGCGTCAGGCTCTGTGCTGACAGCTGGGAGCCAGGAGCCTACTTCAGATTCTGTGTCTCCCTCTCTCTCTGCTCCATCCCCCGCTCATGCTCTGTCTCTCTCTCTCAAAAATGAATAAACATTTAAAAATTTAAAAAAAAAGAAACAACATAGAAAAAAAAACGTAGCACATTTCACTAATGTTGAAGTCTTTGAGGAACCCAGGAAATGGCAGCCCTCTACCCTGCTGAGCTCTGAACAAGTTGAGAAATTGGACAAAAATATGACCTATGAAGGCTAAACAACAGCTATATTTCTGGTAAAGACATTCAATCGCATTAATTACATTGCTAAGTGTGAGAGCCAAATGGGTGGCTAACAGGACCCTAGATCAAGACGTGTCACGGAAAGTGTAAGACACGCCTGGTATGCAACAGCTACGCTGACTTTTTTCTGACTTTGAACATCCCAACTTCCTCCTACTTTAGAGACTGTAGGCTTGTTTTTCCTTCTATTACATACGGCATGATCTTTTACTAGATACTCTCGGGCTGGCTTCTTGTCCTTACTCAGACCTCAGCTCAAGCGTGATCTCCTCACAGAGGCCTCACCTCAACGCCCTACTTAAAGCCGACTCTTCCCAGAGGCAGATCGTCTTGTGTATTGACTTATTTATCTGAATAGCTATTTTGTGTTTCTTTTCCTCCACTGACATAGAAGTGCCTGGCACATAGTAAGAACTCAATAAATATTCACCGAATAAGTGAGGCGAGACAGCAAAATGAACAGAGAATCCATCGAGAGAGCCTAGAAGGGTCCAGAGCTTGGAGGAGTCAGAAAAGGCTTCCAAAAGGATGTAAAGGGATGATCTTTAAGTGGGGAACTGATGGACGAGCACGCATTAACTGGGGTGCCTTTTGAATCAACTTGGGGAAAAGAGGGAAAGGGATCTTCCAAAGATTGGGAATAAAAAGCTATGTTTGGAGAAAAAAAAAATGTGAGCAAGAAAAGAGCCCTTTGGTGGGTGCCTGGGTCCATAAAAAGTCCAAGTGGCTAGAAGTCCGGTTGAAAGGTAAAAGTCAAGGCTGGAAATCTTAGCAGAGGGCAAGACCATGGAGGGGTTTTGTGCCAATATTAAGGAGTTCACGTGTTACCTTAAGGATGGTGGGAATCGGGGCGCCTGGGTGGCTCAGTCGGTTGAGCGTCCAACTTCGACTCAGGTCATGATCTCACGGTCTGTGAGTTCGAGCCCCGCGTCGGGCTCTGTGCTGACAGCTCAGAGCCTGGAGCTTGCTTCAGATTCTATGTCTCCCTCTCTCTCTGCCCTTCCCCACTCATGCTCCGTCTCTCTCTGTCTCAAAAATAAATAAACATTAAAAATAAGTCTTAAAAAGGATGGTGGGAATCTTCTGAGACAATTGAGCTTGGAAGCAGAAGATCACATTTATGTTTTGGACAACATCTTGTGTCCCTAACACCTAATATGGTCCATGGCCAACCTAATTCCTCCCCCAAACCAGGGAATGAACCATCAGTGGAGAAGGAGTTTGGGAAGCGTGGTACCAGGCAGGAGGACCAGCAGGAAGGTGGTGAGAAGTGATGGTGACTGGCCTTCGGGAGGCCCCATGGATACGCTCAGACCCAGGCTCGAATGGATTGCTGCATCTGTCTGCCAAGGATTCCCCGCCACCCCTCACCTCAGCGTCTCAGTAGCGGAGGCTCTTCCCTGCAGGTATTTGTTAGCCTTGCAGAGGGCGGAAGGCCTCATTCTCCACTTTAGACAAATGCCCAGGTTCCCTAAGGATGAGGGGCTGGAAGGTGAACAGGTTTCTTTTGGGATCTCTTACTCTTCCCTCATTTCAAAGTTGTCTCTTTTTCAGATTTCTTTTCTTTTTTAAATCTTTTGTTATTTATTTTTGAGAGAGAGACAGAGCGCAAGTGGGGGAGGGGCAGAGAGACGGAGACACAGAATCTGAAGCAGGCTCCGGATTCTGAGCTGTCAGCACAGAGCCCGACGCGGGGCTGGAACTCAGAACTGTGAGATCACGACCTGAGCCGAAGTCGGACACCTAACCGACTGAGCCACCCAGGCGCCCCTCTTTTTCAGATTTCTGCACTCTTATCATTAGTCCTAGATGGCCTCTGAGCGTGTCCCTGTCTTTCAAACAAAGGCTTGATAAAAAAGAAAAAAAAATGGCAAGAACCACTCAGCTAAATCCTTCGGTGAGTATAGAGATTCTCATCTTCCTTAGGGAGAAGGGCTCATGAAGTAAATCCCGCGCTCAGCCGTGGCCCGTGTTTACTGAAAACGAAACAGGAGCAGCTCTACAAAACCAGTCCCAGAAAGAGGCGAGTCCATCCGTGCCAAGCCACAATCCTGGAAATTGAATGTATAATTCATAAAGTAAATTATAAGAGATTACTTGTACAAGTAGCTGCAATGTCCTTAAAATTATTCTTTAACTGAGGAAAAGTTTTTTGACCTTTGGAGAAAATGCTTGCTTCTAGCTATGACTAAAAAGAGATTTCCTTCTTCCTCTGTTGTGTTAAGAATCTTTTCTTCTTATAAAGAAGGCACCACGGTGATTTATAACTGTCATAAAAGCCTGGAATCCTTTTGAGGTTAAGCTACTCAGCTATTCAACTTTTACTACAGAAACTTTGAAATTCAAAAAGAAAAAATAATGTAGGTTTTTGAAGGACATGTGTTGCTGTAGGTGATCCCGTTAATTAAAAGTGATTGCCTGCTAGGAAATCACACTTTAAAAAGTTTCATGAATTTATTAGAACCCTGAAGGTATCTTTGTATGCACCCGGCTTTCCATGCCATTTATGCAATTTTGTTTCAGGTCTGCTTAAAGTCTTGCTGACACTCCCAGAGCCAGGGAACAGCACCGTGAGCATGTGTATGTGTTTTGGCTAATTGAATTATGTGAAAATACATACTAATGAAGTTGTTAGCAGAGGTGTTTGTTTAGAGGAGTAGACTCGCCCTCTAATTTCTTCTCAATTAGGGCCGTCTTTCTGCAGGCAGGTTAAGGTTTTAGGAAACGCTGCTTTCTTAGAGAAAAATAGCACATTGTCTAATATCAGGATTCTTTTTTTTTTTTTTTTTTTGCATGCTAAAAAGCTCTCTGCACACCTGATGTGCACATTGTACGGGAGAAAAACCTAAAAGGCATTTTTAATTTCAAAAATGAACTACTCTGGAGAGACCCGTGATGTGTAATTATCCAATAAAATTAATGAGCAAATTATTAATCATCTCTTAAAACATTTGGGGGGTCCCCCCCCTCCTTGAGCACACTTTTACCAACGATTGTGTTTAGTTTGCTTCGGTTTTAATGAGGATTATTATTTAATGGCCCTATTTGGATTATTTTGCCTCGTGTGTTTGGAAACAGTACCTCGTAACATTTGTTGCTGTGATGCTGCGATCCCCTGATGCTGGTGTTTGAGGAACGCGCTGTGGCGACGCCGTGGTTGTTTTTCACGGGAACCCAGGGAGCCATCAGAGTCGCAGGACGGGCGTCTGTTTGCAGTGGAGGTGGGCAGGCGGCGACAGCAACGCGATCATCGCCTGATGGGGATGCGGGGCCGGCGCCCACGCGCCGGGATCGCCTCGCGGGTCACAGACACCAGCGGGCGGCCCGCTGGCCCTGGGTCGCGCGGCCGCCTTGCACCGTGTGCCCTGCAGAGAAACGGCTGCGGTTCCGAGTTCTGGCTCCCGGCCAGAAGCAAGGGAGCTTCGGCGGGAAAGAAACCCGTGAGAAAACGTGGACTTGCGGCGCAGTGCTCCGCGCGCGGGTTTGGAACACACGGGGATAGCTTGGAAATAAATGTAACCGAACTCGAGCTGGAAGGGGGCCATGCAGCTAAAACACGGGATGCTTGGGAAACAGGTTGGGGGGGCAGATAAGCCAGAGAGAGTGATGGGGGAGGGGAATGACATAGAAGTGTTAGAAAGTTATATATTTATAATCCGGCATTTGGTATGTAAATAGATGTGTGTGATTTGTGCGGCCAAAGAGGGAATTCTTCCTTGTGATCAAAAGATTGAGATCTTGCCAAGAAAAAATGTGATTCCTTTAAGACCACGAAATCCTGCCCAGAAATGTTGCTTTTCAGTTTGGGTCTAGAGCTCCCGGTCCCAGAACCGTCCCCAAGCCTCTCCCTTCACACCTTCACCTCCAAGGGAGGGAAGCGTCCTTAACAGCCCCGCCCCCATCTCCAGGGTCCCGAGAATCCCCGCTCCCTCGCTGAATCACCACTGCTGCGATGCCCCACGTCCTTAGAGCCGTTTTGCGTTTCACTAGATCCTTAGAGCCGTTCTCCTGCCTCCCTGCTTATGGTGACCTCATAAATCCCTGTCCTCTTTTTTTTTAAGACAGTCCCATTTTCATCTATTTTAGGAGATCTGTTGAAAGTCCCTTCTCTGTGGCTTACTAGTCATGGGTTCTTGTTCATGTCAGTAACCCTCCCTCAGCATCGATTTCCAAATCTGCAAAACTGGCAACAGAAATGCTTTTTCTGCCTACCTAACAAGGCCCCTGAGATGATCAAAGCCTTATGGGAAAAAGGCTTTCAATATTTAAAGCGAGCCGACAGCATCATCGTGGAGCCAAGTGCTTATGTATCGGGGCATTATCTGGTCTTCGCACCTCTTCTCTAGGTGGGAACATAGACCTTCGTACCACGGTGTCGCACTGCCGTCATGGCCATCTGCTGAAAGACAGGCTGGAGAGCAGGTCGGGCCATGGGAAGCAGACTCTGGGATGGAGACAAGATTGCAGGCGTTTTTTGTTTTGTTTTTTAATTTTTTTAAACGTTTATTTATTATCAAGAGAGAGAAACAGAGCATGAGCAGGGAAGGGGCAGAGAGAGGGGGAGGCACAGAATCTGAAGCAGGCTCCAGGGGCTCGAACCCACAAACCGCGAGTTCATGACCTGTGCCGAAGTCGGATGCTTAACCAACTGAGCCGCCCAGGTGCCCCTCTGTATGTTAACTTTTAATGTAAGATGCCAGCCCATTTCCTCCACAAGTTCTCTGTCTCTCTCTCTCTCTCTCTCTCTCTCTCTCTCTCTCTCTGTGGGAATACCCCAAGATCTCCTTCTTAAACCATACTATCCCACTTCCCCCCAGCAGTTAGACTTCTCCCTTTGGACCACCGAGGCTGGAATTCAGACTTCGCAGCCATGGTACACGGCCATGTCTCGCTTCTCTCCTGGCCAGTCTAGGCTCCTGGACTCCAGCCCAAATCAGAGCCCCAGGCTTTTCCCCAGGGAAGCCGGACACTGCTAATCTACCATGTTGTCTTAAACTGTCACTCAGCATCTCTCTTCAGCTATAAAACAAGAAGGTCTGTTCTTTCCATAGTGGCCTCAAAATTACTGGGTTTAACAATCAAACCAGGAAGTGAGAATATATGCTGTAATCGTATGTGTGTGAGTGTGTGTTTAGTGTATGTGTGTGTTCATTTCACAGACGCATATTTGCTGGATGCCTAGATGGATGTGTGTGTGTGTGTGTCTCACGGCTTGGATGAATTCTATGCAGTCCATAGCCCCCCCCCCCACCATGTTTCATTTGTGTGTCTTTTGGGAACACAATCATTATCGTACAATAAACAGCCAGTCGAAAATTTTACCAAGAATTTTTGATAAATATAGCAGATGAAGCTAAAGTCTTGATACTCTAACTGGTACATAGTAGTTTCTCTAAAAGATGTCTGTAACCTACTACCTCACCCCTTCAATACCTAAAACCCAACTTTTCATGCATTCATTCATCCATTCGTTCAATAAGCATTGAATGCCTACCCTGGGTCAGCCCCCGATTGAAGCACAAGGGCTATGACCAGTCACAGTCATTGCCCCAAAGAGCAACCCGATGCCTTCATGCAAATTCAAACATGATCACGACATGAATTTAGGCTGTCCATAGAGTAACTGCCTTCTTTCTTATGTGTATATTTGAGTGGTCTGTCTGTTCAACGATGCTCAGTTTTTCTTATGAGAAGCCTATGTGAATGTATGTCAAAAAAGAAAGTATTTCTCACATACTCCCAAACAGTAGCCGGTAGGCTACTTCAGTCCACATGGAAAACCAATTTTGTTCTCTGAATTCACTTCTGAAACCCATGTTCTGGGGTTGCTGTATAATGAAAGCGCTTAGTTAACCGCATCTCTACAGTGCATTTAAATTTTCTTTTTTTTTTTTTAACGTTTATTTATTTTTTTTGAGAGACATAGAGACAGAGTATGAGCAGGGGAAGGGCAGAGAGAGAGGGAGACACAGAATCTGAAGCAGGCTCCAGGCTCTGAGCTGTCAGCACAGAGCCTGACGCAGGGCTTGAACTCACAGACCACGAGATCATGACCTGAGCCGAAGTCGGCCGCTTAACCAACTGAGCCACCCAGGAGCCCCCATTTAAATTTTCAAAGTGTTTCCGTATCTGTTAACAAATTCAAGCCTCACAAAAACCTTGGTAGGTAAGCTGGACTATGTTAAACCCATTCTATTAAAAAGGAGTCCAAGGCACAGAGAAAGTTGGGTGGCTGTCTAAGATCGCTCAGCTCGTCAGTTAAAACAAAATACAAAAACGAAACTAAATCTAGTGCCCAGATCCCTTTCCATTGAAAATTGTGTCTGTTTTATTAGAGTTTTTCAACACATGCCACATCCACCCCCACCCCCCCCCAACAACCTGACACCAAATATCTCAGCTCTTCTGCAGCCTGTGTGATTAGTAGATAAAACGACTAGGGACGTGTCAGTTTATATGAATCACTGATTATAGGAGGACTACTATGAGTCCAGGGTCTCCATTTGTGAAGCCCCAGGACACAATGCGAGCTTGCTGTAATCTGGCCTACTTGCTACTTGTCACTAATTGCTTGGAACTCTGAAATTATTTTACATTTTAAGGAGTATTTTTAAATTCTCTTGGGTATCTCGAAACGTTCTGTTATAGGCAACAGGTAAGTGTTTGCCTTTTGGTACCATCCCTTCTTGGCTTTAGGGTGCAAGAAGAGCATCATTATCCTACAACCTCGAGAGAGGACATTTTTAGCCCACGAACGAGAAGGAGGAAGACCTTTCCCTTGTCCTGCGCCCCTGGTACGTGCTGAACTCCGCCTCCCTCGGCAGACGCCTCAGACACCAGAGTAGCGGAAGAACTCGCCAACAAGGTGAAGAGGCTGTGGGCCCGTTCCCGAATCCTTTTCCTAGCCCCCCCCCACTCACCTCCTCTAGAAAGCTCTTCCTGATAAACTATATTCCTTCACCTTACACTACTCCAGCCTTTCCCTGGAAGTGACCACACAAAGTCCATACTACAATATTAAATGAAAAAAAAAATAGGCAATAAAACTACATGTGCAGATTTATTTGTATCAGATAACTTACAAAATAATCCTAAAGGAGAAGGTATTTGAAACCTTTGATATAATTTTGTCTTTATAAATTCAAATGCAAATGACATTTTCCATGCTCATATGGAAAAATGCTAGAAGGATAACTGGTAAAATACAACTAATTATTTCTTCATGTTAGGATAATGAGTATTTTCTAAGTTTTCTGTACTGAACATGGATTATTTTTGATACTGAGAAAAAACATTACTTATAACAATAACTATAATCTTGGGGCACCTGGGTGGCTCAGTCGGTTAAGCATCTGACTTCAGCTCAGGTCATGATCCCACGGTTCAGGGGTTCAAGTCCTGCATCGGGCTCTGTGCTGATGGCTCAGAGCCTGGAGCCTGCTTTGGATTCTATGCCTCCTTCCCCAATACATGCTCTGTCTGTCTCCCTCTCTCAAAAATTACTAAATGTTAAAAAAATAAGTATA
The DNA here is from genome assembly GCA_030068075.1 of Paguma larvata. Classification (NCBI taxonomy): domain Eukaryota; kingdom Metazoa; phylum Chordata; class Mammalia; order Carnivora; family Viverridae; genus Paguma; species Paguma larvata. The sequence continues at coordinate 15,114,024 of CM057840.1, forward strand.
ATAAAAAATCTATCATATTCATGTATATACACCCTTTTTTCAAGATCAGAATTGGCTGCAGAACAATGTGAATGTATTTAGCACTATGCCACACTGTTGTTGTTGTTGTTGTTGTTACAAAAGAGTAAAGAAATTGAGTATGGGTGAAGCACTTTTCTATGAATAAAGTCTAGAAGCCTTAGAAAAATTAGAAGAACCAGAAAGAATCGCATGAAAATGTTCCACAATTGCTTTTCTTTTTCCTGAGTGGCGGGTTGCAGTTAAGTTATTTTAACCTTCATGATTTTGCATATTTTCTAAATGTGCATGGGATGGTTAATATTGAATCTAAGTGAAAAGTAACTGATTCCACGATTTCAAAAATACTGAGGAAAAATAGTGGCTCCATATATCAATGTGTCCTTTTCGACACATTGTTTTATATTTACTTGCACGTGATTTCATGTGCAAATTTCATTTCCTCAAGGGGACTGCAGATTTCCGGGAGGCCTTCTTGTTGTTTTGCTGTCTTGAGAGCATTTTGTGCATGTTAAAACGTGCATGTTCCTGAAGAACGCTCTCATCCACCCACATAAAGGGGAGGGAAGCCTGCTCTGACCATTGCATTTCTCCCGCAAAGGTAAATATCTGATGGTAAGACTATGTGAAACATTTGAAATCGGTCAAAAACCAGACGCGAGCCACTTTTACTGTTGTCACTGTGCCCGTTATGGTTCTGAAAGCTCATCTATGTTAATTTTGAGCAGGGTTCCCATCCTTTGTCTCCAGGCACAGGCCACACACTGAGCTGGCATCCTTGCTGCGGGGAGAACAAAGCAATTTATCGTTATTGGCAAGTTGGCCAATTTCATCATTAATCGATCATTCGCTTTTTCCGGTGGGGTGCTGAGGCTTTCCTCTAGGGAGCAAGGAGGGGGAGAGGAGGATTTGCTCGGTCGGGCATGGCAGCAACAGCCTGTGAAAGAAATTTTCAAGGGACTCCATCAATAAAGGACGGTCGCTTGCCTTTGCAGCAGCGTGCATTTCAAACCAAAGGAAAATCAGGCTTAGGATTTCCATCAAATTTGGCTTTCAGTAGAAGTTTTTGTTAGTAATGCCTTGACGAGGCTGCAAACGCTTCTCCCAGAGGAGGCAGCATGATTTTTGTGATTTTCATACTAGGAGAAAGGGCACCAGAGGAACACGGAGTTGCCCTGTCCCCTCGGCTACTTGGCCATCACTGCAGACTCAGCCCTTAGCTGTCACTTCATGTGGAGACAGCAGGTTGGAGAAAGAAGTAACGTGGCACTCGTGGTCGGGAATGCCAAGGGCTTAACTGAGATACGGACAGTCTCTCTTTGCTCCTTTTTTTTTTTTTTTTCTTTTTGCTGCAAGCCCCAAGCTCTGGAGAACATCTGTAAGGGACCACAATGGACAAGAAGTCAAGGCCCACAAGATAACAGGACTTTGAACCTCAGTCGTTGTTAAATTTATGAATCACTCAAGTGAATCTTTTAGCTAAAGATGGAGGGAAGAGATGAGTTTTTTGGTTTTGGTTTTGTTTTGTTTTTGTTTTGAGAGAGACAGCATGAGCAGAAGAGGGGCAGAGAGAGAGGGAGAGAGAGAGAGAGAGAGAGAGAGAGAATCCCAAGCAGGCTCCACACTGTCAGTGAGGAGCCCAATGCAGGGCTCGAACTCAGGAAACAAACCATGAAATCGTCACCCTGAGCCAAAATCCAGAGTTGGACGCTTAACAGACTGAGCCACCCAGGTGACCCCAAGAAATGAGATTTGGGTCCATTTTGGACACATCATGCCTCTCAGGATACTTCTCAACAGTCTCGTTCCCCTATCAGTCACATTCCAGGCAAAGGCCCCAAGGAGGGAGACACCGCACGGCCCTCAGTGCGGATCATTGTGTGCCACATCGGAGAAGCAGGTGGCTGGTCTCCTTGCACATGTGACCAGATCACTACCTTACTCTGCATCCTTTTTCTAATAAATGACAACAGTGCATGGAAATCTGGCTGAGTTTTCTAGTCGCTCCTATATAGAGCTAAAGAGATGGGGGCACGGAATGTATTCATGGTGCTTTCAGCTCCTTCCCCTAAGAAACACAAAACTACCACAACAAAAATCACAGTATCTTCCCTGTGTCACCTTTAATTCCTTGTGTCATCAACTCAAACTGATTGTCAGTATCTTAATGGAAGGAAGCAAGTCTTCCCCATAATTTGCTTCCCTCAAAGCGCCCAAGCCAGCATTCTGTGCTCCTAGAACAATGGATGCTTACAAAATTAATGAAAACTAGCATGTGCATAACATATTTTAATCTTCACAGCACTTTTCCATCTGGGCACATCTTACTGTGTTCTGCTGAGCTCGGAGCAGGAAATTGAAGCCCCAAGGGGTTGACTTGTCCTGTATCATAAAGTACGACAGAGTTGGAACCAGAACTCAGGTTCTACTTTGGCTCATGTTTTGAGTTTCCTACTTTGAAAAGCGGTGAGAAGGTGATGCCAGGGGCTGATTGAACTAAGAAGTTATTTCAAGACTGGGGGCAGCAGCTGCTTCTGAAAGTGTCCAAAACATTCTTGTCAAAATCAAAATAGGGAAAGAAAGATGACCTCACATCTATGAAATGAGCTCTCAGTCACTGATTTGAGAGAGTTCAGACCTCCTAAATACAGTGCCCATACCTCAGCTGGGGACACCAGATGGAAAGGCAGACAACTCAGACATCCTGGTAGACTTTGTGAAACAAACATGTCAAAAGGGATGATTGTACATTTCTATGTTACACCTGACTCAGTAGTTCTTGCATGAATTTCCCAAGTTAATTAACGTCATGGGAAATGGATGAGATGCCTCTTTACCAATCCCGTTAGGAACATCTGAAGTACGAACAAGCACCCTTACCATAAAATAATTGTAACAGATTTAATGAAACATTTAATTAAAATGTTATTCTCTAATTTCCAGATAGAATAGAGTTCCACAAGGGAAGTGACAAAGATTCTCTCCTTGGCCAAACTCTAGAGACTACTCCTGTGAGACTTCTTCTCGACAAGGCCTTACCCTTAGATCTGAACAAACACTAACATAGTTTCTAACAGTTAGAGGCCACATTCCCAAGATGACTTCGGTCCCCCTTAAAGTGACTGTCTGAGAAAATTCAAGACCACCGAAAGAATTTGCTATTTGTTCCGGCCAACACCTGAAGGTAGGGCCCCATCTCCCTCACTATGGGAGAGGAGGGACCTAATGGCATAAACACCAGTTGGCAAACCCAGATGGGTTTCACATGGACCAACTTCCCTTCCTGCTTTTGGAAATTTTTCACTTCTCTGACTTCACTGAGCCAGTCCCCCTTCTCTCCTCCCCTTCCCACGTTCCCATTAAAACGTCCAGTCACCTCTATACAGATCGAAGCTGAGTTCAGTTCATGCTGGACTCTTTTCCCCATCGTGATCGTTATTACTGATTAAATTCCATCCTTCCCACTTTAACTAGTGTCCAGCTTTGTTTATCTTTGACAGAGGGCCTTTCTGCCTTGCTACCTCTGTATTTCCAGTGTTTGTGCAGTGTTTGTTCACAGCGCCTACTCAATGGGTATTTGTTAAAAGAATGAATGAACACACACAGTATTCACTGTGGAGAATTCATTGAGAACTCGGTCCACAAAACCCATTCACCTCATCTGCAACCCCTGACGTTTTATTCCTTCCTAATGTGGACGTAGGAGAACGTTATGTTTCTCAGCTTTCCCAGAATGCCACCCCACATGGTGACTTCTGTCCATGACTTGACCGTTGGACATATCTTGACTGGCCTGACAGTTCTTTTCCTTCCTCCGAACACATGCTTTTCTAAGATATCCGTCCTATCTCAAGCACGGCCTCTGAGAGAATTTGCAAGAGAATAAATTTGCCGGCATTATAACTCACTCAAGGTTGTGGGTTCCAAATTCGAAGCTGAACTTGAGCTTCTCTTGGTTCAGGTTGCAGTGAGCACTGACAAAAATACAACCTCCTAGTTCAAGGAAAGGCCCGAGGGGTTTCTTAGCTATCAAGCTGCTCTTACAAAGGAAGATTCTGATGAGGCAAGTGTAAAACAATCAGAGTCCAAAGGATTTAATTTCTCTTAAAATATTTGATGGTTTCATGGCGGAGGAGGCATTTATTTAGCAAGATGTATGTACAGTCTCTCTCATCTCAAAAAGAGCTGAAGCTATTTTTCAATACCACGATGTTCCTCGGTCCCCTCTTCCTTTTCCTCTTCAAATAGAGTTTGAAAAATGGCACTAAATATTCCCAAGCCAACTTCTGCACCACCTAAATATCACCATCATCCTAGACAAGATGAATTCAGGAGACACTAATGAAGCAGAACTTACAATCAAATCCCATTACTAAAAAACAACAAAAGCAGCAACAAGAAAGAATAAAATTTAAAATCGCCTAAATTCATCAGCTGTGTTATAATTTAACATGGATCTGGTGAGAACTTGGAATACATATCGTTTCTTTTAAATACTATTTGTGGAAAAAGATTTTGCCTATAGCTCTAAATATTTCTTATTACCATCTCAGAAACTTCCAGAGGGCCCTGGCCTGTCTGGCCAAATATGAGATTCTTCCAGGTTTGGAACTATCATGTACCTTTGCATTTTTACTGCCTGGAATGTTTCGGGGAAATGTTATGAGGCTCCACGTACTCTCTGGGCCCAGCCTATCACCCTATTTCCAACAGTTGAGAAATGCACAACTATGCTTAAGATCGAGCCGTGAAATATAGAAGGGAGAGAAACAGTCTCTACTCACAAGAAGTTTATAAACTGGGATTTGAGATAAGAGTTACACAGATGAAATAATTTATATATAAGACCAAAATAATAATAACAATAATAATGTCAATAACTAATATTTATCATGTGTTCGCTAGTGAAAAGGATTATTCTAAATGCTTTATGTGTATTCTATCATTTTATTCTGACAACGGTCTTAGCAGACAGATGCTGGTAGCATCCCCATCACACAAGAGAATACTTCAATAGGATAGGTTAAAGGCTTTGCCCCGAGTCACGCAGCTGGATAGCAGTAACACTCAGATTCAAAGCCAAGGCAGGCAGTTCCAGAGCCTGAATGCCACTCCTCTTCCTGCCACTGCCTTCAAACACGTGTGTGCTCCTGTAAAGGCTAATACACGTATGTGTGCACAGAGAAATATCCATGTGATCGTTACAGGCTCAGAGCAGGGCTTGCCAATTCGGTCCGAAAAGAAACATTACTCCAATGTCTGCCATGCATCTTAATCACTATTTGATTCAAAACTGTGTATCAGGCACTTCTTAGATGCAAGCGAAAAGGAGTTCAAGCGTAGCGTGCCCACAGTGGGACCGAGACGAGCCTGAAAATGCTCTCGTAGTGCAACGAAGGTGAACACCCAGCGTTGCTGGAGACGTGGAACAGTTTTCATAAAAAGCAGGTTAATTGAGCTGGGTCGGAATTTCTCAGCGATGGGAATTGGGGAGAGTCGGACAGCATTATTTATGTATATTGATCTATAATCTAAAGGAAGTGATTTCCATATCACAATTTTGTTACTATTATTCTCCTTTATCTAATTTTTCCTCATGCCATCTCAATTGCTTACGACGTCTGACCCAGACTTCATTCACCTAAATGGAAAAAAAGCTGTTGGTTGGGACAAAAAAAAAAAAATGGAAGAAAGACTTTCACCCCAAACCAGAGCCGGACCAGTTCAGAGAACACTGAGAGTGTCAGCTGTGGACAAACTCAGGGCAGCAGCCTCAACGAAATAGGCATCGGTTCCCTGCTCGTTTAACAACACGGCACAGCTTCTCCGTTCGATTCCTCCCTTCCTGCCTCTCACCTTCCTCTCCTTCTGCCGGTTAGACTGTTCCCTTTATTTGAGCAGTTTCTGAAATCTCATTCCTTTCAAATTATCTTTCCGAATAAGAGAATATTGGCAAGTTTTTCTTTGCCTCTCCTTCTCCAACCATGACACTTTCAAAATGGCCTCCTATAAAGCCATCCAACTTTCTAAAAACGATTCTCTTCACCATCGCCAGTTTTTGAGGCTTGATAATCTTTTTAATTTGAGTGCAACTGACTACTACCTCTGATCTACAACATGGCATAAATTAAAGCTCGGATATATACATACATCAGAGTCTTCGCTTGAAAAACCAACGATTACTATAATTGCATTATTGAGGCTAAACAATGCCCAACAGTGGTTGTGGGAGAAGAGAAACAGGAAAGAAAGAACATAACATAATACAACAATATCAGAACCATGGAGAGGGCTTCTAAAGAGATAAAAGCAAAAAACAGCAATAATAACAGATTTTAATAAAAGCCAAATATAAATAAGCCAGGAGAACTTATCTAAGATTTGAGACATGTTCATATTACTCTCAACCCCAATTCCTTACAATGAACCACTATATTTATGTTTTAGCTCTTAGATCGTCTTTCTCCAATGCCCTCCTTTTCAAATATACACACTTGTCCTGAGATGCCCACCATCCGCCCTCATTCCTTCTCCACCCAGCCCTGACGTCCCCAGCTTTCTAGACACCGTGACCCTCAGCGTTCCATTTCCCTTCAACCACTATGTGTTTCCACTCTGTGTTACCTGGATCCTGTGTGTTGGAAACCCCTTCCTTCTTTGATGGGGCGCAGGTCAAGTTGCGTAATAAAAGAGGAAAGCTTGATGGAAACATAATGAAAGCAGAAGAGGTTATTGAAAAATGTTCTTTCCCTAAGTAGATACATCCCCAAAACATACACAGGGAAGATAAATAAGAGTGTGGCTCTGGAAGAGGAAATGAAACAAATATGGAGATGGTGGTACATCAAAGGAAAGCTCACTATCATGTCCAGGATGGGAGGCTGCACATAAAGGACTTAAGTATCAGAAGAAAGGGGAAATTCATCATGAATTCTTCTCTAAGCAGAATCTTATACTTCTGGACACCTGATGTATAACAAGGACGTTTGAATTTCAGCAACACATGATTAAATGTACCTGGCTTATCCCATACTGTTTTAGCACATGAAGGCCATATTGGAGTCAACGTGTGCGGAGCTGTGCCAGGTGCTCTGCTCGCGCCCGGACTCCTGGGAAAGGAAATGTACACGAACCACTGGAGGCGAACCACGTTGGAATATATTCTGATTTTCTGATGATTTTCTGATGTCTCTAATAAGAAACCACTTAATAAAACGGAGGGCAATCTCTGCGCAAGTAAAGTATTCAACAGCAAGTTCTGAAGAAGGGATTTTGCCCTCATTTACCTGAGGAAGGAACAATGAGGACAATACGTAGGGGCAGTCATATGCCTTAGACAATGAAAAGCAGAAAATAAGACAGTGGTCACGGTTAAGGTACGTCATTAGCAACTTTTACATGAATAATGTTGATAACTGTCACGAAGAGATTGAAGAAATCTGTAGATGAAAGTAAGCTGATAATCTTCCTCTGAAGTGTATAAGGAAAGCAAAGGTTATATAAACCCCATTCAGGATAGTAGCAAAGACACTCTACACTCAAGAGTTTTGCTTTCTCTCTTTGTCCTGTGACTCTGTAGTTTACTTGTGCAAAATAATTGACATTAATTATAAAAACTGATTACTGTAAATAAATAGAAATAGGGAGAGGTAGGTAAAAAAAAAAAAAAAGCCTGATTACTTAGTAAAGAATTATATTTTTGTAGTGATGTCTGGGTGGCTCAGTCAGTTAAGATCTGACTTCAGCTCAGGTCATGATCTCACGGTCCGTGAGTTCCAGTCCCGTGTCAGGCTCTGTGCTGACAGCTCAGAGCCTGGAGTCTGCTTTGGATTCTGTTTCTCCCTCTTGCTTTCTGCCTCTCCCCCACTCACACTCTGTCTCTGTCTCTGTCTCTGTCTCTGTCTCTCTCTCTCTCTCAAAAATAAACATTAAAAAAAAAAGAACATAGCCTGAAACTGGAATCTCCAGGGGTGGAGCCCAGAATCTGCTTGTAATGAGCCCCTCCTCAGCACCACCCCCCACCCCCGATAGTTGTTATGTATGCTTGTGTCTTCAGATTCTGTGTCTCCCTTGCTCTCTGCCCTTCCCCTGCTAGAACTCTCTCTCTCTCAAAAATACATAAACCTTAAAAAAAATTTTTGAGAATTATATTTTTGTAGAACAAATACAATTAAATATTTTAAATTGTGTTGACTTCTGAGTCACTACTTATCCAGGCCAAAAGCAAGAGTAAGACCTAAACAGTCATACAAATGGCCAACAGACGTGAAAAGATGCTCAACATCACTCATCATCAGGGAAATGCAAATCAAAACCACAATGAGATATCACCTCACACCTGTCAGAATGACTAAAATCAAAAAGACAGGAAATAACAAACGTTGGTAAGGATGTGGAGAAAGGAGCCCTCATGCACCGTTAATGGGTATGTAAATTGTTACAGCCACTGTGGAAAACAGTATGGAGTTTTTACAAAAAATTAGAAATAGAAATACCGCAGGATCCAGTAATTCCACTACTAGATATTTACCAAAAGAAAATGAAAACACTGATCTGAATGATTTCACTTATATGTGAAATCTAAAAAACACGAATAAACAAACAAAAAGCAAAATCAGACCTGTAAACACAAAGAATAAACCCAGAGGGGGAGAGAGTTAGGGGGGATGGGCAAAATGGGTGAAGGGGACGGGGAGGTACAGGCTTTCAGTTACATGTAGCTACATGGGGTGGTGAGCGGAGCATAATGCTTAAACTTCTCCATTCACCATGATGTACACCTGTATGTTATGTCTGCCAACCACACTCAAATAAAAATTCTAATAACTATTAAGAAAAGACCTACGCAGCAAAAATCACTGAATGTATGATGATAACCACCTAAGAGAGAAGGTAACGACAACCAACAAGCTATTCCAATCCCTTAGAGCTACCTTTTCCCTTCTATCATTTTGTTGACAGAACTCTTAACTGATGTTTCCAGAGAATATACGGTTTTAGCATATCCCCTTGGGAGGCAACAGTACTACATGAAATAATCTGGGTTTTGAATCAGGGATCTGGATTCTAATTCAGGATCTGACATTTGCTTACCCAATGACCTTGACAAATTTATGTAAACTCACCGAGCTCCATTTCCCCATCTGCAAAACAGAGGGTAAGAAGACCTACCTTGCAGAATTTATCTCAGGCTGAAATTTGATAACTATTTAAAGCGCAGCACCTAGCACAGGGTAGACAGTAAATATTAGTTAATTTTATTCTTTCAATGTCTTATATTCCCAACACGATAAGGTCAAAGTTCCACTGTAGGGCATTCAAGATTCTTCCAGATACCGTTCTGGCTTACTGGACCTGATAATACTCTGCAGTATTAGCTGATGTTTTTTCCTACATTCTCTTTAATATTTTGGATTTCTCTGCTGGTCTAGTAATTCCTGATGCCAGCTAGTTAAACAACATCAGTGCCCCTGCCCCACCCCAGACCAATTAAATCAGAACCTCAGGAAGTGGACTGACTGCGTTTGTATTAGGCATTAAGTGCTCACGGCAATGTTAATATGCAGCTGTGGTTGAGAACACTCAAATAGATCCCTTATTTTCCCTTTCTAGATCCCTTATTTTAAGAAAGGGACTGCAAGGTAGAAAATAGGAAAGAAACAAAACCGTTATTGGCTTTTGAATTTCAAAAGCCTAACCTTTAGAAGAAATTAAAAAAATACAGTACCTATGTAAAAAGTTTTGGAAAAAATACAATGACTAAGAGCAAAGACTCTCCCCCACCACCACCAACTCCACATCCCACACCTTCAAGATTACAAAAGCTAGCCCTGGTGGGGAAAATAGTAGGAAGGGAGGTAATGAGACCTTGGAAGCTTGTAGTCCTGGAGGAAGGAGGCCTGTACCCTGATCTTGCTGGGAGGGGGGAAACAGACCCCTCCTTAATAAGGTGGTGTGGTCCAAGGTTAGAAGACCCCGTGCCTTATTTCCCAACAGAGAGCCCAGTTTGGCAGCTGGAGTTCAGAGAAGTGAATGCGGTGTGACTAGTCAAAGCAGGCCCTAGACAGCCTCATAAAGCAGAGTCTCTAGAGGTTGATTCCTGGAACCTGGGGGGCAGTACCACAGCCTTCTGAAAACGGCCCAGTGGCAGCTATGGAGAGCTGATGACCCAGGACCAGACAAGACAAATGTCATCTCGCTGGAAGCCAGCTTGGTGAACTGACAACTCAAGTCTTAATGCCCCATCCCCCACTACCATCCAAGTCCACAGAAGGTCGCTGGCACTTCGGGAAAGTGAGGAAATTCATCCCAAATTGATGAAGATTACGTTTCCTTCACATGGCAAAATGAGAGCTTCTAACAATAAGTGAATTAATAGAAGGACAAATAAAGTCACACATCCCTTGCCCCCAAGCATGGGGCTGAGATTTCCACCCTCATAATTACTTGTCTTCCTTTAGGTATTTGTGTCACATACCACGTCCACTTGCACTTCACACTCCAGTTGCACTAGAAAGACCTCTGTGCCCCATGCCTCCTCTGCTTGGCAAAGTCCCCTCAAGTTTCCTCCCTCGAGCCTTCTCAGACATTCCTTGGAAAAGCTCATTATCCCTCCTCCACATCCCCCTCCGAGGACTCCCCTGGTGCCCTGGAGCCCTGTAAATTAAGTTCGGATGAATGGCTGCGAATGGAAGCACGTATGTATGTGTACATATCCATGGGTTGGTGTAGACGGCCACCAAAGCCTTTACCACATCATGTGGTAGCTAGGAGTCTGTCTGTCTCCTTCACAAAATTGAAAGCCCTTTGAAGACTGGGATCATGTCACACTTGGCTTTATGGTCCAACATCTTCCATATAAAACATGTTCGTAGTTTGAATGAATGAAATCATTAATTAATATGACAAATAGTTATCATGTGCGAGCCCCAGTGCCACGTCAAAATAATAGAAAATCTTCCAGAGTGTCGCTTTCTGAAAAGATCGCTTATAACATTGTCGGAAGTTTATGAGATCATTCTCCTCATTGGCATCATCCCTTGTAATCCCAACCGAGATCGTAAACTGCATCCACTTTAATCAGAATGGATGGACCAGCTAGATAATCAACCCCAAGAAAATCATTTCCATTTTGCCTTTTCAGGCCAGATGGAAGTTATCTACATGCCTCTGTGTAAGGCTACCACCTTCGATAAATCAGTAGAAAAAATCAATTGGGCAACTAATTACAATCACGGGATTTGAGAGTGGCAAATGCCTGGTTTGCACCCAATAGCAGACAAATTTGCTCCATGAGATAGCCACACCGCGGCCTTGTGCCCACAAAATTCAGTTGGGTTACTAAAATATTTGTAGCTCCCTTTCTTGTATTTCAGCTTCAAGAAATTAACCCAAGTGATAAATACGACCACCGTGTCTACAAAAGCAAACTACACACTAAATGAAGTCAATGAAATGAAAACAGAACATTAAAGAAACTTCATAGGAAAACTGTTTGAGAAATCAAGAGTAGGCGAGTATATAGGCATAAAAGCTGAAAGACTTATTCTTTTTAACAGAATACTAGAAAAATGACTTGACTGCATCATCTAGCTTTTAAATGAAGGTATCTTTGAGACATTCCACGTAATTGTGTGTTTGTTACAACGGAGACACAATCCTGAGCTCCAAGCCCCAATTGTCAATAGGAACTTCTTTCATCCCCAGCTGGCCCCGAACTGTACCCTGTCCTTCAGGATGAAGATCTCACCTCCCTGATTCATCCTGGTCCTCCCTCTGGCCTGGGAAGTGTCAGTTCTAATGAGCAGGAGGAGAAGGACTGAGATTCTTCAATGAGCCTGGAAGAATGGAAGGACGCCTGTTAAATGCCATTCGCAGCTCTAAATAGCCATTCAGATTAGTGGCCGTGGTTCCTAAAGGACGGGTCCCACACTGATGTGTGTGCAGACCCCTTTCAAGGTCAGTGATCCATACAACTCGAGTGGTAATGGGATCCGACCCTTAGTGTCGAAACCTGCACCTGTTAGGCTTGGAACAATGAGGCATTCTGAAGTCAGCCACTGCAACTTGCTCTTTTCCAGACCAGTGAAAAGAATATCTCATTTCTCTTCGAACTTGGTGACCATCGCACAAAATACTTTGGCGCTATTTGCAAAGCAGCACGCAAGCTGTGCAAATGATGTTATTACCGATGTAACGCCGCAGACCTGCTAGCCTCACATTTTGAGAATAACGCATATTAATCATGTCTTCCTTCCATTTCAGTGGACTGTAAATTAAACTCACATGAATGACTCCGAAGAGGAGCATGAATGCATACATGTATACGCGGGGTGGGGTGTTAGTTAAAGACGTGAAAAGCACATTGACTCAATTTGAAGCGTTGGGTCCCAGGCTCACTGCTCTCAGAGGCTGTGTGACATTAGTAAGTCAGGTCATTATGCTTCCCCATGTAATGGAAAGAGCACCGTTGGGGCTCAGGAAATGTACCTTGTCTCTGCTTTGTGCTCAGTGCCAACATCTATTAAAGCTTTAGATTAAATAATTTCTAAGCTTTCTCTAGTTCTAAAATTCTATTATTGTATTTAGTCCTCTGCTTCAAATTAGTCTACGATTCAACATAACCTTAAAAGATCAAGCCACACACCCCTTACCACTCAGCAGAATTGTGCCAGTATAGTTCACCATTGACTAGAATGTATATCAAGTAGTCACCTGGACTGGTATTTTCTAATTTCTCTAAAATAAGCATTGATTACTTGTGTCAGCTTTATTTGGTTTAAGAAGCCACCAGTTTCAACCAGCTCTCCCAGAGGTAAATAAACAGAATAATCTTACAATATTCATTTGAGAGATGAAGATTCTACCTTCCGCCACCCTTGAGAGTTGGTATTCGTTTGTAGTCACCATCCAGCAGAGACTGGTGGATCCCTTACTATCCCATTTCCCTTTCCTCCTGGTCATACGGTAGGACTACATTTCCCAGCTTCCCTTGCACTTGGGCATGGCCACGTGACTTAGCTTTGACCAATAGAACGTTGATGGGAGTACTGTGTGCCCATTTCTAGTTCTGGTTCATAAAACTCTCACACAATCTTCCTCTCTCTCCATCTGCCCATTTAACGGAGAGATTTCCCAAGGGCTTAGAGAGGTTGTGTTCAAAGCATGGAAGGTTCCCCCATGTCCCCGAGTCAGAGCTTTGAGGAGAGCTACCCGGAAAAGCTGCCTGACAAGGAACATCCATGTCCGATTGTTGTGGAGAGAAAAGTGTTTGTTAAGCCTCCTAAATGTGGGTGTTATTATTACCAGATTTAAATAACCCTGATTAATGTTGTCATGTAGGAAATGACTTTGATGCAATGAGAGCCTGCAAGTATACTACACAACAACCTCAGAGGTCAGAGAACAAAAAGGTTCGCAAAGCAAGTTAAAATGTTCCAGTCATATGGCTTATTGAATTCATTTAAAACACGCAGGGAGTAGCAAGGGGGAAAGAGAGAGGGTAAATTAACACACTTAGAACAGACACCCTGTTAACTAAACCCGGGGGGACATGGAGTTCATATGTCTGGTCCCTACCTCTGTTTCAGGAAGCTTCCAGTCCCAATGTGGTTAGGAGGACCAGAGTTGGAGTTCAAGCAACAGGGAGCCTCAAGGATATCCCTGAACCTTCTGTTGAGCCCACAGACTGCCCAAGAATTGTCTTTGCTCCATTCTCTTCTGGAACCACTTGACTTTCTAATGCCGACCCCGGGAAACATGTGGGCTCCTATCCTTGCCACCCAACAAAATGGGAGAAGAAAGGAGCAAAGAAACTACAAAGTCCCATAAGTCATTTCAAACCTTCCTCTCATTTCTCCCAGAGGATGTGCAATGTGGTCCTTTTGTCAATAGCTAATGTCCCACCAAATAACAAGGCAGCAGTCCCTTCCTGGCATGAATTATGAGGTATTATTTTCTTCCTCATTAGTTAGCACTGTGAAACCCTCCAGAAAAATCTTCTGTCTTCTGCAGCTGCTTTCCTTAAGACAAATCAAAGTCTAATAAACGGTGTTTTGCATATTGAGAGGACAATGGTGATCGCCAAAAATGTCCTCTCCAAATTATTCTGTTAGCCTAATTTATATTCCTCTGTGAAGATAAAGATGGGCAGCTTGTAAGAAATTATTCACCCCACTGCTCAAGAACCGAAATTTAACAACTTTGGGGTAACTTTCTTTAAGAGAAACTGTATTTTTAAAAGATCTTAAGTCCGCAAATTTAACAAAAATAAGTTCAGATAACATCTGAACATTGCTGGGCCCCTTCTCAGGACCTCAAAAGTAGTCTATAAAGTGAAAGGCCCCAAAGCTTAAGCTTCATTTATTCATGGTAAATCCACCTCTGACTGAGTGTATTCTTGAGCTGCAGATTTATTCTAGAAGTACGCGGGGTCTATCTATTCAAAGGAAGCCTAAAGAGAAAGTGCCGGGAAGAGATAGAGCCCAGAAATTTAAAAACTGAGCTCCCACACTTCCAAGCAATTAAAATCACAGCTGAAAATGGATGTTTCAATAACATTCTGTTCACAGCTACTCTTTATTCCTCAGAAATAACCAAATAACCAGATGATATTTGAAATGCCTTAAGCAAAAAATTTGTGGGGGATGGAGGGTTGACAACTAATCCCCAACTACTGGGAAATGGCTTTTGTGTTCTGCTTTAGGACACTGTCTGAAGGAACACACACACACAAACACACGTTCGTTATGCCTCATAAATGAGCCTGAGAAGAAAATATCAGGGCTGCAAATGTATCCACATTTCTCTGTATAACTCCTTTCTAAACTTGCCTTCCCTCACCCAGGGGTCTACTCACAGATGGTGCGTGTACAGGAAGAAGGCCAGACTCAAGTGGCCCAGGTCATTTTCCTGGTGCTTTGTCCCTGGCTTTTGCCTTCTGGGAATCCCACAGAGTCAGCACAATTGGGATAAGCCGAGCTCATGCACAGACAAAGACAGACTTAGTCGCCTCAGCGCAGGGCCGTCACGTTTCCTTCACATGCCCAGGACGAGGATGGTGGAGAAAGCGGGAGATAAACATTGGATAGGGAGACCTGGATGCCTATGTCTTTTAGCTCATATCAATTGTTCACATCTAAAAGCACACAGGATGGAAGAACAGACCACTTTCTCCAGAGCAATCAGACGGAAACAGCAACATGTAGTCAAGAGAAGGTTTTGTCTTCCCGTTGGCAAATTTGGGGCCTGAGGAAACATCTGGAGAGCTGACTGAACTCAGTTTTGAAACAGATGTCAGATATCATGTAGAGATGGCCTCTACCACCATCCTTCACTTCCACGCACAGCTGTGTACCTGATCCTTGCAAGAAACCTGTACCAGAGCCCTGAAGCGGCCCGGGGCCTCGCTGACTGAGCGGAGCTCACCGAGGGGCGACAGGAACAATGGCGGCTCTGTCAGACGTGAGCCTGGCACTGGGGCTGCACTGCACGACTGTCTCTTTTATCCCAAAGGGCAGTCTAAAAACGACGGCGTTTGACTCTTCTGGCAAAGCATCAGTCCTCCACGGAAGGGTTCTGCTGTCAGGACGACTCAGCAACTTCAAAGGCCCGAGGGTTCCTGCGACTGAGTGTAGCTTCGTCCACGTGAACTCCAGGTCACGCCGGGGTGGCAGGCATACTTGTTCAGCTCCTCGCTGGCTGCCGGGCCTTGACAGAGGAAAACGAGTCCCCGCTTTAGAGCCAGAAGAACACAATTACCTCCTTATCCATTTTTAAACAGCCTCTTCCCTTGCAAATCTCTGCTAATAAGCACAGCTTATCTTTATTTACCAGGTAGCTCCTTTCTCTTCTGAGATACCAGAAGGCCCAATGAAGGGAAACAGAGAGAAAAGCATTTTCTACAAAATGACAAGGAGACAGCACTTTTCTATCTAAAAATACACAGATGTCCTTCTCCTTCGTGGTTGCTGACTTGTTATAGATAGTTAGGGGACGGCTTTGAAAAAATTCTGAAGAGAACTCCGTGTGGCCTGTAATTGATGGGAGGTTCCCATTTAACAGTTCTGGGTCCTTTTCATCCCTCCACCAAATGAGCTAAACACCATAATGCAAAAGAAACTTTAAAGCCAACTGGTCCAGCCCTTGTCTCTGAGCAGAGTTACATTTCACCGTTCAAAATTCTTAGATTAAAGGAGCTTAATGAGCACTCATGTTTTGTTTTGTTTTGCTTTGCTTTTTTTTCTTTCTCGTCAACCAGGAGTACAAGCCCTTATTCTGTTCAGATACCAGGAATTCCTTTCGCGGAATCACATTTCATGGCTTCCATGCCCCTTTAATGCTAAAAATGCTACTTCCCTAATTAGGTGCTTCCTGTGCACTGTAACAGCAACTCAGTCCTATTTTATTTTACGGAACTTTAGAATACCCTGAAACAGGGGCGCCTGGGTGGCTCAGTCAGTTAAGCCTCCGACTCTTGATTTCAGCTCAGGTCATGACCTCAGGGTTCAGGAGTTCAAGGCCCCTGTTGGGCTTTGCGCTGATAGTCCAGAGCCTACTCGGGATTCTCCCTCTCTCTCGCTCTCTCTCTTCTCCTCTCCTCCCCGCTCTCAAAATAAATAAATAAACTTAAAAAACAATTGGAATACCTGAAACATAACACCACTATGCATAAATACCACTTGGGAATACTCTGGAACATACCAGTGCTGCGCATAAATATATATTAAAAGATATAGCCAAGTTGTGACTCTCAGTCACTAAATCTGCCCACTTGTATAATTGTGTAGACTGAGTAAGATAAGCTTCAGCTCTATAAAAACCAAGAGACCTCTACCCCAACTTCATGAGGAGCTCTGGGGAAGCACATTCCCTAGGTAAGTAAGTGAGTAAGTGTAGTTGGTGAATGTACGCATGCCCCCTCTGGGTCAAAGTATTGCAAACGTCCCACCCAAAAGAATTTCCCTTTTCTAGAAAAACAGTCTACATTCTGCCTGGATCATCTGCAAAAGACTTCAAAGATCAGAGATGGTTCCAGGATCTACTGAGCTACTGAAATATATCTTATTCATTCTTTAAAATCTCTAACCCTAAACACAGGGACTAGTGGTGGTGACGCTGACAATGTTGTTAACAGTGATGATGTTAACAGCAACTACAATTCATTCAGCACTTACGACATGCCAAGGACTTTGCTACATCCTTCCTGTGCGTTAATTCACTCATTCCTCACAGCAACCTATGAGGCAGGTACTATTACAAACCTTCTTCTATAAACAAGGAAACTCACTAAGAGACTCGGGGGGTTGTTCAGTAACTGCTCAAAGTCACACCTCTAGTAAGTGGCACCAATGGGTTTCAAATCCAGCAATGGGATTCCAGGACCTGGGAATTGATCTTATATAATAACAAAGCCTGAGACATCATAGATGCTTAATAAATTTCTGTTGAACAAAACTGAGGAGATGTAATGGAATTCGGTGGAAAGCTTCCCTCCCTGCTTCAGGCTCCTGTCTGACTTACAAAGGCATCATTTGTTACGGACCACGTTTTTGTGATTATTATTATGGTTGTCTTAGTACTCCAAACTAGACTACAAGTTCACTGAGGACAAAGTAATATATTCTTCATAGTAATAAAACTGCATTATGCTCCAGGCTTTACATACGTTAGCCTTATAATAATTCTGAAAGGAATATATTATCCCCATTTTTCAGATGAGAAGACAAATGCAGACAGGTGAATAAAGGCTACAAAGCTAGAACTGGGAGATGCAAAAACCTTCTGTCTACCTCCAGAGCCAGTGAAGTTTCAACTCTGACCCATAGCCACCTTTTTCATCTTTGTATCCTTAAGAGCAGATAAAATTTAACATTTGTAGCAAGCACGAACCATATGGCCACCAGCAGGTCAATGCAAAATAAGAATCACTTTTATTTTTCAACCTTGCTCTGCTGAGAGTAGACTACTAACATTATTCAAGTCTTGACATTCATCATGATCCAGGATATTTGGGTAGTATTATCTAGGTTACTCTTCATTCCTAGCTCTACCTCCTTGCTAAGCTTGTTAAAATCAAGGAATTTTGCTGATGAGGGGGAAAAGAGAAGAGATGTCACACTCTTGGTCCGGTCTGGTTATCTGTGTAATCTCATTTGCTTGGACGGCAATAGAAAATCAGCAGGAAGGACTGGGCGGACTGAAGGTCAGAGTCTGTTCGAGAGGGCGAGACACAGAAGGAAACCCTCCATTTTCTCTGTCTCATCTCCTCCATGTCCCAGGGCTGGCGCTACGTCATGGGGGCTGCTGACTGGGCTGACGGTGTCCCGTGTAGCCTCCATGTCCATGTTGTTCTTGGGAGACAGAGGCCGATTTCTCCCTTAGCCCTAGCTTCCAGGAAGAATAGAGTCTCTCTAAGTCCAAACGTTGTCACGGGGCATCTTCATGTCTGGGGTTAAGACATTCCGCCAGAATTCACTGCATCTTCTGCCCGTCCGGTCCCGCCTCCCTACAGGCCTGAGGTAGGGTGTCGGCCATGAGGGGACGGTGCTTCTTTGAACTTAGACTGTAAAGATGTACCACTTTTATTCTCACCCTGGCGCCTTCTCCTTGGAGGGATGGCCAACTAGTAATTAGGGATGTGGGAAAGGGTTACCTTTCCTTGCTACTCGGTTACTTTTTAGGAAAGAATGTAAGAATAAACCTAAAAACAAGAAAGACCTGAAGGAGGGATAGGTTCCTAGGCCAGTCAGCACCTTTCATGTCTGAAATCAACATAAGAGATCTCCTTGAAGAAGTACTTTAGTTGAGTTTTCCAGGGACTTCCATGAAATGCATTTAAAGAACAAACCCAGTTTCAATCAAACCCTCCAAACCAACGGGTATTACTTGCTCGTATGTGAAACTGGGTTTCCACTTGGTTGTAACCAAGAAGATGGGGACCATATCTTCCAGGGGCTCCCAGCACCAGGCATGGCCCATATTAGGTGCTCAGTAAGAGTTTGTTGAATTCGGGGGAGCCCAGGGGGCTCAGTTGGTTAAGCATCTGACTTTGGCTCAGGTCATGATCTCCTGGTTTGTGAGTTCAAGCCCTGCATCAGGCTCTGTGCTGACAGCTCAGAGCCTGGAGCCTGCTTTGGATTCTGTGTCTCCCTGTCTGTCTTCCCCTCCCCCACTCACATTCTGTCTCTCTCTCTAAAATAAATAAAGACAAAAAAAAAAAGAGTTTGTTGAATGCAGGGGCACTTGGGTGGCTCAGTCAATTAAGCATCTTACTTTAGCTCAGGTCATGATCTCATGGTTCATGGCTTTGAGCCCCACGTTGGGCTCTGTGCTGACAGCTCAGAGACTGGAGCCTGCTTCCAACTCTGTGTCTCCCTCTCTCTCTGCCCCTCCCCTCTCTCTCTCTCTCCCTCTCAAAAATAAACATTAACAAAAAGTTTGTTGACTACATATTAAAAGTCATTAGAGCTAAGTGAAATAAGTCAGCTAGAGAAAGACAAATACCATATGGTTTCACTCATGGAATTTAAGAGAGCAGACAAATGAATAAAGAAAAAAGGAGACAAACAAAAAACCTCTTAACCATAGAGAACAAAGTGGTGGTTACCACAGGGAAGGTGGGCAGGGGGATGGGTGAAAGAGGTGAAGGGGATTAGGAGTACACTTATTGGGATGAACACTGAGTAATGTATAGGTATGTTGGATCATTATATTGTATACTTAAAACGAATACAACACGGTATATTAATTATACTGGAATTAAAATACAAACTAAATAAATAATATTTTAAAGGGAAAAAAATCATTGGAGAGACTCATTTGTCCTGCAGGAGTCAAATATAAAGGAGTAATGGAGAATACCTGAATTGAGACCCGCCCCCTATGGACCCCTGGCTCAGTGGAGCTAGAGCCTTTGTACCTAGTAAAGAGTAGAAGAGCTGGGGCACCTGGGTGGCTCGGCGGGTTGAGCATCTGACTCTTGATTTCAGCTCAGGTTGTGAGATCGAGCCCAGTGTCGTGCTCTGCGCTGATGGTGTGGAGCCTTCTTGAGTGTCTGTCTGTCTCTCTCTCTCTCTCCCCTTCTCTCTGCACCCTCTACTCACTCTCGCTCTCTCTCTTTCTCAAAATATATAAATATTTTTTTAAAAAGTAATAGGGCTGTTCTCGTGGGACTCTTTGGCCTCTTGATAATTACAAGTGAATTTGGGGACTAAATATTTTGACACTAGATCATGTCACTAGTCATGTGAGTACACATGAGACTGAGTCCATGATGGGACAGCAGATGAGGGACTTGGCATCGGCTATGAGAACACACTACAGTGGGACTTGGATGGAAGCTGGAAGACCAGCTTCAGATACTTACCTTCCTTCCTAATGCCCCCAAAATCAGTCTTCAGCGCACAGCTCCCTCACATATGGGCTGAGGGTGGGGCTCGCTCTTCCTTTATTCTTCTCATGTACATTCTTGACATTCCAAGTCCTCAGCTCTACCTAGTCCCAGGCTGACCGTTCCAATTTCACGGGGGGGGGGGGCGGAGGGGGGCACATCTCTCAGCAACTCATCTAGACTCAGGGTTCCTGGGGGAATCAGAGGAGATCATTCACTCGTCCTCTCTACAGATGGTAAGTAGTTGTTAAAAAACACCATTGCGAGAAAGACTGTGAGAGACGCAGTGATAATCAGCTGGGCTGTTCCCCTCAGGGACCCAGGCAATGTACAGAGCAAGACAAGCCTATAGTCCAAGATGAAAGTCGTAAGTCCAAGAGAGGCTGTGCTGGGGGAGCCCAAAGAGAAGAAGGAATATTCCAGAAGGAGGTATTAAGAAAGGCTCCAGGGGACGCCTAGGTGGGTCAGTCGGTTCAGCGTCCAACTTTGACTCAGGTCATGATCTCACAGTTAGTGAGTTGAAGCCTCGAATCAGGCTCTATGCTGACCGCTCAGAGCCTGGAGCCTGCTTCAGATTCTGTGTCTCCCTCTCTCTCTGCCCCTCCCCTGCTCACGCGCTCTCTCTCTTTCAAGTAAATAAACATTGAAAGAAAGAAAGAAAGAAAGAAAGAAAGAAAGAAAGAAAGAAAGAAAGAAAGAGAGAGAGAGAGAAAGAGAGGGAGAAAGGCTCCAAAATAAGAGCTGTTGTTTGTGAGCTGAATGTCCAGGATTAAAATGAAAGCACTTTGGAAACAAAATTACTACAAAACATTGGGTATAGGTTCTAAATAATAACTCATTTATGGAATGCTCTATGTGTCAAAGTAATGCTTAACTCTTAGGCACGTTTCAAACAAATAGTAGATAACATTTTTCAAGTATGAGGTGCTAGATACTATATGCTTTACACTTGAGAACTTCTGTCACCTGAGCCAAAACCCTAGGAGGTAAGGTCTAGTCTTGTCTACCTGTTACGCAGGAGGAAACTGAGGCACCGAGAGGTTGGGTTTCTTGCTCAAGGTCTCACACACACACACACACACACACACACACACACAATGGTAGAGCCAGAATTTTAAACTCAGGCGGTCAGTATTCAAATCCTTTGCCTCTCAGACAAAGGAACAAAAAATCATAAAAAGTGACTTCTTAGAGAGTTCACTCCCCTCGGGACTGTGATTTTGAGAGAAATCAGTTTTGGATCCCCATGAATTTCAGCACGACCTTTCTGGGAACTCTCATCTCAGACTAAGAAAGAAGGTACAGGAATGAAACCTACCTAATCCGTACGACCGAAGTAAACCCAGGGTAATTTCCGCTACCGCCAGTAGATGGCAGAAAGTGACAGGAAAACGTCTGGAAACCACAGCGGGACGCCCAGCCAGCTCCCACCTGGCACCACAAAACGTATTTTGCATACAATACAGTTTAAAGTAACAAAGCCTTCCTCGCCAAGGGCTAGCTCCGCAGTGGAAACCGTGTTTGAAAGTCTCCAGTCACCTTGGCCTGGTGAGGGAAGGAGGAACCACCCCAGCAGTACAGGCAAGACATTTCCTCTATAAAGCTGTCGTCCAGCTCCGGCCAGTGCTGACCAAGCCACTACTGGCCCTGTCCCCAGCCTCTTTCTGCTGCAGGAAATCTTGGGGCTGCGTAAGTGGTAAGTCTGGAAAGTACTTGGCAACCTATGAAGAGCTCTACCCTGGTTAACACAAAAGTCAGCAGTGTATTCCTTCAACAAAGGTGTGTTAAGCGTCTATTGTGTGCCTGGCTCTGGGCTCAACCCAAAGCTTACCTCAGCTGTTTACCTCTTCCTGTTTCCCCAGCAGCACGCCCGAAGCAAAACGAGCTAGGAAAGAAGTGAGTTCTGTGAATTCCTTTCTCGCCCTGAAATGAGGGGAAACCAAAGGTCTACTTTAAAAGATTTAAAACAAAACACCTGACAATCTGATTGTCATCTTAGATAATAAAGCACCTCTCTAAGTATTAAAGAAAACTCAGAAGCTATAAAGGACAAGATATTATCATATTTGATTACATAAAAACTTCAATCTGCTCAATTACAAAAAGCAACTTTAAAAAATCAAAAGAATAGTAGGGGCGCCTGGGTGGCTCAGTCAGTTAAGCGTCCAACTTTGGCTCAGGTCATGATCTTACGGTTCGTGGGTTTAAGCCCCGCATCAAGCTCTGTGCTGACAGCTCACAGCCTGGAGTCTGCTTCAGATTCTGTGTCTCCCTCTCTCTGGGCCCTTCTGCTCGCACTCAGTCTCTCTCTCTCTCTCTCTCTCTCTCTCTCAAAAATAAACATTAAAAAAAAAGAAAGAAAAGAAGAAACAACTGCAGGGCATATGACAAAGGACAAACATTCTTAAAAAAAATATTCCAAGAAACCTTATAAATCAAAAAAATTTCTATATCCATAAATCTTAGAAATCAAAAAGATGGGCAAAGGACATGAACGGGCAGCTCAGGTTAAAAAAAAAAAAGAGCCAGTGTAAATAAAACATTGGAAATTGGGTCAATTTCCGTGCAATTAAATAAATGCACATTTAAATAGCTTCGTTTTCACCCCAGGAATGGGACTACAGCCGTCTCCTGAACACACTGATGAGTGTAAAGTTGCAAAACTTTTTAAAGAGTGATTTGATAACATTCAGAAATGTTTGCATTTCCTTCATCCAGACATTGCCTCCTCTGCTTTCCTCACTCTCTGGTGCGCGTACCCAGTCCCGTGTCTTTAGGCCATGTATGTCCTCTCCGTCCATGACGCCTAAATGCGGACTCCAGCACTGACCACTGTACTGCGGGCTCCTTTCTGACCATCTCCCCTGGATGTGTAATAGACACAGACCACCTCAGTCCACACTGGGACTCTTCTTCCCTTCCCCTAGCCCCTCAGGCTTGTCCCTCCTGTCCCCCTTCTCCCCCCCCCCCACCTCTTAGTAAACGGCCCTACCACTTAGCACTTAAAGCAAGTCCCTAAACCTAGAAGTCCTCCTTGATATTCTTGTCCCTCCTCGAACATGTCAGAATCATTTTCATCTCAGATAGGGCCTTTGCATTTACGGTTCTGTAATGTTCCCTCACCCGTTGTACCACGGGAAGCACAGAGGTTCAGCTCACCAGTCAGGTCTCTCATTAGAAAAGCCTTTCCTGACCACTCTCTCTGCAA
Source organism: Paguma larvata (assembly GCA_030068075.1). Classification (NCBI taxonomy): domain Eukaryota; kingdom Metazoa; phylum Chordata; class Mammalia; order Carnivora; family Viverridae; genus Paguma; species Paguma larvata. The sequence goes on from CM057840.1 coordinate 15,137,639, forward strand.
TCACAACTCTATCAATCTCCATTGCCTCCCTCTGCTTTATTATTCTTGGCATACATCACTACCTGATAAATATCATGATATATACCGGCCTGTTTATCATTTATCCGCTAGCATGTAATATCTTTGAGACAGGATCTATATATCTGTCTTCAGCAGTGTTCTGACTGCCTAGAACATTTCCTGGCACGTAGCAAGCTCTCAAAACTAGGCACAGAATAAATGAGTCTGGGACTTTACCTTATAGATGCTCATTGCAGAAATAGAGATACATAAAGTGATGAATCATGGGAATCTACTCCCGAAGCCAAGAGCACATTGGATATGCTGTATGTTAGCTAACTTGACAATGAATCATATTTAGAGAAATAACGATAACTATTAAAAAAGAAAGAATAAATATATATACACAATTCAAGGTGCCTTAATAGGGACTAGTTAAATGAATTATAATAGGGGCACCAAAGTGGCTCAGTTAGCTGAGCCTGTATTGGGCTCAGTGCTAAGCATGGAGCCTGCTTAGGATCCTCTCTCTCTCTGCCTCTATCCCTCTCCCCAATTCACACTCTCTCTCTCTATTTTTTTAAAAGTTAAAAAAAGAATTATAATAATTTTAAAAATCGCTCAATTTCCTCATATTGAAAAAATAGAATGGACAAAAATACCTTCCTCATATGGTTTTTGTGAGAAAAAATTTAAATGATACCATGTCATTGGGACATAGACACAGTTAATGAATGCTAGTTGCTGACAGCTGGTCACTGCTTCGCAGTCATTAAAAAAAAGAAAAGTAGCTAAATCAAATGTACCACCATGGAAGATGTCTGTAACGTACTGTTAAATTTCTTTTGTTGCTATTCATTTATTTTTGAGAGAGAGAAAGAGAGAGCAGTGGAGAGGGACAGAGAGAGTGAGACAGAGAGACAGAGAGAACTGCAAGCAGGCTCCACGCTCAGCACAGAACCAGATGCGGGGCTTGATCCCACAAACCATGAGATCATGACCTGAACGAAAATCAAGAGTTGGATGCTTAACTGACTGAGCCACCCAGGTGCCTCAACACAGCGTTCATTTCTTTTTAAAAGTAAGGTTGCAAAGCAATATGAGTACTATACTTTTTAGAACAAGGCTCAAAAAACTTCTGGGAAAACACCCCAAATGGATGATGACCAGGGTAACTACCCACGGCAAATGAAGTTCCTGAGCAAAGCCCAGGAAAGACAGAAAGAATCAGACAGACCAGGCATGTTCCTTTTTTATTTAAACATACTTCTGTCCTGTCTGAATGTCTTGCAAAACATATTTTACGACTTCTGCTTTTATTTACTACACTTCACTACTTTTATACTTCGTGCGCGCGTGTGCGTGTGCGTGTGTGTGTGTGTGTGTATTAACTTTGGAAGAAGAGCGGTACACGGACACCAGAGCAGCCAGACTTTTCTCAGACTCTCAGAGAACTACTCTGTTTTTAGGCTGCCAAAGGGAAGTGTGCTGAGGTTCCAGAAAGCTGCATTCAAGCTATTAAAAGAATTTTTGCCCCAGCTCGCTTTGAGTTTTCATAGATGAAGTCTGACACTACACGAAGCCTTTGGGACAAACTACTCAAGTGGTTCTACTCAAGTCTGGTGAGAAAATTCTAATTGTTAGATTTGAATTCATAAGCAAGCTCACAGGATGGCTAAAAGGGTTGAATGAATTAACAAATTTAAAAGACAGAGCCTCGTACATAGTGAGTGTACTTTAAATACCAGCTGTGTTGGAATCTGAGGCAGGAAAGAATATTTTTAAGGACGGGGGAGAGTTATTAAATTGCATTTGATTCGCTGTTTGCCGTCCTTCATTGAACAAATGTTTATTGAATATCTACTATGCGCAAGGCACTGGGCCAGGTATAGGACAGAGCAGGGTCAGACAGACTTCATCTTTATCAAGAGAATTCTTCCTTTAGACATGATACAGCCACAGGGCTTCCAGGGTTAGCCAGGACCTAGGCAGCCTCCTTATTCAGGTTATCATGCTTACCTGCAGGGCTGTACTTTTGGTCTATGATTAAACAAAGTCATGGAACGTAACGACTATCTTCAAGTTTGGAAGTTGAACTAGATCACAAGGGCCTCCTTGAGCAATGCAACAGTATGAGAATAGTCCCTAAACAGCAGTATTCCAGAAGGCAAATGCGAATGAAATAACATCCCTCACAAGGTCGGCAGTTTTATCACGCCATTTATGTAGGAGAAATGGCAATGACAACGGCTCTGAGGAAAAAAGTCCATACTTTTGGTGCAAAGTAACCCATTCCCTAAGATAGGACTTCGCTATTAGGTAAAATAAAAACGCATGTTGCTACACTCATATGCAGGAGTCAAGGATCCACGAGCCCTTCTGGAACATTCCCTACTTGAAAGGAACACACGACCCAAGCAGCAGTGAAGGGAGGAGGCACACATGGGGGAAGGCAGATTGGGATGGAATTTCAACATAATCTCTCTGAGGAGCTTCCCGGGGCCACGCTTGGGCTCTCCCAGAAAGAGCTCAGTCTGTACAGAAGGTGTACACAGTGGTGATTGTCTGCCTACCTGGGTTTGTTGTGTTGGCCCTCCATCCATTCACTTCACAAGGATTTCTTTTGAATCACTGTCATTCACCTTTTTTACTCCTCTCATGGAGAACAATCCAGTCTTATACCTAGAGTGCATTTTCTCAAAGCCATCTGTAGACGTTGGGAACAAAACAAGTAGATTTGGGAGGAACAAACTGACGTAACTCCCTGGAACTACAGAAAACATTCTAGAGCTCTGCTCTACAATACCCTGTGCTCCAGCAAGGCACCGAACAGAGGACACGGCAGCAGCATGGCTGACCATGCCATCAATATTTGTAGAAGAGAACTGAGCACAACCAACTAGAAAGCCATTGGAACCTATGATTCTGGGACGGCTTCTGTGGAAACAAGAAACAGACAGGAAAAAGATGGCTCTGGGTTGCCTATTTTTCATGACTCTTCAGGACTAAACAAATCTCATCAGCTGTCACTCCTCACGGAGTGCCCTTTCTACCTTTGCACCGAAGTAAACCAGATCTTGGAGAAAACTGGTTTTATTTTAACTCTTCCCCTCCTTTTTACGGTCGGAATGTCGGTAACACCCTAAGTTCATATTACTTCCTGTAAGAAGTTGCCCCCAAAGACACAGGGTAAAAGTTTGTGGTTGCTTAAAACTCAACAAGAAGAAAACCAACGACTTGATTAAAAGTTCTGCTCTGATTAGATGCATACCTTCACCTGCAGCATAGAAGATAAACAGACGGCAAGTACACACATGAAAAAATACTTCATATCATATGTGACCAGGGAAATATAAATTAAAACAACGAGATACCGCTACAGACTCATCGGAACGGCCAAAATCCAGACACTGATGACATCAAATGCGGACAACCATGTGCAGCAAGGGGATCCCTCATCCATTGCTGGTGGAAATGCAAAAGGATGGAGCTGCTTCGGAGGTCAGCCTTACAGTTTTTACAAAACTCAACATGCCCTTACCATATGGTCCAGCAATCATATTCCTTGGCATTGACCCAAGGAGTTGAAAACTTATGTCCACACAAAAACCTGCACACAGGTTCACAGTGGCTTTATTCATAATTGCCAAAACCTGAAAGGGACAAACATGTCTTTCGGTGGATGAGTAGATACAGTGTGGTACGTCCATCGAGTGGAATATTATTCGGTGCTAACAAGAAATGAGCTACTAATCCCTGAAAAGACATGAAGGAATCTTAAATGCATATAACTAAGTGAAAAAAGCCAACCTGAAAAGGCTACACACTGTATGATTCCAACTACATGACATTCTGGAAAAGACAAAAGCTATAGAGACAGGAAAAGGATCAGCACTTGTCAGAGATTACAGAGGAAGGAAGGGATGAATCTGTGGAACCCTGAAAATTCTTAGGGCAGTGAAACTATTCTCTATCTTACTGTCATGATGAATACATGTCATTATACATTTGTCCAAACCCACTGAATGTTCAAGACCAAGAGTGAATCCTAACACAAACTTTGAGCTGTGGGGAGTCATGATGTGTCGATGTAGATTCATCAGTTATAACAAATGTGCCACTCTGGTGAGGGATGCTGATGGCAGGAGAGGCTAGGGAGGGGAGTATGTATGTGGGAACACTCTTCCCACAAGACCTTCCATTCAATTTTTCTAAGGAAATAAGATCTATTATTTTAAAAAGTTGTGGTTGGTGAAGGCAACCCAGGGAAAAGAGAATGGGCACAAGGCTTTGGCTGTCTCTTTAGATATTAAAGAACATTTTAAAAACCAAACCCGCTGTTCATTTGCAGGAAAGTACGCCCAGCTCCCAAAATTCCTCAGAAACACTTCTGTCTAGTTCCATCCAGATGTCTTACTTATTACTAATTCTAAAATTAAGTACAGAGTTTTGGGAGTGAGAATGATATTTCTGTTCATTTTTTAAACAAGATATTTGAATATTCCTCTTCTCTATAAACCACAAATGTTTCAAACTTAAATCTTGAGTTAAAAGATAAACTACCCCCCCTCAAAAGCATCCCAAGGATTTCCATTTAAAATCAGCGATTCCTGTACTTAGCCTTCATTCTTTTGAATTTTCCTGATAGGGTTGTACATCTTTTCTGGTCCTACCCTCAGCTCCAGTCTCCCCCAGCCATTGATATATGCCTTAGCAGGCAGTTCTTTCTAAGGGCAGATCAGGCAGGAAAATCTTCCATCGATTCAACAGGAAACTGGTGAATTCATGTCCTGTCTCCTTCTTTGACCATCAGTCTCCCCCACTTCCATCATGGAAAATCCAGAATAGTTGTGGGAAGAGATAGAAAATTTCCCCTGAATGCTTCAAGGGAAAACTATGGGGAAGCTTAGAAGCAACTCATATTAACAGGTAGTCATTCTGAAATCTGGCTTGACTCAACCTTTGGAAAGAATAAAGGGTCACCAGCAGAGATAGTCACTCAGTATTCTGCTCATCTTGTGCTTTCGCTGAGACATGTAAGAAGTATGAGCATAAATTTAAATCTTAAGACTTAAACTTTGTAAGAAACTCGTGTCAATTGTGTTCAATTTACTAACAGTAGTTGAGTACCATTTTAACAAATGCCCAGTGCTGTTGCCGAAGTGCTGTCAAGGTAACAATGAATTTAAACCAAAAACAATTTTTGCCCTATGGGTACCAAGAAGGTCCAGCCCACTGTTCTGAGAAGTATTCTCTCCCAGGGGAAATCATCATAGAAACAATTTAGAAAATTTTCCACAATTGAAGGACACAAGTCTTCCAGATGGAGAGCCCTCAGGGTACATAGGACAATGGAAGAAAATAAATGAACACAAAGCATATCCTGGTAAACTTTCAGAATATTGGGGACAATGGGAAGATCCTAAAAGTTTCTAGAAATTGAGAAAAACAGAGTATGTTCTTAGTTAAAAAGATTAGAAATAAATTTATCATTGTAGGACAGTGGTGCAATCCTTCAACATTCTGAGGGAAAAAATATTTCCAACCCAGAATTCTCTACCCAGACAAACTACCAAACAGATATGACATATTTAGACCTTTAAGGTCTCAAAATTTTCCTTCCATGTACTTTTCTCAGGAAGTTTCTAATCAGTGAAAAGGAAAATGGATGAAGAGGGGGAATCTAACTCAAGAGAGACACAAAAGGAATCCCCAAGATACTGGCAAAAAAAATTCCAGATGACAACTCTGCCCCAGCCTAGAAGGCAGCAGGTCAGAAAGCTCTCAGAGAGCCAGAAATGGCCAGAATTCCTGGTGTGTTTGAAGATAACTGGAAGATAAATTGGAAGGATAAATTAGTGATAATAGAATAATAGAATAATAATAATAGAATAGTAATAATAGATAATAGAATAGAAAACTAAGCAAATGAAAACATGAGGTAATTATTAACTCCAGGAAAACAAAAAGTTGCATAAGATAAGAAATATAATCATGATATACATATAGCTCACATGTAAATAACATTCATATAGTCAAAATAATGTAAATACTGGATATGGATCTAACAGAAAGTATAATTTAACTATACTAGGAGGAAGCAGGTGGGTGGACAGAAAATAATATGTATATTATATATGTGGAGGTGGACAGTTTTCCATAGTGAGAATTCATCTGATAATACCTAAAACTGAAAAACTAAATAGATGAAAATAAACAAGAAAAGTCCAAGCTAGTTGGAAGTTTTGTTTCTAGGGAATGCTAAATATAGATAGGAGTGGACAAGGCATTAGTGGTTTTTATCATAAGCTTTGCAGAACCATTTGACTCTTAAGCTATGTGCATGCATATCTTTGAGTAAAAAAAAATTTAACGTAAAGATACATTATCTTAAAGAGAAGTCTCCATCTTTTGTGGCCTAGAACAACTTCTATAGTTTTAGAAAGACCATACCAAGTAGCAGTTGAAGCATGAGCTTTGAGTCAGACATACTTGGGCTCAAATCCTGGAGTAGCCAGCTATTGATTGTGACCTTAGGAAAGCTAACATTTATTTAGCCACAATTTCCTCATATGTTAAATGAGGATTATAGTAATAATAAGGCCTATCTCACCCAGTATTGTAAAGATAAAATAAACTAAATGAAAAGCACATAAAAAGCATTCAATAAATGGTAGCTATAATTATTATCATCTATAGGGAAGTAGGTAAATAAATAGAGGAGATATAATAGTGGAAATAGATGAAGTCCTAGCTACACAGTTGTCTGTCTGAGTCTCTGAAGCCTACTACCCTCATAATTCAGCACCTAGTACCTTGCCTGGCACAGAGGAGTAGCTCAATGAAAATTTACAGAACCAATAAATGAATGGATGAATACATACATGTATACCTCTTAGCCCCAACCCTCTCTGGATATTCTGGAATCAATTCATCCCCAGGGAGAGAGAATGCAATGAACCCTAAAGTCATAGACTTAGTACCAAGAGCAGAGCTTGTTAATTGCCAACAAACAATGCATCATTCATTTCTTAATATTTGAATTCCTAGTTTTAGCCAGGTACGTGGCTGCCTGGACTACGTTTCTCTCCTGTTGGCACTTCTTATGTTCTACTATTAGGACTTCTTCCAACATTGCTTCTCTAGCTGTTTGGTTTTCTTTCCCTGGCATCCCCCAAAAGCAAACTCATCTCAGCATCTAGTGGGTCTTGTTTTGACACGGCACCTCTGACTGTCAAGGCCAGTTGTGATGGGGCCAATTTATTGGGAAGATGAACAATTCCAGGTGACGTAGACATCTGACTGATGCCATTGAGCCAAGTGCCGACGCCTATCCCAACAACTGTTGGAATGTCGTTTGGAAGTTTATGACTAAATACGGTAATCCAGGTGATTTTGACCCAAAGTAGAACTAAATGATCTAATTCCTTGGTTCTTTTACTAGTTTATTTATCTAATGAAAAAGATCTTCCTTTCTCGAATTTATCTTAAAATAAGCTACTTGTCAAGGAAGGTTTCAAGGATTTCCCTTTCTCACGTGGTGAAAATACTAAGATTCAAAGTTGTGGGCCATCTCAGCTACCTACCTACCCATGCCTCCAGTATTTTTCAAAATATTCATAATGGTAGAACTAATGATACTGATAAGAATATCAAACAGATAGTATCCCCATGGGAAAGTGAAAAATAAGACATGATTCTAGGTAGGAAAATCTCTTTTGATAAAACTTTCCACGACAAACCAAAAGACAGAAGCCATAAAAAGCTGCCAGACTCTTCTATCTCATTAACTAGATTCCCCTTTCAAAGAATTGATCCTATTTAAAGAAAACACTTTTTCTTCCCCACTGTATTTGTTTGCTAGAGCTGCCATAATAAAGTACCACAGACTGGGTAGCTTAAACAACGAAGCCTATTTTCTCATAGTTCTGAAGGCTATGAGTCCAAGATCAAGATGTTGGTGAGGTTGTTACTTCTGGGGCTTCTCTCCTCAGCCTGCAGATAGATATCTGCTTTCTGTGTCCTCACATGGTATTTCCTCATTCCCCTCACATTCTTGGTGTTAACTTTGTGTGTCAATATGTCCTCTTCTTTTAAAAAAAAATGTTTATTTACTCATTCTGAGAGAGAACATGAGCAGCGGTGGGGGGGGCAAGGGACAGAGAGAGAGAGGGTGAGAGAGGGAGAATCTCAAGCAGGCTCCAAGCTCAGCATGGAGTCCAATGTGGGGCTCAATCTCATGACTGGGAGATCATGACTTGAGCCGAAATCAAGAGCCACACACTTAACCGACTGAGCCAACCAGGTGTCCCAAAATTTCTTCTTCTTAAAAGGACTCCAATCACAAAAGATCAGAGCCCATCCCAACAGCCTAATATTTAACCTAATTGCTCCTTGAAAGGTTCTATCTCTGAAAAGAGTCATGTTCTGAGGTATAAGAATACTTGGGGGTTAGGACTTCAACATACGAATTTGAGAGAGGACACAGTTCAGTCCAAGACACTCACTTTTCCCCATGAAACAAATAACCAGGATACATCAGCATATGAACAATGAAGAAGATTGTTTTCCTCACGGGAAGCAGAGAGAAAACTTTGAGCGTTAGATTGTGCAAACTTGAAGTCTGTGTGACAAATGTTAAGAAGTGACATGCCCAGAGCATTAGATGCCTGAAAAGGAGAAAATCATGCGAGAAAGGGATGATATGTAACCAAATTCTGGAAAGTAAGAATTGGAACATAAGGTTTTAGGCAACGGGTGGAAAATTCAAATGTTTATGAGCTACAGGGAGGCAACGTAAACAGATCAAGCTAAGAAGTTATGGAGGGACACACAGACACATTCGGAGCGTGCTGGAAACAGTGGCGGGGTGTGCCTCAAGTAGCAAGGCTGTGCTCTCTCTCAATGGGAAAGGAGACTGAACGGTACCCATTCTTACAAGATTTTGATTTTCTTCCAAAGAAGCCAAAATCCAGATTTTTATGTTCACTCTGCAGATATGTAAATGATATCTTAAAAGTAAAAAAAAAAAATTATTTAAGCCAGTCAAAACTCATTTGTTGACCAAATCTGGATCACAAATCATGAGTTGTGATCTAGCTCTAGCCGCTCCTGAGCTAGACGGTAACACGAGGGAAGGAAACAAATCTTCATACGGTACACACCCAGCACTGCTTTAGGTACCGAACTTAATTTATTTTAATTAAGCCTCACAATCCTAAGGAGAAGGCATTATTATCCCTTATTCTAAGGAATGAGAACACTGAGGCTCGGGAAGTCTGGAGCACACCCAAGGTTACCCGGTTGGTCACAGGCAGAGCCAGATGCGAACCCAGGGTGTATTGGCTACAAGCCCATGCGCTTCCACGTCCCCCCTCCATCTTCTGAATTCACTCTTCTCAACCCTCGCTGGCACGTGGAAATCACCCAGAGACCTTTTCCCATTCTCCGTGCCCGGATCACACCCAGGCCAGTTAAAACAGATCTTTGGGGGGGGGGAGGGGCAGGCATTAATATGTTTTTAGACACACCCCTGGTGACTCCAGCGGAACCCAGAACCATGGTCTAGCATCACCTGGAATCCTGCTGGACACGCGGAGCCCAAGGCCCTACCCCAAACCGACTACATCGGTAGTAGGTTTAACAAGACCTCCAGGGGATGGTGGGGAATGAGGAATTGAGTCAGATAGCCAGGGTGGTCAGATATTGAGAATGGCTAACCCACTCTTGTTCAAACTGCACCAGAAAAAGACGAGACACAGGAGTCCAAAGGTCGAGACCTGGTTGGAGAAAGAATGCAGAGAAGCCTGGCTAACATTCCAAGAGAGACCATCTGCCTTCCAGCTTCAGACTCTTGAGATTAAGAGAGCAGAGCAATCGACATCGGTCAAGGCTCAACTGAAGGTGGACCCGACTTCAGACAAACAGCAGGCATTCCACAAACATCCCCTGGACACTCTTGTCTGGGCCAGCCGCTAAGTCATCTGGGAGGTGAGAGAAAGGAGAGAGGGACGAGACGGTGTGTCCCAGCAGGCAGTGTGGCCCAATTCCGCAGGCCCTCAACCCTGCTGTTTCCCACGTTAATGGCGAGTTCATGGGAAATCCTGGAGAAAAATCCGAGTCTGCTGTTCTCTCATGTACAAGGCTGGCCCACAGGGCCCAGCGCCTGTTCTTTCCTCCCCTCCAACAAACCGTCCTCTCCACCCTCCGGGTCAGAGACATCGAGGCCTGGCTCTGGACGCTGGGGCGCGCACTGTGTGTTTGTACGGCTCTTTAGTTTTCTGCGTGATTATCCTCGGTTCCTACAACCAAGGTCTTTGCCGCTGCTGTCGTTGTGTTGTCAGGTTTCCCTTTGATGCCTAAATTGATACTAATGGGAAACCCTCTCGGCGCTTCGCTGACTTTTCTTTCTGCTCAGTTTCTCCCAGTCGAGTGTTCCTCCGTCCACGCTGTGCGCTCACCTGTCAGCCCTTTCTTGGATCCATTTTAAAAGAAGCCTGAACATCTTTCACACGCTTGGCCACTCTAGAGCAGGGTAGTTCAAAGGCGGGTGGGTGTAGGAAAGGAAATTGTCCCGAAATCTGCAAGATTAGCCATCTGGGCGCTGTGTGCCAGGAACGGCTGGCCGCAGGCTCCGCCCCTTTTTGTCGCATTGGCTGAGTCTGTGATTCAAACCTGCTAGTGTTTCTTGCTTAATGATCATTCCAGAATAAGCCCAGAATAAGCTTTCCTGATCCCAAATACTCCTCCCCCACCCCCCGTGCCCTGATAGTACCTGAGAATTCAACTTTTTAGAAGTCGTTCTTGTAGGGTGGTTTTTCTGTCCTTAGATTTGAACCAAAGGAATGAGCTTTGCGAAGGTTTACGTGGGAAAGCAATGATTAGTATCCATCTGGGCTGGGGGACTCTGTGGACAGCCGAGAGCAAGGCGGAGCACGCGACGTTAAAGCCCTGAGGCGGGAGGGAGGGACGGCCGGTGGGGAACCACTGCTTCTTCACGACTTTGCCTGGAGGCAGCTGTGATTTCACAAAAAGAACTTCAGCCACTGCTCACCGTGTCCCCCCATCACCCTGTCAAGGTCATTTCTCAGGGCTTCTTTCCCTCCCGAAGCAGTCAAAACTCAATAAATACTTAGTAAGGGTCTAAAGTTCTGGCCAGAGTACAAAGAGAAAGTGGAACAGAAAAGAAAAAGTGAATTGGTTACTGATCTTTAACACCTTCTAGGTCCAGAGATACAAGCCACCACATAGTACGAACACTCAGATCTTGCCTTGAGGCTTACCCTTTAAGGTAGGAAGAGACAGATACAGGACAGGGAGGGGAGGGTGAACCAACAAATACATATATTTGTTTATATAGTAATACAAATAGTACAATAGTTTGTTATGAGGTTCAAGTAAAACAGTAACTCTCCATATATTCCCCATATGTCTTTTCATACCTTAAGTTATAAGCTCATACACATACATACACATAATGTCAAATACAAAGAAACATGGTAAATTAATAACCTCTCAGTTATTACTGACCCGAATCTGAATCCCATGGTCTAGAGGTGCTGCCAGTCACCTGATTGCCCTAGGAGCCTCAACTCAGAATTGTCTCCTATTCTTTTATAATTGATTCTTCTCCACCTCTTCTATTTTCTCCTTCTTAACCACATGTTAACCATCCAGGACCTGTTCTCTCACATCTCTTCTTTTCCCTTACCTTTGTGTTTTTGTTTCCTTGTTTTGCTCGGTTGCCTTTTATTTTTCGCCTTAGGATTTTTTTTCTTCCACCTGGTCTTCCAAATCATTCATTTGGACTCAACAATGCCTACCAAATTTTCCACTGAGCATCTTTGTTCATAAATCACAGTTTTTAGTTGGAATGTCTTTTTTGCACTATCCTTGAATTTCTTTGAAGTGGTCTCATTTTCTTAAGTCGGCAAGTATCTCCCAGGCTGTTCTACTTTATTTGCATTGTTCTGTTTGACCTTCACCTATTTGGCTGAGGTGCTCCTTGTATGTGTTTTTTCCTTGTCTGCTATTTGGTTCCTCTCCCAGCTGTCGGAATTCCCATGGAGCCTAGGGCCCTAATTGCTCTGAGCCGCCTGCCAGCCCCCAGCTGCTTGGGTCAGGAAGGACAGCTAGGCTTAGAGGTGAGGCCAGTGGAGAAGTGGGATGAAGTCAGGTTGCCATCATCCCCAAACCCTCAAGAAGCTCTGGGAACTGAGTATCGAAATCACACTCCACTGTATTTTCAAGAATCCCAAACTTAGTGTCCATACCCTGGATTCGAATACAATGTTTTCTTTACCATCAGAGTGATCTTAAGCATGTCCTTTAAAACATGGGGTTGCCCTGCCTTGTGTGTGACTTGGGGATTAGCCATACCGCCCCACTTGCCTCTCAGGGTTTGTTATGAGGTTCAAGTAAAACAGTAACTCTCCATTGATATGTCTTTGTGATTGCCGTGATTCCCAATCCTAGCTCTTTCTCTTTCTTTGACTACAATCACAGGGATGGAAGGGGAGAGCACTTGAAAAAATTATGAAATACGTTCCTACAATCCTACAGAGAAATACCTACAAAGAGAACAATCATAACATGTTTTTCAGAGAACTACTGATTGATCTGTTCAGCACAAACTGGAGACGGGGAGAAGGCAGAACAAGGGCGACTGAAAATCACCCCAATGCCTGCTCCCTCCCTACCTGTAAAACAGGGAAGGGGAGGGGGGAAAGGTAAGAGGTGAGGGGGAGAGGCTGTGCTGAAGCACAGCATTGTGGGGATCGGAGAGATGACCCCACTCACCAGTTACCTTTTATATGTGAACTCGAGCAAGCTCTTTTCTCTCTCTGAATCCATTTTCTCATCTGTCGAGTGGGCAAATGGTATACTAGCCTGGCCATGAGGATTTTGTGAGGATAAAGGGAAACTCCCGACATAATAAGTTCTCCATAAAAGGGGTTAAGCTGTATATGTATCTCCTTTTTCGGGCTATTCTCTCTACATTTGTTTAACTTTACAAACAGACTGTTCCTCGGTGTTATAATTTACAACCCCCCAACCCATTAGCTTTAGAGGGGAGAATCCCGTTCTCGAGTTCCAAAATGACAGCCCTTCTTTTCCTCCGTCAAGAATAAAAATAAAGTGAAATTAACATTCCCATCAGCTGAACACAGCCCCCGGGGAGCTGGCAACTGTCACTACGTCATCGTGGGGACACATTGACAAGCAGGGACACAGAGTGTCCTGGTACAAGACTGTCTGTCTAATTATAGAATCTTTAATTCACTGGCCTATTTTGGCAGGGCTGGCCCCCAACACAGATTCATGCAGATAAATAAAGCTTTTGCATCTTAGCACTTGGCTTGACAGCCAACAAGGCTTATTGAACACCTGCTCAGTGCTAAGCACCAGGCATTAGGGGGAATCAAAAGAAATTAAAGAGGTGGTCCCTGCCCTTGAAGAGCTTATGGTCTTCACGATCAAGATGCTTCGACATTCTTGCCTTAAATATATATATTATATATATTTATTCACGCAATCTGGATTTTGCACAGCCTTAGTTTTAAAAAAAACCTCAGATTTTATGTTATTCGACCCTCTTTTTTATTTTTTTAAATTTTTTTAATATTTATTTATTTTTGAGAAAGAGAGAGACAAAGTGTGAGTGGGGAAGGGGCAGAGAGGGAGACACAGAACCTGAAACAGGCTCCAGGCTCGGAGCTGTCAGCACAGAGCCTGATGTGGGGCTCGAACTCAAAAACTGCGAGATCATGAATTGAGTCAAAGTTGGGTGCTAAACCGACTCAGCCACCCAGGCGCCCTAACTGTGTTTATTCCATAGTTTCGGTAACTGTGAGGCCTGCAGTTTGCGTGACTTGTTCATGCAAAAATTATATTATTTAAGGGAATACAATAATTACATGGTGGTCTCCAAGCACAGATTTGATGGAGTCCTTGCAAAACGTATTTTCTTCCTTTGAGTGATTCGGGCATGCTGAATGGGGTGAGTGACCCAGTTTTCATCACATCTTTTTCTCCCTCTGCACCAACACGCAGATACAGAAGAAAACTGGCTTCAATGAAATCAGGGAAGGTTCCAAGGGAAAAGGACAAAGGGAACAGCAGTGGGGGCACCGTACGGGCCACTGAGGCCTCCATCAGCAACCTGGCCGTCCCATCCTTCCCCTCTCATGAAGGAGCTTCATCTTAGATCCTTGAAGGACCATCTCTGAAAGAGCAGGTAGAAGGCAAGCTCCCTGAACTGGGGTCTATCTTAGTGATTCTTGACTCAGAAGTTAGAAAAAGATAACAACAATCGTTTTTAGTTTATTCGTTTAATTTTTTTTTTTTGAGAGGTAGAGAGAGTGGGAGGGAAAGAGAGAATCATAAGCAGTGTCCATGTCATCATCACAGAGTCAGATGCGGGGCTCCAACCCACGAACCTGGAGACCATGACTGGAGCTGAAACCAAGAGTTGGACGCTCAACCTACTGAGCCACCCGGGCGCCCCAGGTAACAGCAGTTTTCTTTCAGAAAGTCATCAAAGGCCTTCGAATGGTTTTATTTTATTTAATCCACACACCCACACCCACATTGACTCCCCAGGCTTACGAGTCTCCACACACACGCCTCTCCCTTGGACTAAAATTAAATAAACGAAGCAATGAATGATCCCTGCAGTCAGGCGTACGTGGGCTCCCTATGTCTGTTTCCACCCTAACTAGTTCTGTACATTTAGACACATTACTTGAATCACTGCAAGCTGGAATCACGATTTTCCCCCTGGGGACGTTGCCAGGCAAAGTCAAGGGCCTGGCAAGAGGCAACACCCAGGGAATGGCAGTCCTTCTTGTCTGTTCACATCTGGAACCGGTTCTCCCAGAGATCTTCCCTGTTGTGACCGCTTTTGAGAGAGGCAGTTTCAGTTCTGGGCTCCTTAATAGAAGCATACAGAGAAGCTCCAAGAAGCCTCTGGAGACAAGGGCTGCAGAAGCCACTTGAGTTCAACCTTCCACGCAGAATCACAGCCCCGGACGGCACTCATTCAACACCTGGGCTTTTCCAGACACACAAACTTGGGCAAGTACTACAGGTTGAATGTTTGTGTCCACCCCATCTTCCCCCCACATTCATACACTGAAACTTAACCTTCGAAGTGATGATATTAGCAGGTGGGGCCTGTGGGGGTGCTTAGTCATGAGGGTAGAGCCCAGATGATGGGATTAGATCCTTACAAAAGAGACCCCAGACAGCCCCCTGCTGTGTGAACACATGAAAAAATGGCCAGCTATTCAGGAAACAGGCTCTCATGACGTCTTGTCTGCTGATACCTTGACTTTGTACGTCTAGCCTCCAGAACTATGAGAAATAAGTGTTTGTTGTTGAAGCTCCTCAGTCTATGGTCTTTTTGCTATAGTAGCCCAAATACACTGATTACTTTTCAAAGGGGGATTATACCTGTGACTTTATATTAGGAGGTTATCACAACAGTTTAACTTTTTTTTAATGTTTATTTACTCTTGAGAGAGAAAGACAGAGAGAGAGTGTGGGGGAGGCAGGAGGGGGACAGGAAGAGAGAGAGGGAGACACAGAATCTGAAGCAGGCTCCAGGCTCCGAACCGTCAGCACAGAGCCCAACACAGGACTCGAATTCATGAACCTTGAAATCATGACCTGAGCCGAAGTTGGACGCTCCACCGACTGAGCTACCCAGGCGCCCCACCACAGCAGTGAACACAATACAGTGTTCAGAACAGTACCTGGAGCAGGGTGTCTACTAGGCAAGGGCTTGCTCTTAACGCCACGTCTCGGGCTCACCGAGAGAACCGGTGACAGAGGTGAAGCTACACAGCCCTCTCCTGATTCCTTGACCAGTGCTCTTTCCCCGGCCCTGGGACTTGACTTTTCTAGACCGCATATTCCCAGCTGTTTCTCCTAACTTGGAGAAGAATTGGATCTATAGCTACCATTTCATGTAGCAGAGTAAGATTCCAGGTATGACTTCCCCTTTGTCCATGAACCTATGGAGAAATGTTAGCCTAGACTAATCTGAACTGGGATTTAGCCCAGTGATACATATAAGCTTTTTTCCAGGACATGGTCTTTAAAACATTTAGATAGTACCAAGAATTTAAGTGGTATACTGTGGAAGAAAGAGTGCTGGACTAAACCTCGGTTGTCCTTCGGTGATTTTTAGTTTAATCTCAATTTCTAAGTTTTACCCCTTGTCTGCGCAGCTCAGCGGAAGAGTTGTTTTAAGGGACATTCAAGGGACATTCCAAAATTCCTTCTTAAAGTCCTCCAGCTGCTCCCCCATTGCCTTCTGGTTAAAATCCAAAGTCTTTAGCTGGGCCCCCAAAGTCCAGGAAGGTGTGATCTGGCCCTAGCCTTCCTCCCTAGCATCTCCTTTTCGACTCGCCACAACCACCCAGGGCTCCTACCGTCCTGAAGCACTCAGGGTTCCCAAGGCACGCCATGCCTGGCCAAGCCTCCACACCTTTGCATGTGCTATTTCTTTTACCAGGCATGGCCTTTGCCCGCCTTCTAATTAATGCACGCAGGCATGAAAATTCAGATCAGGTCCCACCTTCTCCAGGAAGCCTTCCCACACCACTTCTGTCCGTCATCCCCAACCAGCCTCCTAGGTGCTCTCACTGCACCCTGAGCCCATCTTCGACTCAGCGTTCATGGTAACACATCGTCATGGTCTGTACTTGACCATCTCATCTTCCACACCAAGACCAAGTTCAATACCCAGCAGAAGGCCAGCCTAGAGTATAAGCTCTGAAACCATGTGACAGATGAACCGAATTCCACATCCACAATTTGTTACGCAATCTTGAGGAAGGAGTCAGATAACAGCATCCCTACAAATCCTGGTAGGGCTAACATTTTATGACAAGTTATAGGGTCTTGCATGTTGAAAAGTGAGCCTAGTTTTCCCCACATCACTTACTGATAAAATGAGACTGACCGTGAATTTGAAAGTACTTTAAGGTGACATTTTTAAAGTGCCATATCAATCCATGTTATTTTCATGTAATTATAAAAATGAAAAACAAAAAATTATTTTTGTTTTTATCAGTACCTAGCACATGTTAGATACATGCATTTATTAAGTATTTTTGGAGAGTTAGATTTTTGTTTTCATTTAGTTACAACCACCGTAGAAGTAGAAACTCTCCTAAACTTTTTTGGCAAAGGTGATTAAACAAGTCATCCAGTGACTCAACAAATGACTGGCTGAGAGAAGATTCCAATGTTCATGTTGCACTGCTTTTATTTTAAGCAAGCTTTAAAAAATTACCCCAATCACATTTTTCCAATAACAAACTGTTATTTGACAATAGAAACACATAATAGAAAATACATATATTGGTCTCTACCTGCCCAGGTCCTGACATAGATCTCCTAAAGCCCTCGCGGTTTCCTAGATGATAAGAGCACTAGAAACAGTGCACCTGGGCGGCTGAGTCCGTTAAGTATCCAACTCTTGATTTCAGCTCAGGTCATGATCTCACAGATCATGGGTTCGAATCCCACGTCAGGCTCTGTGCTGACAGTGTGGAGCCCGGTTGGAATTCTCTCTCCCCACTCTCTCTGTCCCTCCTCTGCTCACAAGTGCTTGCTCTCAAAATAAATACATAAACTTAAAAAAAAAAAAAAAAGAGTGCTAGGAGAATCTTTCATTCTAATATTTGATCTTTGATCCTGGTTCCTGACACAGTGTTCCTCAATCTCTCAGGTGAGGTAAAAGTCTTATTTTTGTAGTGAGGTGACTCTTGTCGTTCCTGGATGGGGGCTGGTCACCAGAAAGACCAAGCCAAGATTAGAAACTTGGAATTTGCAGCCCCATTTCCCATTCTCCAGAGAGGGGGGAGGGGCTAGAGATGGAATTCATGATTGATCATGCCTCCTGAGGAAGTCTCCATAAAATCCCAGTAGTAGCGGTTTCGTGGTGCGTCACGGTTGGTGAGCACCTGGAGGTGCCGAGAGAGAGGTGTGCCCGGAGAGAGCACGGAAGCTCCGTGTCCCTTCCCACACACCTTGCCTATGCACTTCTCCCATCTGGATATTCACCTGTACCCTTTATCATATCCTGTGTAGCAAACTGGCAAACGTAAGTAAGGTTTTCCCTGAGTGATTTGAGCCTTTCTAGCAAATTTGGGGGGGAGGTTGGGGGGCCGGGAGTACAAGCGACACCCTGGGCTTGCCATTGGCATCTGAAGTGGGGGGTACGTTGGGGGGCGGGCATCCTTGTTAGACTGAGCCCTTACCCTGATGCTGTCTCCAGATAGTGTTAGAAATGAGTTAAATGGTGGGACACCCAGCTGTCCTCTCGAAATCGTTTGTTGGCGTGGAGAAAAAAAAAAACCCACACATCCTGTGTCAGAAGTGTGAGTTTGGTAGCGGTATGAGCATAAAGGAGAGACACACAAGAGGAAGGGAGACATTCTTTTCCTCTCACAAGCATGAACCTCCTCTATTCCACCCCCATCGCATTGGTCACAAACTATGAAATAAGGTACTTTTATTTACAAGAAATCTTTGACAGAACTCAAGTTTTATGCAGGTAGTGAGAAAGGAATTATAACATCTAACAAACATGGTCAAGTTAGTGTCCTGAAGCCTTCAGAGAGTGGCTAATCACCATGTGCACCAGACACCCCAAGTCTCACAGGAGAGATTATGGATTTCAACCCAGCTTCTCACACCACAAGTGATGGGCATGGCTGCTTTCGGCCTTGGCATTGGTTTGTAAAAACTTGGTCTTGCTGCCTGGCCTCAGAGGCCCCTATATTACTGCAGGATGGTATTGCTGTTTTGGGCCCCTTGTCTTGGCAGAGGGGAACTAGAAGTTCCTTAACTCCTGTTTTCCACCATAAAATTCCAATGAGCTACCTGCTCTCAGTCTCATGTAACTTGAGTTTCCCTCTTCTAGACCAAAGTCAGTACAAACATATTTTTCCTTCTGTATAATAATGGATGGCCATCTAAGACCCTGTTGTGCATTCTGTTCAGTGAAAAAAGTCAGAGAGCAAAAAGACAAACACTGTACTATCTCACTTATGTGTAAAATCTAAAAGACAGAACTCATAAAAACAGAGAACACACTGGCGGTTTCCAGAGGTTGGGGGTGGAGGAAATCGGCAAATGGTCAAAAGGTACAAACTTTCAGTTAGAAGATTAATTCCCTCTGGGGATGTAATGTACAGCATGGTAACAATAGTCAATAATACTATGTTGCAGATTTAAAAGATGTTAAGAGAGAAAGTCTGAAAAATTCTCATCACAAGATGGGGCACTTGGGTGGCTCAGTCGGTTAAGCATCCAACTTTGACTCAGGTCACGATCTCACAGTTCGTGAGTTGGAGCCCCACGTCGGGCTCTGTGCTGACAGCTCAGAGCCTGGAGCCTGCTTCGGATTCTGTGTCTTCTTCTCTCTGCCCCTCCTCTGCTAGCCTCTCTCTCTCTCTCTCTCTCTTTCTCAAAATAAATAAACATTAAAAAAGATTCTCACCACAAGAAAAAAATATGTGTGAAGTGATGGATGTTAATCACACTTATTGTAATTATTTTGCAATATATACATATAAAAATCATTACATTGTATATATTAAGCTTACACAACGTTATATGTCAGTTATATCTCAATAAAACTGGGGGAAAGACCCTATTATAGCTCAAATTGTGTCCCCTCCCAAATCCCTATGCTAAAGCCCTAACCTCCAATGTGAATATATTTGGAGATAAGGCCTTTAAGGAGGTAAATAAGGGTAAATAAGGTCCTAAAGGTGGGGCCACAATCCAACTGGACTAATGTCCTCATAAGAAGAGGAGGAGACACCAGGGCTGTTTGGGCAGAGAGGAGAGGCCATGAGAACACAGCCAAGAAGGTGGATACCTACAAGCCAAGGAGAGGGGCCTCAGGAGAGACTAACCCTGAGGGCACCTCGATCCTGACTTCCAGCCCCCATAACTGTGAAAAATAAATGTCTGTTGTTTACCCCTCCCCCACCCCTAATCTGTGGTACTTTTTTATGGCAGCTTGAGTTGACTGAGACAGACCCCACCAGTGCCCTCATCTCCATCCCTGCCCTATGTGGAGAGTGAAAAATTAGCATGCATATTCATGCAGCACGGCCAGAGGGAAGCCATGAAAACCGTCACTATTTCCAGCGACATGGAGAGGGTTTGAAATCATCTCCATTAGCAGAAGGAAACAACAAAAGGATCTACAAGGTCTTGCAGTTTCGGCGTGAGGAAGAAAGATGGTCAACGGAGTCGGCAGCGTCCAGTGTTTAAATTAACTGAAATGACAAATGAAAAGCCCGTGGTGACATTTAGAGGTGGAAAATAATATTTTTGCACTATATTTCCTTTTGTATTTCCAGTCAGGCTGTAAAGTCTTGGGAAAGACATTTTGGTTTTCCCAAGTATTCACCTCATTCAAAGCAAATTAGTCAGAGAATCCCAACCCGTATAAATCCATCATCACGGGGGCCCTTGCTCGATGAACGCTACTGTGCTGAATCCTGAGATAAATCTTTATGCCAGAAATCCTATTATTTAGAAGTACAATAAAAATAACAATCGGAGATGACATCAGGAAGGTGAGAACATTGTACTGTTCTTCCTTGTGTGTCAGAAGAAGCTAACATCCAGTCATCACTGGCTAAAGCAACAATCCTGGGGCCTGCAAAATATTTGGTTGGCTCCAACATAAATAATCTTCTGTCCTCTGGGAAACATGCTTTTTTCAGTCCATGGCTTCAGAAAGACCGTTGGTGTCAGGGCACACAAACACCTTCTGGAGATGGCGTGGAAATATCATTCAGTGAGTGGAGAACAGATGAGGATGTTTTTACACTTGTGGATTAGTAGACCCTGCTTGGAATATAATGAATGCTTTTGTCAACACGTCCTTCTCAATTCTTAGCCTCTGACTTATTTAAAGACATTACAGAGGGTATCGGCTGGGGGCGGGAGAAGTGCGCAGTTAGGTGGAAGAAATTGGCAAGAGTGCAACACAGATAAAACCGAAGAGATGAGGCGAGACGAGAGGAAACACCTGGAGCACCTGGCAGGAGGTGGTTTAGGCTCCGCGCCTGAAGTAGCTCATTACTGACTCTTCTTCATTGTTGACCTATAATCTGGCTTTTCCTGCTATTACAGATTTCTTTAAAAACAAGTAGGATAAGACCAAATGTTGCCATCTGGTTTTAA
Source organism: Paguma larvata (assembly GCA_030068075.1). Lineage (NCBI taxonomy): Eukaryota > Metazoa > Chordata > Mammalia > Carnivora > Viverridae > Paguma > Paguma larvata. Next base: position 15,158,861 of record CM057840.1, read on the forward strand.
GATCCGCGAGAGTCCTCTAAATTCTCACATGCGGATCCTACTTCAATAATTCACGACGAGCTGAGGTTTTTACTTAAACTGCTCCTCAAAACACCACTTATTAACTGAGAGAACACATAGCAGGGACACATCGTCAGAAACTAGTCTGGGCTACTCGTAACTGACAAATCTAAGAGAAAGCCCTGTAGCCAGGTTTCTCCAGTCTGACTGGGCCCAATGGCTGTATATTGACCTGGAATGGTCAGAGAAAGAAGTAATTTTTAAAATTTTTTAATTTTATTTCATTGTGTTAAACTTTGTTTACCCTCTTAACAAAAGTTTCTTAAAGATTTTAAGTACTCTCTATACCCAGTGTGTAGAGTATGTGTCCAACTCACAATCCCGATATCAAGAGTCCCACACTCTATCAACTGAGCCAGCCAGGCGCCACACCCTGCCCCGCTGAACAAAATTTTAAGTGTACCATACAATATTGTCAACCATAGGTAACGATGTCGTTGAGATCTGTAGAACTTACTCAAGTTGCTTAACTGAAACTTTGTGCCCATGGATTACCAACCCTCAGCTGCCTCTAGAGCCCTTGGTAACCATCATTCTTCTCTTTGATTCTATGAATTTGACTATTTTATAAATGTTTTTAATGTTTATTTTTGAGATTGAGAGACAGAGCAGGAGCAGGGGAGGGGCAGGGATAGAGGAGGACACAGAATTCAAAGCAGGTTCCAGGCTCTGAGCTGTCAGCACGGAGCCCGACGCAGCGATCAAATCCACGAACTGCGAGATTATGACCTGAGCCGAAGTCGGACGCTTCACCCACTGAGCCGCATGGGAGCCCCCGAATTTGACTATTTTAAACACTTCGTATAAGTGGAAACATGTAGTATTTATCTATCTGTGACTGGCTTATTTCACTTGGCATAATGTCCTCAAGGTTCGTCCACATGATTTGGAATATGAATGTCTAGACCAGCGGAATCAAGTAACATTCAATACTGGGCCCAGGGAGACCAGGATCATGCCACAGACATTCCCGAGTGTCACAGATGCTGACTAACCCTTCGTTACAGCGGAGCAACCCCACAGAAGTAGGAAGTTCCACTGACGCACCACGGACCTGGCTTTGGTGAGCCCGTCTCTGGTGCCTTTTGATTTGTCCCTTTTTTTTTTCATTCTCAAAAAGAAAAAATCGATACTTTTGTGACTCTTATCTCTTCCCTCCAATTCAGCTACAGATTTCCGCGGACACTTCAATCCTAATATGTCTGAGATGTGTTTCTTCGGTGACTAAATTAATTAAGCGGACACCTTGTTCTATCAAGAGTGAGAAAAAGGAGCTCTTGGAGATTTTGGTTTCAGATAAATTTGCATCACACTTAACTACGCATAGACCTGAGATGAAATGTGTGCTGATACCACTTTTCCTATTATATTTTCAAGGCATTTTCTTACAAAATATAATCTACATCACAAACAATGGCTATTCATAAACTATCAACTACAATCAGGTCTCCACGCATTCCTGCCTCTCTGTTTCATTGGAACGTTAGTGTACAAAAGAGGTCCCGAAGTAAGGAGGCCATTAGCTTACCCTTGAAAATCTGCTTTGATATCAGAGATACGGACTAAAGTCATACTTATTATAATAGTTCTTGAGCTGAATTTTTCCTTTGGACAAGTGCCATCTTTTGAGAGTACAGTGTTCTGTAAAGATGGATTCTATGCTTTTTAATGAAAATTTCGTGATGTGAATAAAATATGGCCATCTTTCTCTTTAATCGAAATGCTTGGAAATTATAAAAGATTTCAAAAGCTATTATCTTCTTTCTCTGCTAGTCACGTTCATTTTCAAAAACTGGAATTTTAATTAAAATAATTTACTCAGAAATGGGAGAAATTGTGGGAATAGAAGAACAGGCTGGTAGGACCCCCTTAGGATTGATCATTTAACACCCTTTGGGTACAGACAATTCCTGCTGCCTGGTGGGCTAAGACTTCTTAGTCAGATACACAACCCATATTAATAATGGCAACCAGTTACTGAGTGCTTACTTGGAATGACGGATGGCATCTATAGACATTATTTCATTGAATACTAACACCACACCTACAAGACAGGCACTATTATATGCATTTTAAGACAAAACTGAATCCTAGTGAGACGAAGCACCTTGCTCAGTTAGTAAGAGGCAGACCACAACTGAAATTATTATAGCATTCTCGTTAGGGCACTGCGCCCCTCTGAAGCCAAAACTGTTTTCGTAGTATTAAGACTTTATTTTTCTTACTTTCATTCTGTCATGAGTCTACAGTTCCGTTTTCCAGAAGCTACACGATGTGTGGGGGTGGCAGCGCTTTGACAGCTGATAGAATGTGCACTTGTGTGCTCTGGTCCTTTAAAATGTTATCGGTTTCAATTTCTAACATGGTAAATATTCACAGAAATAACCCACATAAACAAAAGCTCTTTGGAGTCCTCATAATTTTTACGAGTGTGCAAAGCTGCTCTGAGACACGAGAGTCTGAGAATCACAGCATTACATTCTCCCATTTTCTGAGGATGGAAGGTACTCCCACTTCGGAATTCAAGGAGCCCAGTGAAAATCAATTATCAAACAAATGAAATCTTGTCAGTAAAGTATCACCAAACCAAAAGAGAGAGAGAGAGAGAAATACAGAGACAGAGATGGGGAGTTGTGTTTTATGGGGTAGGATTTCTTCATTTCAAGGTTAAAAAATGCTGGATTGGTTTCCAGAGATGTCTATATGAGCTGTCCTCATCGTCACTTCCACCCGGGACTTCCCTTGATGTCAAATAGCAAATTTACCTCTTTTGTGGGCCATAGTACAAAGCTTAAAAGCCTGGTTAAGGATCTGGAGTCAGACTGCCTTGTTTTAAACTCTGGCTTAACAGCTATGGAACTACAGGCAAGTTATACTTACCCTGTCTGAACCTGTTTCCTCAACACATAATAACATATATAATAACCATCATTATTTTATAGGGTTGCTGGGAAGAATAAGTGAGATAATGCTTCTCAAAAGTTAATGAAATAAAAATTATATAAAATGCTTAGCACATGGTCCTTAGCACATAATACACAGTCAATATGTTTTAGTCATCATTACTATAATTTGGGGGTCCGTTGGCAGCTAAACAGACTGTGGTCTTATATTCTGCACCCTACGTCTAACTCTACTCAGGCTTCAATGAACAGTTGGTCCTTCCTATGGCAAGGAATTAATTCTTCCTCTTCTGCCTCATTTTTAGCACAAAGTGACTTAAAATAATCAGAAAGATTTTCAAGAGCCATCTCAGCTGGTTGCTTCTCCTGTTTGAGGAACCATCTGTCAAAGAGGGTAATTCTGGAGAAGACATAAATTTTGGACCTTGCTCTTAGACTATCTCTGCTGAGAACCATGGGAATGACCTAGAATAGATTCTGTCCCCCTCTGAGCCTTGTTTTGCCCTTATGGGGATGGAAGGGGTTTCACCACATAATTTATAGAGATCCTTATAACCGTACCATTGTATGATCATATATTTTCAGATGTAATCATTATTTCCCCCCTAAAAAAGCAACAGAATAGCTAATGTGTTCATGGCATTATTCCATATTATATTTAAACAAAACTGAGTAAATTTTGCTAACAAGAATTTCAAGTATTACAAAATATCCACATAAATGTATTGTTTTTTTCTTTTTCCAGACAAAATACAGATTTTAATACATGCAAGGTGTTCTATCTATTTTCTTGAGAATTTCTGATTTATCATATGAACATAAACTAATCCTAGGCCGATTTCCCTACGGGATTAGTCAACATTTATTTTAATGCCTTTTAAATCTTCGGGTTCATAAAATCTTACATGTCTCAATTTGAATAAAATCTTGATTTCCTGGAAATCCCGGTTAATGTCAACAGTCCCTTGAGTCCTTAAAGAGTAGCTGATGACTTGTGGAAATATTTGAAGCAGATTAATTTTCAGTGACCCACGGGCTTTCCCATATGAAGACCAACATATTTTTAGCTTTGTTTATTCACGCATTTTAATGGGAAAACAAAAATAAACTTTTTAGTCAGTCATTAAATATTTATTGAGCACTTTGTTTTATGATGCTACAATATAAATAGGCTAATTTATTTAATTAAGATAATCCCTTGAATGTAAATGGTGTAAATTTTTCCTTTGACTTTTTTTTTCCTCCACATGGTTGTTATTTACAGAGATTGCCTTTATACTCACTCACTCATAAACGTTCTTCGGTACATTCCTCTTCTAGTTTTCTATCAAGTTGTCTAAAGATGCAAAAGTGACTAAGCCATTAATATATATATGTAGTAGTTAACATATACAGCATATATATTAAATATATAGTATATGCATTTTAGATATTAGTATACATACAGATTAATATGTATATAGATATATTTGCCAACCAATTTTATTAGAAGATTATAATCAGCAAGGACTATGTTGTCTCACATTTATTGTATCACTTACGACCCACCCTCCCCCTGCCACCGTCTCTAATAAAAAACGTTTTGCACATTGGGAGAACAATAATCAACACTGACTTATTGCTGTATTTTGGGGTGGAGTACAGGTGCTAAAGAACTGAACCCCATCTAGGACATTTAAAGGGAAGCTTTTGTGGCATTAGCCAGGCACAATGGGATAATAAACGTTTACTGTCGTCATCATCGTTATCATCAATCACATATGATGATCTGGGAACTCCCCGGGGGGACTACTCTAAGGTGACATCTGAGTCTGTTTCTCTCATTTGTGTTCCTCTATTTAAGGAGGAGGTAGGGTGCGAAGATTAGGTGTAGACACCTGACTTTAATTTGACAGCATATGCCAACTATACTGCAATTAAAAATAAGTTTTAAAATAAAATAAAAAAGAAAGGATTTGCAAATCCGAACGCACAATGAACAAGAATGAACAAGAGAATCCCAAAAGCGGGCAATGAGGGGAGGGAGGGAAGAGAGGAGAAAGTGCACAGAAGGGAACCCGGGAATGGTCCTGTTCTGGATGGTGTTAAGCAGCCTCAGAAGCGGATGAATGTCACCAGTCACAAAAGGTAAGCTTGCATGCCACCTTCCGGTGTCCGAATGCCAGCGTTGATTGGCTTATCTAGCAGAACACACCAACCACGGGTGCAGGAACTCCCCGGGGTAGCATTAGTCTAAATTATTATTCACCCACAAATGTGTAAGACCCCTTGACCTTGAGAAAGTGCTAAGCCTCCCCCAGTCGCCACCCTGCAAACCAGGTTAACTGTGGCTAATAGCAGCTTTGAGGTCAAGAGCCAGCCTCAAAAGCTGCACTAGAAGATGCACGGCCTGCTGAATGATGATACATTGTGTTTGCTCCTACCTTTCGATTGGAAATACAAGTCTCAGAGGACTGTTGTACCACGCCCTAAAAAGCTGGATCATAAAATGTAGTGTGCATCAGAATTTCCCACCTGCGTGTTGAAACTGAAGCTTGCTTGGAACTCCTCCCGCTTACTGATTCCTCAGGTCTGGAATGGGTCTCGGAATGTACACTTGAATCAAGCCTTCCATCCGATTCTGGATGATTTAAACACTTGGAGAAATATTGCAGACACCGCCCCAGCATATTTGTCTTAAATGTCCTGCTACGTCTTAATTTTTGCCACATTCTGGGTTTTCCAGATCTATAAAATTTACATAGGAAATCAAAATCTTTATCACAGGCACTAAGGAAAGTCAAGGAAAATGCGTGTGCGCGTGCGCGTGCGCGCGCGCGTGGACAGTGATTGGTGGAGATGACGAACTAGTCAGAGTCTCTTAAATTTGGGTCTCGCGAGACTTTCTATTGCGCCTGACCTCTGTCTGCCCGTGATGTTCCAGAAGGACAAATATACTTCCTAGAGTGATCGCTCTGTAGGAGGGAAACTAAAGCATTAATGCCAGGGCATGGAAGCTCATTAGTAATTCAAAGTGATGTCTAAGAGAGAGGCTTATGACTGTTTTTATTCCCTGAAGGTAAATAAGCTAATTTGCATTGGAAAGGATGACTTTTTCTGAAACCAGCCTGAAAAAAAAAAACACGTACCTATTAAAAAAACGTGTTGGTATTTCTTAAATTGGTTCAGATTCATTTCCTCCACGCTGTGAGGAAGAGCGCAGGACGGAGCCTGCTGATAGTTTGGTCGGCCTCAGTCTGGTGGCGGCGCGTGCCCGGAGGCCCTCCGTGGTCAAGGCCGAGGACCCGCCCAGGAGAAGAAGCTGGTGCCAGCCTCGATAAAGAGAACAAGGGAGGTTTTCCATTGCCAGAGGCTAGAAAAATGACTGGTACAGAATAAGTTCTCATCAGTGTTTGTTGAATGAATTAGCTTCCGAGAGCTTTGGTTGCTAATGCTCTTTTAAAAAATAATTTAAATTTTGAAATCTTTGCACACACTCCCTTCCGAAAAGGAAATTTGAAATGTTTTTTACTGTTCTAAATTCCTCTTTTTTGAGGGCTGGTGGAGGCATAGGTATTTTCATAGGGTTGTAATTGAGTGTGTGCTAATTATAACTCTTGGGCTGTTTCATGAATCTGTGTTTCTTCTCCATAAATGTTCTGTGTGGGCTCCAGGAGGTCGCTCGTTTCTCTCACCCACCGGTGGCCGCCTCTCCAACCTCCAGGACTCAGTGTGATCTCCTCAGACCTCTGAGAGGCTCGTGTCCACCAGCCCACAGCCGGGGCCTTCAAGATGGTTTCTCAATTCAAACCACATTTACAGAGAATGAGAGAAAAGAACTTTTTTCCGTCGGTCTCAGGGCTACCTGACTGAGGAGTTTGGGTGGGGAAATTTAGCCAAAATGATTTTTCTCCTCCTTTAGATCTCTGTAGGTGTTAAGAAAACCTGATTACACCCTCTCCTCTATCCATCTCCAGCCCCCCAAACACACACACACACACAAACCCCACCATTGTCTAAGACAAGGTCCAACTAACTGTCTCAGGGAGTATCCCTCCCAAATCTCCATTCCCCCCTCAGAAGCCTTCTCAGCTGATTTTGCCATCAGTGACAAAAACAAAGTCCCACAAAAACTGTATTCTTGGCTATGGCTTCTTTCTGGTCTTTATTTTTTGTATTTAATGTGGTCTTAAATCCAAAATGTCCACACTAGATTGATTTAGAAAAGAAAGAAAGGAAGGAAGGGAGGGAGGGAGGGAGGGAGGAGGAAGGAAGGAAGGAAGGAAGGAAGGAAGGAAGGAAGGAAGGAAGGAAGAGGAACCTAGCAGAGAAATAGTTCCATATTAGATTACATATTTTTAAAAATCTTCATTGTTATTTCCATCCCATGTGACTCCATTGGCTCTGTCTTGAATCTTGCCCTATAGGTGTCACAACTGCCCAGGAGGCGCAGCAGTGTCCCTGCAGTGAAAACAATCTAACGTGACTCCAAATTTGCCTGTCTAAGAAGGACAGAAGTCACCATCTAATTATCCACCATGGCAAGGAAGTAGCTGGATAAATGTTGCTCATCCAGGTGAGACAGGCAACTACAGCGTTCTAAATTGCAATTAGCTAGCTCACTAACAATGCAACAATCCCATAATGACCAGAAGGGTCAAACATGCCATCTCCTATTGTTCCTATCTCTCTGCTTCCTCTCCGTTGATTCTCTCCTCTCTGATCGCTCAGCGTGGGTCTCAGAAGACAGACAGGATGGGGGTGTGGGATTTCTTGTGATAAACCACACAACATAATGAGATGAGGTCATCGACAACACACTTCTCAAATCACAAATATAAGGAAGTAAAACAACAGTCGTAGCTTCTTCTACACGGAAACCAGTATTGTAAAGCAAGCGTGCTTTTCTTCGTTTCTTTTTTGCCGTACATTATCACTTCAGGATGTATCGTCTTCACTTGTAAGAGCCAGTCTTGAAAACCCTCCAATCCTCACTTGGTCGTTTGCCAGAGAGTTGATCGACAAACACTTAAAAGCTCTAAAGGAGTTTTGGATTTCAGAGAATCGTAAAGATGGAAGGGATTTTGGAGCTCATCCATTGGTTCTCAGATTCGCTTTCGCTGGACCCACGATTAGAGATTCTGCTTACGAAGACTGCGTGGGAGCCTGAGAACGTGTTCATTTAAAAACCCCCAGAGTTGTTTTGATACCCAGCCAATGTGGACAAATCTAGTCCAAACATCTCATTTTTAACACAAGAAGCAGAGAGACTAAATGAATTGTTAATGAAACATTTAAATCTCTTTGGAAACAACATAAATATTTTTCATTATTCAACAACATTAATCATGTGCATATGGAGTGCCCTGCTCCCTATTAGGCAATGATAGTATGAAGACAAACAAGATGTGAACTTTGCCCTCAATCATCTTACCTAGTCAAAGCAAATCATCATCCTCTAATTATGAGATGAGTTACACATCCTAAAAACATTTGTGGACTGTGAATGTTATGCAGATATCATGTGTAATTATGGATCTTGGAATTCTATGTAAAGCAAATACCCCAGCACTGGTTTTTCTTTTCAGGGAGTCATTGTTCTCTGTTTTAATATGTGATGGAGCAATCTGAGAATTCCATATCATCATTTTGGGAAGATCGATAAATAATCTTTGTGTATCAGCTGAACTAACCCGCCAGAAACCACCGCGGTCCTATCTCAGTTGACCTTTGTAAACATACTTGCTCATCAGTGCGACGGGAGCAAATGAATAGACCATGGGCTTCGACTTCTCCAGAACTATCCTACTTCCCTTCTGCAGAAGACACAAGGTCACAACAATTTTTGTATGCATTGAGATTCTAAACACTCATTTCCTTTCCAACAAGTTAATGCCTTTGCTAGGGCTGACCTGGTGCTGCTGTCTCTGCTGCCCTATTACTAACCCCTGCGTCTACACCAGTCTCCACGGTGGAAACCATGCTGCTTTGGGTATTGAAGTGGACAACGTTGGAGTTCCTTTTCCATTCCTCTGGTTCATGTAGGTGCATCTACTCCCTGATGGGAGCATTCTAGAAGATTAGGAAGGGCATTTATTTTCCACCACCTGCACACAACGAACAGTGTGGACTGACTCAGAGCCTCATGGATGCCTCAGACAATTCTGTTCTCTGAGTTTGCTTCTCCCTCTTCTATTGTCTTTCCTTGTGCCATTTGGCATAATGTCTCGACTTCATAAGAAACAAACTTTTGGATTTTTTTCACTTATATTTAGATTTTCTTGTTTCTTATTTGGGGCAGAATTTTACTGATAAATGCTTACATAGCAACTCTACAGTTATGAGTGATTTTTTTCATTGCTGGAATAAACACTGACCAAGTAGTTATATAAGTAGGTCCTTGACTGGCTAAGGGGAAAAAATATCATTTTATCCTTAAGAACAAACAACAGGAGGAAAATTCCATGCTGACAGAGCTACAGGGCTCAATAAGGCAGCCTTGGGGATATTATATTTTTGAGTATACCACCACCATTTTGAGAACACCATCCTAAAGGGTGATCATCATCCTTTTCTAAAATTACCCTTTGGTCCGACTCTCTGGGAAAAGATTTTGCAGATGGATGGAGCTCAAGTCTCCCTGAAAATTGCCTCTGATAGTGCTCTTTTTTATGAAAGAACTTAGCTACAGATATCGACTTGCGGTCTCCCAGAGGAGAATTACTTATGGTTTCATAAGATTCAGTCATCCTGCAGTTGACCCCTCTCGCCTCTCATACTCGTGTCTGTGTCCGGGATGACTTAAATATAACTAAAATCACCCCAGCCGAGAACGCCGTGGGAAGTTTCGTCTCATGACAAGGCGTCCTTTCTGTAGCATTTTAATCACGCGTCTCCGCTCAGAGTCTGATGGTGGAGAGAGATGATCCTTCTCGGTGACAATGCCTCCCTTCCATTACCCTCTCAGAGCCAAAGTCTTATCTCAGGTTCGCTCTCAAACACGATGTACCAGGCGTCCTCGGCCATCTTTCAAGCTCTTTTCCTGTTTATTGCCTTACAACTGGGAAATGGCCCGCTGAACAAAGGCAGCTCCCCAAGGCCAAGCAGTGTGCAACAGGCTAATAAATATTCAAGCCAATGTCTTTCAAATGTTATTGTGAATCATCTTTCCCTCCTTCCTTCCCATGGTTCAGTCATCTTGCTGGCTCCAGATTTTCACCTTTTGTCTCAGGCCTCAGCTGCCTTCGGTTTACTGCATACGACTGCAATTGTCTTTGTCTCCTTTATCCGCTTCGCTGTGTCTCATTTTCCTAAAGTATCTGGCACCCACTTCTCCACAACATTGTTCCTTTGTTCCAGGAAAAAAATACTTTTTGGAAGCAGCAGAAACACAGTTCCAGAGGCCACAGGGTGACATCCTCTCTCACCTCATCTTTATTCATATCTGGGTTTTAATTGCATTTTTTTCCCATGTCTCAAGCACCATACACCTCCCTTCCTCCCTGACAGGAAGGAGCATTTTATTTCTCATTCAAAACGCTTTCCGACTGATCTCTATTCTTCAGAAGCTCCAGAGGCCCCTTGTTACCTGTTGGTTTTTCTCATGTTGGTTGATCTGTTGGCCTTTGCTGTAGTTTGTTACCTTTTCAACCTTCCCCCCCCTCCCCCTTTCCGGACTTAGGCCAGAACTTACAACCTGCTGTCTTTTCTCATCTTCACTATCATTATCTTCAGACCGAGTCTTCCCAAAATGGATTTTTTTACCAACCCGGTGCTCTTTAAAGAAACAAAGAGGAGAATTATGTGATGGTTTCCACCGTCGGAGCGTCTGTGGCTTTGTTTGAGCGAGAGCTTCAAATCCAGAGCTAAACCTTGACTTAACACACAAACTCAATTGACGAGAGGAGTACCCGTGTTCAAGCCCACCAATTGGCCGAGGACACAATCAGAGGGTTATTGGCAGGTATCTTCTTATCTCCCTGGTGCACTGACAAAACTCAATTCATTAAAATAATAAAAAAAGATCTTGGTCCCTCATGTGAGCGGCATGTGATTTTCCATGAACGTTCAGCTCAGAAGGCATCGTGCCTATTATACATTCCATTTATAAATCAAACACCCCTCGTCCTGCGGCTGCACGCTGACATGTCAGCGAGGTTTGGGTCAGCCGCACACACTTCCACGTGAACAGCAGATTAAGGCAAAGAGACAGGGAAGCGGTTCTTTCTTCCCCCCCTTTTCCACCAGTAATAGGCAGCTCGAACGTTAAAATTGGGCTGAGACTCCAAAACCAAAGTCCCATGAACCATAGAAGCAAAGAGACTTGAGATAAAAGACAGGATCTGTCTGTTCTCTTGGATTCTTCACCTTTCTTTCTCTCCCCTTCATCATGTTCATTGGAAAGCAAAGTATGTGCACGTGTGTGTGAATTAAAGGCTCTATCTAGGAAGAGATGGGATAAAATCTAGCCCAAGAAAGACTTTGGTTTCTAAGGCCTGTGAAGGTGGTTTGGGGCCTGGGAGTCTAGGGCTCTGTCCATGCCCAGGAGTGAAAACAGAAAGAGGACATTTGGGTTGACAAGAGGATGGCCGTGGAGGGTCCTTCTGAGTAGCTCCACCATGAAGGCAGCATGGCCCAAGTCAGCCCGGCCATGTTTTAGGGTCACTTTGCAGTTCCTTGCTGCCTGTGGAATTAGCTTTACCTCGTAGCCTCTCATCCGTGTCAAAAACACCAGGACCCGCTGGGGAGAAGATTTTGGTTAAGAAAATCGCCTACCGAACAAGGTATGTCAAATCTTTCCGGTCTTTCTCCCTTGCCCCAACTCCCATCTTCACGCCCAGAGAAACATCCGTCATGAATAACAGAAAACAAAATCAGAGGGGACGCAAAGGAGAAGAAATCTAGTTGTAACTTGTATTTCCTTCGGATTTTTTAATCTACTCTACTAGATAAGAACCAGGGAGGAGATGAGAGGATTTAGAAGGACAAAAATCTACCAAAAGCATGAGGGTCTGAAGTTGTACATTATCTTTGGAAAATGGCCACATGTCATGGGTAGTAATTTTATATAAAATGACGAAAAGACGAAAGGGGAAATGAAATAATGGAAAGTGGTAGCAATGTAGTTTATTTACCAATTTTTTTTATATGTCGTGTGCTGAGGCTTCTAGATCTCCTGCTCCCCATACTTTGAGGAGTATAGAATAAATAATTTGGTAAAATCCCAAACAGAAAGCAGAACGAAGATGGTTGAAGTAGACTGTAACCAGTTATTTTCTTTTCTCAAAACAGTGAAATATTGTCAAAACGAATAGACAGTGACATGGTGAGCTAACAGGGGCATATTGCTAACCTGTCCCCTCCGAAGACCATAAAGTAATGGTCTAGAATTGAAAACGATTTTAAGAAGTGTTTCATTAATGGATTTAGTTGTCATACTGGCAGTATTTTACAATCTGTGGTTAATATTAGATCCAATATTTAGTGTAGCTTTCAAAAAATATAGATGGTAGACAGATTGAACAGCATATTGAGGGATGAGGTCGAGGCACATGAGTTTGGAAAAACAAAATCCTCAGATATTTCTCAGGTAGATCAAAAGTTGAAAACGAGCGAGATAGTGATTTGGCCCATGTACGATGGAAGGGATTTAATTAATAAATAACGTGTGTTTGCTTGACCACAGAGCTGACATTCCACGCTACTCTTCCTCATAATGGGAATGAATCTGTGTTGTTCACCTGGGTCCCCTTGTGGCATGGCCTTTGCAGGAGGTGGCAGAACCGGGAAAGGAGAAACTAGTTGTCTTCTAACTGTAGGCCAGGTACCCTCTAGTAGCACAGAAATCCTCCTGCCTGGACTGACCCACAAAATCAGCACAGTGTGACCTGCTTTGTCTTTTATAAGATTTTTTTTTTACGTTTCTCTACTTATTTTTGAGAGCAAAAGAGAGAGCACAATGAGAGAGGGGCAGAGAGAGAGAGAGAGAGAGAGAGAGAGAGGGACAGAGGGAGAATCCCAAGCAGGCTCTGCACTGTCAGCACAGAGCCCGACGCTGGGCTCACGAACCACGAGATCATGACCTGAGCTAAAATGAAGAGTCTAACGCTTCACCAGCTAACTCACTGAGCCACGCAGCTAAGCCAGCTTTGTCTTTTAAGGCTTTCTCAATCTGGCAAAATTCTTATTACTAATAAGGTCATATTTATTACTGTTTTCATTAAATACAGGAACTGAACTGAGGATATTTTTCTTAGGTGGCGCATAGTGTTGTCCTCGGAGCATTTTTATATGATAGCCTGAGTTGTCAGGATACTCTCTAATTCTTTAATTAACTGAGTACAGGTGACTTATGTTTTCAAAGGAGTTATTCAACTGATTTTGCCAAGTAAGCTTCTACCTTGACATCACAGGTATGTCATAAGGCAAGCCATGATGGCTGTCACAGGATAACATCTAGTGGGTTTATAATTAAACCAGTTAATTTGCTCAGAAGCGATACTTAGAAATATAGAATATATGCCCTCTTCACTCACAAACGTGCCGCCACTAATTAAGATGCATTTATTCCTAGACTAAAATGCTACACATATATATTTCCAGCATAAAATGCAATGTTAATATTGTTTCTTACTCTAAAGAATTGTGTGTACTCTTTACTCAGATATTTCCTTTGCTCAGAAACTGAAGTCTATCTAGCTCTTGTTTTTTTAAGTCCTTATTTGTCAATCAATTGCACACATTTGTATTCAGAGCTTTCTCAAAATGTCACAATTAGTTCACACTCTGATTTAATCTGGTATCAAAGAGTTTAAATAAACACATCTGCCCAGAATCATACAGCATGATAACTGTAAGATGCCTTAGAAAACTTCTGTTCTAAACCTTTCCATTAACAAGTGAAAAAACTAACGTACGAAGAGGTGAGATGCTCCGATGGCCCAGCGAGAATAAAAATGAAGTCTTCTGCCTCCTGTTTCAGTGCCTTTCTTATTAAGTCATGCTGCCCTGATACTTAGTAACTAACAGGGAGGGTTAATTAAGAAATGGGAGAAACTGAGTCTTGACTAAGAAATGTGACCCACCAGCCTAAGGTGTGAGCAGAGGGAAGAGAACGCACAGAGAGGCAATAAATCACAAGGCACTGAAAGGTTGATCTGCAAACAGTTTAAAGGAGAAAACTTTGGAAATGGTTAAAAGCCCAGCCAGTCGTGATCAGAAGCAGACAGCTATGTTGTGGGGTGGGAGGAATTCTGGCTACAAATGTCTTCCTTAAGAAAATATTTACAGAGAGAAGATTTTTCATTTCTACATATTTTGGGATAAGATTTCTATCTTAACCAAGATACAAAAATTCGCTTTTAATAACAACACGAATCTCTTTCTTAGGCCAGGATAACTCTGTAAGACTAATAAGCCTATGATGTGCTTTATATCCTATCTGATGCTTTATGTCTGCCACGAGAAAATGATTCCTGTGATTTTTTTAAAGATCCAACAAGACTGGCAAACCTCACTACAGTTTGCTAAGAATGTAAAATTATGTTACCAGTCATTGTATTGCCACCGCTTTATTTCAAAGTTAAAATTTATATTTATCAAAATTGTATACGCATAGCCTAAAATTTCAAATGACTCAAAGTCTTGTTGTTTTTTTTAAAAAGAAAAGGAACTTTAGAACTGCCGTTCGGAGTCAGCCTCTCTCAATCTTTTCAGCTGTTTCATATAGGTTCATGTTAACTTTCAGTACGCGTTTACTTGTACATCATGAGTTTTCCAGATTAGGCAGTAACAAAATCACCCTCTCACCAGGAAAACTGAGGATTTAGCTTTTCTTCAACACTGCTGCACCCGTCCACATCATAGACAGACAGATATATACACTTTCCTTCCTTCTATTTCTCCAATGCAGTTTACATCTTAACTTTGGATTAGTTCATGCTCAGCGTTTATAGTATCGTCAGTATGGTTATATTATCGTAGAGGAGGTACTTGATTAAGTAATTCTTTTTTTCTCACATTTTAACATCTCTGAAGTCTGGATGTGTCTTCCGGTGGTGGTGATCCCACCAGCTGTTGTAACATTAGTTATCGCCTGTGCGATACGTTTGGTCAGAGCTATTAATAAAGTCATCACTTCTGTTGAGTTCATGCATGGCGGGCGCTGCATGTATTGAGAGCATGCAAAATGTCTTCAAAAAGACGACACTGCAAATTGGCATTAAAACAGAAAGTTCTTGTGTACATAGAAAAGGCAAAAACAAAACAAAGCAAAATGACCCAGAGCAGTGGAGCATAAATTTCTTAGTGGTGAAGCAATGTTTCTCATTGGAGGAACGATAGCAGTTCAATATTTTCTTGCAAAGCATAACCAAGGGCTTCATGAGAACTAAGGAAAAAGATACCCATGAGTTGATGGAACTGTTACGTTGATGAATGAGAACATGGACATGAGAACATTACAGCACTGCCACTGAAGACAGAAAAATTTACTGAATCCCTCAGTCTAGAAGAAAGAAACTTCCATGGAGCAAGAGACTGCTGTCACTGGGTTTGTACATCACGTGGAACTAACATTAAGTACTTGTGTCACCATTTGATTACCATTTTTTTCTTCATGGAACAGAAAATATTGGTATACCCGATAACCGATAGTATCTCAGAGTCAACAAAATATGGAACGAAATAGGATGATATTCCCTTTTTGAACATTTTGTTTTCCTAGAGTTACTTGACTTTTGTCCTTCGTGTTGTCTTCTAAATGCTTTCACAGATTCACCTGTAAATTGTCTACGTATAAATCTATGAAATCAGGCTGGACCAGGAATATTCCCAGTTTTGTCTGATCAGTTCCACTCTGCACTGGGTGCCCCACGGATCTACTGCACAGCTCGTGTCCTCTAACCTCCCTTCACTAGCATCCTTGGAAATGTATTTCTCCCTGTGTGTGTGTTCCAGATACCATACGGAATTATTTCGTTGTTTGGTATACCACATCCCCTAATTAGTTCCGAGAAAAGGATTCATAGAAGTCACATTTTTTGAGAGCTTGCATGTCAGAAAATCTCTTTGAATGATAGTTGGGCAGTACATGGAATTCTAGGTTGGAAATCATTTACGCTCAGAATTTTTATGACATTATTCCATTCTCAACCAACTTCCAGTGTTGTTATTGCCAACTCAAATGCCATTCTGACATTCTATGAATGTGGCTTGGTCCCTGCCCTCCACTCTTTCTGGTTACTAACCTCCACTCTTTCTGGAAGACCTCATTTTTATCTGCTGTGTACTAAAATTTCATGGTGATCTCACATAGTGTAGATTCATTTCCATACATTATGCTAGGCTCTTGGTGGGTTCATTGAATTAGTAATAGGAAATTTTCATGAATTGTTTCTCTGGTAATTGCTGTCCCTTTTGTTTACTTCCTCTTTCTGGATCTCCGATTATTTATAAATATGGGAATTCCTAGACTGTTCAAATTGTTAAAATCTTTTCTATGTCCTATTAAATTGTTCTGCTTTATTGAAACTTTCCACTATTTTATCTTTATCCTTTATTTTTAAATTTCCACACTCATATTTTTAATATCAAGCACTCTCTTATTCTTTTAAAAGTCTCTAAATGTTCTTTTTTAGTAGTGTAATGTTCTTGTTTCATAGATATAATGAGTTCTCTTACATTTCTGAGGCTAGTTTTAGCCTCATAGTTTTCTTCTCTACACATGATCTCTATTTCCTCTAAATTTCCTTATTTATTTGGTCTGTCTTTCCTGTTAGAGGTTTTCCTCAAATGTATGGCAGTCTCATTTTATAATGTTTATTTATTTACTTTTGAGAGAGAGCCAGCATGTGTGCACACGCATGGGTGAGGGAGGGGCAGAGAAAGAGGGAGAGAGAATTCCAAGCAAGTTCCACACTCAGTGTTGAACCTGATGCAGGGCTTGATCTCACAACTGTGAGATCATGACCTGGGCCTAGATCGAGAGTCCGATGCTTAACCAACTGAGCCAACCAGGCATGCCTGCTCATGTTTTTAAATGGAGAACTGAAAAGCTGATTGGAAATTGTAAGGAAGTGAGGCTTTGTGAATGATGGACTTCACTCTAAGATGACTTCACTTGGCCTCTTCGTTACTCGATGCTTGGCTGTCAGTACTTTTAAGTCCATGCTCTGAGGCTAGTCAGATTCCTCAGAGAAAGACTTCCAGTCTCCTGCCCAGCTTCCGCCATTTTGGAAGCCTGGTGACGGAATGAAGTTGAGGTTTTCCCTTTTTTATTATGATCATCCTCATCATCCTGGTTTTAGGAGATGACCCTACCCTCAGCTGTGCTGGTGTCCTCCAGTTCAGAGATTTTCTGGTTCACCTCCCCAGAAACAAACTCTCCTCTCTTTGGGCGATGGTGCAGAGAATAGAAGACTAGAGAAAAGAGGCCATTGCCCACCTTCGCAGCATGAAAATACCGATCTGGGGCTTACCTGATTCTTTAACAGCCTTGGAAATGATTCTGTTTTCAGCTCCATCTACACTTCCACTTTCAAAACACCTTGTACTGCCAGTTCCTGTGCCCTTGTGGTTGAGACGTTCAAATCAGGTTGCTTCTGTGCTTTTTCTACTGTGAGTCTTCAGCCTTCAAGGGCTGCTGCTTGTCCACTGCCTTTCTAACTTCCAACATGTTGCTGTTGCTATCTGCTCTCATGTTCTTTTTGTTTTGTCAGTGTATAGCTTTAAAAACACCTTTACTTTCATGTCCATAGGATTTTAGGAGGAAATGGGGTAATCACGTGTTTAGTGCATCAACTAGTTGAAATGCTTCCTCCCCCCACCATTAAACATAAACGTGACATAAATATGATGTCTTTCTTGGAATCACGCATATAATGGAATTCGAAGGCATTGAAAATAAGTTTCTATTATAAAAAAATGTTTAAACAACGTCAGTGACAGGGAAGTGCTCACATAAAAATTAAAAATATATGTATAGTTATATAGTTATATATATAGTTCTATATCTGCTCTGATAACAGGAAAATAAACATACTGTATAGATGCAACGAGGTATTAACTGCTTATATTGGCTAGTAGTTAAACAAAAAGTAAAAGTTTTCACCCTTGTCCAGTCTCCTGAATTTTCAGACTTTTTCGCGGCTAGATAGAGATGGTTTTCTGTCACTACCAAATAGAGAAAGGCCATGAGAGAGAGAAATACAGCCGAGGTTAGGAAGCTGAGTCTGATCAAGGAACCCTACTGGAGTGTCAACTGGGTTTGGATCATCTGGACGATTCAGGCCCGTGGTTCCCCCGAGTGACCATCTACCCAACGACACGCTACCCCACCCCTGTGTGTACCAGCCATGGCTTCAAAGGGCATTGGCCCCACTAACATCTCCAAAGATGCAAGCAAGTCTAGAGAATCCCATCCTCTTTGTCACGGGGATCAAGTGACTGAGGGCTTAAGAATTTCAGCACATGGCATTCTCCTGGCCACGAGGACTGGCACTAAGCTCAGATCGCTTGCCTAACAAATAAAGAAGGCATTCCTTCTCCTTGGCATTTTCAGGAAAGCAAATAGCCCAGCTACTTTTGGCAGCCTCTCTAGACCTGCAAAGGAAGCCAGCTTGGGATGGAAGACGACACACTGGATGGCAGAGCCGAGAGGCAGACAAAAAGCTCCACGCAACATACTTGACAAATAAACGCAGAAGTCTGACTATCTCAGGATTTTTCATTATATGTGTCAATAAACTCCCTTATGTTTAAATTTGGGCTACATTGGGTTTTTCTTTACTGATCAATCTCATCACATGCCTAATTATCTAGATTACCTACCACTATTATATAGTTCCTTATGGAAAACAAAATTCTGAGCTTGCCCATATTGATCCAATTAACTATAAAAGAGTGTTAAAATGGTGCTGACATTCAAATTTATCAATCAAATGCATTTATGACATGGGCTTATTTTCAGTTGAGTGAACTTCCTATCAGCAATTGTCTTTATTATATGAAACAACAAATACGTTCACAGATCTTTCCCTCAAGACAGCGTTTCCTCTTCTCTTTCTTTCGTTGATTAGTGGGAGTTCTGTTAGGGCATAACTTTGAAAATCCATTTTCTACATCACCAGTATGAGAACTGTCAAATCATAAGCATTAGAAAGAGAGGAAAGAATAATCATCCTCCAACAGGACTTTTGATTTAAATTCAGAAAATAACTACAGTTGAGGATTACCCCACCTACAGAATTTTTTGAAAGCATTGTTGAACTTTACTGTTTTAAAGATGAATATATTATTGATTGAAAAACACTAGGATAACACAGTTAAAATGGCAACTGCTCTAGTGGTCTGAATAATGCACACATTTGTAGAAAATTAAACCGAGTAATTGAGGAAAATTTATCTGCTTTGAAAATCTAGCTATTTGATAGATTATCTTCAGTAATTTAGATAAGTGTCAATTTCCCCTTTTGTTTTGTTATTTTCTAAACAAAATGAGAACCATAACAAGTATAATAAGCACATAACAGAATAATTTCAGGGGCCTCGTCCTTACTATTTTTCTTCTATCCACACTCACTGTCATGGTGATCCTATGTAGCTAGACTCGTGGCTTTGAAAATACCATGTGTATACCCAGTTCTGATCAGCTTTGAGTCTCCTGTCCTGACCTCTCTCCAGTCTCGACTTCTATATGCTACTCCATTTACAACAACTCCATTTGGACATCGAATAGTTCAAACTCAGCATGTCCAAAATTCAACTCTTGTGTTCTTCTAACTCAAAATCCCTCCTAAGCTTCTTTAGAAGACAACTTCATTTTTCCAGCTGCTCAGGACAAAACATCAAGTGGCCTTTGACTCATGTCTTTCTCTCAAAAACCACATCTTATTTATTGGTAAATCCTTCCTGTTGGTTCCACCATCAAAACATCCAGAGTCTGATCGCATCTCTCCACTACCAATTCTACCAGCCTGTGCCAAGGCCCTGTCATCTCTTGTTCAGATTATTGCAATAGCCTCCTGACTGGGCACCCTGCTTCCATCTTTGTCTCCCTAAAAGATCAAATTTTTAAATACTAAATTAAATCACGTCACTCCTCTACCCAAAACCATCCAAAGGCTTCCTATTTTTAATCAGCATGAAAACCAATGCCTTCCATGATGACTTTCATGAAGGTCCTCTACTTACTCTCTGACATCTTACCCTTTTAGTCTTTACTTCTCGACCACTCAGTTCCAGCCACACTGGGCATACTCTCACCGGTCCAGGTCTTTGTTCCTTGTGTTCTTCTACTTCCCTTTCAGACTGTCCCAGGGTCATACGTGAAGGAAACTTACTCTGGGGATCCCATCTAAATTAACAAGCCCTTTTCTCCACAACCCTGCCAAAACTCCTGCCGTGTCGCTCTATTTTTCTGTTTTCCCCTGACAACGGTAGCTTTCTAACCCTCTCTGTGCCTTAGTTATGTTTACTGTCTCTCTCTCCTAGCAGAAGACAAGCACCTTGTGCTCAGGGGACTTGGTGTGTTCACTCGTATATCTCAAACATCTTGACCAGTGCCGGGAACGTAGCAATCACTTCGATACGTATTTCCTGAACAAATGAATAGGAAAGGCAGACCTCTGCCTATGCCTTATTTGTTGACAACAAAAATGCACTAACTCTAAGACTAGAATGAGATGCTTTCTACTTTTACACAGAGCTTAATCATTTGCTTTATTTATTTCCATTGGATGGAAATGTCAATATTTTTTGAAAATACAAACCGAGGCATGTAATACCTAATGCTTGTTGAAAAACGTTAATCAGTAAGCTTTAACCTGTCCTATGCCCACGCGTGACACACGTCTACAGATTGCAAAGCTTGCCTTCAGATTCTGAGCCCCTGCACACTGCTCTCACTTGTCCTTACTCAGGGCTGTGCAGGCAGATTCACTGGCGACACCCATCACTGCCTGTCGTTTTGAGATGAAGTGTGTTTCTCCTTTCATTTCTCATCTAAAAATTCCCCCAACCTTCAACACATTTTTAAAAATAGTATAAAGAGTATCATATGGCCTTTAATGGGTGTTGTCAATTTTTAACATTTTGCCACATTTGCTTTCTCTTTCTTTCTTACATGTATTTTTATTGTTTTCCCAAAATGCGTGATGGCGATTTGCTTATATAAGAACAATTCTCCCCTAAATACTTCATCAAGTATCACTCAAGAACAGGACATGCTCCTATATCACTACAACAAAAGGATCATACTCAAAAAATCTAACATCAATATAATACTGTTATCCAATATAGATTTTTTTTATTTTATGCGGATGTAATCACAGGCCAGGCATTGTATTTGGTTGTTAAATCTCTAGAATAGTTCCTCCTCGTGCTGGTCTCCTTTTCCTCCTCCTTCTTCTCCTCTTCCTCCTTTTCTGTCTGTCATGTCATCAACATTCTTTTCTAAAGTTTATTTATTTTTGAAGGTGAAAGAGACAGAGCATGAGTCGGGGAGGGGCACAGAGAGAGGGAGACCCAGAATCCGAAGCAAGCTCCAGGCTCTGAGCTGTCAGCACACAGCCTGATGTGGGGCTCAAACTCACAAACTGCGAGATCATGCCCTGAGCCGAAGTCGGATGCTTAACCGACTGAGCGCCCCAATGTCATTGACGTTTTTGACGTGTGCAGGCCAACCATTGCCTCGTTACTGGATTCGGCTTAAATATTTTTTAGGAAAACCTCTACCTTAAAATTAGACTTTTCATGTGTGCTTTAATAGCTATAAAAGATACAGTACAGTCAAGTGCTTACAAGCCTGGTCCACGCAACGAGACACCCGTGGGCTCAAGTCCAGCCCCACCACTCACGCACCATGAGCAATTGTCTCTAGTTCTTTGCCTCTGCTTCCCTCTTATAAGATGGAGATGATCATACCACCCATCTCGCAAGACTGTTATGTAGAGTAAATGGGTTAGTACAGGGGAACCCCTTGGTACCTACTGTGTGATAAATGCTTTATGTTAGCTCCGTTTATGATTTTAAAACAACCTTGACTAATTTCTATCTAGTGGTTGAGTAGGGGGTGGGTGCGGCCAGAGAGAGGGCAGCCAGAAACACAGGAGGAAGCTTTTATCTTCCCTGAGTATAGAGTAACTATCAAAGACCTGGCTTGGAATTTTAATTGAATCCCAATATTGGGTTTTTTTGGGGTTTTTTGTTTGTTTGTTTGTTTGTTTTTATTTGAAGTTTGGAGTGTTTTCCATCTCATCACCTTTTGACAAATGGCATTTATGGTATAATCAAAAGGGAGAGAGAAAGATGGCGTCTCCAGGCAATCCATGGGGAAGTTTCAGAGATGAGCCGCACTGATCGGACTCGCCTCTAGAGGGCAGCAGAGGCCCTGGCAGGTCTGGGCTCTTTCGCATGTGAACCCCTGGTGACTCACTTCTTTCCACAAACCACAACCGCAGTAGGAGATGGGCTTTACTCAACAGAATAAATAGGTGTGCGATTGTTTACTTGAGGAGAGGTAGCAAATGACCCCACGGGACACGGAAATACATTATCTTTTTTGTAAGAAAGATTTTCTTAAATGTAACTGTTTCTGGAGACTAAATATATCACACTAATGTGCGTGCTTCAGCCAGAGCGTGGTAACATGAAGCTCACTAGTTCTGGTTCCAGCAATTAATTCTTAGCAAGCAGCTGAGTGGTGAGAGCGACTTTGTGGTATAATTGCTGCCAGTGCCAACTCTCCGGGGGCAGGGAATACCGTCTCCTCTGTGCAGAACGGAGCTTATCTGCCCACCTGCCACTCCTAGTTTCCAAACACGGATAGGGGCTTTCTACTTTAGATCAACTTTAAGATCTTCTGGTCACTGTTTCTATCAGAACTCAAGTTTTCTCCTGTAGCTTAGCTATTACCAGGTGTGAAATAGGAGTCTTGTTTAAAAACCTGAGGAGTGTTCAGAAATAGATTCAACTACAAATAAATTATGAGCAATGTTATTAGCACATTCTGGACATTTCAGATGGGCTGTACAAAGTCATGGGCAGGAGCACAGAATCTGAGAGCCGATAGCCCAGACTCGAATTCCAGCTCCACAACTAAAGAGCTGTGTGATCTGGAACGAGTTATTTAACCTCTCTGTGCCTCAGTTTCCTCATCTATAAAATGGAGATGCTACCAGTACCTGCCTCATAGTATGGTTAGGAGACTTTGAAGGGTTAATATATGTGAAACTTCGAACAGTCCCTTGCATTTACAGTAGAACCCTGGTTTGTGAGCATAATTCGTTCTGGAAACATGCTTGTAATTCAAGGCACTTGTATATCAAAGCAAATTTCAAGAACCATTGGCTCAGTTGTGATCATGTGACATCAGGCACTACTCGTATTGCAAAACATTGCTCGTTTATCAAGTTAAAATTTATTAGAAATGTTTGCTCATCTCATGGAACACTCGTGGAACAAGTTACTCACAATCCAAGGATTTACTGTAATAAGTACCATAGAACTGTTAGCTTTTATTATCTAGGATCTCAGAACCTTTGGCAAACATTCGAGCCTTTCCCTCCTTCCTTCTCCCTCCTGAACAATATGACGACGGCACAACACACACTTGGGCTCATGCACCCATAGGACATTACCCTCCATAGGTATCTGCCAAAAAGGAGAATTTTCCCCTTCACCTAAAACACCCAGGAAGGAAACTGTACAAATCCTGGATTCCCTCAGCCTTCCCCTTAAAGTGCCCTCCTTCACCTTTGTGCTGTCCTCTTTGGACCAGGAAGGTTCAACCAGAGTTTCTTGACGGAGGTTGGGTTACCCTTGTTTCTGACTTGGTCCCTGGCTCTACTTCAGCCATTCACAAACTCTTGAGGAGCTTACTTAATTGGTCACCTGCCACTCTGCACAAATTTTCCCCCTTTTTACCAAGGGCAATGAGACAGACAAGTATTATACATACTCCCCCTTTTAAAACAGAAAATAGAGACTTCCTTTAGCAAAAATAAAGTGAATGCCTTTAAAAGTTAAAAAAAATGTTTTAAAAAATATTTCAGGAAAGTGTTCCACAAAAACGAAAAAAGAAACAAATTGCTTCAACGACTTGGAGAAGAGTCTAAGCTTTATTCCAAATACAAAAAAAAAAATAAATATTAGAGGCTCCTGGGTGGCACCAACCAAGTGTTGGTTAAGCATCCAACTTTTGATTTTAACTCAGGTCATGATCTCATGATCATGGAATCATGGATCATGGTTCGTGGAATTGAGCCCCCCATCAGGTCCTGTGCTAACGGCATGGATGGAGCCTGCTTGGGATTCTCTCTCTCTTGCTCTCTCTCTGCCCCTCCCTTGCTTGTGCAAGCTCTCTCTCTCACACACACAATAAATAAACTCTAAAAAAATAATAAAAATAAAAATAAAACATTTTAAAAACTCAAAAGCAACTAAGAGGGTGATGGGTAGATAGTGTATCAAGTCAGCAATATAAACTGATAATATCCTAATGTGAAAAGCAGGACCTGCGTGAATATACCTTGAGAAGAAAGACTTGTGGAATCTCCTTTTATGTAGTTCTATGAGCACTGGGCAGAGTCCATTGGAAGGGTGCTTCGGGAGTACCACGTTCTTCGAGGTAAACCAGTTATCTGATGTTTTTAGTCTGTTCTCTGAGCCCACCCTAGGCTTGGGGGCTTGGATATCTGAAACTTAGTCCAACAAAATTACTAATGGATTCCTCCTCAGCCATACTTCTGGCATTTTCCAGAAGCCCAATAAAATCAAAATAATTTATGCTACATAGTCCATTGTGAAAACTTTCAAAAACGTATTGCTAGGACAGTGGCCCACTGTGAAGATTCGGTCTTTCCCACGTGGCACAGGGGTTTAAGCACATGGCTTTCAGAATCTAACTGCAGGCTTTCAGATCCCAGTGGTTCCACTTACAAGCTTGGAGACCTCGGGCGAGAGTCGGTGGAGATAGCAGTCCCTACCTGCAGCAGACACCTGTCGGTGTTTCTGTCCCGCCCCCTTCAGTAAGCACCAGATGCTCTCCTTTCGCAGATTCCCTCCCCCACCCTACCCCCACACACATTCCTTGCTACCCGTGTTGGTTGTTACCCAATGCCTGGGCAGCAGGGTAGAAGCCAAGCTTCCCTTCCCAGCCTACAGGGTTTCCTGCAGGGCCAACTGAAGCTGTCTCGGAAGGTCTTTGGCCTGAGGTATCCCCTTGCTTGGCTCAACTCCCTTTTCCTGCCCTCCTTCCATCACCCCTTACTGGTCTCTCCTAGGACCACCTCAGGGATGACTCCCTTGCACTGGAACTTCATCTCATTGTCTGCTTCCGGAGAACTGGGACTTCACATTTAGCCACCCCCCACCCCAGAGTTTTGAAAGAGTGGACGAAGATACCATGTCAAAAGCACCTAAAACAGTGTCTAGCATATAAGTGCTTCGTAAGTATTAGCTCTGGTTATTACCTGAGGTTGGGCCTGCAGTACCAAGGATAACCCAGGGGGCTATACAGGGACTTCAGACACACATAAAGCCACAAACATACAAACTCTTGAGAAATGTTGAGGGAGCTGAATAATCCACATAATTGCTTCCATTCCCATCACTGGGTTGCACCCTTGGCCTTAATTACAAGGGAATAAATGCTTCTGGCTGAGTTGTAATACAAAGAGGCCGCTACTGTGTGCTCCCATGAGACCCACCACAGGCATTCAATTTAGTTAATAAGTATGGATACTGGAAGACTCGAACGTTCTCTCTCCCATGTGCTATATTTTTTTATAAGTGAAAACTCTTTAGTTCGTCCTTTCACCGGGTTTCATGGAGTAGTTTCAAGGTTGCTTGTTTGAAGGTAAGCAGCAGGAGTCTTAAGAACTTAATTTTAAGAAATTCAAAGAGCAAAGGATGCACTTTGTTCTTTGAGCTCCTTAAACCTATATTTCATATCCTTTCATAATAATTTGTCTTTTATGGATAAAATATACACAAATCACTTAGGAAAAAAG
Organism: Paguma larvata; assembly: GCA_030068075.1. Classification (NCBI taxonomy): domain Eukaryota; kingdom Metazoa; phylum Chordata; class Mammalia; order Carnivora; family Viverridae; genus Paguma; species Paguma larvata. Next base: position 15,184,812 of record CM057840.1, read on the forward strand.
GCATCCCAAATGACCTTGGGCGACCAAGTTCTTCTGTTTTTAAAAGGCACGCACAGAGTATATTATTAAGACTTCTATATGGTAGCATTTCTAGCATAGCTCCGAAAGGGAATGTACCATTTCTTTATTATTCAGTTCAAATATAAGGGCAAAGAAACTTACTCGTAGGATTTCTTTTTTTAAGGTTTTCATTTATCAGCTCCTGGAAAAAAAAAAAAAAAACTGATACAGGCAAAATCCCAACATGATAAAACCTGGACTAAAGTAATAGTGGCTGGGGGGGAACCTCTACGTGAATTATTATGATCTTAGGTCCTAAAAAATTTTATTCTTGTCTGGTTCTCTCATCTGACCCCACTACAGACTGGCTTTTGTCCACTTCACAGCACTTGAGTCATTAATGATCTCCTCCAGGACAAATTGAATGTTCTCTCTTCTACCCTTATTCACTTTTAATCTATTTGTTGCTTTTGTTCGACTCAACCACTACCTTCCTCCTCCTCCATAAGCCTCTCTTCGAATTTTGTCTGATCCTTTAGTATTTTTTTCCTTTTCAATCTTGTCATATATTTTAAAAATAAAAATGAAAACGGCAATTAGAGATGAGGGGGAGAAAAAAGCATCCCAACCCAAACACTATTATTTTGTTCGATTCCCACCCCACCCCTGGTTGTTTTTTTTTTTTTTCCTAATTGGTTTTTACATATTATGAGTAGGATTTTGTATCCTTTTTTTTTTTTTACCAAATATTTTTTAATTCTTTTGCAGGTTGCTATAGAATCTTTGAAACCTCCAACCTTAATTCCTGTTAATAATTTCATCTCTGTCTCACTCTTCCTCAGTCTGTTCTCTTTCTCCATGCAAATTCACCCTCCTCCCCCAGTAAACCCACTGCTGAGCCAAAGCTACTTTATATCCCACATTCTCCTTTCATGTTCAAGTCTTCCTTTTGTCCTAATGATATGAATACTAACTTAAAAATAAAATAAAGTAGGGGCGCCCCGGGGGACTCTGTTGTTAAGCTTCTGACTTTGGCTCAAGTCATGATCTCATGGTTCGAGAATTTGAGCCCGTGCCATGCACTGCACTGACGGTGCAAAGCCTGCCTGCGATTCTCTCTGTCTCTCTCTCTCTCACTCTCTCTGCCCCTCCCCTCCGCTCTCTCTCTCTCTGTCAAAATAAATTTAAAAAGAAAACTTTAAAAAATGTAAAAACGTAAATAAAATAAAGTAAAATTGTCACACCAAGATATTCATATTCAAATATTACCTGGAAGCAAGTCTGGCAATAGAGATCAAAGATATAGTCTTCTGAAATAAGTGCCTAAGGCGTACGTTTCCTCTAAATAATTCCCAAGGTTTTTCAGAGTTCCCACAAAAGTTAACAACTGGGTACTTAATTAGTAGTTTCAAAGGATCGATACCAGATTAGCATTTTCCAGATCCTGCTCCAGAAACTAGTGCAATACTAGCAGACGTTTTCAAGTTTTTACAGGGAGGGGGAGAGGAGATGTGCCATGATAAAAAAAAAAAAAGAATAGAAATTTTTCATTTTAAAAATTTAGAAGATCTTGTTACTGTAAGAATTTTCAGAGCTTTTAATGTTACTCCCAGAATGTAGCACAGTTGGTAGGTGTTCAATAAATATTTGTTTAGTATCTAAATTTGCATCATGAATCTCCCGGAAATAATACAACATGTAATATTCCCCCAAAGAGAAGCAATTTAGATTTATTAGAGATATTTAAACAGCTGTTTAAAAATTGTTTATTGCCACATTGTTTAAACTGGTTAATAACTGCAGACAATCCTCATGTCTGTCAGCTAGGCATTGGTGAAAGAAACGATGGTACAATGAAAGACCGTGGAGCTATTACAGGTTATGAGATAGGTCGGTTCTGGGTTGAATATAGAAGAAGAATGACTTGATCTTCTCTTGAGGGTCTCGGGAGGAAAAAAGAGCATCTGTATCCAACACTGGATTGGCTCATTCCTTGTTAGCCTCAGCTGCGAACAGGACACGTCACTTCAGCTCAGTCTCCTCAGCTCTGGAATAAAGCTTTAAAGCCAAACGATCTGTAGGATTCCTTTCGTCAAAGTTTGAAGACTTTGTCTAAGAGGTCTTGTTTTAGCTGTAATGAGTTTTTTGGAAATTAAATGAAATGCAAGGAGTGTTATGCAATGAATTAGATTATTTTTCTATCTTCTCCACGGACTGTAAACAGCATAATAAATAAACAAGCAAATAAATAAGCACACATTTTAATATCGGTCCCGTGCTCTACAGCAAAAGTCTTATAGACTTGTGTACACTTAACCCAGCAAGTCTATTTTTAGGATCTAGCCTGATGAATTATTCAAGAATGTAAAAAAAGACTTAACATAGCAAAGATGTTCATTTTAACAATAGGAAAAAAATGGACATGAACAGAACCTAACAAGGAACTTGTTAATTACATGATAGTACATTATAAAATATCACAGTATGAAGTCATTAAAATGATGTAGAAAAATATTTAATGTTATGGAGACAGATTTACAACATATTTTTAAGATGAAAAAAGCAGATTATAAAACAGCATGTACAATATAATCCCATTTTTATTGTAAAATACTTCTGTGCTCATAAAGAAAGGTGTAGAATGACTACAAAAAAACTTTTACACCAGTATTCTGTGGGTTTATATGTGTTTTCAAAGTTTCATAAAGTTAATATACATTGCTTACAGAGCAATAAAATCAGTGTGGTTTCATCATGTTTTCCATAGTTCGTTAACTTAGCACTCAACGCAACATAAATAAATCATTTATGGTCGAAGGAAAAAATGGGATTCAATAAAACGACATTGGTAAATATTTACTTAAAAAGGTAATGTTACTAACACTGTCATCGAAGATGCCTAGTCTCTTTTCCAAAAATAATGAGATCGTGTGTGAATTTTTAAATGCCTTAAAGAAATGACAGTTTCAATTGCATGCAGCCTTCTGTTTCTTGATCCATAGTTGTCTGGTGTATTAAATGACGCTGAGAGGCGCCAGTGTCTAAGACCAAGAAAGAAAGGAAACCAAGGTGTCATGATTCTGAATACTTAGCATAAAATGGTTATTTGAAGACTCAACAATCTGCATTAAGGAATAATCCCAAGTAGTCTCTGCAACGACACTCTAATGCCATTCTTAACATCCATGCCTTTACATTTCAGAAAATAGTATAATTTATTGGAAAGGTGGTAGAATCCACAGAGGATGGCGATTTTTATGATCTCTAGAACATTAAAAGGAATACCATCTTCAGCCTCCATTTAAGAAGAAAAAATATCCTAACCATAAAAAGGTTCTAATCTCACATTTTTGTTAAAAAGTCCTTTCAAGCGAGTCAGTGTGGCTTTATAAATATAGATCTTGCATTGTTCGGATTCCTCTTATTTTGCAGCGGCCTGGCCAAACTTCGGCAGGCACCAGCACCCCTTTGTAAAAGTCACAGTTACCTGGCAAAGAGGTCGCTGTAAAAACACCCCAAAACCAAACTGGTACTATGTATTTTTAGCGACTATTCAGAAAGATGTTGAGAAACAATCAGAGGATTTAGGAATGTGAACTGGGTTCAGTGTTGTTTAGGTTGGGAAAAGACAATTCTTTTGGTTGAAGTTAATTTAAATAGTAAGACAGCCAAACCGAAATGACTTTAATCATCTCCCTTCCACTGTTTCCTGAAATTCAGTCATCCATGTCTTCAAAATTTTCATCATCTTTGTAAAGTGCCTCTACCGTGATCTCCTTAATATTTTCTCTTTGAGTCTTCTCTGGGCAGTTTCAGAATATCTATGAAATCAGAGGTTTGATGGGGGTAGGGTACACATTTAACCTTTCTGCCATCTAAAAGGATCTTGCATATTTGGCCCCACGAACCCTCATGTAGTCTAACGTCCTCACTTCTCTGAGGCCCAGCGTGTTAAGTAACATGTTCATTACTTGTTGTCTTCATGGTCTTACTGGAGGAGGTTGACAGAGCAGTTGATGGATTTGAAAAGCAATAGCAGTGCACACAAGAGATTCTGTTCACGGCCTGTCAATGTAATTTTCTACAAGTTACATACATAATTGCAAAGATGCTGGAAGTTCCTGCCCCTCCTCTTACCAATTTCACACATATGTGTGTGTGTGTGTGTGTGTGTGTATTTTTTACAGTTCTTAAGTGGCTCAACACTCTGCGTGTTTTATCCATTCATCCAACAACTATTTATTGAGTGCCTACTTTGTTCCAGACACTGCCTGAAGCGACAGTAATGAGCCAAACAGACAAAACACCTGCCCTTAGGAAGCCTCCATTCTCCCGGAGCTGTAGAGCTTCCTGAATGTATATCATGTTTCTTCTTTGCGATTTTAAATCCCTGGAGTTCAAGTTGTGGGTCTAATCTAACTTTGGTTCCCCTGTAGCACCCACGAGAGTGTTTTGCAGTGTTAAATCAGTGAATGAACAATAAAAAGATGCCCAAGCCCTTTGGTTTGTTTGTCCTTTGACCCCAAGAACTACATTTAATCACTTCGATTTAGTCCACTTCATCTATTTTTTTTTCAGTTTTCAATTTCCCTGACTTCCATCTACAAAGCCCTAAAGGTGAGAAAAGACAAAGATGTAGCTTGCGATGAAGGAAAACCAGCAAGCAACACACGTGAAAAATGAAAACTTCATCAGCTGCCATCAAAGGACTACATTTCAAAAACGTGTCAGTGAAATAGATGGCAGAACGTTTAAGATTTCTTAAAAAGTAGCCATTAGAATACATTCAGATAAAATATGTGTTTGTCCTGTGTGTCCTTTCCAAAACAGTTCAATATGTTATTTGTCTCTTTAAATTCGCTGTATGTAATGATACTGTTGTGTAACTTCATTGGCTATGAAGCAATTTGTTTCCCGGCTTAAGAAAATAGATTGGACTTACCTTAAATTTTCATGATTTCCCAAATAATAAACATTTAATGTTACTAGTACTCCTTAGTAGGAAAGAAAACCAAACCAAAGACTTTTTTTTAAGTGTTGGGATGACTCAAAGTTTGGATGATAGCAGTTGACAATTTTCAGCTTTTGCATGGATTGTTCTTCAGTTCATACTCTTGACTCCCCCCCCCATATTTTTCTTCTGTCTTAAAAAAGAATAAACTATTCTGATATATTCAAACTCCTTGTAAAAATGAAAGCTATAAAGCAGGTAGGCTAAGGCTCTAAGGCTTTAAATGTCACACCTCATCTCTTCTCTTTGTGAAACTCCTCTGCCCTCACATAAAATCAGTGGCTGAGTTGCTCGAGGGTCAGGAGCCAGCTGGTAACTACTGTCAAGTTCTATCCCCACCCTCCTCCTCCAGCCACGAGAGGACATTGCCTTCCCCAAAACAGGAGAGTTGTTAGCAGGTCTCAATAAAAATAGAAATATACGAGCTAAACTTTGTTACATTTCGTCCTTTTTTTTTGTTGCTTAATGAGGGGAAAGTGGTGAGAGGGTTCCAGAGGTAAAGAAAAGAGCTCCCAAGTCCAGATGAGAACCAAATATGTCAGTAATGGGGCCTTCCCCCGGACGTTTGTTGTCTTTTTATTCAATTTTTAGTATCTAGTTAGAACTATTATGTTCCGCATCATGAGGACAAAGCCAGCTTAAGCCCTTCCTCCCTTCCTTCCTTTGTTCCTTCCTTCCTTCCTCCCTCCCTCCCTTCCTTATTTTCGTCTTCTCCCCCCAAATGCAAGAAACTATGGCTGGTAGTTTAAGAATTGGTCAATCCCACTCTGAAATATTTATGTACTTTTCTCTGACTTGGTTACTCCTCCCACTGATATTAATAGCTTCTTCTGGGAGAAGTCTGCCTCTAGTAGCAACGCTGCAGTGTAGCTGAGATGCTGGTGTTGGGATTGCAAACGATGCGTTAGGAACGCTCTTGCTGCCCTTCAGCCTGGAAGCAGAGGTTTATTTCGGAGTCTACACCTGTGCTTGCCCGCGAGATAACAGAGCACTGTCGCCTGCAAGCATTGTTGCAACATGGGTGCTTTTGACCAGCTGGATTCCTTATTTTATTTCATTTCATTTATGTTTTTATTTTATTTTTGAGAGAGAGACAGAATTCGAGCAGGGGAGGGGCAGAGAGAGAGAGAGGGAGACACAGAATCTGAAGCAGGCTCCGGACTCTGAGCTGTCAGCACAGGGCCTCATGGACTGTGAGATCATGACCTGAGCCAAAGTGAGACGCCTAACCAACCGAGCCACCCGGACACGCCAGAGGTTAGTTTTTTTTAAAGCCAGAAAGAAGAGCCTGACTTTGGTGAGATGTACAATAAAGAGCAGCTAGGAGTTCTGTGACAGAAAGTCTCATTATGAAAGCAATTATTTTAAGACAATACATTTGACAGAAGTAACTCAGGCACGCAGAAGAGGGGGACACCATATTCCGTATCCTGGTCCTGCTTTGTTTGGGTGGCACCATGGTGCTAACGCGTGGAGTGTTTGACCAGGGGCGGAACATCTGACCCACACAGGTCTCTGCTGGGTTGTCCCTTGTTCTCATCCACAGTGGCTCTTTGGATAGCTCACTTGTCTACGTGAGGGCCCCTCTTGGAGATATAGGAACCCACTCTCCTGCTTCCCATGGGAGACCTTGGGGAGTCTTTCTCCCACACACCCATTTTCAATACACAGGGGATTCTGGGGTCTACAGGAGACTAGCACACAGTCCCCTGAAAGCTAAGGGGGTTTTGTTGTGTTACCCTGCTCCTCCGGCATTTAGCCTGGAAGGAACCTGAGGTCCACGCTCTTTTCTCAGATAAGCTCTCCAACTTTCCTCTCGCTTTCCTTCCAATTCTCCCTCCTACCCTTGTTCTGGGGAATCTTCTCTGGGCAGAGCGAGTCTTTGCCCTACATCATCATGAATCTGCGCATCTGCTATGATTGGAGATTGAGTCTCCTGAGACCCTCGGCTCCTGAAGCCCAAGAGCCCCTTAGCTCCTGCTCCGCAATATCGTCTCTTCTCTGGGTCAGGGCCACTGGCTGAGTGGGAGGAATGGTGAGGGTATGAAAGCAAATGTAAAGCTGGCTGGCTGATCTCTGGCTATCTCAAAACGTTACTTCCAATCCCGCAATCCAGGCATGAAGCTATATAAGCCAAGTGACATAAAAATAAAAATTATGGGGGGACACCTGGGTGGCTCAGTTGGTTGAGCGTTGGACTCTTGGTTTCAGCTCAGCTCATGATCTCGCGGTTTGTGAGTCTGAGCCCCACATTATGCTCTGCGCTAGCAGCGTGGAGCCTGCTTGGGATTCTCTCTCTCCCTCTTTCTGTTCCCTCCCCCACAAGATAAAGAAATAAATAAACTTAAGAAAAAGGTAGAAATTAGGGGACATTGAAAAAGAAACATACTGAAGTAAGAAGTAACAAAATCTTGTTTGTGGAATACGCACAGGACAGAAGGTGGGAGGAAATGCACCTGAGGGCTTGGATCGAGTGCTGTCGGCCGTCATGGGACGCGTATTTCCATGGCGTATCCTCCCCCTTCTCCATTGCCTTTGCACTCTAATCAGGAAGTCCTGGCAATTAAGTTCTTCAAATCCATATCCCTCTTCTTCTTCGTCACCACTGTCACTGTCCTTGTCCATGCCAGCAACATCTCTGCTCTGGACTATCTACTGCATCGGACTCCTTTCTTCTCTCTCTCTCTCTCTCTGCCCTCAGCCACCTAGAATTCATCCTACATTCAGTCATGAGGATGATCTTTCTAAAGGAACAATCAGATCATGCCATCCGCATGTCTCTCTGGCTCTCTAGTACCCATACGATGCATTGAATACTTACGTTCATGGCCTTGCGGAAACCTACATCATGGGGCTCGCCTTGCTGGCCCAGCGTCACCTGACGCCACCTACCTGGAGCTGTAGGCTGGGCCAAACAGGTAGGGGACTGACCTGGTCCATCCTATGGTCTCGTCACAACATAGCCTGGCCTTGAGTCCTAACCCCGCAGTTCACTCGGACAAGTTATTTAAGGGTAGCGATTCAGTGTTCTCCTCTAACATGTCATTAGGAGGCTTAAATGAGAATAGATTTTAAAAGTGCACCTGGGGGAGGGGTTGTGCTTGGGTGGCTCAGTCAGTTAAGCGTCCGACCCTCGATTTCAGCTCAGGTCATGATCTCACGGTGCATGGGATCGCACCCCGAACTGAGCTTTGCACTGATAGCACCAAGTCTGCTTGGGATTCTCAATATCCCTCTCTCTGTCCTTCCCCTGCTCACTCTCTCTCTCTCAAAGATAAACTTTTTTTTTAAAAAAAAACAAGAAAAGCGCACCGGGTACAGAGAAGAGCTACAGACGCGTTTGTTAAATAAAGCAAAATACTTGGGGCGCTCTGGCTGGCTCGGTCGGTAGAACCTGTGACTCTTGATCTCGGGGTTGGGAGTTTGAGCCTGACATTGGGTGTAAAGATTACTTAAAAAAACAAACGTTTTAGGAAAAAAGAGAGAAGAAAAGAAAAATACTTGCCCAGATGGTCAAGTCTCTCCTACCCCAGGGAATTTACACCTTCAGGTTCTTCAACCTATTTTGGGGGCCTTCTCTCAGTCAATCTTTAGTCTTCCTTCTAGAAGGAACTACAATGTCAGGTCTTTTGTAGACTTCCCACTGTACTTTGTTCCTTGCTCTATTAAAACTTTTATTGAGGGGAGCCCAGCTGGCTCACTTGGAAGAACAAGCAACTCTTGATCTTGGGGTTGTAAGTTTAAGCCCCACATGGGGTGTAGAGATTACTTTAAAAAACCCCTTTTATTGTATTATAACTTGTATGGATTTTCTATGGCAGCTGTGCCAAATTACCATGAACTAGATGGCTTAAAACCACAGAAATTCTGTGTCATGGTTCTGGAAGCTAGAATCCTGAAAACCAGCATCACGGGGCTGAAACCGAGGTGTGAGCAGGACCACACTCCTTCCGGAGGCTCAGAGGGAAAAGCAGTCCCCACCTCCTCTAGCTTCTGGTGGCCGTCTGCATTCCTGAGACCGTGGCCACATCACCGCCACCTCTGCCTGCCCGGTAACATCGCTGCTTCCTCTCGGCTGTGTCAAATCTCCTCTGCCTCTCTTTTGGAAGGTCGCTTGTGATGGCACGGAGGGCTCACCTGGATCATCCGGCTTAATCTTGTCATCTCTAGAGCCTCCATTTAACAATTTAGTATATTCCGCAAGACGCTTCTATCCTATATAAGGCAACATGGGCTCTAGGGATTAGGATAGAGTATCTTGGGATGCCATGACTCAGCTACTACAATAATTATGCAAATGTCAGTGTTGTCACCGTCGTATGACAAGGCTTCATCACAGTGCAAGCACACAGCGTGTAACCAATAAGTGAAATACACGTTTAGGCACGGCGGTACAGGGCAAAGCCCCGCTGTCCGTGTTCTGGGGACTCCTTCTTTGGGAACGCTTTATTTCCCGGGCCGGAGCTGTTTCTTTCACGTGCTAATCTGTGGTTGGAAAGATATTTCACTCACTAATTGGATCGACTTTCAGGTTAGAGAAAGTAAGCACCGGGGGCCTCTGTCCTTGGGTCGTTTCCTCTGAGCCTCGGTGAGGCAAAGTCACCAAAAACCTCCGTTCAAACCCCGCTCCGGCTGAGGTAAGGGGTGGAGGGGAGGGTAAAACGTGAAAGGGCCCTGGCAGCTGGAAGGCGACTTTCACAGGATCCGAGAATGCGGAGTGCCAGACTGACAAGCACGGCAGCATTAAGAGTGCTGTCATCAGGCCGCCCGCCTGGTTCGCTGCCACTGCCTGGCCGTTTATTTTAAACACAGTTTTCTTCATAATTTAAGCTCCTGAATTCATGACCATTGCTTAACAGACCATTGCCCCATCTCGAGTCGCTGGAGTTCAGCACGGGCGTTTTTCCGCAGTGAGGCTGTTTCTTTTCCAGTGTTCCTAAGTAAATCATAGTCACCTTCAGCCACAAGAAGAAGTTGGCTCCGGCCACCCCTCACCTGGGAAGACGGCTCAGTGGCCTGGCTGTTGTTTTTCTCGCCACTGGAAATCTTTCCCGATGAAACAAGCAAAAACTCACTTGCAATAAAAGCAGCAAAAAGTAGGTTATCTCGTACAATTAATCCTTAAAACCGTAAACTGTTTCCTGTGTTCTAATTGTTCGTTTCCTTTTACGCCAGACTTTTTCATCTTTGTGCTGGTTAGAGCGCCACAGGATCGAATGTTAAAAAAAACTGTAGGGCCCAAAAACTTATCCAAGATTTGCCTAGGTAGGCATGCAATCAGAAACTCCTGAGGTTTGAAAAAAAATTCTCTCCTGTACATGTACCACCCGCCTGTAATAAAACATAATTGTCAGAATCGAGTTAAGTAGCGTGACCGGCACAAAGCTCCTTTACCACAGTGGTCTGGAAACCGCCAGAGCTTTTACTGATCAGAGGAGACTCCTGTAGCCTGGCCAACGGGACCAACTCACCTCCTAAAATCATCTCAAACAACACTCTCCCTCTAGCTCTGTTCCACTCTGTCTTTCCTATGGACCATACTTCCTCCTACCCATGGAACTTTGCACGTGCTGTTCCCTCCGCTGAGAATGCTTGTCCCTCTTCCTCTCCCCTTGACTAAGTTTTGTTCATCCTTTGGATTGTAGCTCAAGCGTTACTCTCTCTGAAAAGCTTTACCAGATTAGGTCAAATCCCCCAAGCACTGGCTTAGCTCTTAAGACCGCAGACTGTATTTGTTGGTGTGGTTGTCTGATTGACAGCTTCTCCTTCCGCCACACTGCGCAGAGCCCCGTGAGGGCAGAGAAGAAGTCGGTTTCTGTTATCGTTAGGTCACCAGCCCTTCTCGCGGCTGCTGGAACACAGTAAGCATGAAATAAATATTTAACCGTTGAATGATTATGTTGTGGAATCGCACGCTTGCTCTGCCGCTGGGTTATGAGACAGGCTCTTTGCCCTCCCAGGGCCTCACCTTCATCATCGGTAAGGAAATGCCTCTTCCATTCCCCCAGTTCTAGGATATTTACGGTTCCCGTTCTGAGCCTGTAAGATTGATCAGGCTACAGCCAGAAAGCCGACACACTGTTATCTGCCTGCCGATATGCCATATGCCAAGCAAGAAACTAGACTTACCCTCCGCACCTCTGCCCCTTCCCTTAATGCTACTGCCTTGATTCTGGCTTGCATCATCTTTCATTTAAAATACTGTAAATTCGGGGTGCCTGGGGACTCGGTTGGTTAAGCATCCGACTCTTGGCTTCGGCTCGCACCATGATCTCACGGTGTGTGAGTTTAAGCCCCGCATCGAGTTCCGTGCTGACAGTGCAGAGCTTGCTTGGGATTCTCCCTCTCCCTCTCCCTCTGCCCATTCTGTACATGGTCTCTCTCAGGATAAATAAATACACTTAAAAAATAAAACTGTTTATAATACTATCAGTGCTCCATTAAGTGGGGGACCTATGTTCAGTCCTCTCCTCTCATAGTCTATCTGCAGAGTGGCCAGAAGAACTCACTCTAAACGCTGGACTGATCCTGGCACCCCTCTGCTTAAACATTTTTCAGTGTTTCCCACTGCACACCTTCGACGAACTCCCCTCTCGAGAAGACATCCGTACCTGTCTCCCCTCCTGCCTTCTCCTGGAGAACTCCTGCTCCGCCCAGAACCACTCAGGGGCCCCAACACACGCTCTGTTCTTTCAAGTCCCTCCGTCCTTGTGCGCGGTCCTCTCTGCCTAGAAAATGTCCCTGCTCCTTTGCTGGCAAAGTGTCACCCTTCCTTTTAGGCTCAAGTGTTCCTTGCATGTGGCCCAGACCCTGACTGAGCCCCCATTTCTCGGGCTGGGTTTGTCACTCACTGCCTGTGGTCTCACCGGATACTGTGTACAAGGCTCCATAACGACACGCCTCGGTGAGCTGTATTCGTATGCAGAGGGACATTCGGGTTAAGAGCATGGGTCTCACATTCAGACTGACGAGTTTGAAACCAAATTCTGCCACTTAACGGTGTGGCTTTGGAAATGATTCGTAGTTTCCTAATTCTGGAAAACGGGGACTTAATGCCTACCTCATTGGCCCGTTGTAATTACGGGATTAATGAGATGATGTGTTTAATGCACTTAGCACAATTGGCCCATTATACTAACCAATGGTGGTCGTCACTGGGTTGTGAACGCGTCAGATGCAAAGACTCCAACCTACATTTTGTCCATCTTTCTAACCCGGTGACTGGCACATCGCGGCTACTCAGTGAATGCTTCTTCAAATGCACGAATGAAATCGTGTCTGTAATGTGTTTTTCTTTACAGGAGGACTAGAGGCTTATTCATTTTTAAGGAATTTTATTGAGGGCTCAAAAATTCTATTGATCTTACAGCATATTCCAAATCTTTCCCTTCGCTAAACTTATCCTGAACGTACACACGTTAACAATTTGCGACCAAACTTGAGTTTCTAGTATTAGAGTTTTCTGAACTCTCCTCGCACTTTCAAGAGTTTTTACTGCGTGCACATCAATTTCCGTCCTTACTCAACCCTTTGTGGAACACAGATTATATCCTCCTTGGTCACAGGGGTAATGCCAATAGCACGCACGTGTATAGGATTTACGTGCTAAGTAGCGTTCAATGAGCTATGCGTGTTTCAAATCCTGTGATTCCTAACCAAACTGGCTTTTCTAAGATGACAGTGAGAGGTCGAAGCCATTAAAACCATGGCGAATTCTAGCCTAGCGTTCTGGTCACAGCATGGCTTTTGGACTCACAAGAGTCTAAGTTCCTTGAAGGCAAGGTTATCTCGCGCTTTCTCTGCAAAGAGAGAATCTTGAATGCAGAGAGACTGAGGGAGCCCAGCTGACCCGCGCGTTTCCTCTCCTGTTCCTGTAATTAACTTCCACGGGGCAAACGTTCACACCTTCGAGAGACTCCCTGGAAGGTTCAGAGCCTCGCGAGGTTTAAAAGCTTTTAACCTTAACCTCGGGCGAGCACCCCTTGGCCCTCAGCAGGGCACACTCTTCCTCAGCGGTTTCTCTGCGGTGTTCCCGGATGACTCCCTGCAGGGTCTTTGACAAGGACAGACTAGGTAAGGTTGAGAAAACACCTTTGTCCCCTCCTTTATGCCAAGGGCGGGTCGCCGTGCGGGCCAGGCGGACCGTCAGAGGCCTTGGGACCTTGCCGCCCGCGGCGAGCCGCCCGCCCACGGGAGAGGGGACGGCGTCGGCTCTCTGCCCGCGGAGACGCACACGCCTGGCGCCCCGCTTCCAGGAGCCGCCCGGGCTGCGGCGCGGGTCGCCGCCACACCGGAAGCGTCCCGAGCGCGTGCCAGGCGGCCGCCGACGATCCCGCGAGCGGGGCGGGGCCGGCGGGCCGGTCCCCCCTCCTCCCCCACCGGGGGCGCGCGAGGGCCGGGCGGGGCCGGCGTCCCTTCCGGGGAGCGGTGGCCGCCGCCGCCGCCGCGTCTCCGGCGGCTTCCCTCCCTGCCCCCCGCAGCTCTGGGTGACGCTTCTCCAATAACAGCTCGCCGGGAGCCGCCGCTCCGGGCGCCCCTCCACGCCGGGCCCGCCAGCCCCGCCCCGCTGCCGGCATGAGGGCCGCGGGCGACGGCGGCCTGGAGCGCTTCTGCAGCCCCGGCAAGGGCCGGGGGCTGCGGGCCCTGCAGCCGTTCCACGTGGGGGACTTGCTCTTCTCCTGCCCGGCCTACGCTTACGTGCTCACGGTCAACGAGCGGGGCAACCACTGCGAGTGCTGCTTCGCCAGGTAGGGCGGCGGCGCGGGCGGGCGGCGGGGGCGCCGCGCAGGCGGCGGCGGCGGCGGCTCGGACCGCGGCGGGAGGAAGTGCGCGCGGCGCGCCGGGTCCTAGCGCCGGCGGCTGCGGCTGCGGCTGCCGTTGCGTTTTCGGCCCGCGCCGGCCGTGCCACGTGCGCTAGGACGGAGCCGCCACGCGCCCGGCACGGCCCAGTTTTCCGAATTGCGCGCGCGGGAGTGCGGGGTCCTGGCCTCAGACGTGGGCTGGGAGCCAGGCTTGTTCCAAGCACGGGAAGGCGCCGCACTCTTGGTGCATTGCCAGCCCGGCCCCGGGTTCGAGCAGCCCGTCTGTCCCCCTTTAACTTGTGCTTCCTGCGGTGTGTTGTGTCCCCCCACAGCCCAGCCCTGCCGCATACTTGTCGCTTCCTCCCGGGAACTTAATGACACTTAACATTTCATGTAAAGTACGCGGCCTCTCTTCTTCCTTCTCACTCAACACTTGTGTTTGGAGAGGAGCCAGAGCGGGTGCTGACCATGCACCTGAGATTCTGAAGGGCTGCACTGACGGGACGTGCCTGACCTTGGTTTGGGATTTTGAAAACATGGTCTCTGAGGGCATTAGGCAAAATGTGTGCTTGGAAATGGTATTTAATTGTTAGCACGTCACATGTATACACATATACTCACATGTATACACATACATATGTATTCGTACACAGCCGCACATAATTCTATCTCAAGCCCTAGGACAGTTTCAGACCCGAAAGGCACGTGAGAAATAAACACACTGTCTCCATTTTACGGGCGAGAAAACTAATGCCCAGAGAGGAAGCGTGGTTGTGTACATATAGTCACACCGATGGGAATGAAATCGGCTCTATTCAGTTCTGCCCATTTGCCACTAGTTAGGTGCTCAGTAAAATTCCAGACACCGGAAGCATGGCGTTGAAGTAAGTTTCAACCCAGCCTTCCACTACTCTCTGAAGAATGGACCCTGCTCTACTTTCTTTGAACCTCAGTTTCTTCATCTTTGAAATGGAGGTTCTTGGGTTAGATTAAGCTGACCTGGGGTCCTGCAGGTACCTTTTGAGTACAGGTCTCAAGTCCAACATACACAGGAGTCCCCAGGCTCCCAGACTTGTGTGCCTTATTCTACGATAAGACATAGCAAAAGAAGGGACAAAGGCTAAATATTATAGTAATCTTGCCCAGACTCCCTGCCAGAACTGTCTTCCGCTTGGGGGGACCTGGAAAGGCACTAGACGCAGAATCATGCCGTGGGCAGCTTAAGGGCTGTATGTGATGTGGCTCTTTGAATTGGTGAGTCAAGAGCTAAAGGGTCATGGCACCACTTTGCAACGTTTGAGTGAAGTGAGCATTGGGTTTTCCCAAAGTTAAAAAGGCTGCTGTGACTGGTCCCTTGATCTTCTGAGCCTCGCTGTGGCTCGGAGTCTGAAGCAGTGTGGGTGTCTGGAGTGGCAGGAGCAAAGCGGGGTCACCCAGCACAGAAGGTGCTTCCTCCATCAGGGGTCCTGGTGATTCCTGGCGTCCATCCTGCGAGAGAAGATCACAGTGCCAGGCACATAGTAGGTACACAGGTGGTAGTTACCCGTGCACTCCTCCAGTGAATTAGAGATCAAATCCCTCTGGGTTCAGAGGGGGAGAGGCAGAGCGGAGAGATGCTTCTCTTGAGCTGTGAGTGTCCTAACTGTGTCTACTGTGCACGCCCCCAAGCTTAGAACGTTAACGTGTGGTCAGATGTGCTCCCCAGGTCGCCCCGCCATAGGCGACACGGCGTGTGCTTTGTTTTTTCCTTTTTCTGAATAGCATTTGTGAGTGTCATTAACTGTTGCCTTAGACCCCTCACCGGGGCTGCCACGTGCATTGGGGGCGGTTCCACTGCATCTGCCCCCACTCCGCCACTCTTCTCTGTCTGGCTTAGGTGCATTCGTGTTAACACCCACAGTTCATTTCTTCTCTCTCCCTAAGGAGTCCTTTGAAATCAACTAAAGTAACACACAAGTAATGACGATACCGTGATCCCTGTGAAACCGAAATTCTCTTTGTACACCACTGTGATTTCCGTTCAATTCGATTAGTTTAGAATTCGTGGTTAGAGCATTCTCACCGATTCCACACCATGTCGCCCGTCGACCGTTTGATTATGTGGAGGAACAAGGCTGTCTGTCTGGCTGTAGTAGAGGGAACACATGTATGTCTCTGTGGTGCCTCGAGGGAGTAAGAGCAGAATTCTCCAATATTGAAGCATCCACGGCAAAATCTGCTCCCTCTGCTCCCCGCACCCTCCTCCCCTCGGGTGAAGAAACACAGCTACTCCTCATCCTTGTGCTAGAGGTTTAGTGTAAACAATATTGCTTGAGTTGAGCGAGCCACCAGAGGCTCTCCTTGTCATGTTCATTGTATCTAGGTTTCACTTCTGTGGAAGGAAAATAAGTGAGGAATAAGTTTGTTCTAGAAATTGAAAAATAAAGAGAAGGTTCTCAGGCCACAATCAAATGGATTCTTCTTACTGACTGTTGGCCCAATTCAGACAAAGATTTGTTTCTGGGAATTTTCAATTTGTGTCACATTTTCTTAGATTGGTGGGTGGTACTTGGGATGCATCTCTTGCCTCAGCTGCTAAAAATAGACATGTTTTCCATTTGGGAGCTGTTTCTGTCACACCTCTTAGGTGCATTTTATGTCCACACACACACACACACACACACACACACACACACACCCTTTTTTTTTTGGCCATCGGCAGGTGTTTTTATGTCATATTTCATACTTGGTGTTCAAGGACATATTTTAACCCGTTATATTATTTGTCTCTAAAAGGAAAAAAATCTGCCCTACCCCAGTTCTATCTGAATATTCATTCCGTGTACAGTTCCTCAGGCGGGAAGAGGTCTCTCTCTTGATCTTTGATTTTCTTGGTTCATGGGTCGTTCAAGGGCAAGAACGTTGCCTTTTTTGTCAGTTCGTTCTGAGTATGGGGGGAGAGTAGGAAGGCCCACTTAGCCGCCTTGCAGTGAAGCTGTTAGAACCTCATTTCAGGGAATTTATGTCCTGCCTGGCTTACTCAGAGTGGTTTTAAAATTAAAGTGCCTGCCTGGGCAAAACAGTAGGCTTGAGAGGTCCCGTTTCAGCAGATGTGAAGATGGACGTGGGTTACAGGTTTACTCTGTGGCACCGTTCCTCCTGCCTAACCCATTGTTTTATCAGACTGTCAAAGTAATATTGAGTCGATTTTAATCAGTATTAAGAGCCATGAACTCGTGATGCCATCTTCTTAAGAAACCATCAGGTTCTCTGAGAGAGCCCTGCGGCTGACCCCCTGAAGCTGTGCATCAGAAGGGGGGCGTCATCCCCGGGCTGCTGTCATCCTGTTGATTCTAAGAACATTCTGAGATATATATACATATGTGTATATATATATATTTAAATGTTTATTTTTGAGAGAGACAGCATGAGCAGGGGAGGGGCAGAGAGAGAGGAAGACACAGAATCTGAAGGAGGCTTCAGGCTTTGAGCCATTAGCACAGAGCCCGATGAGGGGCTTGAACCCAAGAACCAGGAGATCATGACCTGAGCCAAAATCAGACACTTAACTGACGGAGCCACCCAGGCGCCCCGAGAAAATTCTCTGAGAATTGTAGGATCTCTAAGGGGAGAAATGACTTCAGATGTTCTCAAACGATCTTACTTTCTGAATGAAAAATAGGCGCATGCTCTAACAGAGAATTCCCTCCTTTTCTGAAGAGTTTTTTAAAAAAAAAGATAGTAAGGTTAAAATATACAGACAGCAGATTTCCTCTAAGAAGTTATATGAAATAAAACAAAATCCAGCCATCTGTACGTCAGGTAAGGAGATACTATGCTGTCGCTTTGAATATTACAGTATTTCAAGGTTTTCATTTATTTAGAGCCGACAAGGGAGAAACTTCGGTGCCAGATTGACTTGGTTTGAGTTCTGGCTTCCCCGGTCCTGATGTTTGGTCTTCAGGGAAGTTACGTAATGTCTTTGAACAACCAGGTTCCTTTATGTTTACAGTGTTCCCATGAGTACCTCCCTGGAGCCACCTGGGACGGTAGAAGTCACAGGGGAAGTCATGCCCTCGTACCGCGCTGGCACAGAGCAAGCGGTCACGGTCTGCCTGGCAGTGTCGCTCGTGCTGGCCGTTACGCAGGGCGATAAAATATTGCGGTGTCAGGGACATCTTCATCATGGTGGGGTTGGGTGGGGGGGACACCAGGGAGGAAATCACTGGAAACTGTGGACCAGCAGAGCCATCCTTCGGAGGGCACGCTCACCCAGAGCTGCGAGCAGCAGTTCTCAGTCCCGGGTCCCCAGAGTAATAACGGAGGTCACTGTTTTCCCAAACGTAATGGAAATGATATAATGAACCTACACAGGTAAACTTATTTTCTTTTTAAAGAGCCTTTTGTAGTTCCGAAGTGCTTAGACGCCTTAATAGTCTTTTACCATGAGATTAAGCGAATATTTGAGAAGAGATATGGAGGCAAACAAAATTTTCTGTACAGCCAGCCTGTTATAGCTCATCTCTGCCCTTTAAGTTTTGCACGATTTCCGATGTGGCAGGTGCCATGACACGTGCAGTTTTCATACGCGGGGAGCCTAATTCCTGTTACAGCTTCTGGGGGCTCCGGGACCAACCTGTGCGCTTGGAAATGATTCAACATGAAAGAGACAGGACAGCAGCAGGATATGCTGAAGTGAAATTCAAACCCTGGCGAGTTAAAACCGGCCTCTAATACCTTTCCTTCCCCAAAAAGCAATTGCACAAAATCCTCTCAATAAAAAGTATCTGAAGATCCCATAAAACGACATTCCTTCAAGTCACGCTGCTCTTTGCCGCTCATAAAGCATTTCCAGATACACTCTTCTTTTGATCCTCCCAAGGATGGCTTGTGTGGAGAGCACCTCATCCCACTGCATGCAGGAAAAAACCGAACGTTCAAGAGGTGAAGTGGCTTCCTTGAATTTCACGTATTTTGGGTCAGATGTTTACTGAGGGTCTTCTAAAAGGCCAGGCTCTGTGCCCTTCACAGTCTGAGCCGTGATTTCCTATTCCAAGGGTGATCGCCCTTGCCTTACCCGCTTTGGCCTGAATCCACTGTGCTGTTCCCCCCTGCACACTGGGACTTACTTCACCTCTGATCTCTCCCAGAGTGAATGCTATTTTTATTACCTCTTTTGCCCCCCCCTTCCCCTGATAGGTAATTCGACAAACTAATGTTTCTAAAAGTTGAACAGATAAATCGATTGAGCTGTCTTCGATCTGTATCTTAGGCTGCCCTGGGTTCGGAGATGTTTTTATTACAGTACCTTCGAAATTTGCGTAAACTCTATACATGTTTTTTTAATGTATCAATTATTATATGATAAAATGTAAAAAGAACACAAGGCTTGGGTCCTTTTGTGGGTTTGGAATATTTAAAAATATGCTAGAACTAAGATGAGTTTGTTACCTGTCTTTATACTTTCATGTAAAGAGTTTGCTTCTCTGCTCTCCGGTCAGACAGCATCAGCGCATAACCCTTCTCTTTTTCTTGAAAGCTAAATTGGTTAGATTTGGAAATAAAATAAATAAAATTTAGGAGGCCCCTGGATTGTATCCCTGTAGGACAAGCAGACTGCACACTCGCTTTCAGAAAGTTCTTTAAAAAATACTAAGACATGTCTTAAATTTCTTTGGAAAGATCCAGGGCTCAGAGCCATAGTTTGGTAGCAGCTGGTGTTCAGAAGAACTCCGAATTGGTGAGAACCCAGGCAGCAAAGTTGCCTGTTTAAGAACTTAAACGGCAAAGAAGGTTTCTCCTTTGTTTTAGTGTTTTTTGTTTTCTTGTTTATTTTTAAGTAACCTCTACACCCACTGCAGGGCTCGAACTCACAACCCGAAGAGCAGGAGCCACAGGCTGTACTTGACTGAGCCAGCCAAGCGCCTCATCTCCTTTATTTTGGTGTTTGTTTTTGACTTGCCTCTTTTGCCTTAGGTTAATATCCCTTTTCTTTTTCTTGTCCACGTAAGGAAGATATGAAATAATTACAGTTATATTGCCACTTTATTTCTGTTTCCCAAGGAGGCAATCAATAATTGTAAATATTCTTTATATTCTTGGAGTCATTGATAACTGAAATCGCTCCCCATCACCACACCCACACCTATTTTTCTTTTTTTTTTTTGGGGGGGGGGCGCTCAGATGTTAGAGGAAGGTAATCATTTCTTACTTCCAGCCATGCTTCTCTGATCTGTGTAAGGCCAATAGGAGTTAGAAGAATTTCCCCTCTGTTACCGATTCTTCAGTCTCCCGCGCCGCTCGCAGACAGCCCCTCTCTGGGTTTGCCCGGAGTCTTAGAATATGTGTGTCTTGATCATTGCCATGGAGCTCGGCCTACCGCAGGGCACCCTGGGTGTATTTGACCAGATTCTGACTTTGAGCCTCTTCGGGTCAGCCTGGTGGCTCCTTGGTTTTCTGTAGCAGTTCCCTGGGGGAGGCCGCCAGTGCTGGCCCCTTACCCCCCAGAGAGCGGCCAGCTCTGGGACTAGCGGTTTCTGTCTGCTCTCAAGGGACTTACACTGTCAGTCTCTTGTCCGCCTCCCCTTTCCCACCCACATCCCCAACTTCACATCTTTGGATTTCTAGCAAATCTGTGGTAGTTTAGGGGTGCAGTGCTCTGGCGGCGAATTGACTGAAGTCCCTGCCTTTTCAGGGATTGAACCTGTGACCTTGGCCTCATTAGCACGGGTGCTCTAACCAGTCACAAAGCCACACACCTCACTTTGTGTAACTTCTGCTGACTCTTTTCCTACCACCCTCAGAGGCCTCCTTTTCAATTGCAAAGGCGTTCACACCAACACAATAGAACAGAAGGAGATCAGATCCCTCCAAGACTTCTCTGAAGGACAGAAATATGCAATTTAGCAGGAAAATAATACCAAAAAATCTTGAGGGTTCAGGAAACAACTTATCTTTCTAGTCCATGCATTTGCTGAGAATCCAGCTGTGTCTCAGATTCTCCTTCAATCAAAAGTTTAAAAATAGTAGGGAGCTCCTCGTGCCAATTTATTAACATAAAATCTGGTGATTCTTGTACACGAAGTGGAGGGTTTCAGATGACTGAGTGGAAATATTACATGCATATTATTAAAACAGATCGGATTCCCTTTTCTTGGAAGGGGGTCTGAGAATTCGTAAATGCTTAGCTTTGGCAAGTTTCCGGTCCCTAGGATCTGAACCGAGAGTTTTGCTTGCCGTGATAACTCACACACTGGTATCCTAGTGCCCGCAAGTGCACTATGGTAACAGGGCGTGTCAGTGCCCAGGGCATCCGGAGTCACCATGGAGAAGAGGGAGAAATAAAGGCAACTCACCTGACAAGCGAATTTCCCACCAGGGCTTAAAGACAGAGGTATATCCTGGGGGAGGGAGGTGGAGAGAAAATCTGGCTGCCCAACATAATACAGTTTTTCATCCAAGCCAAATAAAAACCTCCAGGATTTCATATCCTGGCACTTGAAAGGAGTTATGTTGCATTTTGTGGCAAAATAAAAAGACCTTGGACAGGAGGAGCCTTTTCTCTCCAATCTTTGAGTACCAGGAAAGATTCTTTAGAGATGCAGGTTCTGTGCTCACGCTTGGTTGATTTCTCTCGCCCTTGGGGGTGTTTGCCTCGGCAGCACTTGCCTGGGCGCCACCCGAAACCGCTCTTATCCGTCGGTTGCACAAATCTGTTCACAATGATAGCCTCCCATGGCCTTCAAGCCTCAACAGTAAGAGACATTTAATCATGAGCAGATGGTAAACTTCTTGAGATCAGGGATTCTATTTTTCATGTATTCAACAAATATTTATTTCTCTGGAGTACTCACTGGGTTCTAAGTCCCTAGGAAACAAGTGTGAAGAAAAGGAACGAATGTCTCTATCACCATGGAGCTTATGTTCTAGCTTTTTTTTTCAACTTTATTTTAGCCACAGCTCCTTGAACTTGTGTGAGGTTTCAGCAGATATTTTTGGGTGAAGGCAGTACGGTTTGGGTGTTGAGTATTTTTCTTTGTTTTATTTAGTCAAAAACTGATAATCCATTCTTTGTCATGAAGACAATTCTACTTTCACCACGCACCTTAGTTCCTGACTCCTGCAATCTGAGGGCAAGCTTTAATCACATACTCCGGTCTAATGAAATTGTAACCTCCCCACATTGTGTTAAAACAGCTGCAGCTTTGAGGAGACATTTTTTTGGAAGGTTGTGAAACTTAATCTGCTCATACACCCGAATAAATCTTTGTAAATATCACTTTAAGGTAAACATTAAGGTCTTTTCACCATAAAAACGTTCAGGTTCACAAATTTAGAATTTAGAAACAAGTACTTCTTTCACTTTAATTTTTAATTCATTTCCACGAGTGCTCAGGCCTTCTAAAACATTTGGTTACTGAGTACTTTCCTGGTTCTGAGCAGGCCAGGGAGCTCGCCTGCACCTTCTCTGTGTGTCTTCAGTGAATGGCCGGGACAGAACTCCACTGTAGGGTCAAGGCTGCCCACTGGGGAGTCCCCAGGGCTGGGCATTGGGAGCCCCGTGTGAGTCCCTCTCCCTCTGTGGGGTTCGTTCACTCCTGCAATCCCAAATAGTCCGTGGTCACACACACACACGCACGCATGCACGTGCATACACAAATGCTGATTGTCCCCCGCTGTCTGTCTTTGCTTGTCTAACTCTCAGGTTCTCAGGAGCCCGTCCTGATTCCTTCAGGCTGGAGTAGCTCCCCTCGTCTTTGTTCCCATGGCCCTGCACACAGTCTCCTTGGGCACACTTGCTCCCGACTGCAGAAACCAGGTCGCGCTCATCTCTGTAGCCCCAGCTCTCAGCCCCGGGCCTGGCTCTCTGTTACCTTTGGAAATAATTATTAAATGAATAGCCTCATTTCTGCAACTTATTTTACTAGTGGCTCTTTGGACAGAGCTCTTCACCTTTCTAAATATATAACTCTGCTCGTTCTTGGAAATGAATCCTTATGAATATAGACGCCTTCATTGATCCCTGTTTTCTCAAGTTTATTTTTTGTTTTGAGAGAGAGCATGTGCACAAGCGAGTGTGAGAGCGGGGGAGAGGCAGAGAGAGAGAGAGGGAGAGGGAGAGAGAGAATCACTATCAGTGCAGAGCCTGACATGGGGCTTGAACTCAAGATCATGACCTGAGCCAAAATCAAGAGTTGGAGGGACCGAGCTACCCGGGCTCTCTGATCCTATTTTCTTAAGGACGAAATCTCAATGGTTCCAGTCCTCCGTGTTAAGTGCCCTTCCCACACTAGCCAGCATCGTCCTCCCCCCCCCCCCCGCCCCCCCCCCCCAACTGCTCTTCCACTCACACCCTAAACACAGGCTGGGTGGTCTTTCCAGTTTCCCACAGAGGTGCTGCGTCATCCTTCATCCTTCCCGCTGCCCATTTGTAACCTCGAGTGCTTTTCTCTGCGTTATTCTCTGCGTTATTCCCGCCCCTTGTCCTGGGCTTCCTTCCCAGGCAAGGCCTTGTACCGGAAGTCCGTTCATCCTCAAGAGAGATCCAGCTCAAATTGTTGTCTCTTTTTATGAAACGCCTCTTGAGTACTTCAGCCCCCACAAATCTCTTCATTTTCTTGAGTTACTCTTTTATATTTTCTTTACAGTAGTTTACTATTTACATTTTCTGCGCACTTCGCCCTTCTAGGCATCGTGTTCTAACCCGGGGGATTCAGAGGAGACTAACACAGCTTTCTCTGTGAGTACCCAGACTTCCGTGTCCTTAAAGAGTTCAGGCCTGGAAGTAGCTTCCTGCTCTCAATTCTGTGTCATTTAGGCCGTTTGGCTGCTGAATCATTTTGCCTGATATTTATATTTACCACCATTTGCACGAAGGTAGGGCTTACATCCCCAAATAGCCTAGCTTTTACAAAAATATCCTTCCTCCAGAGCCTGGTACAATGTTTTACACAGAGAAAATAATACTTTTGGAATAGAACTTACTTGGCTAAAGTAGAATAACTTAATTCTTTACTGCCTCACGTACAAGGTTTTATAGTATAAAAAATGTTCTTTTTATTCAGAAATACAAATGGAATCAATAAGGATTGAAAGAAAAACGTCTCTTAAATTCTTTCAAATAAGCCGAGAAGTTTGAGTTTTCCAGGTATAGTCCGCAATGGAGTCATTCACTGAAACACATTTTTTAAAACATTTTTTAATGTTTAATCGTTTTTGAGACACAGAGACAGAGCGTTAGCAGGGGAGGGGCAGAGAGAGAGGGAGACACAGAATCCAAAGCAGGCTCCGGGCTCTGAGCTGTCAGCACAGAGCCGGACGTGGAGCTTGAACTCACGAACCATGAGATCATGACCTGAACTGTAGTTGGATGCCCAACCGACTCAGCCACCCAGGCGCCCCACTGAAACAAATTTTTTATTGTCTATAGGGAAATACAACCAAAGGGATGAGAGAGTGTCACCTACTAAAGTTCTTCTGTAGGCAAATTTGAAAGGTGAATTTTCTTGTAAGTAAGATGCAGAACAGGTCGCCTGTTTCTTGGGCAAGGAGTTAATTCTCATGTTTGGCTGTCCTCTGTTCTCAAATTCACATTTAGCGTTAAGTTACGGGGGTATGTTTGCATGTTTTTTTCTTACTCTGTGACCAGAATGTTGACATGAGCAATAGGAAACGTTTTAAGTTTTTAAACAGTTAAATTTAATGACTTTGGCTTTGTCCCTTTTCTTGATATTTACTCATCTGGGTGTTGTGGAAGGTAGGGCCAGAGCAGCCGTGGGGAATCCAATGTTCTTGGTATTCGTGACAAAGCAGTAATGATACACCGTTCATTTATTGTGCCACTGGAGGGAACAGTCAGTACCTTTATGTGAGAACAGAGTTAAAAAGAAAGGCATTAGTTGTTTCTTTCCTTTTGCGGTCCCTGTCAGACAAGTAAAAGACACAGTAGCAAGGAAGTGTGATTGGGGTCTTGCATAGAAGGTAAGATGTAAACCGTTTCCAAATGAAAATGTTAAGCTTTGAAAACACATGCCTGCCTTCTTTGAGCAGGTTTAACCGCTAGGGATTTTGCAGGGTCTACAAGGTGAGGTTGGGTTGTAGGAACCACCCAGTGGTTGCAAAGAGTAATTTAATGTTCCCCGTTCCTTAGGCTGAATATTTCTCCCCTCTGTTTATAAGCTTCATGAATTTTCTTTCTGAGACAAAGGCAGATTTCCTCTCCACCAGAGCCTGTGTTACAACACATCTTAAGTCAGTGTCGTCATGTTTTTTTCATCGCCGAGCTGACTTTTAATGCATCAGTGAGGTGTAGAGTCATGTTTACATATTCCGGGAGCTTTACTGAGGAATAATGGACAAGTGTAATTGTATACATTTAAAGTAGACGACATGACAATGTGATTTATACATCCTGGAATGATTACTAAGATCAGAACACATCACCTCCCACACTTCTGTGTGGGAGGGGGAGAATGCTTAGGACCTACTTGTAGCAACTTCCAAGTATACAGTCTCGAATTATTAACCGTGGTCCCCGTGCTGTAGGTTAGAGTCCCAGGACGCACAGCTAAACATTTCTGCCCTGTGACCTACGTCACCTCCGTCTTGCCCTGCGACAGAATTTTATCACAAGGCCAACCGTTGACTGCCGTGACCACCAAGCCCAGTGTCTTCCTTGTAAATTGTGGCTCCTGTTCTGGTAGTTGGGAAAACCGGTATCAGTTGCTACTTTACTGCCCTAAATATTTCCTGCTTCCCCTAAGAGGCCCCGGGCTCTAACTTTTAACAAGCCTCAGAACAAAGCCCAGTGCTCCCCGCTGCACGTGGGTCCGTTTCCCCGTTCCATTGTGGATTAAAGTGATACGCAGAGCATCTTTCACTGTTACACAAAAACCCATAGCCTTAGTATTATCCTTGTCCCCCGACCAGGGTTATAATAGGGCTCCCCCACAATTCCTCCAATTTTTATTTCTCTCAAATAAAAATTTGCTAGTGTAACCACTCTCTCTGGGTGGGAGGCTTAACTTTGTTTCTGATTGTCTTATTTCAACCCATGGTGAAGTTATATTGCGCCGCTGGGCTTTTTTCCTTTTCTCTTTTTCATTTGGCTGGGGCTGCCTCTGTTCAACAGAGCATACTTGTCACTTCTTCTGTCCCCGTTAGTTAAAAGTAATTGTTATTGCAAACCTCCTCCATGCCGGTATCCTTTTCTTTCATGGTGAAACCCACTAAGCATTCATTTCAGTAGCAGAAAGTAGGGAGCTTACAGGATCAAATCCTTTTTATCTAGACCAACAGCACCTGCGGCAACGCATTAACTAACTGGAGTTGTTAATTACAAGTTGTCTAACTTGTTGATCTTCGTGGCTTCCAAATGTGAAAAGCAAGAAAATTAATCGCTGCGTGTGTCTCCTCCAGTAGAAACTGATGGGAGCGTATCTCCGACGTTCTGTTCCATCACCGATAGATCGTTGCACGTCTCTGTAACTTCTCTCTCCTTTGTGGATGGAATCATTTCTTAAGTTCAGAGAGCCCTTCCATTCACAGCAGGGTAGATGTTTGCCCAGAAAACAAAGACTTTAGAAACATAAATCCTCAAATATGAGTCTGAATGAGACTGTACTGAAGGTATTTCAGTAGTTGATACCACTTAAAAAAGAAAGAGAGAAGGCCGATTACAAGTGTGACAGTAGTACACTTCCCTTGTATTTTCTCACTTAATTTTCATAACAAACCTATGTGGTAGAAACTGGATCTTTACAGTGGAGGCAAAGGTTCAGAAAGGATTCATGCTTTGCCCAAGATCCCATAGCACCTCCAGCCCCAGAAGGAGAAAAGGACTTGAGGTAGAGAGGTGGGGGAAATAACTCCTCATATCCCCCCTAAATTGTAAAGCAGGAATCAGGAGGAGGTGGGGAAAAAAGCCTCGGCCTTCTTTTTTAAAACTTGCATCTGGCTTCTAAAATACTTTCTTGTCATACTTAGAAAATGCCGTGTCAGCCACCTTATTCTTGCCTTAACATTCATCATCAGCATAACGAAATCACCCGACACATCCGGTGCGGGCCGTCCGTTCTTAAGCGGAGTCACCTTGCAAACCATCTGCACTGCAGAGAAGAATTACTTCAACACAGTTCAGCAACTTCCGCACCCCAAAAAGCACTCAGCCCGAAAGGATTGCCATAGGCCTCAGCCTGGGGAGCTTTCTACAAATCCCAGGACAGACCAATCAAATGAGGATTGCTGCTGGGTCCTGCCGCAGGCCCACCTGGGTGCTCGCTCTGAGCCGGAGACGCCTTGTGGTTGTTAGCGATTCACCCTTCGCTGTCTTCGAGTTCCATTCCTTTTAGGTTATTTCAATTTATTCCTCCAAGTGACCTTTATAGTCTTTCTTTGAGAGTTTTTTGTTTTCTTTTTTTTGGCAGTCTTTCCCCAAACCTCCTGGACAACTCAGATCAGGTTACATTGCAAATGAAAGGTTTACGGCTGTGTCTTCTGTAGGAACAGCGTTTATTCCAAATGCCTTGTATGTTCCTACCGTGAAAACAGATATCCCTTATGAAGTTTCCCTCGGGCTAAACGTCTCAGTCAGCAATAGTCAGACGCTCACAGAGTCTCTCTCTCTCTCTGCGTCCTTACGCTCTCAGGCACACACATACACAAGACAGGTACCAGCTCAGCGAATTTTAGTTTCAGTTTCCACCCTTAGACTTAGGAAAAGTTACTATCTCTCCCTAGCCCCGGAAAGAACTGAAAGAATGAGGCACGTATCTAGGTAGTGGAAACAGGTCTCCCTCTCCCGCCCCCACCCACCTCATCTAAAGTTGCTCAGACCAAAGGAGATCAGAGTCTGTTTGCATGCTCTTCCCCGTCAGTGACTGGTTTAGCTTCTCTCTTCTCTACTCTGAAGGCATTCTGGCTCCGGAAGGTGTATGCGAAGAGCATTCACTTAGGACCAAGCAGGCGCCTTACGGGCACACGCGCAGTGAGATCTGCCCCCGAGCGGGCCAGAGCTGGTCGGTAGTTTGTGAGAGGCTACAATCTTCCATCACCGGGTTCAGGGGACATGATCCGGCTTAGACCAGCCCAGTATGTGTCTGAGGAACACTTAGATGTATCATGCTGAACGACAGGGGAGGACTTTCTTTGCACAGCCTAACTACAAGATTAATCATGATTTCATTCCTCTGCATTTTAAGTGAAACTGATTACTGCGTCCCACAGTTGGCTGAGAAACCCTCTCGCTGGGGGGTGCCCCCTCCCGAAATCTTCATTTTGAAAACTGATCCTGGATTTGGCCCTTCGCATCTTGGAGACAAAGTGACGTGAATAGGGTGTCATTGGAACTGGGCCATTATGCAGACCCGAGTGAAGCGTGCCTTTACTTTCGTTGTTACCGTTAGGCTGTCCAAACATGTAGGTGACTTCTGCTTCGTGTGCTCTGTCCTCCTGAATGACTGTCACAATACTCAAGGAAGGATATTCTTGCTCGATGAAGACAAAATTTGTACTTCGTTGTGTGAATTCTAATTCTGCTACCTCCTTGCCGAACAGCCGCGTTGGGTTAGATAGTTCACCTTTGGATCCTCATTAACTGCATTTCAGAAATAGGAATAATGTCTCTTTCATGGAGCAGACGGGCTGGTTAAGTTAGATCAGTTTTCATAGTTTTTGGTCTTGAGGATCCCTCTATAGTCTGAAAAATCAAGAATTCCAAAGAGCTTTTGTGCATGTGGTTTGTATGTATCAATATTTACCATATTTGAAATTAAAACAGAAAATTGTATTTGTTCCATTTAAAATGACAACAGCCATTACTGTTGACATAATGTGTTTTTACAAGAACTGTTTTTCAGAACAAAAGAATCAGTGAGAATAGTGGTGGTGCTCCACAGTTTTACAAATCTCTTCAGTGTTTGGATTTCCGGAAGACAGCTGGCATCTCAGATACGCTTCTGAAAATTCGGTCTGTGGTATTATGTAGTTTTGGTTACAATATGTGGAGAAAATCCAGCTTCAAATTGATATGTAATCAGAAAGGGAGGAGTATTTTAATAGCCTTTTCAGTTAATTGTTGGTATTATTTTGATTCAACATTAAAACTTGATAAGTGAATTTGCCTTAAAGGTTAGACCCATAGTGTGCAATGCGAAGCCATATCAGTGAGGTTTATATACTGCTTTACACTGCAATCGCTTGGTCTGTCTTGCACTTTGAATGATTCTTTCAGTCATGCATGACTTTAAAAATCTTTTTAATGTTTGTTTATTTTGGGGGAGGGGAGGAGCAAAGAGAGGGATTCAGAATTCGAAACAGGCTCCGGGCTCTGAGCCATCAGCATAGAGCCTGATGCAGGGCTCAGACCCACAGACCATGAGATCGTGACCTGAGCCAAAGTCGGTCGCTTAGCCGACTGAGCCACCCAGGCGCCTCCATGCATGACTTTTAAAATATCATACATGTCATTTGAAAGATATTGGTTCTCTGACTTGTATTCTAAAAGTAGATGTACTACTTCAAGCCATATTAAAAAAAAAATCACAATCGTTAATATCCCACCCTCGCCTCACATGAGAGACTGTCAAGGTCAGGGGGGCAGATCCATATTTTCCAGGGCTCTGATGTTTGCTCAGAAGTCCAAACTGTATCATTGGTAACACCCGTTTTCAGTTGTTTTCCTTGAAGTGACATTCATTTCCGTAATGTGTCTGTCAGATCCTCGAGTCTCTATCACAACGGTGTATCTGAAGTTGTTCTTTCAAGTAAAAATGGTGTTCGAGAAGAAAGGGGCGGGTTCACTTTACAGCTCCAGGGACCACGCAGGTGCTTTTCCCGGAGACGGCCATCACATCAGGGCCATCACATCACGCTTCAGGAAGCAGCAGAGTCTGTAAGGCTCTTCCCCTTTAGTCTCAGAGTATCAAACCAATACATACCCCCCAGTCGAGAGTTAACAAAATTACTATTTGTTACTGCTTCACAGGGACTTTTTTTTTTTTTTAAGTTTATTTGTTTTGAGGGAGAGCACACAAGTGCAGGAGGGGCAGAGAAAGGGAGAATCACAAGTAGGCTCCGTGCTGCCAGCACAGAGCCCGGTGTGGGGCTCAAACTCACGAAGCCACAAGATCACGACCTGAGCCGAAACCAAGAGTCGGATGCTTAAGCGACCGAGCCACCCAGGCGCCCCCATCAGGGACAGTCTTAAGTGAAACTGGCTCCCCTCCCCCACCCTCACTCGGAGCACGTGGAAGTCAAGACTACAAGGACACTCGGACCGGTGGTGTTCCCGCTTTGGTTTGTCCTCAGGCTCTGGAAGTCTTGCCCTCCAGGCTCCTGTACACCTCACACCTGCTGCAGTGCCAATGGGAAGACGGTGGTGGTATTTTGAAATTGGTTTTGACCGGCCAGCTCCCTGAAAGGGTCTCTGAGATCCCCCGAAGTCTGCAGACCACATGTTGAGAACCACCTCCTTAGACGGTGGAGAGAGCATGCCAGATGGCCAGCACTTGAAAGTTGGGCTTTTCTTCCTGTCTCTTGTTGTGTGTGGCTTGTGGATTTGGTGGCTGCCTGGGGTGAATGAAGCCCGGCCTCTGGGACATTGATTATTTGGATGCAATCCCACCAGGATTCATCCCTAGCTCTCGAGAGCCCAGTTTTGCCCTTGTTTCCCTTGGGATGTTACCGCGAGGCTAACAGCAAGCCTTGGTTTTGTATTAACTTTACTGCTGGCCTCTATGCAGAAAGAGCCGTACAATCCTTGCTTTTTCATCTGGTCTAGAGCTAATAAAGATGTTTTTGTGATAATTTTCTAATCTTTTATATCAGGGGGACTTAACTCTAGTTTCAGAGACCCTTCGGGGGCCTCTGGATGGGCTTTAGTGGCTCAAAGCCCTTGAAATTTCACAAAATTTTCTGTTTTGGGGGGTTGACGAGAAGGTAGGATGTTGGGAGAATTCTTCAGTCAGATTCTCAGAGAGAGAGGTTCTGTGACCTCTCCCCCACCAAAGCAGGTGTCAACAAATGACTCCTTCAGATGGACATGTCCGTGGGGTGGCGTCTGCCCATCCAGTATCCATTTCCAGATGCACCTCTTTTTGGAAAGAATTTTCAAAGTTCTCTGCCTGGCTTTGCCCATCTTTACCTTCCATCCTGATGCCATTTCTTCAAGGCCTCCATCACTAAGCACTCGCTTACAAGTCACTTCAGAGTGGTTTTTGAGAAGCATTCCCTCCTCTCCCCCCCCCCCCCCCCGCAAGAAAATGCAAGAGAGCAGAGACCATCCATCTCGTTTCTCTTTTATTGCAAAATGCGAAGTCAGTGTCGGGGTGCCTTCAGAGCCACCTCGGGCTGGAAGGAGGGACACTTTCCACACTCCGCTAAATCAGCGAGTTCCTTTTTAAACTGTCGAGATGTGCAAACTTGGGATATTTATTTATGCCTCAACCGCAAGACGTGTTTCTCTCCCACACATTTCTTCAGCCCGCTTCTTGGAACCCGAGCGCCGTCATGAAAACTGCAAGGCAATCTGTTTAGCTCCAACAGTAGCATTTTTGGAACAGTCTCGGTGCCGTGGGAGTAGTGTGGTGACTGCCGCTCGCTGACAAGAAGCGGAGCAGAGGAGGGCTCTGGGGCGTGATGACATGTGCGTGGTAGACTCTCAGCTCCTCTGGGGGAGCTGCAGGGGGGCGGTGGTGGGAGGAGGTGGCTTCACCGCAGGGCTGCACCCTGGCAGCAGCGAGAGTGCCCCTTGTGGCCTTGATGTTGCCACGAGCCAGAAAGCTGGCTTCGGTGCGGTGGGCAGGCATAAGGTAGTGCTCTGATTTAACCATGTGGTTATTCCCCCCCCCCCAAAAAAAAAAAAAAACTTTCTGAAGGGTTCGGTCTTAATTCAGAGACTTCTCGGGTTTTGAAAAAGCCTAGCTCATCTAACACAGCAAGTGCACTGGCACCTAACCGTTGGGAAGCGACGATGTCCCTGTCCTTGATTGGCAGCTGGGAGGTAACATGGCAATGAACCGGGAGCACTGGCCTGATTACATAGAGGCAGGGGGGTCACTCAGCGGGTCACACCGACAAGGTGGTGTGTACACCAATCCCACCCGGCAATGTTTTATCCAAGAATACGTCTCCGCACCCTGGGTTGGATTATTTTTAAACTTCGCTTTCCGGGCAGCGTTTGAATGACCCCCCAGTGTCCTCTCCTGCCTCACGTGCATCTTTAAATAATAAAGGCTGTCACTCACCTGCATTTTCACCAGGGACCTCCAGTGCAGGTGACCTCCAGTCCTCCGTCTGAGGTCCCACTTCCCAGCCGGTTCTGTTTCTCTTTGTCCCTCCTCAGCAGGTGAGAAAATCAGACGTAAGAGCCTTTGACTTGCCCCCAAACTACCGAGTAATAGTGCAGGCGACGGGGAAGGTCTGGTGTCCCCGGGCAGCCTCGGGAGTCCAAGAGCACAGCGTGCATCGGTTTGGAAGGTGCCCTCCGCGCCGGCAGGGCCGGTAAACGCCGGTGCGTGTACCGTTTGACTCACTGACTCCCTACTCGAGGACCGATTCTGGTCAGAAATCTCCTTTGGGAAAATGCCCCTTTGTCAGTGGGAGAGTAAGGTAAGGTGAAGCTTGGCTCTGCTTTCCGACCAGATGGCTGTTGTTATTGCATGCTGAATTGTGCAGCTTCACGTGTCTGTGCCTCTCGCCACTACAGCGCCCTTTCTGTTTTTAAGGAAAGAAGGATTGTCCAAATGTGGAAGATGCAAGCAGGCATTTTACTGCAATGTGGAGTGTCAGGTAGGTTCTGGGCCAACCAGCAGGGAGGGCCTTGCTTCCTCTGAAGATTGGGACCCCGATGTCATTCCTTTCCTTGTCACCACATTCCCAGCACCCTTTTGCAGCCCAAACTAGAAAGCTCGGTTTGGGCCCAGGACGTGGCCGGGCGCCCCTGAGCGCTGGCCCAGGACGGACAGGCAGCCGGTGGTAGGCAGCAACCCTCAGCCACAGGCAGGTGCCGGAGGAGGGGAGAGACACGAGGAGAGCGTGTTGGGTGCAGGCAGGTGTATTACCAAGGTTGACAGTTTGCCCCCAAGGCCACCAGCAACAGACGGAACACTGTGGAGATGACACATGAAAATGTTAAAGTGGTGTCTTTAAAATATTTTAATTTTTACTGTCGCAGGTCTGTGTTTTTATAAATCCCCATAAGCAGGCCACATGGCGCGCACAGCCTGTTCAAAGCGAATCTGATTCCAGTGTTAGGTGAGCCCCTGGCACAGCCTTGGTAAAGCCAGAGGGTGGCTGCTCCGAACTGTACTTGGAGCTGGTGCCTCGGAAGCAGCCGTGGTTGGGTGGGGGGGCAGGATTTAGGAGGCTGGCTGCACGAAGACCACGGCCATCTGGTTTCATGGATAAGTCTCCAGGGACTCTCCATGGGAATGGGAGGCTTAAGGAGGGGTTTGGAGGAACTCCTGGTGGCTCTGAGAGACTAGGAGTAGTGTCTTCCATACTTGTCTACTAGATTGTGGTTCCACAGAATGTTCGTAGGTATTCCACAGAGAATGCATTCCATGTTCTAACGGTTTGAGTTTAGGGAGAATATGATCTTAGACTTCTGTATACCCTCCTTAGTCTGTGTTTTTGTTTTTTTTTTTTGTTTTTGTGGTTTAATGGAAACCTATTCATACACCCTGGGAAATGCTGATGCTATTTAATAGTGGCTTTAAGTGATGGGAGGTGGGGGGATCTTCCATACTTCTTGGTCATTGTTCCTGCCATTCTTGTGGTCATTTACCTCCTCACTCCACCCTCAATCTGCTTCCGATTACCCACTATTTTATTTTTTTCTTTCTCTTCTCCCTTTGCATTTGGCCTCCGAAAGTCCCCAAAGAGCATCGTTATTCAGCAGTGGGAGAGGTTGCTAGACCCTGGTGTCCTGTCTGGCCATAGCGACAGTGAGAATGTAAATGGGCTTGTAGTTGAGTTTTCAGTGAGTGTGCCTTCTTTTGAAGGGGGAGGGATCATACTTGGCTCCTGCTGGCTGTGGATAGAGTATTCCGTGTTTGGATTGCTTCGGTGTTGGGGAGATCAGAGAGGCCCTGGGAATTCTAGGATTCGATTCCAGGCGTGATAAGTTAGCTCCTTCTGTATTTAAGTTAAATACTTCTATAAAACTTAACTCATTACATTCTGGTTCATTAGAGAAGTAAGATAAAAAAAACCACATAGAGTTCAGACAGTATAATATGGGATAGTAGAAGGAGATGATCCTAGCTCTGCAACCTACCAGTTCCATGAACTTGGCAAGTCATGGGACATCTCTGAGCTCAGTTTCTTCAAACATGAATGAATGAAGGCAGCAGGGCCCATCCTGGCAGATGGCAAGGACATAGTGATCTGATAGCTATGAAAGTTCTACGTAAGCTGACTCTCTGTACGGGCGCGAGGGCCTATGAAAAATAACATGACAGTAATTTAGGCTGGACTAAAGCTTAGCCTGTAAAGTATACAGCATACTTTAGATTTGACGGACTTTTTTTTTTTTTTTTTTTAACCCTAAGAGAATGGTTGGATTCTAAGAACTCGAGGACACTAACAGTGTACGTTGTGTGAGTCATGCTTGTGACAAAATGAGTCTTAACTTCTCCGACTAACTATAAACATTGCATTAACGTGAAATATCAGCATGTGTGAGATGCCGAGTTATGTCTAGGTCTAATGAGCGCGCTGCTAATTTCTCCTCCACTTGGCCTCATTAGGTGTCATTATTTTGATGATCATGACAGTCCCAAGTTGGGGTTTTCGAGGCAGCCATTTTGGTTCCCCTTCCCTTCAGGACCTAGTTTCCCAAAGCTGCAGACTCCGAAACCAACTCTGAGCACGCCGTGAGTGGTGCTCCCCCTGGGGAGGGTCACGTGAACCAAGTGCGCCAGCCCGGATGTACGAGGATGCCTGCGTCTCGCCTTGTGACAAGCGGCTTGCCATCTGTACATTCTCCTGCGGGCAGATTGTATCAGGTGGTCCGATGATGATGAGATAGCTCAGCTAGTGGGGAGCCCGGCACGCAGGGTGCTGCTCCGTGGAGGCCCTCGGGCCAAGACAGCGTGTTGTGTCCAGCCTCACAATGTGGAAGCTTCGATGCCCCTGACCCGGGGCCGGGCCCAGGACTCCATCAGTCCCAGCAGGTCCTTCTGCAGTTCAGGTTTTTCTGCACTTCTGTGAAGTATCTAGTGGCTCAAGGACCCTCCTAGGTGACGAGTGATAACACACTTCCTGATCCCACTTGTTGCTGGAGGTGACAGACCGGAGTTCATCTGGAGGTTTCACTTCTGTTTCATCTGTCCCCTTTTGCCAAAGATGGCCGCTAAGGTTTTCCGTCCTCAGTACTGAGGAACTAAATCGGGGCAGGGCGGTGGATTGTAGTGACCTAGAATGGTCCTAAGGGTTTAATAAAAGTAAGTGCCCGGAAATACATGGCGGTTCAGGAGCTTCATACATAAAATCATTAGGGAGGAATCTGGGGCATTAGCTCCAGATAAAAATGTATTCAGGGTTCCTCCCAAGGGCACTCTGGGGTGGGATCAAAGGGGAGGCTGTGGGAGAGAATGTGACACAGAACAAGGGGCAGCGATGGCTAAGAGGCAGGTAGCTGAGCGATTCTCCACCTAGGAAAGCATCAGCCACGTGTCTTAGCTGGGCCGCCTTCACAGGTGGGCCCTGCCCAGCTGGAGTTCGGGGCGGGCGTGGGCCCCAGACAGCAGACGGTGGGGCCGGAGTGGAGGCTGGGGGCCTGAGTGGAGGTTGCCGGGTCCGGCATGTCAGTAGATAAGAAAACAGTGGCCACAGTGGTCGGGCGACCTGCCCAAGGTCACAATGGCAGAGCTGGGACCATACAGACCACCGGCAGAGGGCCATCACCGCTTCCCAGCACTGTGCTCGGAGAGTTCCTGAGGGCCCTTGGGAGAGGGGGCGCTATGGGAACGTGTCCGAGAAAGAGAAATGGCCTTTAGTGGATGTGAAAGGGGGGAGCCCGTCTTGCGGTGTTGTCTTCAGCAAAAATCTCTCCAAGAGCCACACGTTCCTCCCTGCGGCTTTCCCCTCTCCAGGGAGCACCGCATCTCAGGTGGCCCTGTTCACTAGGTGCACTCTCGCTGAGCCCTCCTCTCTAACCGCGGTGCTTTAGGAGTTTGCTTTATTTTATACAATTTGGCGATATCTTGTCCCATTTACTTTTCTCTTCATTCACTTGACTTGGCGTGATCCTGCCAGAGGAAAGATTTTAATTGATGATGCATGAAAGGATAATGGGAGGAAACATAAAAGAAATAGAAATTCCTTTCTAGTTAGGCTTATTTTGTAACCTGTGTGTTTTAATGAACTATATTTATTTTTATAAATATGCCTGGAAAGCTAAGTATATTATTCCCCTCACTTAGACTTCATTAAATTGCACCGCGACACGTTCAAGAGAATAGTTCTACAAAGTTATTTTACAGAGGAACCATAGAGAGTAGAACTTTCTAGGGTATTACTTCTTAACATTAACAAAGAGAGAAGAAACTATTTGTGATTCATAAATGGAGGCGATGGTGTTAGGAGTGTGCTTTTGAAAGTAAGAAGGGGCACGCCCTGATGGGGATAAAAAGGCACGTTGGAAGAGCGTGTGACTAAGGACGAGAGAAAATCTGTGACGTTTGTCATCGACTAGAAAATAACCCAAGCGTAGAAAATGCCTAAGAAATGCCCACCTGACGCTGTTGTCACAGGTGATTTAGTGAACGGGCCGGAGTCGTGGGTTCAGTCCTGGTGGAATTCACTTTGGTCTCTTAACCCAAACCCAGGGGGCATCTTGACCTCGATCACTCTTTTCTCTAAATGTTTCACATCGTCGGTAGGAAAGCATGTGGTTGAATGAACGAGCGTGTCCCCATTGCGCTAGCATGGGACCAGAAAACAGAAACCTGTCCTTGTGACCAGGGCGGGTGGAGGGGGGCGTTCAGCAGTCTTCCTGTAAGATGGTCCGTGGGCACCTGCTGGCTTTCGCGCTGTTCCCCTGGAAGAGAACGGTAGCGGCAGCAGAAAGCCCGTGACATTTTCCTAGTATTCCACGTCTCAGGAAGCCACGTGCGTTTGTCCAGGTAGACCGTGTCTGTTTTGAAAGCTCCATTACAGCAAGAGAAACACCAGACGTGCAAGCGGTAGAGAAGGGGACTTCACAACGAAACCCCCCATCTCCTCGTCCGGGAAGGCAGGGTACCATTTCACGCAGCCGAAAACGGGGTGAAAGAGCAGTCGCTCTTTACTGCCAGTGCTGGAAATGCTGGTGCGCCATGAGACTGTTTTACAACCGTTATGCGTCTTTGGGCGTTTTTGTCCACCCACGCAAAGGAGAATCCGGTGGAGCAGTGATTCCGCTGGCTGAAAATGACTTAGAAGCTTAAAAAGGGTACAGAAATTTCTGTATTTTCTGTAAAGATTTAATTATTTAATTTTATTGCATAAATACTCTGTGTTCATTTTAGAAAAATTAGAAAGTACAATCTGAAATGAGAGCATAGTCTTGTCCTTGCAGAGAAAACCACCACTAGCACTTTGGGATGTGTCTTTTTCTGAGTCCTTCCTGTGGGTTTATTTGTATATTAATTTTCTGGAAAAGTAGAAATTTACATAAGACCGTATACAGATTGCAATCAGGGCAGGAGTAATAGCTTGACTTTTGAAGGAAAATATTAGAAAAAGTTTTAGACGGGCCCCCTGGGGGGCTCAGTCAGTTCAGTGTACAACTTCGGCTCAGGTCATGACCTCACTGCTCGTGAGTTCGAGCCCCGCACCAGCTCTGTGCTGACAGCTCAGAGCCTGGAGCCTGCTTCGGATTCTGTGTCTCCCTCTCTCTCTGCTCCTCCCCCGCTCATGCTCTCTCTCTCTTTCTCTCTCTCGCCCACTCTCAAAAATAAACAAACATTAAAAAATTAAAAAAAAGGGGCGCCTGGGTGGCTCAGTCGGTTGAGCGTCCGACTTCGGCTCAGGTCATGATCTCACCGTTCCCGAGTTCAAGCCCCGCGTCGGGCTCTGTGCTGACAGCTCAGAGCCTGGAGCCTGTTTCGGATTCTGTTGTCTCCCTCTCTGTCTGTGGCCCTCCCCTGCTCATGCTCTGTCTGTCTCTCTCTCTCAAAGATAAATAAACATTAAAAAAAAAAAAAAAAAATTAAAAAAAAGAAAAAGTTTTAGGAAAACTGACAAAAATGTTTTAAAAAGCATAAAGGGTTCTCTGTGTACAAAGAGACTGCCAATACTAAAAAACAACAAAACAAAACGAAAACTATTAATCAATGACATTTATTCCTATTGATCAGGTTAGCTTAAATTTTTTTTCAATTTTGTCCAATCTGATTGCTTACAATTTTTTATCGTCAGAACTAGCGCAAACCGCCTGCGTCGGGTTCTCTGTGACGTGCAGACCATCCCTGCGGTGGGAGAAGTATGTCAGGATGTGCTCAGGACCTGACATTTCTGCCAGGTGCTGTCCTGCCTCCCCCCTTTCTATTTGAAAAAAAACAAACAAACAAAAAAAAAAAAACAAGAATTAAAACCAAGCAGCACTGTTGAGGTACATCCCTGTCGTTCCTGCCCTAATCCACGACTCTCCCCACCTTCCAGCAGAAAGCGAAAACTCACTCTGGGAAATTCCCCTTGAGGAAACTTGAGCGATTCTGCACTTTGAATTTATCCGGCTCTCTGATTTGACTGCCCTGTGTGGGACCGTCTCATGTTGCAGGTGCTCTTTATAGGTCTTCGGACATAGTCATGAACTTCTTAAAGTCAGAGACTTCGGTTCCCGTCCCGGCCTCGAGGGTCAGTTGTAGGGCTTCTTGGATGAGTGAGCGAACCAGGGAAGGAACAGGTCACCAGTGGTTTCGAGAGGGCAGTATGTGGCAGGCGCCGTGCTCCCGGCCGAGCTGACCGGATCCTCCCGGGGGCCCTTTGTGGCTGTGCGAATGCCTCATTATTCCTCCACGAAGGCCCGCCATTTCTTGGTCATCTTCAAGCTTCGTGTCTGACTGTCACTGTTAGAAGGTGTAAAATCAGAGACTCAGAAGTCTGGACCTGCTAAGTAACTCAGGGATTATGTTATTTACAGCCAAGGGTACAGATGCGGAGGGATTAAGAGGCCTGCGCGTGTTGCATAGCTGCAGAGCGGGGACAAGAATGCAGGTTTCCTGAGCCCCAGGCCAGTGTCCGCTTACTTGCCAGCTCTCTGCTCTCCTCCCACAGGGTTCCTTGTAGTTCGGTTTCCCTTCCCTGCGAGGACACGTCCGCATTAGTCCGTGTCATCATCGTGTGTTATTTATACTAACGTTAGTTTTCTGTTAATTCTATTAATATGTTAATTCTATTAATGAATAATAGATAAATCATAGCAAGGAAGGTTCGTATTAAACTTCTCTCTCCCGGAGGTCCTTGTTGTGAAGCACTGATATCAAGACCTGCAGTTCAGAAGAGCAGCCGCTGGGAGGCCCTGCGCAGCCCTTCTCCTAGAGTCCCCGGTTTCACCTGACGCTCGCGACACTCGCTCTTAGTTGTTAATTATCTCTCTGTCCCCGGCCAGCAGTCCCTGTTTCCCGCAGCTATCCCGAGGCCTGACGCCCTCTTGTCTTTTCTCTTTGCCTCACCCCCGTGCTCTCATTTCGGGCTTTGGCTAAAAACAGATCCCCTTCTCCCTCGTGCCTATCTTGTCATTTCTGCCTCTCCCTGCCCCTGGTTCTATTCGGCGCAGCGTTATTGAACCGTGCAGAACATCTTGGTGCAGAACTTGAGCCAGTGGCCTGTGCCACGTAGC
Source organism: Paguma larvata (assembly GCA_030068075.1). Taxonomy (NCBI): domain Eukaryota; kingdom Metazoa; phylum Chordata; class Mammalia; order Carnivora; family Viverridae; genus Paguma; species Paguma larvata. The sequence goes on from CM057840.1 coordinate 15,224,428, forward strand.
GTGTTAAATCCTTCAGTGACATGGTATTTTTCCTTCTTGGGATGGAGATGGAGGGGGAGCGGAATGGGGTAGAGAGACCTCTTCATTCGTTCAGCAACTTGAGCAAGTGCCTAGTAAGCGCCAGGCCTTGTTCTAGGTTCTGGGGTTATGCATGTGGAAAAGAGCACACCAGATGGAGTTCCTGTATTTTAATGGGGAGAGACAGATATCAAAAACTCAACGAATATGGAGTATGTCAGGTGGGGAGAGGTGCCTCCGAACCTAGAGCAAGGCAATGGACGGCGATGGGCATGTGTTGTTTCGATAGGCTGTTCACGGCAGGCATCTGGGGAAGGTGACATTTGAGCAGAGATGTGGAAGAGTTAGGGAGCGTTTGGGTGTCGAGGGGACAAGGGCGGTAGTCAGGGATACAGCAGGTGAAAGAGGTCTTACGGCAGGTGCGTGCGTTTAAGGAACAGCGGAGCACTGTGTGGTTGACGTGGCAGGAGGCGACGAGGTCAGAGGAGCGGAGGGGGCCTCCGTCACGAGTGGCTCATCGCCATCTTTAAGATTTTGCCTTTTGCTGTGGGATGAGAAGCCGTTAGCAGGTTCTGAGCTGAGACCTGGCGGGCTCGGAGTTCTGTGTGGCAGGATGGACTGCCCGGGCTGCCATGTTGGCTTGGCCCGCGGGGGCAGGGGCGGAAGCAGGCGTCCGGGTGGGAGGCCTGGGCAGTACTGGCGGTGCAGCAGGGCGGGAAGGGCGAGCAGGTTCTAGATCTGTCCTGAAGGCCGAGAAGATGGATGTGCCGGAGGTGAATGTGGAGCGTGAGGGGGAGAGAGGTGGCAGGGACGTTCCTGGGTTCCAGCCTGAGCATCCAAAAGGACAGACTTGCTGTCTTCCGAGGTGGGGAGGCTGAGGGAAGAACAGGACACACCCAGTTCCGGGGAGAGAGCGAGCGAGTTCGAAGACTCCCATCAGTAGGCCAAGTGCTCTGACACTCCCCGCCCCTCAAGTCATCCTTCCTCCACCCTCCGCCCCGGAGCCGTCACCCATTCCTCCCAGTTTCCAGCTCTGCTGCTGTTCTCCCTGCAGTGCCCCCCACCCCACCCCTGCTGTCCCTGACCCTGTCACACCAGCACTGCTGGTTTTTGTCTGTCAGCGGGCACCTCCATGACGTCCAGTCAGTTCTCAGTCATCCCATCAACCTCGCCACCCACGACCGCATCACTAGTCCTCCCCGTTCCTCAGGCTGCTTTCCTCCTCGGCCGCCACAGCACCATGGTGTCCATTCTCCCTCACCTCGCCTGTCTCCACAGATGGCGTCTCCACTCTGCCTGTAGTGGCCCAACCTGGGGCATAAGAGTGGCGAGATGGGACCGAAAGGAATACAGTGTTCCTATCTTATAGGGAGTCTTTGTTCCTAAATAGTCCCAATAGTTGCCTTCACCAGACTCTTGGAGGGCCCTTGACAATGCCTTCACCTGCGTTTTGCTTTTTATCATCTGTAAAAAGGGACTAGTTGCTGAGTACAGCTATCAGTTAATTTGCCCCGATGAGAGAAGAGAACCAGACAGAACTGGGAGGGAGCAGGGCCGAATCCATGGCTAACACCCCAAATCACTCACCCCTGCCGTGGAACAACGCCCACAGATGGTGGAAAGCTGTAAGCGTTGTTTGGAGTAATGGGAGGCTGCGGAAAGACATGAGATGCTTGGTGAAAAACCAAAAAGCAGATTTTCTCATCCCAACCACCTTGGCCAGGCCCAAGTCAAGGTCACACAGCTGTCTCTATCTTAAAGGATGTTTTTGTCTCTAGCTTTTGTGAGCATCGTCATGTTTTCCAAAAGGAAACATATTTCACTTGACCTTAACTAGAAGGACTTACTGCATCCTCTCTTCTCGAACTTTATTCCTGCACGTGTGTGTGTGCGCGTGTGTTTAATCATTTTTTTTTAACCTTCCCAGAAAGAAGATTGGCCCATGCACAAGCTGGAATGTTCTCCCATGGTCGTTTTTGGGGAAAACTGGAATCCCTCAGAGACTGTAAGGCTGACTGCAAGGATTCTGGCCAAACAGGTGAGGAAATGGGACAACATTCAAGAGCATTTTCTTTTCTTTTTTTTTCTTAAAGGTCAGAAAGATGAGCGACCTGTGGTGATCATCTCTTGTTAAACATTCTTGGACTCTGTTTCCTGTCATGTCCCCGTGGACGGGTGTGGGAACGACAGTCCCGGCATCAGCTGGTCTGTCCTTTGCCCCCTGCAAATAGGATGTCACTTACCCTAGGCCAGGAACATAGCCACAGCTGTTCAGTTCTGGACTTTTTATGAGACAGGTTTACATAGAAAAATAGGGCCTTCAAAGCATGAAGACCTGAGTGAAAACAACCAGAGCATCTCAGGGACCCAGACTGGCCTGAGGAGCTTTGCGATTTTCCCCTTTCTTTCTGACACCTGGCGTGCCCCCCCTCCCCCTCCAGCGCACTGTTCTCCCTGTCTCTGTACGCGGTCTTAGCCAGACAGGCAAGGAATGGGATGGAGCAACCGGCATGGCATATGCGAAGGAGGAGGGAAGGAGGAAGGAGTGGAAAGAAGTAGAAATCGAGGTCAGGTGAGAGAGGAAGAGGGTCGAAGAAGAAGTAAAGAAAGACCTGCCCCCAGCGGGAGCAGCTGGCGGCCGTGAACAGTTTCTAGCACTGACAACGCAGGGACCAGGCTCCCCCGCTGTTTTTTGTCAGTCCTTACTGATTGCGAGCTAATGATGCCAGATCTCCAAAGGACCAAACCAAAAGCAGGGGAGAAGCACCGTAGGACATGTCCTGGTGCCACCGTGAACTAGGTTGTGGGGCCCTTAGAAGGCACAGGTCCGTGGGTCCGCTCGCTAATACTAAGGAGGCGCTTGTTGCCGAGAAGTCGGTGGCAGGGCCTCTGCACTGTGAATTTTTTGAAGCTGAAATTTCACCCACCTCTTCTTCATACCTACCTTCCTGCTTCCCTTTGAAACTTTCTATTTTTTGCCTAAGCCAAATGTGATTGTCATGACCGGCACATACCTGTCCCCAGCCCAAGTCAGGATCCCGGGCCGCGTAAACAGAAGGAGAACATTTCCGAACTGTGAGGTCATTGTTCCATTATGTGCAGCTTGGGTCAGGTGCTCGCTGAAATGCCACTTCATCAGCTCGGGGCAACCACAGGATTCCAGGGTTGGCTGCAGGGTGAGACCAAAAACTCCAAATGGTTTTCCCTGGAAGATATTAGCTTTTGTGTTCTTCTGAACAATTATCTTTAAGCATATGCCTTTCTCGGTCAGAAGGAGAGGGGAGGAGGAAATGGTGTGCCTCGGGGAGGTGTCAGGGTGAATAAACCATCACAGTTAGACCGGTAAGTGTCTTGGGATGATGGGCGACCGGTCTGTCGGTTCTCCCCTCCCCCACCTCCCACTCTTCCGTGTGATTTATAGACATTGTGGTGAAGAATTCAGAAGAAGCTCGCGTGCTTTCCCCGGCAAGACGACTTGCTAATCTTACAGAAATCTGCCCTGCGAATGGGAGATTTCTGCTCCAAAAAAGAAAAATTGAAATATTTTGGCACCAGTAGGGTTGTCCGGATGCTCTGATGAGTTGATACCAGTTCCATTCAACTTTTCTTATAATTACTACACTACTAATCGTCTATTAAATGAAAAGTTACCTGCCCATCTTTTCATCTCAGTAGGGCTCGATGATTAGAGAAGCCAGACCATTTGTATTCTAGTAGCTTGCAAAGGATTAGGGGAGACAGGCTACCCAACTACCAAGGGGAAGCTTAACATGTTAACTAGGGAGGTGAGAGCGCCCTGTTAGACCACCTGTATCCCCAAATTGAATAGCCAGATTACAAAGACACGGCCTCAGGCCAGCTCTTGAGCTCCGCTTTTGAACTCTTGTCAACACCAAGTTTATTCATGTTCTCAAAGCCTGGCAGGTTTACTATTGTTAGCTCCTCTTGGGGTGTCTAGAACAAAGCCAGAAACACGTTTAAAGTGAATCTGGGCTCACAGACACCACCAAAAGTGTTCTTTTTGAAACACAGAATTTGAGATCATTTTAGCCTATGCTTAAAGAAAGTGTAAAATGGATGGGGGTTTGATTTTGTTCCTTTTTAGAAGGAGAAATAATAAATAGGACGGCTTCTCTGTAGACTCAGAGCGCTTTTAAGTCGGGCCCCTAAAAAGTTGATTTCCCGCCACCCTGCTTTCCCGTAACAGGCATTTTTGAGCCTACTGTGTGCCTAGAGCATTATCAGGGGGTAGGAACGTGGCAGAAGCTTTAACAAGTTTTCTGAAAGAGTCTGTCGGGTTTGGGTGTTGGGCAGACACTCTCCGAGCCCGGTGGCAGGACTCCTTAGAGAGTTGTCTTTGCTTCAGTGAGGATCGTTGCTCTTTCTTCATGTCAATGTAAAAGTGAAAGCACTGGCTTTTGCCCTGGTGGTTAAAGTCTCCCATCTGTGTGATTTCTTCCCAATTACTAGAAAATCCACCCAGAGAGAACGCCTTCAGAGAAATTGTTGGCCGTGAAGGAGTTTGAATCACGTAAGTCTTTCTGTGACCGGCCGAGGAGTTATTTCAGCGACGCCGTTAACGTGGGGTAGGCAGGGTTGAAGAAAGGAACGCATGGAAGCTTGTATTCGTCGTGGTGGTGGGGATTTTAATTCCTAGTTTTTACTTTGACTTGTGTGCTGTTTTGAAAAATGATTATAACTTTTTTTTTTTTTCTGAGTTGACACAATTACTAGGAAATAATTAAGGGGAAGCAGGAACTCGCAGGATGAATGATCACATCCCGAGCCGTCTCCTGCTGGCTCTCCTGGCATGCTGAATATTTTCGTATCTTTGCTGAATTGCAGTCCTGTAAACAGCTGATGTCCTTACTGAAAGGCATTAAATCAGGGCTGTCCAGCTTCTTGACCATGACACAGATTCCAGGGCCAGTGTGGGGGGGGAGGGCGCCGGACTAGACCAAGGCCGGTTATCAGTCCTGGCCACCCATTCCTGACCTCATTACTAATCAGTCGGAATTTCATGTTCTGAGTGACTTCTCAGTTGTCAGAGGAAGAGAAGAAGGGAATGGCTTGCCTTTCTTTCTCTAGAATGTATTATTTAGACCAAGTCGTGGGGAAGAATATTTTCTAGGGGCTCCACATATTTTTTTTCCAGGCCGTTTATAGTAAGAAGGGTGTCGCTAGAGGTCCAGAGTTTTCTAGCTGGTGAATAGTGGTCTGCTTACCCACAGATCTGGATAAATTAGACAATGAGAAGAAGGACTTGATTCAGAGTGACATCGCCGCCCTTCATCACTTCTACTCCAAGCACCTCGAGTTCCCCGACAGTGAGAGCCTGGTGGCCCTCTTTGCACAGGTAAGAATGCCAGTGCCAGGTGACCCTCACTCTAGCCTTTCCCTCCCTGCCCAGCCCCGGTCCCCAGCACACACTCGGGAAAGATAAACGGAAATAGACTGATGACTTCCAGGAGGACGAGGCTGCGGCCCTACTTTGCAGAGCCCTGCTAGGTGACCTTGAACAGACCTTGACCTGGCCCTGCTTGATGGGTGGTGCAGAGGAGAGTTGCACTCTGCCCCTTGCCACAGAAGGAGTTGATGAAAGCAGAGGGGTTGCCGGTGCCCCGGTACTATGGCCTGCTTGTGCGCTCTTTGAAAGGAAAGGGCCATTTTTTTAAATAAATGTTTTAATGTTTATTTATTGTTGAGAGGAGAGAGACAGAGTGCCATCGGGGGAAGGGGCAGAGAGAGAGGGAGACTGCCAAAGCAGGCTCCAGACTCCACGCTGTCAGCACAGAAGCCGATGTGGGGCTTGAACTCACAAGTGGTGAGATCATGACCTGATCCGAAGTCCGGTGCTTAACCGACTGAGCCACCCAGGCGCCCCTGGAAGGAAAAGACCATTTGAGGTTCCTACATTAAATCTGACTTTTTTTCTCTTAAACCTTCCCTTCGGACAGTAGTGTTTTTTTACTGCTACCAACACTGTGTTGATAAAGCACAGGCAAGTCCAGACGTCCTCAGGAGGGAGGCCCTCTCAGGATGGCCCCAGGGAGGACAGTCACCATGGAGAGGAGTCCCAGCGAGTCTAGGTACGGGAAGTCTTTACTCATGGTGGCTGAGAAGCCTTTAGAGAAGTCTGGGTTTCCCCAAATCAGATCTCATTAAATAATTAGAGAGACTTTTGGACAAGAGCAACTTGGAAGTGGCTGAGGCACTGGAAGCCAGCCGTGTGGAAAGGCTGAGAGGCGGGCATGGTGGGAACAGGTGAAGAAAGCACAGCGATCACTCTTCAGCCAAACGCACTCTGCCTGCATAGATCTTCCTCTAATGGCGACGGTGGTTCCTTCTGGTGTGACTTGTGGGATCAGATTTCTCTCCCTTATGTACACCCTGCGTCTTCCCCTACAAGCCAAACATGTAGTTGGTGAGCGACATTCCCAGAGAGAGAAATACCAAAAGACTGCTCCGTGGGTGGAAATAGCTACATTCTCCTACCAGAACTTTCCATCTCTAGCTCCACAAAAGACCTTGTCTTAGAACAGAAGTAGTAATACCAAATGTACCCTTTGACCAAGTAATTCCATTTCTAGGAATCTGTCCTATGGAAGTAATCAGAGATGATGGATAGTGATTGACACGCAAATTGTCTATCGTGGGTTCTTTTTAAAATTGAAAAAAAAAAAAGTAAAAGCAAAACAAAAAGCAAATACTCTAAATGGCCAGCACTATAGGAATTTGGTCAATAAATTATGACATAGCCTTATGATGGCAGGTTATATAGCCTTTATAACTTTTATTTCAACAAATGTCTAAAGATAAGGAAAACGTTGATATAGCAGGAAGTGTAAAAAGCAGGATGAAAATTGTGTATAATAAGCAAATATACATATGCTAAAAAAAAGGTAAAGTAGAAGTTCACGGTTATCTCCCGAATTATAAAAAATTTTTGCTTTTTATATTGGTTAATTTTTTGAATTTTTTACAATGAGTGTGTATAACTTACGAAAATACTAAAAAGAAGAAAAAGATTGAAAAGCACCCATAATTCTTTCATTCCAAAAATTACACATATGGAGAATGAATTGAGCATCAATTCTCCAACCCGCCTCACCCCCAGGAGAGTCACTGCTGACGGATGCAGTTGGATGAATTCCTTGATGGACATCATGCTATATAGATATGTTTCTATTTCGTGACTGTCCTCATCAGAAATAAACATGCTGTTTTTTTAAAAGAAAAAATGGATTCCAGTTGAGTGTTAAAGTAGATTTTCCTGATTTTCGTATTATCCTGAATTTACAACACACTTTCCTAGGTGTCCCAAGACAGTGGATCTGGGTGATGATGGGAAGTTGAGGAATTGACTAATTTTCTTTCTTTCTTTCTTTTTTTTTTTTTAAAAACTAGCTATGTGACTCTTTTCTGGCCTAGAGGAGGCATGGTTATAAGGGAGCATAGCAGAGATGGAATGAATATAGTGTATCTTCACTTCTAGCTGTGAAAAAAAGATCGCTTTTCCTCTAACACAGTAATGCATGCTGATGGGACTTCTCCGTGTTGATGGAGTAGATATGGGAGCATATTTTCCAAACTAGAAACCAAGGCACTTGATCTCACAAGCAAGAGTATGTTTGTGGTGAAAATGACTCAGGATCTCTGAAATTTTGACTGACTCAGAAAATCCAGGGCATACAGATACATATATATATGTATATATACTCATATGTGTATATATAATATATATGTATATATGCACACATACATATATTCATATACACATAAATAACTAAGATAATTCCTTTTTGTACTTTATCAAATCATAATATCCATTCTCAGGTTGTGTGTGCACACACACACACAGTTTTTTGTGTATAAATTTGGAAAGGGACACTTAGTGTCCCCAAAGAAAACTCTAAAGCAAAACCGAAAATTGCTGTTCCAGCCCCCTGCCACCCTCTGGTCCTGCCTCTGAGCCCTCTCCTCTCTGCTTCGTGGGGGGTGTCGTGGGTTAGCCTGTGGCCCAGCAGCAGCTGGCAGCAGGAGGTGACTGCACTCCTCCGACAGACAGCACGGAGGTGCGTTTTAATCACTGGGAACATATGCATGGCCGGGAAATGTATTTTTGGTGTGCAGCCTACATCTAGTCTAAATGCTAATTATGAGAATAGCTTTAGCAGAGTACTTACGCCTGATTTGACTTGAAAAAAAGGACAGTGGCCCATGCATCTTTCTTTACATGCAAGTTCACTTTTCTTCTCCAAGGATATTTTAGCAGGGAGGGAGCGCTGGCAGGGAAATTGCTATGCAGCTTGGTTTACACACCATTGCCGCCTCCCAGGAAGGGACCGTGAGGACACTGTGTGTACATGCGCCTTTGCCCGTGAAGAGACACGCTCACTCTTGTACAGTGAGAGGAGGAGGGCGGGATGGGGAGGGGGATGGAATCAAGCGACCAGTGGTCGTAGAACATTCCAGCTGAAAGGAATTTGGAGTCATAGTCCGAGCCAGTTGAGCTCCATGCAGAGGAAGAGATGAAGAGGCAAAGGAGCGAGTTAGTGAGGAGCGAGCTGTCTGTCCCTCCGTCCATTTTGAAAAAGTGTTGCTCAGTTCTTGTTCTGTCATTCTGCAGACACTGCTGAGGCCTGCTGGTATCTGGTGTGAGGTCGGAGGTCGTTCGGGACCTGCTATGGTGCAGGACACGTAGTTCGTGCCCCATACATTTTGTTGAATGAATGAAAAGTCCAGTCTGCTCTTACCTAATGTTGATTGTCGGTCATCGGTTAAGGTGATTGACTAATGTCCTGATGACAGAATAGGCTGGGGGTACTTGAAGTTGGGACAATAAAATACTATGTTAAGTCTTCTACTTAGAAATGCCCAACATTTCAGGACTTCAAAGGCTGTCCACTGTTCTCGTAACCTGCAGTGATCTCTTTTCATGTTGAAAATTATAAATACTGTTTGTGAATATGTTGAACTTAGTGTAAAACCTGCAAGTCAAACCCATCATAGCCTTTACTTCCCTGTGTGCTGAGATTTCCAAGCCTTGACGTTGGCCTTTTGATTTTAAGTAAAACTGCCATATTAATATTCATAGCTCAGAACAATTTTAGAAGAAAATGGTATAGTGTAAAGCTCTTTTGTGTTTCTGAGAACTCTGCTGTCTGAATGTCCAGTTCGAACTCTGACTCCTGTCTTGCCACTCACTATATACATGGCTCCGAACAAGTTTTTAATCGTTGCCCTCTCCCTGAGCCTCAGTGCCCACATCTGTGAAATGGGTTCTCAGAGTACTATTGCAGATTTATGAGGGGGTAAGTCTGCAGCACATGGCTCAGGGCCTGGCCCAGAGTGAGTGCCCATGCTAGTTTTAAAAAGCCCATCCACTGGCCTGAAACGCGCCTGTGCATGGTCTCCGGTACAGAAGAGCGTGGTTCTTTCAGCCCGTAGTGGCTCACAGGCTTCATAGCAGCTGGGGAGGGGCAGGGGTCTCAGCCTTCGCCACTCGCTCCGGGCAAGTCACTGCTCCTCTCTGACTTCAGATTCATCATTTGCAAAGTAAAAAGACCGAGTCACCTTCCAGCTCCAAAATTGTAGATACAAATGAAAAACATTGGCTGAATTGTCTCCCAGGAGACTGGGTCTGCCTCGAGGGCACAGACTGTGCCCTGTGCATCCCTGTGCGCACAGTGCCCCGCTTACGTTCTCAGTGGAAGTCGGTGGAAAGAAAGAATTCACCGAACAGCACCAGCTTGGGGATGTACATTCCTTATACTTAGCCTTCGAGCTCTAGGTTAGACTTCCACAATGGCGAGAGCTGCTCGTGGTATTTTTTTTCAACGTAACATTTCTTTTTTAAGGGTTGAGAAAGTCGCTGGCGGTTGATTTGGGCTGAGAAGTGAAAGGAAGTTCTCTGTTCCTTAACCTCAGGCCCTTGGCCCTTCGGCCTCTCGAGGGGATGGACAGCAGTTAGATTACCTGTGGTGGGCTTTCATATTTACCCCCTCACCTTATGGGATAGGTACTGGATTAAGTGACTCCTTTTTTTTTATATATATGTTTTATTTATTGGTGTGTAACTGACATACAATATTATATTAGCTTCAGGTGTACAACGTAGCAGTTCAGCGTTGGTATACATTGAGAAATGGTCCCTGCTGTGAGTCCGGTTACCATCTGTCACCTCACTACGTTAATACAATAGTATTGACTGCATTCCCTGTGCTCTACGTTCCATCCCCATGACTTCTTTCTTAACAGGAGGAAATCAAGGACAGAGGGACTCCGTGATGACCTCAGGATCACGTAGCCGATCTGTGGCGTTATTGGGGTCAGACTCCAGGTCTCCTCAGTCCCATGCAAATATGCAGACCTCAGTCCTGGGACACCTTGTGGTGTCCTTGGGCCATTGCGTGTAGGGGGGTAGGTCGGCCACACCAAGGGTCTTCATCCCTAACACTGCGACTTGTGTTTGTTTACGCACGAGATTGGCGGGTCAGTTTCGTGCGACCAAGGATACCTTGGCCAAAAGAAAGGTTTTTACATCACTCAACTGGAACATCGTCCCAATTAGTGTGTAAAAGGTCACAATTAAAGAAATGCTTTCTGTCCCAAGAGAAGCTGTAGCTCATCTGTGTCTGTCTTTCTCCTGCAGGTTAACTGCAATGGCTTCACAATTGAAGATGAAGAGCTGTCTCATTTGGGATCAGCAATTTTTCCTGAGTAAGCTGAGTTCCACTTCGCTTCCTCTTACTTATTTAACACCAATTAGATTTCGCGTCGGCATGTGGCCGAGGTGAAACTCCCAAGGGAATTAGGACACCTTTTTAATTCTGCCAGGTTTCAAAATATTTCCCATACACTTAGGGATCCAACGGTAGTAGTGAAGAGAACAGTTGCTTGTTAAGTCCCGCCAGGTAGGGAGCTGATATTAAAGAATATTCTGTAGTGTGCATAGAAGGAACAGCCCGTGCCCTGCTGAGGAGCTTGCTTTTTGCATATCTTTGGTTCCGGAAATCTTTGGGTTTCTTAAGCTCAAAGTGAAACACTAATTGCCAACCAAGAATTGCCATAGGCTAACGCAGAGACTGTTTTCATCTGTTCTTTCTGAAAACTACTAGTGTAGAAACAGCACAGTGTGGGAAGGAGAATGTGCTGAAGCAGTGAACTTGGACAATTTCAAAGAACGGTAGGATTCTTCTTGACTTCAGGGATCCTCAAGTAATTCAAGAAAGGCTGGCCAGTTGACGGATGGAGATGTTTATAGCTCTGACTGTAATGGATTGCCGAAAATGGCTTTGCCCCTTGCCTCTGATGGAGGGGTATTTTGAGGATGCTTCAGTTCCCCGAAATCGAGTCCTCACCTCACAGATGGAGCAAAGGAGCCTCTCCTGTATCCCCGTCTGAGTTAATCCACCCTGTGGGTTGGCGATGTTGCTTAATATATACCACAGGCTCCTTTGGCTTTGGGTCTCAGAAGTTAGAGGAGGCACCCACGCCCTTAACCGCGGATGACGTGTGGGCTTCTGGTGTGTCTGTCTGTCGCTGCCCGGATCTGCACGTCAGATGGGCAGGTGGTTGATGTGAAGGATAGAGGAGCATCTGAAGAGGCCCACGTCCCCTGAGCAACTGCCGTCGGCTTTCCTGAGCGGCGAAACAAAAAGTTGATTCACATAATAGGGTCCCTCTGGCCAAAATGGTGTCATCGCAGTTTGAATTCTGATAGTGAGGAAGCAGGGGTTTTGAGGAGAAGCTTTTTTGGACTTTTGCTCTTGGGAAAAGGAAGGAGGAAAGGACAAAGGCTGTGATAGCCTCTTTCGAGGGCTCTGACAGACAGCTTCAGACATGGAGGAAGCTCTGGCATGTCTCTCCTCTCAGTGTTTCCCAGGCTAAGAGCAAGGTTAAGAGTGGTGCGTGAGGGTTTGCCCTTCCCGGTGGTCGCAAGAGAATGACACCACCGACGGCATACATGTTTCAGGTTCTTGGCCTGCGTGAATTTCCCTCATCTTCGTTAAAAAGATATCCAGGAGTCCGGCTTGAAATGAATTAAAAATTCTTCTACAGAAGGTTCTAGAAAGCTGCTTTTCCTTTAATAACAACTTTCAGCGCATTTGTTTATTGGATTTCCCAGGGCCAGATCGCCTGCACACCACTTGTCAGCAAGCCAGGTGGGCTGTGATGCGTGGCGGAGGTGACCCTCTCTAAGGACAAGACGTGTTATCCCAGGCCCGAGGCCAGCCACACACGCCGTCGCTCAGGCCTCGGGCAGCTGGCGGGTGGAAGAGGGCCACGCCCTCTCCAGCACAGCCAACCTGGGGGAGCTCATCCCTGTCAGGCTTCCCAGCTCTGTGCCCGTTTGTCCCGGGGCAAAGAGGAGAGGGGTTTTGGTTGCCGAGGGTTCGGGCAAGTGACACTGGCCACCGGAGCAAAGATACATCTGGATGCGAGTGTCCACCTGAGCCCCAGTTTCCAGGCAGTTTTAATTGGGGGAAAAATCCCTTCGGGCTGAAATCATATCGGCATTGTGATTTCAAAGGCAGCATTTTCAGAGATCAAGCACTTTTTCCCTGTAGTTTAGAAATTTCTGTTCTCAGAACTTTGACCTTGATATAATCAGAAAGCTCAAAGCCCCTCGCATAGGCGAATCTCTCTGTCCTCTCCGTCCCTGAAAAGCAGACAGAGAGCAGCAGGAGCAGTAATGTCCCAATTTTCCAGATGAGGAAATTGAGGTGCAGAGAGAGACCCAGATAGGCTTCTCAGGGCCCCTCTGGGGACCGCAGGCCCTCCCCAAGGAAGCCGGCGTCTCCCACAGGGGCGGCCTCTCAGCATCTGAAGCAAACCTGTTACAAACGGTCCACTAATAGAAAAAGCGGCCTGGAAATGGCCGTTTGTCCTGTGCCCTGTCCCCCCAGGCGGCTTGCGGCCGGGGGGGTGGGGGGGGGCGGGGGGGGGGTGGGGGTGGGGGGCTGGGTTCGGAGTCCTTCCTCCGACAGGAAAGCGTGTTCCTGGGATGTGTTACTGCTGCTGTTTTTATTGTTACGTGTTATTTATTTGGGGCTGAGATACCATTATTTGGAATTGTGAATTTCGCTTTTCAGTATTGTTAAAGACATTAGGTCTGATTATAAATAACACGCAGAAAAACTGCCTCTTAGAATATGATGGCCAACTGTTAGGTTGTTTTTGGTTTTCGTTTTTTTTTTTTTAAACATCCTACCAAGATCCAGTTCCTGCAACTTAATAAGTAAATAGCCAGGGATTTACCCGAACAGTCCGTCTGCCTTCTTGAGAAAACTGGGTTTTGTCTTCTGATTGACAGCGTGGCATTGATGAATCATAGTTGTTGCCCCAACGTCATTGTGACCTACAAGGGGACGCTGGCAGAAGTGCGAGCCGTGCAGGAGATCAGCCCGGGAGAGGAGGTGAGTGCGTGGCCCCTGGTGGCTGTGGCCGTGTGCTTCAGACAGCGGTGTTAAAAGGCGGCGTGGAAAAATCCACGTGGCCTCCCTGGACTAGACTGGCTGCAAACGGTTCCGGCAGAGACGGTGCTTCCGCCCTCAGGCCCTCCAGGGCTAGTGATCACATCTGTGACCTGTGGCTTGGACTAGCACACTTTTGCCTCCCAGTTTGGTGCTCACCGTTTCCGTATGTGGCTAAGAAGAAAAAAACAGGAAAGAATAAATTCGAGCTAAATTCCTTACAGAGGTTTATAGAGATATACAGAGAAAGGAGACTCCCCAAATGACCAAAATGAAATTTTGAAACCTCTTCAGAGTCTCTGTATTTCTTTTTTGTTTTTTTCTTTTTTAATTTTTATTTATCCTGAGAGAAGGAGAGAGAGAGAGAGAAAGAATGAGTTGGGGAGGGGCAGAGAGAGGGAGAGAGAATCCCAAATGGCCTCTGCACTGTCAGCACAGAGCCCAACACGGGGCTCGAACCCGTGAACCGCGAGGTCATGCCCTGAGCTGAGGTCAAGAGTCAGACACCTAACCGACTGAGCCGCCCAGGCACCCCGAGAGCCTCTGTATTTCTGTTGCCATATGGTTGAGCTTGAGCTTTTTCTTTTTTGATTAGTGAGTTTCTCCCCTCAAAAGGTCAACGCCATTGTTCTCTAAAGAGAAAAAAAACAACCCCCCAGTAAGTAGCTGAAGAGTTAACACTCCAAATGACAGGTCAGCATTTCACAACCCATGAATTCCGCAGCTGAACTCCGGAGACCTTTTTTGGGGGAGTGCAGTTCAGGTGGTGGCTTGTACACACTTACAGGGCAAGCAGAGGCTGTCTGTGGCCGAGAGGGACCCTCCTTGACTTAGGGACGTGGAGAAAACTAGGTGTTCGGTCCCCCGTGCAGCAGTTCCCTCCCCTTCCCCATGCTCTGCCTCCGTGACCGCCTTCTGAGACGCCTCACCTCCAGAAGGCTCGAAAAGGCTCTTGGCAAATCGCTAGACGAACGCTTTGGGTTCTTAAGTGAATAATAAAATCCCTAGCAAGGACACATGGATTTGTCGTCACACCCTTCAGAGTCTGTGTCGGTGGAGTGGTCTCCAGGGCCATTCTAAGGTGCACGTCTGGATGTTTTAAATTCTAAAGACTGTGGCCAGTGTGCCAAATGTCCGAGGCCTCGGTTTCTCTGGAAGTCGCTAACCAGCCCACAGCTGAGCTAGGACCTGAAGTCCAGGGCACAGGTTTGACTTGCTATCGTTTGCTTCATTCGTCATGACGAGGGTCCCCTGTTTTGGGTTGGGGCACCTTGGCTTCCAGAGGTCTTGCGACTGCCCTCCTGCCTGTGAAAACAGACCATCTCAGCCGGTCGGAAAGTGAGTCACCAGGCTCCAGTGCTCCCACGGGCTGGCTGGAGCCTGAGCGGTTTGTCACCTAGACGGGCTCTGTCTGGGCTCGAGCAGCCACACTGAGCGGCCTCTGTCGCCACCTTCTGGGCCCTGGGGCTTGTTGCGTCTTGTATCCATCAGTCATTTCAAAGCACTGAGGCCGCTCTGGCCGCGTGAAGCCGGGCAGGGCCGGCTCCCGTTGTTGGTTTGCCCTCGTGCTCCGACAGCTCCGAAACGCAGTAACCCTGCTTTGGGGAAGTCACAGCCTTGGGGGAGGCTTGCCCTTCAAAGAGGGCATCAGATGAGCTGCAGGGTCTCCTGTGCTGCCCTCGGGGTCGCGGAGAGCTTGACTTGGCGGCGCCTGCAAGCACCTAGCCCCGTGCGCGTGCCCCCTGCCTGCCTGCCAGTGCCCGAGGTTACTGGCACGCGGACGGCTTTGTGACATCCATCTGTTCAGTCAGACATTTGCCTGATGGCGTGGGATGAGCAGCGATGCCGTCCCAGTGAGTAGATAATGGAGAGTTAAATGCCCATCTCCTCCATATGCTCCAAGCCCCGCTTATAGACCCCGCTCGAAAAAGGCAAGGACGGGAGAACCCCGTGAGCCCAGAGGCAAGACTTTTCCAAGTTCTCTGGCCCCGCCCGGTCAGGCAGCAGCATGCCGGCGCACTGGAAGCTGGTCCTCTCTGTGCTGACTTGTCCCGCCCGCCGGGCCCAGCTTCTCGTCCCACTGGCAGCCGTTGGAAGGGAGACCTATCAGGATGTGTGTGTCCATGCTTCCCCTGCACCCAGCGGTGCGTCCGAGCCGGCCCAGGCTGGGGGAGACAAGGGGATAAATAAAGGCCAGGCAGAGACAGGCCAGGGCCAATCTCAAGGTTGAATAGAGTCTTCGCCCAGTGGGGCCTTTGCTTCTCCACGTGACGGCGTCATGTGCTTTGCTGGGACAGGTCCGCACCTTGCTGTCTTTGGGGAGGAAGGGGCGTGGAGGCTTTCAACCCTCCAGTTTATTGTTTGGGGGGGGGGGCTCCTGCATTCTCTAGAAGGTAGGAAGAGAGGTCCTTTCTCTCCATCACGAGGAGGTGGACAACACTAGGGGACCACTGACGTTAAAGAATTCAGTGGGCCGAAGGGAAGAAGAACGTGTCCCAAGTTGTGGCTTGCTCAGTGCGCATCCCTGTAAGTGTTTGCCGAGCCTCGGGAAGCATAAGGAGCGGGTTTTCCTGTCGCAGCCTGTGTTGTCCCTTTCTGGACCCCCTCAGGTTTTCACCAGCTACATCGACCTCCTGTACCCAACTGAAGACAGGAATGACCGGTTAAGAGATTCCTACTTCTTCACCTGCCAGTGTCGGGAGTGCACCACCAAAGACAAGGTAGGACCCCCGTGGGGTAAAGGTGCCGGCCGAACCCTGCATCTCAGGACCCGGCTGCCAGCCACGTGGCCCGTCTGACTTGGGGTGACTCCTCCTACAGGAGTTTTCACCCGTCTGGCTGAGGCGGCCAGAGGGAAGCTAGCTTCACCAGGTCTCCGTGCAAACCTGACCCTCAGAGCCCATTGAAACATTGCCATTTCACTGTGCAGATAAGAGGAGGATTTGCCAAATGGCTGTTTCTCGAAAGGAGCTGGCTACTCAGAAGAGGGGGAAGGGAGAGAGCACATGAGAGGCTTTCCAGCCTCCTCACGAGAATAAGGGAAATTTCCCCTTGCATTGCCAGTATCATTTTGTCCATGCCACCCTCCTGATTCTCCGGAGTCACAGATGTGTGGACACACGTATCTGCCCATGGCAAGCCCACTCTGTGCTGCCTGGATCCGGATTGTCTAGAAAGTTGATAATTAATTACTATATATATATATATATTTGTTTATTTATTTTGAATGAGAGAGAGTGCATGAGCAGGGGAGGGGCAGAGAGAGGGAGACAGAGAGCAGCCCAAGCAGGCTCCGTGCTGTCAGCACAGAGCCGGACATGGAGCTCCATCCCACGAACTGTGAAATCATGACCTGAGCCGAAAACAAGAGTTGGATCCTTAACCGAATGGGCCACCCAGGCACCCCTAGAAAATTAACGTTTTTGTTTGTTTTTCGTGAAGAGGCCGTGGAGTACTCAGTTTCCCTTAGATGCGTTGCCGGATTTCCCTTCATCCTTCTGTAACCGTAGAATGGGCGAGCCTCAAAATATCTGTTTGAGGGGTTTCCCATCGGTGTGGTTTCCGTGGGAGGTAACACCTTGCACTTGTGGGCGTTTCTCTCAGGACAAGGCCAAGGTGGAAATCCGGAAGCTTAGCGATCCACCGAAGGCGGAAACCATCCGAGACATGGTCCGATACGCACGCAACGTCATCGAGGAGTTCCGGAGGGCCAAGCACTACAAGTATATCCTTTACAACTGTCTGGAAGTATACTGTCCCTCGCCTGCAAGAGGTGCTGAGGGCTGGGAGGAGGGAGTGGAAGAAGGGCGGGTGTAAGGGCAGGAAGGATGTCTCCCGGCAGTCGTGGGAAGACTTCCTGACCGCCCATGACATGGTGTCCACCATGTCCAAGTTTAATGGTGTTGATTCCCTCTTCTCTCTCCTCGTTTCACTAGTTGGGTCAGGAGCTGGATGTGGTGGGAGAGTTTTATTGTGCAAAGCTGGGGAGAAGAGTTCCTCGACGGCCCTCACTGGTCGGGTGTCACTCTAGGCGAGCGCAGGGCAGGGGGCTTTGCTTACGATATCCTACCCAGTCCTCACAGGGACACACAAGGAACAGTGTTGCCATCCCCGTGTAGCAGATGGGAACAGACTCTTAGATAGCGTAATTTGCCCAAGGGACAGAGCCCCCCCAGGATTTTGCCCCAGGTTTGCTGACTACCGTAATCCATATTCTTAACCATTACATTCTAGCGTTTTTCTTGGGTTGACTGGGAGCAAAACTAAAAGTGGAGGAAATTGGAGAAAGGCACATTTTTTTTTTTTTTTCCCCTCAGCATCAAAAAGAACTTTCCATGGTGGGGACTTTTTCTTCAGAAATACTTTAGCCAAAGTGCTGAGCTTGGGTAAAGGTTTAAACTTAACGAGGAGGTTGGGATGTGTGATCCTAAAGATCCTCGTTAAGTTTACAGCCAACCTGAGGGTCTGTTCCCTGTGGCTAGCAGTTTTCAAATTGTGTTTGATAGTTGAGGTCTTCACCTTTTTTCTGAACTTCATTTCTTTAAGAAAAAATATGTTTCTTGAAGAAAACAATAATTGCTGGGGCGCCTGGGTGGCTCAGTCGGTTAAGCATCTGACTTTGGCTCAGGTCATGAACCTGCGGTTCATGAGTTCGAGCCCCGCATCAGACTCTGTGCTTCAGATTCTATGTCTCCCTCTCTCTCTCTGCCTCTCCCCCACTCACACTCTGTCTCTGTCTCTCTCTCTCTCAGAAATAAACATTAAAAAAATTTTTTTAAAGAAAAGAAAAATAATTGCCTTTCATGTTTGCTTGGCTTTCTGTAACTGACTTTTGCAGAGGGCAAGGGTAGGGGCGGGGTGGCCGGAGTAACGGCTCTCGAACCGGCCTTGGGAACCGAGCCCATCCTTTCCTTGACGCCAGAGCACCCCCTAGCGAGCTGCTGGAGATCTGTGAGCTCAGCCAGGAGAAGATGAGCTCCGTGTTCGAGGACAGCAACGTGTACATGCTGCACATGATGTACCAGGCCATGGGCGTCTGCCTGTACATGCAGGACTGGGAAGGGGCCCTGCGGTACGGCCAGAAGATCATCAAGCCCTACAGGTGATGGCCGGGGCTGTTTCTGCTCATCTGCGCGGGCAATGGAATTTGGTGCTTGGACGTGTGTGCCTCGGCGGTTTTGTTTTCTGACCGTGCCGTGTCGGAACACGCCGAGAACAGCTTTCTCTTGCTGCACCCACACCCGGAGGCACGGGTGCTGCTCCACCCGCCCCGGCCTGTCCCCTCTGCCGCCCGGAAGGCAGAGGCGGGGGTAAGGTTCCGGAGAGGGTGCTGGGGCCAGCGCCCTCGCAGGACCTCTCCAGGGTGCTGTAGCCTCAGTAGTTCGTTCAGATCAGGATTAACACGCCACAGGCTTGTTTCTTTTCCCTCCCACGCCTTCCACGTTGAACACACTTGCGAACTGGTACGCGGTGGTCTCACATGCCTGCTTTTCCATCCCCTTGTCGTGCTTTAAAATCGCTGCCCAGTCTGCAGACGGCGAAGTGCTGGGACCGTGGAGTTGGCTCTGGTTATCCATCACCCACCCCCTAGTTCCGAATACAGCAAGTTGGAGTTTAACTTACAGTAATAATGCATGTCAGCCCCGGGGAAGCTTCCTGTCGAGAGGGTTTTTAAACCTTAAAGTGTGTGACAGATGGAGGTCGTGGCAGTGTCCTCTGGCTCTGATTAGCCACTTCAGGGCTGGGATGGCCTCCATCTTATCAGTGGGGCGCTTATTAAACACATCTGCATTGTGTGTTTGCAGGGTCTCCCCAAGACCCAGTGGCCCAGAATCTCTGGGCATTAGCTCTGAAATCCCTGTGCCCCAGAAGCACCCCAGGTGTTTCTCCTGGATTTGAGAAGCCCCCAATTCTCCCTTGAGATCTGAGGTTGGGGACTGTAAAGTCTGTGTCTGGTCTGGGTTTCCGCTGCCTTCCCCTTCCCCTGCGCTGCCCTGATCAGCCGTCAGGGGGAGCTCAAGGG
The DNA here is from genome assembly GCA_030068075.1 of Paguma larvata. Taxonomy (NCBI): domain Eukaryota; kingdom Metazoa; phylum Chordata; class Mammalia; order Carnivora; family Viverridae; genus Paguma; species Paguma larvata. The sequence continues at coordinate 15,243,946 of CM057840.1, forward strand.
AAGCCAGCTCCTAAACTCTGCTCTTAGAAACAATCTGCTACGTCACAGACTGTCCCACAGCCTGTCGTCTTCCTGGGGTGGGTGACAGAGTCGCACACAGCCTTCTGTGCGATCTAGAGGGAGGGAGGGCAGGGATGACTGAGAAAGAATGAGGTAGTTGTAGCTTTGTGCTCCCTCTCCCAGCTGGGCCTTGCTCTACCGGATGCTTCCGTAGCTTGGCGAGCCTCCTCCCACCCGGCTTTCTGTGGGGCCACTGGCACCAGCGCTTCCTCCAGGCAGCGTGCTGCCTGCCCAGGAATACAGATGGAACGCATCATCTCGTATGGGAGGATGTTGAGGGTAGAGCTGTACGGACAGGTCTGTAAATAAACACCTGCACACAGCTGTCCATTCTCTCTCCCCTCCTCCTGTCTCCCAGACGAGCCGCCGCCTCTCTCTGCGAGGCAGGCCGTACCAGTCAGCCTTCAGTTCAAACCAGAGAGAGAACAGGGCGCCAAGTGGCTCAGTTGGTTAGGCACCCAATTCTGGATTTTGGCTCAGGTCGTGATCTCGGCAGTTTGAGATCGAGCCCCACGTCGGGCTCCGCACCGACAGTACAGAGCCTGCTTGGGATTCTTTCTTTCTCTCAAATAATTAATCTTTAATTAAAAAAAATAGCTCCCACTCCCCAAAATTGTTCCCTGCTTTTGAAAACAAAACAGAGAGAGAACTACTGTATCTAGCCCTCTGCTGGACAGCAGAGAAAGCAAATCCGGAAGAAGGAGGTGTTCTCCTGACTAGAGAGAGCTGACAGCTTTGTTAAACCGACTGACAGGCATCGAGTGTGACAGAGAGTTGGGGTCTTGAGGCACATGGGTGTGTGTGTATTCTTAGGTGTTCTTTTTAATATGAGGGGGTAGGCCTAATGTCCTTACAAAAAGGGGGTTCACTCTGAAAGATGTGTTTCCAGGGCCCTGCTTTGAGTGCACCTGAAAGACAAATCTGGGACTGGGATTGAATGTGGTGTTTTCAATGTTTTTGTGTAGAATTTCTCCTGCAGTTTTGATGGAGCTTTTCAGAAACACACACACTTGCGTGGAATGAAGTGGGTCTGTGTACTTAGGGCCGAACCGTCCACGGTGTCCAGAATCTTCCAGGGCCTGGAGGAGCCTGGCTGCCCTGGGTGCGGCCCCGGGCTCAGCAGCCGCGGGCTCATGGCGCCTGGCCTGCGGGCTGCTGGGCAGCCTCTGACGGTGGCCCGTTATCTTCTCTCTTCCTCCAGCAAACACTACCCTCTGTACTCCCTCAACGTGGCCTCCATGTGGCTGAAGCTGGGGAGGCTGTACCTGGGCCTGGAAAACAAAGCTGCTGGAGAAAGAGCCCTGAAGAAGGTGCGTCTGTGACGTGGGGCCGGGGGTCCCGGTGCCCCACGCCCCTTTGTCTCTTGACCCCCCTCTGGTAGAGAAGTGGGTGGGCGGGGCAGGTCGGGGTACAGTAAGCGATGGAGCCTTTGCCCTGTCTGCATCGGGCTCCCTCAGGGAAAGGCGTGCGCGCACTGAGAGAGGCCGGCCGTGACTCTAGACGCAGCCCGAGCCAGGGGGCGCTGGGGCTCCTGCCGCTGGCCCGCGCAAAGCCCTGAAGTGGACAGAGGCCACAGGATGGGTCAGGAGACTGGTGAGGGACTCTTCCATGCGTCCGCATTCAGGATCCGGATTTATGCTGCCCAGTGAGTGGGTGTAGAGAGTTCCTCAGGATTACGATTGTGCGTTTGAAGTTTCTAAGCGTACTGAAGGACCACCATCAAGTGGTTCGCCAAGTACCAGTTACGTCCCGGGACCCTTTTAACTCTCACGGAAATGAGATTTTCCCGATAGAAAAATGGAGATTCAGGCCGAGGCCTTCATTCAGACTGGGGTCTTCCTGAGGTGAAAGCCTCAGCTCCACTGGGCCAGGCTGTGACCAGCACACGGGGGACACCAGGACCCCGGGCAGCCTGGGCCTGCTCGGTGTTTGATTGCTCTGTGCTGCCGGTGGGTGAGGGGCCGGGCCCTGACCTTGCACCTGACAGTGGCTAGAGTCACCGTCCCCAGTATCGACTCTCGTTCTTTACGTAGAAGTTAACGGTCAGGGAAGTGTATTCTTTGGGTCTGGTGACTCCTGTAAGAGACTGTCTGTGAAAGCTGGGGCCAGATTCCCCACATCTTCCTAGTAGGCTGCTTGGGAGGGTGGTATTAGGTCCCACATCCCAAATGGAAGGGTCCAGGCCCTACCAGGTTAGCAACGCGAGCTAAGCATACACTTTTCTGTTTTTAAACCATAGAATTTGTCTCCCAAGGTAACAGATTTGTGGCCTTGGTGAGTTGAGGGGCAGCGGACCAGTCAGGTCACAGTTGCAAGGTGCTGGTACGTCATGAGGTACGAGGGGATGAAGTAGCTCTGAGCAAGGCCCGTGAGCTGCGAAATGGGCACGGCGGAGGCACTGAAACAGGACCTTCCCGAGTGTGCCGAAGCTCACGCTCTTCCCTGGCCTGCCTCCTTTTGGTTTGAGATTTAGGAAGAGAATGGTGCGTAGAAAGGACTGTCTGTTGGAGTCACAGGCCATCAAAAACCCCCCGTTCGGAGAGTGGCAATAATTTAAGTCTTTCTATCCATGAGTAATAGAGTTGAATACAAAACAAAACAAATTCCCAGAGATGACATTTGATGTACTTCCTATATGCCGGATGCTGTTCCAAACACTGTGTGTGTACCGCTCAGAGGTAGGTGTCATTCTGATTCTGCAGATGAGGAAAACGAGGCACAGAGTAGGTAACTGCCCAAGGTCACCCAGCTGGGAAGCGATGCAGCCGCGGGCACCTCTTCCGGTTCTCTCCAGCTTCCTCAAATGAAACCTGCAACAACTTCGTTGTTTTTTTTTTTAAGAATGTGTACTACAAGGAGAGCATGCATTGTCTGAAAGGGAAAAATGGCTTAGTCGTGTGTTAGAGGTGAGCAGTGTGAACTAAAATCAAAATAGGTTCAATGCGAACGAAGTTCAAGGTGGCCTTTTTTGTTCCAGCATCACGTTTCCTGGGTTGAGCACAAATACTTCTATCCCCTACAGCATCTTCTACTGCAAGAGCTAGTCTAATGTCATGAGATCAATTTCTCTGTATCATTTCATCACCTGTTGTAGAACGTTGGACTCAGCAGTATAGGCTGGGTGGCTAGTTGGTTATCAGATAATCTTTGTCTATTAAAATTTTTAAAAAGAAAGGAAAAAGCCAGACTCTGGAATCAGAGAACATTCTCCAAGCCAGGATGTGTCCGTCCTGTGCCTCGAAGCAGAGAGGTCTTAGCTTGAGTCAAGTTAGCGCAGGGGTGCAGGCGGGAGGCGGCGGTCTTCGGGCTCTCAACGCGCTCCTTGTCTCCGCCTTTCCTAGGCCATCGCAATAATGGAAGTGGCTCACGGCAAAGATCACCCGTACATTTCTGAGATCCGACAGGAAATTGACAGCCACTGACGCTGCGCCGACATGGTAGTTTGTGTTTAAACGCTAGCGCAGAAGCCTTCGAGGGATATTTCATTCCCCCTGCACACGTCACGCCCGCGCTTCTGCAAAGTCATTGGAATGAAGAGCACTGCCTGCCCTTAAAGCTTACCCGTGGCTCCCCGGGAAATTGGTCTTAATCTCTACTCTTCAGACCAGAATAACTTGTGAATGCTTTCCCCCCCCCTGAGAGATAATGGCATGGTTTCAAATATTATCGTATACTTTGGACAGACCGAATTCAAAAACGCGATTATTTCCCCCTTCATGCCTATTTTGATGTGCGGGACAAACCTGGACAACGAAAGAGAATAAAAGAGGTAATTAATGGATTCGGAAGTTTGCCTTTTCTTCTGTCGGCGGGGAGGATCTCACAGGGGCGGGGGGAGCCAGGTGTGGGGGTGCGGGCGTGGGGGGCAGACGGCCACTTAGCCTGCGGTGGCCCTCAGGGACCAGTGCCCGTGGAGGAGGAGAGAGAAGGTGCAATTCAGTGACCTGCGTGCCCCCCCGCCCTCCCCCCCTCCCGGGCAGGAGACTGTGTCTGTCTTGGGTCGCGAGTCTGGTGCCTGGAATCCCTCTGTGCGTAAGCATAAAGGTGCATCTTACGTGCTTGGCTTTCTTGGTTTTTTTTTTAGTTTTTCCTCATCTGTCTGAAAGCAGACTTTCCGTGTCTCATTCTGCCGACGGCTCTGTGCAGGGCTGTCCTTGTTTGGGGCCACTCCGGGGTAGGCTTGGGAAGGAAGAACGTTTTTTCCGTACCAACTCCGTGTTATTGAGCAAACACGGATCCCTCCCCACGGGCCGGCAGGAAGCCAGCTCCCCACAGCCCGACGGCAGCAACCTGGGGACTGTTTGTTAGCAACCGCCGCTGGAGGGTGGAGCCCGGGCACACTCGGGGTGCGGGGGTAGTTCCCAGAGGGGTTCCTTGCGGTCCAACGTGAGGAACTTCCCCATGAGGTAATAACTCAAGCCTGTGGAGTTTGCATTTCAGCTTTCACAGGCGTGATCTGCGAGCGGCTTGAACAGCTGAATTCTGTGCGTCCCCTTTCCTGCCTCATCGACACACTCCCAACACGTGTGTCTCCCGCCCACAGCACACAGTGCGATGCAGCAGGCAGAATACATTCTCTTTTATAGAGAAGTGCAGTGAGACGCTTATTGAGCACCTACTGTATGCAAAACACTGGGTGGCTCTCTGCGTGCAGAGATGAGTTAGGCATGGTCCTGGCTCCAGGATGTTTCGTGTTTTACAAAAATACTTTGTAGCTAAGCCTACGATAAGCTTAGCCCACCACCTCCAAAGGTTTTATAAACGTTATGAAAGTAACGCTTTCTTAGTAATTGTAAATAATACTGGAAAAAAGTGAGCTGCACTTTCTTCTTGTCCACTCCCTTTCTCCAGATGGAACTCCTGGAAACCATCGTGTGCTTATGTGGTCCCAGTTTTTCCCATGCCTGTGCAAGGTGTATATATAAATAGGTTTAGAAAGACAAAGGCAGGACGGTGCGGACATACTGTTTCCCAGTCTCGGTCTCTGACTTCGCAATATGGACCTCCTTGTGGTCCAGCTCTTACAGATTGGCTTCGTTCTTTTTGGAGTCAGAACACTGCAATGAATGTGTCGTATTTTCCTCATTCTGTTCATGGACGTGTGGTTTTTCCAGGCTGCTGTTCTTAAAAACAGCGCCACAGTCACAGTCTCAGGCGGAGAACTTTGCTGTCAGGTGGGACGTTGTGGGGGAGAGATGCCAAGAAGTGGAATTTCAGATCAAGCAGTGGAGACTTTTTAAAATTTGAATAAATATGGCCTCATTGCCTTTTATAAAAAACTCCATCAGGTACTCAGGCTATCATATTTGTAGTATTTCTTTTCCTCTACCGTCGTAATCATACTGTACTGTTTGAATTTTTTTTTTTTTTTTTGGCCAGGCTACTGTGTGAAGTATTTTGTCAGATACGCATTTAGTAACAAGGTTGGGCACTTTCTCCGATACCGAGGGATTCCTGTGTCCCGTCTGCGAGCCAGCATTCGCGGCCATCGCCTCTCTTGCTATTTACGTCTCTCATCACAATTTATAAGAGCTCAATGCATTTTGGGATATTAGCTCTTTGCCGTGTCCTGAAAATATTTTTCCACTAGTTGTCCATTATTTTTCATGACACTTGCTATAGAGAAAGGCAGATCGTTTTCATCATTATACGAAGAAAATAAAACAATGTTTTTAACAGGAAGAGATGCAGTTGTACTCTTCAAAATTTTTATTTTTCAAACTTGCCGGCCAGTTATGGCAGCATCCTTTATTGATTTATTTTCCTCTGCTGATCTGCCATGGCCCCGTTATCGTTCCCTTAAGATTTAGGCTTATTTTGGGGCGCCTGGCTCAGTCGGTTCAGCATCTGACTTAGGCTCAGGTCATGACCTCGCGGTTCACGAGTTCGAGCCCTGCGTCGGGCTCTGGGCTGAAAGCTTGGAGCCTGTTTGATTCCATGTCTCCCTCTCTCTCTGCCCCTCCCCCACTCGTGCTCTGTCTCTCTCTCTCTCAAAAATAAACATTAAAAATTAAAAGGTTTATTGCCGTATTCTTAATTATTGTGGCACTACAACACTTTTAGTATCGATTAGGGCTGATCTTCCGTGTTCTCTTGAATTTTTCTGGCCATTCTCCCACGTTTGGCCGTCCAGAGTACTTGAGAATCGCCTGGCCGAGCCCTCTCCTGTCCTTTTCCTCCTCCCCTCCAGGCGCTCTTTGGGAGTCGAGTTGCATTGGAGCGAACATACCTCTTCCTGAGTCTCTCTCTCCAGGACTGTGGGGAGTTTATCAGTCCATCTGCTCTGCCTCATCGCGGGAGGCTTCGTTTAGACAGGTCCCACGCACTGGCCGCAAGTCTTAGATTTTATGTTTTCTGCAGCTGTTACGAACGGGCTCTTCCACTGTGTTTAACTTGTAAGTCAGAGGGCATTTCTCCATTTATTTTTCTTAAAGAGAGGAAGATGGAAAATCCCCCAGCGTGATTGATCGTGTTTGATCCTGCTGTTTGTCCTTTCACTGCAGCTCCGTGTATGGTTTCCTTGTGTCTGTCTGTTGCTCTTGGGGTTTTCTTCTCTTTTAAAAATGTCCTTCTCCAGCGGCACTCACAGCCCAGGGATACACAGGTCTGCCAGTGGTCACTGTCCTATCTCAACATTATGTGATAATACCACTTGTTCTGTTCATTGTCCAAAGAAAAGAAACTGAGTCTGTTTCCTGTCCGCGGAAGATAAAACAAATTAGTGCTTTGTAACCTCTTTTCTCCCCATTGGCTGCCATCCCCTTCCACCCCAGGGGGGCTCACCGTGTTCGCATTTTCGCGAGGTGAAATAAGCCGGGACCTCAGTGGGTACAGACTCCTCTGCGGTGACAGGGTAGTAGATGAGTAACACGGAGCGAGAATGCTGTCTTGTTACTTACCGAAGGCACGTCAGGCGTCCACCGTCGTCACCAGGGCTTCTCGGCTGCACTGCATCCGCGGCAGCTGGTGGGCTGAAGTAAGGGCAGCGCAGCCTCCTTGAAACCTAGGCAGGAGCTGCTGGTCCCACTGAGGGACAAACCAAGGATGTGCGTGGCCCGGAGCAGCCCGGGGTCTGCCGTTTCCAAGTGGGCAGTTCGGGGTCTGAGGACGGGACCGCTGCGGGCGGGGGCTGGGGGCTTGGAAAGGGTTATCGCGGCACTTCTGAGAAAGATCCCTTCCTAACGTAGACTTCGGTCCATTTGCCTAGTGATCGCCCTTGTGAGGTGTTTTTTTTTTTTAATAATGATGACAACTTTGGAAATTTCAAACAAGTTGCTCAGTATGACTGGGTGATACGGGAGGGGTAGGAACAAATGGGCTTTCACAGAGTGAACGAGCGGAGTTTCCTAGCCAGCTTTGCCTATGAAAATAATCCTACAAGGAGAGGATGTAGATGCTTTCAACTAATGTAAACACAACACAGCACAGGGGAGAGAAGATTCAACTGTTTTCTCTGGAAAAAAAAAAAAAGGTTTATTGTATATGTAAGTCAATAGATATCTTTTACAAAAAAGGTTAGAATAAAGATCTCACATTTGTAAAGGCACATAGGAAAGAAACATTGTACAGCAATGACAAGGACTGTGAGAACGTCGACAATACACAACTTAGGACCATTATCTAAAGACTTTATAAAAACAGATAGGAAACAGTGCAAAAAATACTGTCAAAAGTCAGTTTTATACACCTCCTACTTGTGTACAAAACTGGCAAGCATCAGCTTACTCACTGATATAAAAAAGCAACATAAGAATAGCATGCATAGTCTTAGTTAAGGCTTTTAATATTATTAAAGTGAGAGGGAGTCTATTCCAAAGGAGAGTTGACATGAGTATCAAGAAAAGCGCTCCCTGACGTAGGGAATGTCCTATAAACTTCTCGCTCCCTCTCTTACAACGACTGTTTGTAGTGAAGAGTCTGGACTTGGCTTCCAAGGGGAGAAGATACATGTTCTCCGGACCCCCGGGCCCGACCACACCACCGCTGGTTACCTTTCCTGGCTGGCTCACGACAGCCCCCCGCACCGGACGGACACATCCCTACCTTTCGGCTCGGTTACAAGTCCGAGGGCGTCCGAGGGCTTCCGTGGGCTGACCCGAGAGCTTGGGTGTCTAAGCTGGGGACTTGTCTGTACATCGTTTCAAAATGAAACCTACTGAATGCCGATTGTTTTGAATGATACCACAATTCACAACATTTTATGAAACACAGATGAGGAAAGCATCAAAATACTGAATTAAGGAACATGACAGTAAGTCCAGTGAAACACATGAGATTGGCCTGTTAGCTGATGTAACACATTACATAAGGTTATGTGTTTAAATAGTCATCTGCATATGTAAACCATTTTCGTGTTTTTCCGTTTAAGAATCCTCACACCAAGTCAGTTGACAACTGAAGGAACAAAGGACATATACCGGAAATCATCTCTGATGAACAGTAACCTGACTTTTAAAAGGATCTGGTGAACGGACTTTGGAGATTCCAAATGGGCAAGAAAGTTGGGTCAAAGGAAATGGCAGTAACATTTTTACAGTGTTCACGTGGAAAAAACAACAACAGAAAGGTGCTGAATTACAGCTTTGGGTTCCCTGCTGAAGGTATTTATTAGCTCACACTGTCGTTGAGGGAGGCGGGGGCCCTGAGAAACGCACGCGCCGCAGGGCACCCCGAGCCTGGAGGCTCTGACAGCCTGACTCCAAGCAGCATTCCTGAGATTTGAGCAAAAGCAGTTCTCCCCCTCAAGGCACAAAAAGACCCCAACCCGATCTTTCCAGCTTTGTCCCGGAAACCTTTTGTCAGGTGAGAAGGCATCTGGGCTTCCCGGAAGGAGGGGGTTGGGGAGAAACAGTGGGGTAAGGTACTGATTGGATGGAGGGCGCACCCTGCCCCTCCCCCAGGGAGCTGAGAACTGATCACAACACGACCTGTCCCGGTTCCTGGTGAGCCCAGCCCTTGTCCTGCTTCGCCAGATTCGGAGGGCCTGTGTGAATAGGCCATGATGAAGGGGACATGGGTCGGAAGGAGGAAGCTTGACACAAATTACTCTGACCACACCTGTCCCTCTGCCAAACGCAGCCACTGGGAATGCGTGGAAGTCCACCTTGAAAGAAATCTGCAGCACCTACTGCTGTGACCACTGATCACTGCCTTCGAACAGGGCTGAGCGTCGAGGCCATCTTTTCTCCCAATTCACCTAGTACCGAGTGGCCACGTCTACCACCGAGGGGGAAGAGTGGTGGGGCAGGGCAGCTCCTTGGCTGCTGACAATTTTCTAGCTATTTTCCTTCTGGTTCTTTCCATTGGTCAGATCTGATTCTTTCAAACTCTATAAGCTTTTTGAAATTAAAATGAAGACTTCCTAATTACATCATTTAGAGAGGCTTAAGAGAGTGGTTCTCCATGACCAGGCTGACCTGTTTTTGCAGCGGGTGTACTGAACAGGCAGGGAAGGAAAAGAAAAGCGACAGCGGATCCATGGCACAAACGAACAACAAGGAGAGGTCAGCACAGCCCTGAGCGAGGGAGGTGCTCTTGGAATGAAGAGGGCGACATCCCCGAACAGTCCTGCGCATGCCCCGCAATGAGACCAGGAACCACTGCCCTTGCCCTACTGACACCCTCCGTTTCTGGGTCCCGATTAGAAGCCCGATGTGCTATAAACGGAAACCCCCTCATCAGATCGCAAGAGAGAAGAATGGAGATGTCGGGAGCCGTGACTGCTAACTCGGGGGGCTCGGTGGGCGAGCAGAACCCTCTGCTAATAAGGCTGCATGCGAGGGCGGAGCTGCCACCACGCGAGAGGAGACGACACTCGAGCGACACGCACAGGCACACATCAGAATCCACGGCCTCCGTCAAGCTCTACCACGGCAGCGAGGGCAGTTCAAGACCATGAGCAAGGGGGGAACAGACCCCAACATCACAGCCCAGGCTTTCCTGGGGTGCCACCGCATCGTTTCCATCCCTCCAGGCTTCCAGGCAGGAAAGCAGAAAGCAGGAGCCGTACCAGAGCTCAGAAAATCATCCGTGAACCAATACGTGTTTTTGATAACTTTAGGGCTGATCTAAAACACCCTCGTCTTCCTCTTCCCATTCATAACTTCTCGGGCAAGCTGACGGCGCTTTTTGGAAAGCACGATCCTCATGTCCCGAAGCACAACAGAAGAAACCGTGACCTTCTACGCAGAGGCTCGTCACAGCCAGGCTGCACGTCAGCTCTCGCCTTCGTGCCTTATAACGAAATGTCCTTGAATTTATTTTTGAAAGAGAAGGGCTGACCGCAGCTCTGAGCAGTCGGAACTGCGGCACATCCTCCCCCTTCTCCTGCACGATACGATAAGTGACCGGCCTTGTGAAATCGATAGATGCCAGCTACTCGATGCCAGCCTCATGGGCGTTTTAATAGAGAACATTTAGCTTGACCTTGCAGAAGACGATGCAGCTGTATCAGGCTGGGAGATAAGAAAGGTAGTCCGCGGAACAAAAATGCTCACCCACCTGAGCTTATAACCCAAACGCAAAATGTGAGCACAGGCAGCATGAAGGTTGGGTACTGGGTAAGGTGGCTATGGGGTTTTATAGGACCCCATGAATTACAGTGACTTTTAGGGCAACGCATTTGGACTAGCAGAACTGGATTGGATACATGCTCGCATCTCTCCCGGGCAGGATGCTGTTACTTTCAAAAGATGCATCACTAAGGTCTTTTGCCCCCAGATGTCTCAGAAGTTGAGGTAAAAACAAGAACCATTTTTTTTTTTCTCGCACAGCATCCAAGGCAAGTGTCAAACATAATTTAACATCTTCAGAGATTTCCCCTCTATAGGGCCAACTAAGATTATTTCCATCCTATAGGGCCAACTAATTTGTCATCCATAAAGCTGTCGACTGCTGGAAAATTTGTGCAGTGTCCATGGAAAACCCCAGTTTCTCCATCTGGAAGCAGTTCTGGATGAGTTGTTACTTCGTTCACGAAATTACTAAATAAGAGCATGATGGGTATCAGATAAACTCCAGAGAAATACGAGGAAACAGAGCAGAAGAGTCTTCAGCAAAGTGTGAGGAAGCTGAAGTCCCCATATAGGGCCACCTAAAGATCCCAACAGTGATCACTTGGTACTTCTGGAAATTTCTTCCTCTAGGGCCCCAACAGTTATTGCCTTCTTGCCAAAACGGAGAAGGAATGAGGAGCAGATTAACAGTAACCTGGGTCTGACCTGATCCCATCCCTTGTGTCTCAGCAACCTGGCACACAGAATGCCCCCAACTCCCCCAACCTCGAAGTGATCGACACATCTCCCCAGAAAGAAAGTCAATAGCTGTATCTTTGCATCACCGGAAGTAGAGGAGTGGGATTAGGAAGCACTCTCTTCTTTCTGGCTGAGGACACCCTCAGGCCCACACACCACGTTCCATAACCACTGGGCTGACGTCTGCTAACACAGATTGTACATCAAAAAAAGATGGCAGCTGAAAACCCACAGTGATGTGCCTGATGGCCAGCCCTGCCTAAGAGAACGCACTACCATCTAGGTGTACTAACATCCTGCCTTCCCAGCCCCAGGACGTGACCCATTCACTGAGGGAGGCAAAGCTCATTACAGCAAGGCAGTAGGGTCACAAAAAGAGCCAAGCTGCCCATTTCACATGCTGTCATGTTCATTAGCACTTGTTTGAAGAAATGACATATGGTGTGTGGGGACCCATCCCGTACTGGGAAAAGAAAAATACTGCACATATTCGGTTGATTCATGTGACTTTTCTGTTATTGTAACAAAAAACGGTCCTGCTGTTGTCAATTTCATATGGTCAACCTGTAATTAAGCTGGAAAGATGAGAAAAGTAGGCAGCTGGATAAAAATGGGGATCTCCCAAAGCCCCTGGAGTTGATAACTGAACCTCGAAAGCTCAGAGCAAGCAAAATAACGGTTAAATGAGTATTGGGAAAGCCAGCGGTCAAGTCCTGCAGGAACCCCACAGAGCCCACCAAGCCCCTCTAACCAGGCTGATGGAGGGGCCAGAGATGGCCGGGTGAGGCTTCGGCAAACAACGAGATTAGTAATCGAGAAAAATCAGTTCTTTTGTCAATCCAGGATCACAAAGATTGTAAAAGTTAAATTCTCTCAATGTCAGCTCCTTGGAGCCATACTGGTCAAAATGTTCCATGTGGAGATGGTCACCCTCTCTGATCTCACCGTTCCCCCTCTAACTGCGAAGAGGAGCACGCTCCTCCTTCCTCTCCTATGAACACATCAGCGTCTGGCATCCCTCTCCAAGGCAGCCAAACCCTCCTGTTCCTCCTGTCCGGGGAAAGACGTGTATGTGAATGTAAGTGCTACCAACAGGGGTGTCTCTCTAGAACCCACGGGAACCGAGGAGCTCGGCGGGCCATGGCTCAGTTTTGCCAGCAGGCTCAGCTCGAGAGTCAAGACATCAGACTCAGCCCCCACCACCCAGGGCCCACGGCAAACAGGGGCGGACTCGACACAGGGCCCGAGCGCCCAAGTGAGTGCAGATCAAAGAAGCAAAACATTTCCGCTGGAAGACTTCAAAACCGGAGGCCCAAAAGTGTTGAATGGCTCTGCTGTGAGACAGTATCTCTTTCCTCCCCCCTCCATTTTTTAATTTTCTCTCTTCAAATCCAAACAGAAAAAAAATAGACCCCGACAGCTCCAGCTTCAGACTTGATACATCATCAGGAACTCATTCCAAAAGCTCTAACTAGATAACTAATTTAATACACTTTGCTTCAAGGTTTATTCCTTGGCTTGCTTCCCGGATATAAAGCATCTCTGGGCAATTACTGTGCAGATGCCACTAGAAGGACTTTCGCTGCCTGCTGCTAATTTCACAGGAGCTGTGCTGGCATTCGCTGGAGATGGGAAAAGGAATGCAAAACGTGCTACAGAACCCAAAACATTTGTTTTTAAAAATGAAATATGTGGAGTAACTTTTAAGTGGTTTCCTTTGGGCTTTGATAGAAACTTTGGCCAGGAAAGCGGACGGCAAACCTACAACGCCCCGCATTTTGTGTATTAGCAGCTACTCCCGTGGCGCAAAGTGACAACGGCGGATGGGCTGAAAGGCAGTGCGTCTGTGATGAGCTCCGAGAGACAGCGGATCTACGTGCTGCCCACGTGAGACTCGATCTTCAGAGAGCACACGCCGGGCCCTGCGAGGCGGAAGTGAACTACTGAGGGTGTCCATCAAATAGGCCAGGCACCGCAGACCGACTGAAAACACCCCCAGCAGCAGACTATCCGAAGGATGGGAAGGGTCTAAGGAAAGGCAACAGATACGTCTTTGCCTGTTCGTGATCTAAGTTCCGAGCATCTCCTGGTGGGGATGATGAGCTCTCTTCCACTAAAAATACAGGGCAGACTCATGGTTTTCTTTTCCAGAACATAGACCAAAATTCCAGAGCTCAACTGAAGTTACCCTTCTTGACTGTTTCTTCAGACTCTGGAAAGCAGAAGAGGCGGCCCTCCCTCACCAGGTACTCTCAGTCTAATTAGAGAACCACCTCCCCTGGCCAGATGTGAAACGGAGTTGATTCCTGTTCCAAAGGAGTTCACTGAGAACCCGCTTCCGCACCCCTGTTGGGGTGTGGTAACCGAACATCACACAGGCATGCGCTTTCTGCTTGACGTGACGCCACTGTTTCTTAGCGTTCTCGGCTCAGGAAAAACAAAGCCAAACAAAAAGCAGTGGAGGAAGGAATAATGGAACAAATGTCAATGCTAAGAACAGAACCGCAGTGGAGGAAGGAATAATGGAACACCCACAAATGGCAATGCTAAGAACAGAACCGCCGCTTAAACGTTGCATTCAAGAAGAACAAGACAGTAGAGAGGAAAATTTCCTAAAATTCAGCTAGAGGCGAAATGTGTGGAATAGGATTTACTGTATATGGTCCTAAAACATTCAGGACGGTGACCAACACAGGCTGAAGAAGAGACAAACGGAAGGAAACCGCAACAGAACTGGCGAGCAGGGCGTGCAGAGAACAGGAAAGCAGTGAACGGGCTTTGTGCAAGACCGATCCCAGCATCTTTCATCAAGTGGCCAAAATTTGGACCACGGGGTCCTGGGGCTTAGTTCTGCTCTTGCAGGCCCAAGGCTGGGGCGACAGCAGCACAGTCGGAGAGAGGGTCACACGCGGTGTGGTTCCTGGCCAGGGCCCTGCTACCTGAGTGCCAAACAGCCCCCATAAATCAGCTTTCCCAACTGTCCCCTTATGACCTTTCCAGTGACGTGGTGACAGATGGAAAGACAGACCGCCTCGACCTGCAGGCCCCCCCATCCAGCACACGCAGCCTATTTAAATAAGAAACAGTATCAAGGGCCTGCCTATCTCCTTTCTCTTCCCACTCTGGTCCATCATCTCCTCTCAGTCCAGCAAGAGGCCTAGCCGCACAGATGGGCTGGCCCAGAGCCTCGAAGACCACCAGACTGGGGCCCACTGAGCAAACAGGGAGCAGCGGCAAATCCGAGGGTGCAGTTCCCGGCAGGGCAGCACCGGCTCCGGAGCCCAACAGAAGAGTGCTGAGGAGACAGAACAGAAAGCCCCTTGTTCACCTCGCTAAGGGCCATCTCGTGAAAGGCAGCGTTTCCTCTAGCTGCTCCCGTCTCTGACTCAAACTGGGGAAAGAGATAGGGACGATGAGGGCAGAAAGGAAGGAGGGGGGCCACTGGCCATCAAGGCTCATGAGCCCCAGAATGTAAGAGAATAGCGTTGTGTGTGTGCGTGTATGTGTGCGTGTTTTCCTTCAATAAGGGCCTTGGCTCTTATCTTTATATTTTAGGGCGAATTCATTTTCTTGCCATCTCTGACTTGAACACGAGGAATCAGGCTGATGAATTTCGGGGCTGGTTACTAATCTGGTGGCAGCTGCCCTAGCGATGTGTCCCCTATGCCTCTGTCCCCGAAACGATCCACCAGGCAACCTTCCCTACTGACGTATTTACAATGCAGATCAGTCAAAATGTGGTTCAAACGAAAAGTACTATATTATCGTGAAAACATTATGCGTTACGATGATTCACAAAAGTTATCCAAAAGGGAAAAAAAAATAAATTATCTCATATAAAATAACAGGATGTCGGTGAACAGTCTTGGCTCCCACCTTCAGGGAGCCCACGACCTGCCTGCTCTGGCCACCTGCGCCCCGGTGGGGGAGCAGATGTTGTCTGGGGGCGCGTCCCCGTCTGCGAGATGGAGCAGAGCCCCTCTTCCGGTCGCCGCGTCGGGGGCTAAATGAGTCTGGAGTTCTGGAGGAACTGGATGAGGACCTGGTAGACGAACTTGTACTGGGCGATGGTCTGCACCATGAACACCCTCTGCTCCCGGAGCAGCCTCAGCATCACGGGCACTTCCACCTTCTGCAGGAAGAGAGAAGCGGCACAAGAGCCTGGTGAGGAGCTGCCCTGGGTCCCCCCGCACTCCCCCACCCAAGAAGCATTCGCCCGCCGCCCGTTTGTAGCTACGAGAGAAAGCAAAGGGCTCGGCCCCTCTAGGTTTTTCCGATCAGAGACCGTAGGCCCGCAACTGGAGACGCTGGGGGTCACGTGCCAGAGAACACACCGAGGCCAGAGGGGGGCCCGCCTGCGCTCCCACTCCACCAGAACTCGGCGGGAGGACTTCGGACACCTCTGGGGCTTCGTCTCTTCCCTTGTAAAATAAGACTGCTGCTGCTTTCCCCCAGTGACAGCGTGGCCTCGCCCACGTGAGCCACGTCTCCTCAGCGATAACGGGGGGGGGGGGTGGTGGGTGATGAAGAGTACTCATGTCACGGGATCGAACAATGAAATGCATGGAAAGCTTTTTTTTTTTAAGTTTATTTATTTATTTTGAGAGAGAGCAAGCAGGAGTGGGGGAGGGGCAGAGAGAGAAGAAGAGAGAGAATCCCAAGCAGGCTCTGTACTGTCAGCACAGAGCCCGACACAGGGCTCAAACTCACTAACCACAAGGTTGTGACCTGAGCCCAAACCAAGGTTGGGCCCCTTCACTGACTGAGCCGCTCAGGAGCCCCTGTACGTAAGGCATTTAGCACAGTGTCTGGCACACCCGGAGCTCTTAGTAAAGACTACTTGTTCTTATTAATACTAACGAAATGAGAATAATCATACTCTCCTGCTACCTGGCAAAATCATGGTCATTAGCAAGTTAGATAATTTATGTGTAAACTTTCAAATACCAAAGCACAATCTTTGAACACCAGTCGTGTTGGCTGGTTGGTTGGTTGACTGATTTCTTACTCAGGTGGGCCTTCTCTGTCACCTCTGCCTTCACACCCATTTTCAGAAATACTGTCAATTAAATGTTTGGGGTCTTTTCTAGGATAACGAGGCTGTTTCTTAGCTTTTCTTTTAAAAGTTTTTTACTTTTTTAAAAAAATTTTATTTATCTATTTTGAGAGAGCCACAGAGTGTGTAAGCAGGGAAGGGGCAGAGAGAGAGAGAGAGAGAGAGAGAGAGAATCCCAAGCAGGCTCCACACTGTCAGCACAGAGCCCGACGTGGGGCTCGAACTCACAAACCATAAGATCATAGCCTGAGCTGAATTCAAGAGTCCGACACTTTAACCGACTGAGCCACCCAAACGCCCATTTAAAAAACTTTTATTTAAAGTCCAGTACGTTAACAGTGTAATTGTAGTTTCAGGTGTACGATGTAGTGATTCAACACTTTCCTAGAACACCCAGTACTCATCAGGACGGTCATATTTAGAGTGAAAGCTTTTCACTAAAAATATCTTGAATATTAAATGAGATTGTCTATGTGTAAATTCTCTGAGGACGCGGAAGCAGCTTCGACAGAAGGGAATTCAGGTGTTGGGTCGCCGGTGTTAGAGCAGACCAGAGCCGAGTCATTCCCTTCCCTCCGGACCCGCCAGGGCAGAAGCATCATGGGGTCAGCAATGCCCTCGTGGCCTCAGCACACTGCCCCGACTCGGGGAGCTCTTCACCCAGGCAGCGAGCACCCCCGCGAAGTTACCAAGGCCTGAGCGACCGTCGGAGGTGAGACGATAAAAGCTCAGCTGTATGTCTTTTCTTACTTTCCTTTTACAAGCCATTTCCGCGCTCCCCGGGCTCTGCGTAGCTACGAGACGGCGCTTGGTCCTTGCTAGTTGCTCTTCTCCAAAGACAGTTAAACAATGTACATCACGGATTTAAAAGGGACAAAGTCAAGTCCCTAGTAATAAGGAAAGAGAAAAGGGCATGTGAATCCTCGAACTCCTTGTCAAAACATGCAGCCCACGCCGTAAGCTTCTGACAGTAACTGCTGGGTCTCGGCCTACACGACACTCCAAAGTCACTGACACCACGATGCGCAACCCAGAGCCGCCTAATGATGGGCTTGTGTAACAGCGTAACGCCTGACGAGCCTTACTGAGCTGGGCGCTGAAGACGCGAGGACAGACTGAAGTTGTTACCCCCCCACCCCCCATCCAGGCTTTGACAGAGCGGCGGCGTCACAAAGTTACAAACACGGGCTCGAGTCAGGTTTCGTCTGCCGAACCCCAGCCTTCCCGCTTCCTGGCTGTGGGGTGTGAACATGTCCCTTCATCTACTACTTCATTCTCTTTGTGTCACACGAGGGCACTTGCAGGACCTCTCTCGTAGGGTTACTGTGAAGGCTACTTCCGTAGTTGTAAGGCGCCTTGATGGTGTAGGCACATGATTAAACAGAGGTTATTGTTACTGTAATACTGTCACTGTCGCCACTGTCATCACTACCCCCTCTACCTCCTGCAGCACCACCTCCACCGCCAGGGTCATTACCCTCTCAATAGCCTGTAAGACACAGCCCTAAAGACAGTATGTTATCTGATAAGGGGCAGTTAGGAGACAAGACAAAGAAAGTTCCTCTGGAAATCAATCAAAGAGTTCTAGTTGCCTAGAAGATTCACTCCCACAGTCTCTGCTGTCCCTTGTCCCTAACCCCAATCATGCGGCAGTTGATGGCTTGCTCGGTCTTGCCTTTAGAAGCCATTCTCTCCTCCCTGCTGGAAGGGATAACTTATTCAGAAAAGTGGCAAGATTAGACATCTCATTATTTGGCTAGTGAGCACCTAACCTTTTATGATCAGCTACGTTAGGACAGAGAGCTAAATCCAGGGGGAGGGCAAGAGAGGGTACTGCAAGTGTTCTCTGAAAAAAAGCGTAGGCATTAAAATGTCAAGGTAACGTTCAGTGCCCCAAAGCAGTGGGCCATGAAGAGGCTTCTCCGAGAAGCCTGGGAGAACACCCTCTCGCGCCCGCCCCAAAGCCGCCTGAATACGCTGTAAGCATCTCTATCTCAGGGAAAAGAAAAGGCATGTCACTGACAAAATTAAAACTACGGATTACAGACTAAAACATACAGTATGCCAAGTCCGGAAGCCATGGAAAGAAGGCAGGAAAGTTTAGATAGGAGAAAAACGAAATACACAATTTCAGATTTGCCAAAATCTTTAAAACCACCACCACCACCACACAAAAGCTAAACATGTTACCCTCTCCTCCTGATATAAGGGTTTGAATCTTATGACCAGGCCTGAAGCAGAACAGAACTTTTTTCTCCCTGACCATCCACCAGTGGCGATGATGGGAAGTGGGCCAGATAAGGCTGGCTATATTTGTGCTCAGGGAAGGGAAGTGAAAAACATGAGTCATCTTGCTATCTTTGAATATCAATGGGAACAGAAGTTCTTTTTGGACCGACCGTGTTCCAGCAAAGAATGTTCTGGCGTGCGACTGGGCATTGAGGAAATCCACTATGTTTGGACACACTGTAG
Organism: Paguma larvata; assembly: GCA_030068075.1. Lineage (NCBI taxonomy): Eukaryota > Metazoa > Chordata > Mammalia > Carnivora > Viverridae > Paguma > Paguma larvata. Next base: position 15,262,786 of record CM057840.1, read on the forward strand.
AGAATGTAATCACCCTGAGCCCTCACCAAGTCCACGCGAGGCCCTAACGGCCCAGTCCCTCACTCTGCACCACACTGGCTCGGACTTGGGCTGTTTGTGCTCTTCTGGGCCAGTGACATCTGGTGACCAATGAGCCTTCATGTCATCACATTACTGAGGCTCAGCTTTTGGTGGGTCTCCAAGGAGCTCAGAACAGAACCATCTTTCATGTCAGACAAGATAGGCAGAATAGCTTCTCCGGCTGAAAAGGAGCAGGGGGAGCAGAGGAAGAGTTCACAGGGAATGGAGAACAGAAGGGGAGCTTGGGGAAGGCAGGGAGATAGCTAAGTGGGGGAGGGGACGGTGATGAGGCCCTTCCTCCCCACTCCGGAGCCCACTGGTGCCTCCAGCGGAGCCTGGATATGCTCAGGCCATATGTACCCTGATTCCACGTCAGCTTTTCCTAGCTCCCCAGCACTGAGTCGGCTGGGGACCCAATGGCAAGCTATTCAGTCTACTAGACCCTTCTAGAGACTTCCAGCAGAGGCAGGGAAACAATCAAGAAATCTCATGATGTGAGACACAAAAGGATAAAAACTCAAAGAAGATGACAAAATTCCTGTTGGGTAGTCTCGGCTGATTCTGCGATGGGCATTCCACGCATCAGCAGAACGTCTGGCTGCTTGTTTTTAAAAACAGCCGCCCCCCTTTTGGTATACCCCCTATTCTTTGTATATATGGATTCGAGGTTTCCAAAATTAACTGTATATAGGCGGAGAGTTTAAAAATCCTTTGAACATGTTTAAACTCTGTATTTATTGTTTTCCTGGAAGTTTCCAAGTAACAAACTTTGTGGGGCAATACTTTGTCTGATTTTCAAACCATGGATACTACGGAGTAAACGCATATATTACAGAAATTCTTTCACAGGACATGCATTATAACCTTCCCTACTTTAAAAATGAACGAATCTGGGGCGCCTGGGTGGCTCAGTCGGTTAAGTGCCCGACTTCTGTTCAGGTCATGATCTCCTGGTTTGTGGGTTCGAGCCCCACATAGGGCTCTGTGCTGACAGCTCGGAGCCTGGAGCCTGCTTCGGATTCTGTGTCTCCCTCTCTCTCTGCCCCTCCCCCACTTGTGCTCTCTCAAAAAAGAATAAATGTTTAAAAAAAATTAAACAAACAAAACAAATGAACCACTTCAGAAGTTTCCTTTGATGCTCCAACCTGTTTAATTTGGAAATGGAACAAGAACCAGTGACACTTGGCATCTGGTGGCAGAGTGAAGACAGGAAGTAAGTCAGGGCGAGGAGGGAGAAGAACTCACTTCTCTCCTCAGCACCACCGTTCCAGAGCCATGTGGCACCGGACAAGTCACTGAGTGATTTCTGGGCCTCGGTTTCCTCATCTGTAAGACAGGAGGACTGACACGTGCCTCGATCCTCTGCAAGCGGGCTCTGAGAACCCCAACTAAGAACAAAATCAAATCAGTGAGGGCCATTTAAAACCCCTAAGTCTCCACGTGAATAGAAAGCAGAATTGTTCTTTAGCCTTTGGTTGCTGTTCGTCTCGTCTCCAGGAAATCACAAATCCGTCTGTGCAACTCCCTGGCCCACAGCAGCAGTGGTCCACGCAGACGCGAGCTTGGCCGCAGCCCTTTCATGGGGCGGGGGGGGGAGATGGAGGTGTCCCGCCTTGGCAAAGGCAGGCCATATCTGTGCACTCAGATTATTTACCCTGGGGGCGCCTGGGTGGTTCAGTTGGTTAAGTGTCAGGGTTCGGCTCAGGCCATGATCTCACAGTTCGTGGGTTCGAGCCCCTGCATCGGGCTCTGTGCTGACAGTGCAGAGCCTGCTTGGGATTCTCTGTCTCCCTCTCTGCCCCTCCCCCGCTCATGCTTTTTCCCTCTCTCCCAACATAAATAAATAAACTTACAAAAAATTATCTACACTGCTCTGCTACATCACCCTACTGCCAGCATAGAGGGGACAGCCCTCGTTAAATAAAACCTCCTCTGAAGAAAGAAAAACATTTATCAAGTATACACATTTTCACGTGGGATTTAGGCCAAAACACATCCCAGGAATGCAAATCGCATCTAGACGACCTGAGACCAGATAACCCACCACGGACAATTATCCGCAATAAAACCAGACGGTCTGCAAACCCCAGAGACTTCTGGAAACAGATGCCGAGGCAGATCGGGCTTTCTAAACGTGTCCTATCACACACTTCCATCTCGCTTCTCTGCGTTATCGGAGTGTCTACACAGAGCGGAGAAAGGCCAAAGAGGCCACCTAGGACTCATGGATCTGGAAAACTCTCGTCAGAAGGGAGGAAATTAAGCCCTGGAAACACAAGGGCACTGGGGGGGGGCGGGGGGCAGGTTTGGCTAGATTTGTCCCAAGGTGGAGTCTACGGGAAGGCTGAGAACGACTCACTTCATTATGCTCCAGGCAGTAGATCATCAGCTCCGAGAGAATGGCCACGCCGGTCCGCCCCGCGCCCGCGCTGCAGTGGACGACGATCGGAGGGTGCCGGCTCCTGGCGCCTTCCAGCATGCTGTTGGTGTGGCGTCGGACCGACTGGATCTCCTCCAAGTAGGCTGCAAGACAGAATGCAAATCCGTCACCAAAGTCCGACCCAGCTTTGCACATGAGGCTGGGGGGGCGGTGGCGGGGGAGGGGGGACTGATGGTGAATCTTTTTTTTTTTAAGGGACTATAATTTACGGTTCTTACAAGACACTAATTATTTGGCTGGTCCCACTGTACACTCCTGGATCCAGAAAGGACCAGCTGGGAGTCAATTAGTCCATGGGAGAATTTGTTCTTTAAATTAAATAGATCTTTTTTAAAAATTAAATTCTGTTTTCCCCTCTGCAAATCCCAAAGTCCCCCAAGCAGATGATTCTCGACATTACTTACAGCAATTCCTACTATTAACAGACTGCGATCAGAACACCAGCTAGGTCCCCTTGAAACGCCCGCCTGTCAGAGCCAATTTCTGGTGGGAAGAGCATCCGTCTGCCCCTTCCTCCTCTGCCTCGTGGAATGAGTGAATGTCAACTGAGGCTTGACTTTCATTTTTAGATTTAAAAATAGACTTTGGGGGTCCTGCTTTTCAGCGAGGGCTCCATGTGGTTCTGGAAGTAGCTCCAGATGAACACTTCCCTTTCTGGGGGGAACATGCGTGTGGGGTGGAGGGGCCGTGCCTCCTCCCTCGCCCCTTCCGACAGCTGCCTAGCTCAGCAGGGCTGAGCAGGGGTCTGTTTACTGTTCCAATCGGGCACAAATGAAAAATTACAGCAATACAAGCCTTAATGACTTTTTTTTTCATGGTTGTGAAAAAAAAAAAAAAAAAAAGTATATAAATGTAATCCTCGAAGAGTCCAAGATCCAGAAGAAGTCGGTTAGTAAAGAGATTTTACAGTAGCTAGCTCAGGGAAGACCGCATTTAAGGTTCTTGATACTCAGAAAGATCTCCCCCCAACTCGGCACTGTGAAACAGGGCTGGGGGAAGCACTCAAAGAGAAGTGAGTTCAAACCATTCTAGTAATTGAAAAGCCATCTGTTTGCATACAGTTAATAGGAACTCCGATTTGCCTTTTATAACTTTATGCCATTACAAAGTCATCTGACGTAGTTTATGAAAATTAACTATTCTCACCATCAGCGGCAGCAGCAGTGCCGGGAGTGTAGAATGAGCTAGAACAAAACAAGAAGAGGGAAGGCGAGTAGGCAGAGTAGTTCCTACCAGAAACCAACGTGAGCTAACTACCGTGCGTGCAGTTCTCACGAGGTTTCTGTAAGAGGGGACAGGAACTGGGGGACTGTGCAGTCTCTGACAAAAAAGGCCGTGTGCACACTCAGCAGAGAGGTTTCTCTGGTGCTGACTTTAAGAGGAGACATAAAAGGCAGACTGACCCACGAAGCAGGCGCTATCACCAAGCGGAATTTCATAAGACACAGAGAAACTCTCTCTAGCAATCATGTTCGTTGAGTTCCTGAAGCTGTAGCTCAGTGAGGACTCCTGCAGGCCGGAAGACAATTTGCCCGAAGTCCCCTGCACCCAGGGAATCGAACTGAAACACGGGCAAAAAAACCGTTCCAAATCCCCAAGGCCCCGGAAAGCCAACATTTCCAAGACCCTCCTCGGCACACTGAGTTTCTGGAAATGTAAATAAACTCACACTGTTTAAGAATATTCTCTATGTTTTTCAGTGTTTAGATGGGCCTTCCTTAAACTGGTTCTGATGGAAAAGATCGGACTATAATTTTAACTACATTATAAACTCAACCTTCTATCAGAGCTGCTGGCTAATCATCAAACTGATCTACTTTATTTCCATTTTCTTTTTAAGTTAATTTATTGATTTAGAGAGAGAGAGAGGGTAGGGGAGGGGCAGAGAGAGAAAGAGAGAGAATTCCAGGCAGGCTCCACTCCGGCTGCGTGGAGCCTGTGGGGGCTCGAACTCATGAACCATGAAATCATGACCTGTGCCTAAGATGGATGCTTAACCAACTGACTCACCTGGGAGTGCCCCCCCCAACCACCATTGTTTCTATTTTCTACATTTTGGAGATAATTTTGGTAAATCAATTAGCAAAAGATTATCAGGGAAAAAAATAAAAAGATCACTGTCATGAGGAAAGAAAGTTCTACAAAGGTCCCTGCCCACCTTATTAATATTTTGAGCTACAGTATAACCGTCTGACCTCAGGCAAAGCACGAACCCTCTCTCGATCTTTTTCGCTCCAGATCCTGTGATTCCCATCACCCTTCCGCTGTCTGTGACCACCTTCTCAAGGACCACTGTCACTTCCTTGATGGAAAATGAAACACCTTCATCAGCAAACAAGTCTGCACCAGAAACTTCCCCTTGGGACTTGCGAAATGGTACTTTTATGTTCCTCGTGAAAACCCAATCCTCTCTCTCTTCTCTTCTCCCCACGTCTCAATTTTAAATGAATTTCGAAATAAAATCAAGGGTTTGACATTATCTAACATCTAGATGATGGTCCCGTTGTGGTCTTTCGCCAGCTGTAGAGTCGACAACGTAACAGGTGATAAATCCGACGAGAACCCTGGGCCTAGCTGTGTGTGGACGGAATGGGGTGTCTCCGCAGGTGCAGAACAATTATTTGAGACTGTGGAAACGGAAGGGGGAGCACTGTCACCATCACCAAAAAGCAGATGACAGTGTTCAATCTCACCCCTGGATTGCCATCATGGGCTTGCCTTTCTCATGAGTGCCTTCAAAACAGAGACCATCTCTTTTCTACGTTCTGAGAGCCTGATCCAGAGCCTGGAATGCAGTGGGCACACACCCAGTGTTTGGCTTTTCAAATAAAGTGCTGCATATATTCTAGATTAGCTTCTATGAAAATCATACTCTGAAAAATATATATGAATTGATGAATTCAAAAATGATATTTTAAAAACAAATTGATTTTTAAGTTTATTTATTTTGAGAGTGAGAAAACACACTGGGGAGGGGCAGAGAGAGAGGGAGAGAGAATCCCAAGCAGGCTCCTTGCTGTCAGCGCAGAGTCCAACACAGGGCTCGATCTCATGAACCATGAGATCATGACCTGAGCAGAGATCAAGAGTAGGAGGCTTAACTGACTGAGCCACCCAGGTGCCTCAAAAGTTGATTTCAATAACTCTTGGTGTCTTAACCCGAGGTATGAGAAAGTACTTACTGAGATTTCTGCTATAGGGAAATGCAGGACTTATGAGATGCAAACCTCCGTGAAAAATAAAAAAATAAGTGTTTTTCACAGTGTTATGTATCCATCACCACTATCCATTTCTAGAACTTTCTCACTGCCCCAAAGAAAAACTTTGTACCCATAAAACAATAACTTCCTATTCCCTACTCCCCCTTCCCCTGGCCCCTGGTAGCCTCTACTACACTTTCTACCTGTGCAAAGTTTTCTATTCTGGGTACCTCATTAAAACAGAACCACACAAGATGTGTCCTCTTGTGTCCGGTTTATTCTACTCAGCATAACGTTTTCAAGGTTCAGACACATGACATATATCAGAGTGGTTATTTATCGGTGAGGACTTAAAGGTCTACATCAAGATAGAATGAACCAGCTTACCACGGTTACAGCTCACTTGCATTAAAGGTAAGGAGACTACGGTAAATGACATGTACTGTTCTCTGCTCCACGTACATGTGAAGAAACAAATCTCAGTGATGTCATTAAGACTTGTGCCACTTAGGAGGCGGCATCCTCGCTTTCCCTTTCCCTTCCAATTGATCAGACCATTGAGGCAGTTGCTAAAATTCTGACTGGGAAGAAAAAACTTACATAAAAATCCTTGGACGTCCTCCGGGCAGCCGTGGTCCGGCCAGTCGGTGTACTGCAAATGCCACACTGTCCTTTCCTGGCCCGACAAAAGGTGCTTGACCTTCAGGCCTGTGGTTGCATAGCAACCAGAATCTGTTCGGAACTTTGTGGTGACTTTGAACTTGCCATAGGTGGCGGAGCTGTGCTTGGAGCCCAGTTTGGGCCAGTATCGGTGGCTCTTGGTTCGTCCGCCTTCCTGAATCACACACAAAAGCAAAACCGGAAGTCAGTCAGGGGAAGCTCTCATCTTCTTAATCTTAAAGTCTGAGGACAGAGGAAATGCGAACAGCTTCTAGGTCACTAAGTCCAGTCTCCATCACGGAGTAGAGCATGCATCCTAAGACCCAGTAAGATTCACGATGGTACTTACGGTGAGGAAATATTTAAAAGATGCACAACTTAGCTGCGGTTGAATGTGAGCGAGAGGAGCTAGTGCAGACAGGCCAGAGGCAGGAATAAAATGGGGTCTGTTTTTAAGGTCCTCGCGGTTAAATCCCTGGAGTGGAGCGTGGATCGGATGGTGGCTTTGAAGGAAACCCAGGGCAGGAAGTGGGTGGGGACCGAGGCGTGCTGAGCGCAGAGCTATAGAGGGCGAGCCGGGTCCCTGCCCTCGGGGGGCACTGGGGCTAACCCGCCTACAAAGCAAAGCATTTGCTGGGATGAGCACTGGCTGTTGTACATAAGTGATGAACCACTGGGTGCTGCTCCTGAAACCAATACTCCGCTGTAGGTTAACTGACTTGAATCTAAGTAAATATATTAAAAACAAACAAAAAACCAAAGCAACTCGATGCTACAAACACTCCTGCTCTGATCCATCTGGTTGAACTGAGTCTCAAGTTCGAAGCACACCTGCCTCTTTACTTACCAATCCTGTGCAAGTACTTCTACCTGAGGCTTTAACTGCATCACTCCCGAGTGGCTACAGATTTCAAGAGACTTTACGCCTCTGGCTGCTACATAGATCACCAGACTTTCTGTCTATAGGCTGGCCCCTTTTGGTCACTCAGGTTTCAGCGCAAAGGCAACCTCCTTAGAGGGGCCCTTGGTGGCACCCGTGTCCCCACCCCCACCCCTCTCTGTCCCATCACCTGTTTCCTTCATGGCAGTTACCTCTACTGAGCTTACTTTATTTGTTCATTTTTTATTGTCCCTCCCACTAGAACGGAACCTCTCTGGGACAGGGAGGGGTCACGGCTATCTTGTTTGCCACCACGCCCCTGAGTTCAGCACAGACGACACACTGCATTGAGGTGAATGAATCCCTTAGAGTAATGCAATTTGTAAGGGGATAATAATAGAGATTTTTTTTAAAGACTTTTCTTTAAAGTTTATTTATTTTTTGAGAGAGACGGAGAGAGCATAAGTTGGGGAGAGGCAGAGAGGGAGGGAGACAGAGAATCCCAAGCAGGCTCCACGCTGTTAGCACAGAGCCATAAGTAGGGTTTGAACTCTCGAACTGTGAGATCGTGACCTGGGCCAAAGTCAAGAGTCAGACACGTATCCTGAGCCACCCAGGCACCCCTCTTAGGGGCTTTTCTGGAAAGCAACTGCTCAGAATAGTCAATGAAGGAAAGATGTCTTTTTTTTTTTTTCCCAGTTTGCTGTCTGTTCCCCATCCTTTAAAAACGTGTAGGAACGGGAATGCGCTACCACAGACACTGGTGAGAGATGGATGAAGCTAGTCCCTTAAATGACTTAAAAACATAAGGTAAAATTTCATGAAAGGAATAAAAGGAGGAGGTTAAAATAAAAAATCAAGAATGTGACAAGAGAAGAAACACAAAACGTCTTCCCCCAAAGACAGCAATCCCCAAGCGAGCTGCTAGACCGGCCGGTGGTGTGTGCCAGTTTCCACAATACCACGTAGGGTTCTCTGGTTACAACAGAAAAAACGTTTGACTTGGCAAAGGAAGAAAAAGATTTCGGTCCCCCTCTCTCCAAAGAATGGAGACCTCGACAGGAACAACAGCTTCTGGTCTCTTTGCAGCTGATAAACACGAAGGGGTGTGGAGCTGGCCACGGCCCGGGGGGGGTAGGGGGAGGTGGGGGGAGTGGGTTCCGGTTTGCCCTCGGCAGCCCCAAGTTCTCACTCAGATTCCAGGGGAAAGATTAGTGCTTTGCTTGGCACAGAAACGTGAGCTGAGCTGAAGTTTGGTTCTTGTTTGTCTGTTTGTCTGACTGATTCTAGTGGATGGCAATCTAAGGAGGAGAGTCGAAAAGCTAGATGAAGACAGGACACAACGATGAATTATCTTTGGGGAACAGAACAAATCTAGAATGCCAGAAAGACAAGGATTTGCAGAGCAACGGTGCTGCAGGAAGCAGGAGGAGGCGCCAAGGTCACCGGCTACGGAGCCTATCTCTGGCCGCCCCACCCCCGGGAAGAGATGGCTGGGTAGCCGGTCCCCTTACCTCTTCCGCGGTGACCATGGCGATCACGTTCGCGCCCTGCTCCCACACCATCTGCCAGAAGTCGTGACACGTGTGCGGCAGGGGCCCCTGAGTGGCTATGTAGTGCCATTCTGCCCCACCAACCACCACCTGGAAACCAAGGAAAGCGTCGGTAAATGAACCCCAGATCCTGGACAGCATTCTCCACTGGCCGTGGGTCCGTGTGCATCTACCGGAGGCCCTTGGTTAATAACCTTTTAGGCCACATGGGGTAGTGCCATTACCAAAAACCTGGGTGACACTCCTCACACGAAAACACTTTTTACCACTCAAGCCTATTAAAATACACCTAATCTTTTTTTTTTTTTGTCTGCAAGTTACAGTGATTATATACAAACCAGTGCATGTTAAAAACAAACACCCCCACACTCCCCCCGCCCACACACACATCACACGGCAATATGGGTGTGTATAACCTACCGGAACTGACTTGTTACAGAAACAATACTTACGCTCACTATGTGCAACGTACTCTGATCATTTCTAGTCTTTCCTCCTCTCTAGTCTAGTCCATTTCATTACACACACTCACTCACACACCCACAAACCCGAACGGGTCCAGACCACTAGGTTGATTTCACACCCCGCTATTATACTGGGATCCACAGTTGGAGGGACAGGACGCTCTGGCATCCTTTTTTTTTCTGTACGTGTATTTCTTTAATTTTATTTTCTGACAGAGAGAGGGAGAGAGAGAATGCCGAGTAGGATCCACATTGTCAGCACAGAGCCCAATGCGGGGCTTGAACTCACGGACCGTGAGATCATGACCTGAGCAGAGACCGAGAGTCGGACGCTTAACTGACTGAGCCACGCAGGCGCCCCTCTCAGGGATCCTATAAATAGCGACAACAAAAAAAGTGTGCCACGGAATACCATCCCTTTAGAAGCAATGTCTTTGTACCAATGACCTGCTATGAACTGTGTCACTAACTTCCGTTGTCCCTGCTACTCTGTGGTGCCATATATGGCAGAGGTGTTGTGAATGCATTTAAATCAACAACACGTGATATTTCATTATTAACTTCCCCTTGTGCGGCACCACAGTATCCAACCAAACTTTGGAGTCGTGAGATGATTTTGGATAACAACATTATGACCCCATGGAGCTCAGGGCAATCCTGGGAGGATCCTTCTGCAGCTATAAATATCAGTGGCAGAGAATCATGAATAAGAAGTCGTGCCCAAAGTGCTGAAGGGCCCGCTAGGAGGGTGAAGTCGTGTCCTTTGGAGGCATTCTTTCTGTGTTCCTTCCCATTGCTGTGCCTAGAAATTACTGCAAAGTCAGGCCTTCTTATCCATCCGCCAGTGCAAATCTCCGGATCGTTCTTGGAGCATGAAGTGATCATTGTTTGAAACTTTTTCCCCTCGTTTATTTTTTGAAACTATATACTAACTTGAGTCAAACAAAAACAAAGTCAGTTATTGTCTCATTACACAAGACATGTTTATGTTTAGGTCAAAGCTGGCAAGCAAAATCCATTTTCCAAGTACTGGGGGAGATAACATTCATATGCTGGCTGGCTGGCTGGCTGGCTAGGAGTTTCATTTATCTGTGGATTTGGGATTTTAAACATTAGCCTCCCTGGCACCCAACGTATAGGAACCATAAATACTTCCAGAGTATGCTGCTGCCTGAGGCCTTTCGGCATATTCCAAGTATTGACAGGAGGGTATTAAAAACTGCACTGAAAACACAACCACCAATGCTACGGAGGTAGATTTCACAGATGTGATGATTCCACCTCTGGAGCAAATAAATCTCTGTTCTGTGTTAATAGCTGCTTGGAACCCGGGGAGAAAACACTGGCAAGATCTACAGCTCAATTTCGAAAACAGAAGGACAAGTTCTTGCAAGCTCTACGGGTCTATTAAATGCACCCATGTCTAACCTGGACCCACCAGCTGAAATGTTCGCCTTGGAGAATATGGAGGAAGGGACTGTTTCTGTTAACAATACCCCGCGGGCACAGCTGATGCAGAGTGACGGCTTCTCCAGAGAGCAGACGGAGAATGGCGGAGGATGTCTGGCTCCGAGGAGAGGAGCGTATGATACAGCTGAGGAAGACTCCACGGACATCCTATCAAGGAGCAGCTGCGTGCTCTGCATCTTTCAGTGCATTCTTTTGGTGACCATTTCCTAATCTCAATTACGCTCACGAAACTGACCGTCATCGGTTTACTCGAGAGTTTCCTGAGGTTCACTTTTATACTTTTAGTTTTCACTCTCAAAACTTAAAGTAAGATACCCAATAAGATCCATGATAGTTACTCTTTCACATTTTCTGACAGTACTTTCTGGTACTTAAAATAAATATATATGTAGTCATCTGTGCTCTGTGTACCGAAAGTTTTACACCCAACCATAGTCCAGTTTTCACATTCTGTATTGAAATGGTTATAACTGATACAATGCCCCAGTCATCTGGCTGAATTTCAGAGGCTCAAAGAATCTACCAACAATTCAGCTACATTTGGAACGTCCAAGAAAGAAAGGGAATGACTCGGAACAAGGCCAAAAACAGATTTCTAAGGTCATGATCATAAACTGAACTGTGTATGATTTTAAAACATCCTGTAATAATTGTTTTAATATTAGTATATGAATAAATTCTCCGATTTTGGAGGTCAGAGCAAATGGTGACATTCTACACAAATACGTTCTGTTACGAGGAAGGCTGAGGAAGGCAACCTATTTAGAAAACGTTTAACCATACATACACATGTATCTATACCTCTAAATTCTACCTGGGGCCGAGCTAAGCTAATTTTAAAGTCGATGAAATACTGAAATAGGAAGATTTGAAATACTAACGAAAAGTTAATGATATCCATGCACTGAATGACATGGCAAATCTTTCAAGCTTCGATACCAACCACACCTTTATGGCTGCATTCAAATTAGTCCACTCTTCTAAATGACGTGTGGATTTGGGGCTTCAGCGTCCTGTAGTGTTACTAGGGAGAACTGGTAAGTTTCCATTACTCTTGAGTATCATTGAAACTTCACTGGCGGTGACTTTCAAAGTCTCCATCATGGGCTAATTACAAACCGAAAAGGACAATCCTCCATTTTTCCCGTGAGTGGTAGGGAGTTCTAACTCACAGAGAGAAGAAAAAGTTAAATCCTCAGTGGTGAGCAGGCTTCAGAAATGGCTGACCTGAGGATTTCCCTGAGGCAGCTGGCCTTCCTTCTCTCTGCAGTGACGGGCATGCCCTTCTACTCGATTAGGAAGCACAGGAGTTCAGAAACACTCCCTCGGGGGCTGGGGATAAGCCAAGATGCTCGGTAGGAGAGTACGATTTTTTTCTCCCTGCATTTCTGCCTCTAAGCCAGCGATCTGCAACAGACCTTCCCGGCACGCTCCCCTTCTTACCTTGATATGGGAGGCATTAATGTAACCTGTGTTATTTTCTTTGGTCGGGACCAGCTCCACCCTGTTCTCCTCGTAGGGGACGACTTCACGGATGCGGCTTCGCTCGGCATTTTCTGGGAGAGCCGCCGTGTTGAAAATGCCATTTGCCTTCTTCTTTGGAATCTGCTCATATTCTGTGAACACCATTCCCTCTTCTAGCTTTTTCTTCAGGGTTCTGAACTGCAACAGAAATTCATCTTCAGCTTTCTGGATTATCTTCTCCAAAAACCCCAACAGATCGGATTTCTTTCAAGATTTACAGTGATCAAGTTAATAATAAACAGTTTCAAGAGGTACAACGAATGCTTGATTATATGGTCTCATTATTAACCATTTTGCGAGTTTCTCTGACCCAATGACTAATTTCCTTCTCAATCATATCTTAAACAGAACCAGTCATTAAGGCCAGGCAAGAGCTGAAATTCAAAGTCACTATTTTCACTATTAACACCTCTATTTATTTTTCTAATGTTTGTTTGTTTATTTGTTTATTTATTTAGAGCGCACACACATGCACAAGTCGGGAAGGGGCAGAGAGAGAAGGAGAGAGAAATCCCAGGCAGGCTCAGCTGTCAGCACAGAGCTTAACGTGGGCCTTGATCCCATGAACTGTGAGATCATGACCTGAGCCAAAATCAAAAGTCAAATGCTCGACTGAGCCACGCAGGTGCCAAGCCCCTCTGTTTAAAGTCCAATGATAAAAAGATTGTTCATCTTAATTATCCAAACATCCTTTTCCCCACTTCCAGAGCTGTTTTTACAGAGCTAAATTTAAGACGATACTGATCCATAGTTCTCTAGTGTTGAGGATAAGAGCCTTTTATTTTTCCCACGGACAAACTACTAACTACAATAATGTGGTATGAACTGGATTAAATGATTCCCCTAAAGTTCCTCCTGTCTTTAAAATCTTTCCAATACTTCATGTACACTGGCAGAAATGTAAAATCCAAATGTTACCAGAACTCAAATAAATTTACACATAGGGGCGCCTGGGTGGCTCGGTTGGTTAAGCAGCCAACTTCAGCTCAGGTCACAATCTTGCAGTTCACAAGTTCGAGCCTTATGTCAGGCTCTGTGCTGATAGCTCGGAGCCTGGAGCCTGCTTCGGATTCTGTGTCTCTGTCTCTGTCCCTCCCCTGCTTGCGCTCTGTTTCTCTCTCTCAAAAATAAATTAAAAAATAAATAAAAATAATTAAATTTACAAGTGTTTAAGTAGAAAGTAATTTCGGAACCAAAAGGAACACTTTTCTTCATGCCTAAGACACTACCATGCAGCTTCTTCCTGCTTCCCAAAACCAAAGTTCTCACAATGCATTATCCTAACAATTATCCATCAGCCATGTTTTATAATCGAAGAAGGGGACAGTATACTAAAAAAAAAATTCTGTAAGTGCTTAGGTAAGATAACCACTCCCTAGTAAAGGGTAATGGTTCACAGAATTCACAGAAGTTGAAAGCTACAGCGACTGCTTAATTTTGCAGAAACAGAAACAGGCCCAGCAAAATGGGAGTGACTTGACCAAGGCCACGCAGCTTGTCAGGGGCTGGTCCCGTTAGGCAGGCATCACTGCGCCGACTTGACAAGGAAACTCGAGATGCTGGAAAGAATCAATTTAATACAATGCACACCGGGTCTTGCTAATCTCAAATGAGAGAACTAATTCATCAAACAAACCTTAGTGCTGGCATGTCTGGGCAAGGAGAGAGCTCTGGAACCCCAAGACCACGGCCAATGGATCACATGCTTGACAAGCCCAATGCTTACCCTCTCATCCATGGGAACTCGGGTGGCATCGGCTCGGCTCTCTTCCCGCCCCGAGACCCGGGCGACTGAGAGTCCATTCAACGCTGCCAACATGAGCGGCCGCTTCTGTGCCTCCAGGCTTGCCATCTTCTGCTTCTCCAGATTCTTGCGGCAAGAAAAGGCATGTTGTCATTGTTTAGAGTACGAGTAGAAAGCTGGAATGTGTTCTAATCTCCCCAAATCTGTAACTCCCCAGCCAAGGAATGCAGACAACCGCCATTAGCACAGCCTTCCCATTCTTCCCGCTGTGCCTGAAGAAGCCAGTTCCTCAGGGGCTCCTGAGCTCCCATCTAAAAACGGATGAATGGATGAACTAACAAGCAAATGAGTAAGAGCAAAGACTTCATACAGATACGCCCTCGCCGTTCGGCAAAAAAGTGCAAAAACAGCTTATAAGCAAGACACTTCAGGAAGATAAGGGCTGAAAGAAGACACGACAAGGGAGAGAAAAACAGTTTCATACAAAACCCAATCCAATCACAATGATGGACCTTTTATTACACAAATTTATTACACAAATTATTAAAAACCTATAAACGTTGTTTGCTGCCTTGTTAAGAAATCCAGGTACATAAGCCGTGAAGACAAACCTTCCCGAGTTTCCGTTCTGAGAGGCTGAGCGGGAAGACGTCAGTCCTATATTAAAGCTCTGGTCCCTGGGGAATCATCCCCAGACTCACCAACGCCAAAGTCTGTGGTCATCTAACACAATCCGGGAGGCATAACCCTTTGTGCTGCATCCCGAGGGACCAAAGGAATGGGCACCATGGCTCCCAGTGACCACGATGGGACACTCCTGAATGTGACTCAGCTATGGGAGAATATGGACTGCAGGCTGAGCACACCATACAGGGAAAAGGGCGGACGCTGACACGTGGCCCTTGTCGGCGGTGTTTAGACTTCCTCTCCGTTCTCACCCGCACCAATACTCCGACCCTGGGACCAGTCAGGGTCCCCACTGTTCGGTGTACTGCTGCGGCTCCCTGTGCCCTCTAAGCTGACTGAGGTGTGAAAGAAAGCTCCGTGTCCTCAGGCAAACCAGTAAAACCATTTCGCCCAAACAGCTGTGTCCTAGGAGACAGGAGAGAGAGACTTCCTAAAGCATACAAGCGGAGGAGTTAAGATACAAATCCTAACAGAAGTAAAACAAAGTAAAAGAAGTAAAAACTTTGCAGATTCCTTTGGCTGCCCCAGAGGAAAGGGTCATCTTCTCCCTGGTTTCTTCTCAAGGCTTTAGGTAACTTTGTTTCTTAGTTTATCATCTATAAATTTGCTCCCTAGAGAGGCGTGGTGATGGGGCTATGGTGCCGGCAGACGGTGGATTATTCTAAGTGTGGGGGGACGGGCTGGCATTACAACCCTACCGTCTGTCCCGTCAGCCTCTCGGGGCCACCTCGAGTCAGAATGGAGTGATGGCTGTCACTAAGATGCTTCATTCAGTGACAGGGCCGACCCATCAGGCAAACTAAAGGAACATCTCAGAGAAAGATTAACCGTGACAAAGCGAGAGGGGTGTTGGATCAACCTTCGGCCAAAAAGCTGACCCTGGTTTCTCAATTCCCAGGAAGATTTTGAAGATTTCAGATTTAAATTTGGGGGTTTTGCTTGTTTGCTTGCTTATCAGTTTGTTTTTGTGAGAAATACTCTCCCCCTCCCCGCCCCCCCGGCCCCGTTATCTCCTTTCGTGGGAATGTTTCCCTCTGCGAAATTCTCAGAAAAGCGATCATTTTGGAAAAAATGTCTCCCAGGTTCTCCAAACGGTTTTGCTGCTGCTTCCTTCCCACCTGTACCATCGGGTGACCCTAGGGCAAAAAGTAACTAACTTACCTCTGTCAGGAAAAGATTCCGAGAGACCTGGTGAAAACTGAAACCCTAGGGATAAACTATTTCTCTTGGTTCCTCTCACTTATCCTATCGGGCTTGTTACCAGAGATCACAAATAACTCAAAAATCTGATTTGGCCGTTTCTCTTTCCTGGCACCTGACTTCAGGTTCAGGGGCTACAAACACCGAAATGCCCTCGAGGCAGCAGCAGGGGCCAGAAGGAGGAGCTATTACCACAGCAGGCTTGAATCGTCCATCAAACAGACAAGCGGCCCGCAAGGCACATTCTCACCATACCTGCCCCGCTCCAGTTCCCATCTGGTTAAATTTTCTCACTGTTTCCTTATCCTAGAGAGGCCCAGACCGCCTTCTCCATTCTTCTCCGTTCCTAACAAGCGAGGCAAAAGCTGCCCCTGGTGCGGAGGGCAGAGGAGGATCTGAGATGTGGGAAGGGCATGGGGGGTGGGGGGTTTCTTCATTAAAAAAGCAGATGGGAAACCATCCCAACCTTCAGAGCCACGGGCACCATCGCCATCTTGCTGGGACACTGGCTCACTGAAGAACTTCCTAGCCCTTCTCTAAGGTCAGGACATCAGACAAGGGTAGCAGTCCCTGAGCTCCAGAGGATATGTAATTTAAAAAAAAAATCAATGGGAACACGAAGTGGGGATGGGATAATGATGTTCCTGAACTACAACGAAGGGGTGGCGCCAGTGCTTCACTATTATCCGCGTGGATGGGGTGGGAGAACACAGGGGAAAACGAGGGGAAGCCCCGTTGCTTCCTTGTGAAGCTCTACGCAGGGAGCCAATGCCGCGGGTCTGGATACAGGGCTTGGATGAGCACAGGTAACAAGAGGAGAGGAGGAAGATGGGACCGCGTAGGCGGCGATAACCATCAAGCGGGCGGGGGAAACAGCGAGGCCGGATGCCTGGACTGACAGGTTCTTGAGTTGTGGTCATGGGGTCTGGGGCCAAGACGTGCGGAAAACGCATTTCTCCCAGTGTGTTACTTTCTCCAAGCTGGGAAAGCTCTCCCCCGTGGCGCCACCCCCGCGCTGCACTGCACCCGCCAGCCGAACGGTTACACTGGCCAGGGAGACACAGGCGCATCTTCCGCGACTTCCCTCTAGGTTTGTAGAAAGTGGAAAAAGTTACACCTGCACCAGATTCTTAGCGCTGCTCCACTGGGGGCCAAAGCGGGGCTGCTGGGAATGTTCTGAAGGTTCTAAAGTACCACGGTTGCTGCGGTTTAGGTTCCCGAACCGACACACGTGGTTTCCTTAAACCGTGGGCCCTTGACTGTTCTCTTCAGCCTGATTACCACTGTGGTGCAGGGGGACTTACAAAAGGACGGAGTCTAGGAACTCCACAGCGCCAATTTTCACTTATGACTGTTCTGGAATTGCTAAGTGGCAGCGACCCTATTGGTAGAGGTGGGGTCCCTGCGGAGGATGAGTCGACCAGGGCTTGATTAGTTGTAATGAAATGAAATGACTTTATTTTTCGAGGTCGTGAAAATGTCCAGAACAAGCAGGAAAGGCGTTCTGGAATATTTTTTTAAAGTAGCAACTACAATCTAGCAACTTTCTCATTAGTAGGAGCTAATTCGCTTTGTTATTCTGCATGCACGCCTGTTACCTACACACTCTTGCTCCGACAACTCCCCGGCCCCCCGGCTGGTACGTATCCTGAGTAAGAGTTACTTAGGTCTGATATCAGGCATCTTCAAATGTTACAGGTGTGTGTATATGCATGCGTGTGTTCTCACTTGTGTGTGAATTTCGATAGAATGAGCTTAATGGGGACTGAGGCTCAGTGGTGAACTTCCGAGTTCACTGTGGTTTCTTTCCTCTGTGTTAAACATCTACTAAAGGAAAATCTGAAAATATAGCTGGACGCATGGTGGTCCAGTCAGCGTTGGTGGGCCATCCTGACAGAGCTCCACACAAAGCTGTGCTCTGAAGGGATGCTGCTCTTTTACTATCAAACTGGGGGGCGTGGGGAATGCTTCCTCCTGAAAAAATGAACAAGAGACGTCGGAAGGCGAGCTCACCCGACAGGGAAGTTTGACTCTGAATAAATAGCACGATGCTGGCCTACAGGCTGATCTCAACCACCAACCTTCAGCGCCCTAACCCCCTTAGGGCGCCTTGTGCCAAGTGCACCAATTAGAAGCCATGAGCGAAAACGGAAGATTTAGTTGAAGGGCTAAAAATACGAAGTTTTGTGGAATAAAATACTACCTGTTCAAACGCCCGCCGACTCTCTAACTCCCTAACGGATTCCCTGAATAAGCCTTGCACCTTCTTCAGAGCCTAGAGCACACGTGCGCTTATACTTGAAACCGAGTCGCGGAGAAGGAGCAGAGCAGGCTGCAGGGGCGGCGGGGAGGAGGCTGTGTGTGTAAGGGTCCCCTGAACACTGCTGGGGCAAGGGAGGACACTTACCCTGATGGCCAGCTCTCTCTCTACGATGCTGTCTTCCAGCGAGAACATCTCGGACACCGGTCTCTCCTTCACGGGCTCTTTTTTGACCCGCTCCTTCACGCTTGTCAGGTCAGGTTCGGAGATGGACGGGCCGAGGGAAGGCCCAGCCACGGCCAGCTGGTCAGCTCGGGAGACACTGATGGCCTTAGCTGGCCCGTGCCTTAGGACCCTAGCCCTGGCGGCGGCAGGAGGCAGGCTGACCTGGTCTTGCCTCAGGGCCCCGTTGCTAACGCTCTTCCTCGGGCCGGGGTATTCGGGTGGGGGCTTGTTCGGGATCCGGGCCAAGGCTGCCTGTAGCTGGGCGCTGTACCCCATCTTCTCCCGGAGCGTGGGGATCTGGGGCACCGATCCTGGGGCCTCCTCTTCCTCCTCTTCACTCTCGCTGCTGTGGATCAGCATGGTGGCATCCGAGAGAGTCTTCTTGTGGTGGTAATGGGGAAGCTGGTGAGCCTCGTGGCTCCCCGGCCCCTCCTCGGGCGGCCCCTGCTCCCGGAGTGTGTTTCGGCGAGCCATGGGGATGTTGAGCGACTTCAAGGTCATGGCCTCCATGCCCCGCACCATGCTGCTCATCACCTCCAGGCTGTGGCGCTTATTCGCCGTGCCGTGGTGCTTGGTGGCCGTGAGGGGCTCGCTCACCTCCTGGAGAGACTGGTGCACCACCGGGGAGCTGTCCTCCTGGAAGGTCTTCACCGAGAGCTGCACCTTGCGGGTCACCAGGTCGGGGCTGCTGCCGCTGACGTACTTGTGACGGTGGCTGGCGAGGTCGGGGGTGCTGGTGGCAGGGCGCGGCCGTGGGTAGGGGGGTGGCGGCCGGAAGAGATAGTTTTTGAGCATATGGGCCGCGCTGTAGTTCTGGGTGCCTTGGAGCTGCATGTTGGCCAGCTCTGGGGTGCTCACCGTGTGCGAGATGGCGCTTGCCCCCGGCTTGCTCGGCACCATGTTGTTCTTTGGGTTTATCTGGTCAGATGGGCTGACGAGTTTGTTACCGTAGCCTCCCTGTGGCCCATATGGGACAGTGTAGGGGGGCCTCTCGCGCATTTCAGGCTGGCTGTACACTAGATCCTCCGGCTGGTTGTAGGCATGCGTGCTGATGATGCTGAGGTTGCGCAAAGACTGGCTCTGGCTGTCGGCGTGCACGGTCCCCCTCTTCATCTGCCGCATGACCGTCTCATAATCCGGGGTCGGTCGGTAGGACGGCACGATGATGGCGCTATGCCGGTGGCTGGGGATGTAGTCGGCCCGCATGATGTCACTGCCAGGGATGCTGAGGTTGGAGGACATGGGAGAAGCCTGAATGAAACTCTGGGAGCAGTTGAGGGAGTTGATGCTGTGAATGCTACACACGCTCCCGTTGGTGACGGTGCCGTTTAAATAATTTAAGTCCAGGCTGTTGTGGGAGTTGCAATACAAGGCTTCTTCGTTCCCATGGAAAATGCTGTCTACAAGAAATCAAACAAAGGCACATGAACCTCCACATCATCCTGCTTCACTTAAGCTCATCCTCACACTCATGGGCGTGGTTTTCAGAAGCCATTAGAAGTGAAATCCTGTGGTCTCCACCCACATATTCCAAGGAAAACTGATGAACTCTTGGGTGAGATACCAACATACAGAAAGAACACTTGACAGCATACTAAAAGGAGAAAGTGAATCTAATCAAAGAAAGCTAGGGACAGTTGGAATAGTTATCACCTGGGCAAGTTTTCCACTTTGCCACGCGCTCTGAAATCAGGCACCAACAATGGCCCTCATGTTGGGTAAACCCGTCTTCTTGTCCAGAGTCCAGCAACAGGAATGGCTATTTGGGCCAGGAAGTCAAGAACTTTAATAGGGCAATGGATTTGAAGTCACTGATACTGAGTATATGTTCCTGACAGCAATGGAAAAGGTCTCCTTCCCCAAGGAACTGCTGAGCACGCATAAAGACACAAGACAAATGATGCAGGCAGGGCGTCGGCACGCATGGCTAGTTGGTTCTGATCAGCAACCAACGGAGGGCAAAATCAGAACCGGGAGTTCTTTTAGCCACTGCCTAAAACTCTCCTCTAGAATCGCGTCATCCTGAGGTCGATTCGCATTAAAATTAATAGTAGTTTAAGGAGGTTCCTAAAGAGATAAAAAGTAGACTGCTAAAGTCAGGCCCATACATGCTTCCTTTCACACTCACTCACTCACACACACACACACACACACACACACACCCCCTAGGAAGGCAACCTCTTGCCCAAACACTTTCTGGTGAGCAAAGTCCATCATTTTCACACTATGGATTTAAGCATGAGCAAAATAGAGGAAGACAGGGCAGAAAGGCAAAAAATAAAACCAAAATTCACCAACCAGAAAAGGTGACTGAAAACACTCAGTTGCCTGAAGAGGAGTGCGCTCACAGCCCAGACGAGATGAGCTGGGCAAGAAAAACTAGCAAAACACAGAGACAAAGGGGTGCCAGCTCTCTACCTCTAGTGGGTCTGGGGCTTTCCCACAGAAGCAGGGTACTTCTGCTCGTCTACTTATAAAAAGTAGTATTTTATTAAACAGTCTTGACTATCTTAGCTTTCATACTCACACTCTGACAATACAGAGATTCTAAATAGCCAGTCTATGGTGACACAGAAACTCATTATCCATTTGACATACTGCCAACACTCAAGTTTAATGTCATTCCATTTTTGCAATGCAGTTGGTGTAATGATGAAGGGCACTGGCTCAAGAGCTGTGATACCATTTTTCACCTTGAAGCTCCTCCAATGCCCTTTCTGAGTCCCATTTTCTGTTCGGTTTCTTTTGAGGATCACATAGAACGATACGTTGCAAGAGCTTAGCACAGTGCTGAGGAGGAGGAACTGCTCTGTAAATGGTAATTGTTATTATTAGAATCATTATTCTTAGGATGGATTTTCTCACACATTTGGCATGAGAGTGTGTTGGGAGAAAAAGAGGAATAAAAAACAGTCCATTTGCGCTGAGGCAAGAACAGGTGCACGGAGACATGGCAGGCAATAGTTAACAATAGGAGTTGAGATTATTTGTGCCTTTCTTTTAAGTATGCTGGATGCCTGTGTTCTCTGGTTGCTGATACCAGCCGTGAGGGTAGAGACTATTCCATGGGGCTTCCTATCCCTCTCTCTTCTCCATGCCCACTTATCAGAGGGAGGAGAAAAGGAACTTGCTCACTGCCTTCTCCCAACTCCCTTGGCAGCCAATTCTGGAAAAATTCTTCTCTCAGGAGCAAATGACATTCTATGCCTTTCACGAATCGAAAGCTGCGGCCTGCTGCCGCTCAGACAATGACAAAGTTAAAACAAAAGTATCACCGTCGTCTAAGGAAAAAAAAGTCTTCTTTACCGCTGACAGGTACTCGACTTTTCGTGTCAAGAAAGGAAAATGGCAAGCCACCGTTACCTTGCGAAGTGTGTGTTTCCGAATAGTGTTCACCACACTGGACGTGCATGGGAGGCAAGATGTACGGCTGCTGTCGGGGCTGAAAGAGAACACAGCACAGGTGGGAAGGCCGTGGCCTCTCCCAGGGCGCCAGCCCAAGCCCACGGCAGCCCGTCATTCACCCACATCCGCAGGGGGGCACGCTGTGGCCGCTCTGCCGGTCCACCCTGGACTCAGCCCTCTTTGACTCATCTGCACCCCGAGCTCATCACTAAGTTTAGGACTGGAGAAACGAGGGAAACAAGGAAGCTGGTTCAAGGTGAGGAAGGTAAAGAAGCTTTAAGTAACGCTTAGTCTATTTCCTGACATGCTTGCAAAACCCCCGATGCCTTTGTAAAAGGAGTAACTCGGACTATGTAGGTTTCTTATGTTCTACCTAAGGAATAATGACCAAAAGGGGAAGTTCTGTTCCATTCTAATCGAAACTGCCAAGGCTGCCGATGACCCTAGCTTACAGCACCACGTCAAGCTCCAACAGAGACACGGTGCTGTTAAGCTGGATCCGTTGCAAATTTATATAAACACCTGAAGGGTGATGCACGAGACAATAGGTATGTGGTTCTCAAGACCACCTGTGGACGCCCCACTGCAGACCCCAAGAGGTCTTGCAGGGAATCCAGTTCAACCACCCAGTTGAATCCAGTTCAATCCAGTTTCACCTTCGGTGAAAAATCTTTTCCAAGAGACTCTTTAAAGATGGTTATTTAGACCCAACCTGAATAACTTCCTGTTGCACACAAGAATAAAACTTTCAGAGGGGCAAAAAAAAAAAAAAAAAAATGCTTAGGTCGGTTCAATATTTGGTGAGCTGACAAAGGAAATCTGATTGGTCGCTAACGTGATCTACGGCAAATCACTGAGCCTGAGTGTATCTCAGCTTCCTCTCAATCAAATCTGGCCCCTTCCCTCCTCTATCACCAACGGTATTTATTTTATTTAGATGCTGGGATTCCAAGTGACGGCTTCTTTGAAGAAAAAGCTTTGATACTAAAAAAACAACAAAAAAATCCTTTAAAAACTTTAAGCCTGTAAACCACTAAACAGGATATGTTATATTTCTATTTGATTATTTTGAAATTAGCCTCATAGATATTGGTTTAAATGTTACTGCTTTAGGAGAAAGGCTGAGATAAAGCCAAAAAACAAACAAACAAAAAACCCCCAAAAAACCCAAAGCCAGCAGGGGTCACACTTTCTCAGTATCCCTCAATTGAAAGCTCTTGGCAGAATTTGAAGCTTGGCAAATAACTCGTCTGCATTTTGTCTGCCACAAATAATGCTTCAGCGTCAAAAAGGCACATAAAGAAGGTAATAAAGATAAGGGGTCCAAAAATTAAAAAGTCAAGAAAGAAGAAATAAGGGATTGCAATTAATCTAAGAAAGGAGCTCATGGTACCAAAGAAAAGGTGCTGCAGCAGCTTCTCTAAATATTGCCTTTGGCCATTTTTCCCTCTCTTTGGCTGGTTTATGAACTGCGATTTTAAAATATTTTTCCTCTTCTTGGTAATACATAATTCAACTCAACGTTTCCAGCGTAGGACGGCCAGGTTTGCGCTTAAAACGGACAAACAGAACAGTGGGGAGGGATTCATGTGAGGTAGCAGAGACGCACAGGAAGGTAAACTGGGCTCACCGCCTTCTCTTGCTCTATTTAAAAATAAATCCAATAAGCAAATGACTGTTTATGAATTGGCAGAAGTGTACAGCAAAGGACAATAATAGCTAATCCTCCAAATACCATTCCAGGATATTATTTATCCCATCTCTGTATATTATATGTGTGTATATACACATATATGTGTGTGTGTGTGCATATACGAAATTATATGTAACATAATGCATATTATTCTATTTCTTTCCAGACCTGCTAATATAGAAACAAGTGAGATGCCGTAATACAGGCAGCCGAAGGGCAAGAGGAAAACAGCAGTCCTGGTCATCAGCAAGGAAGCCAAAAAGAGACAATGTCACTCATCCCAGGGAAGTCCTGGTGGTACGGTTTTACCCTAAAGGGTAGAAGGACCGGAGAAGCCTTGAATCTGGCTTCCCGCAGATTGTCTGCGTTAGGATGAAATAGGAAAACCTCTTTATCTTCTCCAGATAATTAGGATGAGATCAAATCACAAGACAGCTTTAAAATGCTTTGCCTCCATGGTGTTTCATGGACATAAGTGAAAAAACACCTCCCTAATGAAGACATGTGGAGTCTAAAGAAAAAATAATATTCATGAAGGAGAAGTATAAAGAAACCGGTGCCACGAACAAGTCTATCAATGCCACGAGGGAAAAGCCCAAAGTGACCCTCTAGGTCTCCAAGCAAGGGCCACTTGTGAGATACTATGCATGATATCGAGATTAATAATATTCACGCGGGTACTCAGGCATGTGATGACGTAATGGTCCAACTGTAGCATTCTAAGAGTTCACTGTCCATGCATTTTCCAGACAAAAACAATTCCTCAAAACTCCCGTTTTGAAAGACAAGTTAAAGACATGCTATAGGGTATACACGGTGTATGAGGAATAATTCAATTTTATTCTATCCACTCGAAGGAAATGTTCACCTAGAAAATTTTAAAGGTCACATGTTTATTTCAATTTTGTGTCAGACATCATAACCTAAAATATAAAAATTATGACTTAAAACAAGTAGTTACTTTAAAAGAAACCAACTCTCCTGCATCTATGATATTATCCTAAAGCATCCTCAAAATAAAACACAGCCTAAGACAGAACATATGTATTGAAATTAGAGTTTTGCTTCCTTATTCAGAAGAGGAGAAATTTCTTGAAAAAATGAAAAAAAAAAAAACTAATGTTAGATGGAAAAGCAGATCAATTCAGTAGGTCGATTTTGTTGGCCTTAAAATGAGAAGATGTATAATGAATCTTCCCCACCAAATACCCTAACTTGAGACCATCAACTAAACTTTAGCCTGCAATTTGGGGTCATTCAAAAAGCATTTTCTGACTAGTTCCGTAAGATCTAACTAGGGTGGCGAAGACAAAAGAATTTGTAGAGCTTGTAACTGAAGACGTGTGTATGTGACAACCAGAAACAGTGATAAAACCGCAGGTGAGCGAATGGACAAAAACACACACAACAGCCTTAAGACTTATTCTTAAGAAGTGAACCTTGAGTCGTACTTGAAGAAGTGATGGCCGTGGATGGGCACACGGATGTCCCCCACGATGGGGCATGAATGGGACATGATGTTCATCACGCCTGCCTGGCTGGCCGATGCTCTTGTACGTCTCCATCGGATCTCACCTGGTCAGGATGCCCTGGTCATGTTTCCTTTCAATTTAGCCACAAAAGGATATTCCGCCCCCAACGGTCAGACCATCTGATTACGGAAGACTTTATACATACCAGGGAGGATCGGCTCCAGGTGGGCTGGCGTCGGATGGGGGGTGGAGAATTTGACTGTCTACAGGACAAGTTAAAAAAATGAGAAGTCATTATATTTATCAGACATAAGATAATCAGACAGACCAACAAGAGCGGGGGAAAAGAGGGGAGATAGACAAGAGAGCTAAGTAATTTACAGCAAAATGTAAACATTTATTTCTGAATGGAGAGGCTATGAAAAATTTTGATTTCCTTTTTCTATTCTTTTAAAATGTTTAGAGCACATGATCCTTAGATAGTAATTTTTACAGAAGAACAAAGCTTATTTCCAAGGAAATATCATGAGAGAAATAAGACTGAAAAAAATCACTATTATTACAAGGATTTTTAAAAATTATATTCTTTGTATCTTTGTGTATGTGTAAAATCTTTCATAATGAAAAACAGCAAGAAGAAAAAATATTTTTTAAAATGCTGCCAGTCAAATGGAATCCAAAATAGATTACATGTTTGAGTAAGACCAAAGGTCTTTTTGAATTAAGATAATACTGATTACAAATATTTACCTAATCGGATTCTCTCTAGACTGAGAATCAACGTGAATTTTTTTTTATGAAGAGATAAAAATGTGGGGGGGGGCTAAGAGTATTAAGAAATTCTTAAGCACTGAAATCAAAGGTGTCTTTGAGAAATGGGTCTCAAATTCCAGAGTGACATTTTGTCTAGTCCTCGGTGAATTCAGAAAAAGACAAAAACAAACAAAAAACCCAGGATATGTAGAGTTTTGCATCAAGCTAGAATTCTTCAATTTAAAGCATTCTCCTTAGTCTGATACTTCATCTTTCCTACCTTTTTAAGAGACAAAACACCTTTTCTTTCATGAAGTGATGGAAACAGTAATTTTGGATTTTTTTTTAACAACTGGCCAAAAATAATATTATTAGACTTAAGGTTAAACACCCTTCTCACCCCTTGCAATTTTTTCCTTTAAGTCAAGACATGGGAAGCACCCTATGGAGCTCTATGGGAAGGTGATGAGCAGTAGCTCTGTAAGAAAAATAAAATGAAATGAAATGAAAATCAATGATAGTCTTTTAGTGGTCAGGGCATGGAGACCTCTGGAGAAGGATGCTGTTAAGATAATGCTAGTTTCATAAAACTTCAGGAGGTTATCCTAGGCTTTAATGCAGTCTGTGCTGAGATCCTGAAACTACGCACAGAATTTACTGTGTATATGGGCGCTGTGTGTGTGTGTGTGTGTGTGTGTGTGTGTGTGTGTGTGTGTGTATCTTACAGAGTCTAGATAAGACATTAGGAACCTCCCCTACCTGGTTAGGAATAGGAAAAGAATGGTTATTACAGAAGTAGAAAGGAAAACATAATTTCCTCAGTTTTCAGGCTAATGTGGGATGCTCACTAGCATTCGGAGACCACCAGAGAAATGAAGATACTCCGAAAATTTTACAATAAATTCGCTTGCTGAGAAATGGTCATATCAGAAGACCACAGTGAAACTCATTTCTTGAAACAGTTAGATTTTAATTCACCCTCCAGAAGTCAACCATTCTTATTAATGTCAAAGACAAACCTCCACAGACCCAAGGCAAGGGCAGAGCAGAAATGCACGGAAGTGATCTATAGGGAATCTGTTCAAAAGGACACGTGCATGTGTGCGTACGCGCACGCCCACGTCCACACAGTGATGGCTGTTTGACTCGCCACTCCCTGGTCACTGCCCTTCTGATTTACATTTGCAAACTTTGCTGGCAGACCTAGTACTATCAACTATCTTTTCAGACTCCGACAGTGACCAATTGCAATGACTGGTTTGAAAGAGCCTCCATCGTGTAGAGAAGAAAGTCTGTCAGGACCTGAGGCTCCAGTTCTAAAGCAGCCGCAATTTTCAGCAGGAACTGCTCTGGGACAATACTCTCACACTCTTGGATGTGTCCACTGGGGGAATGGAAAGGCAGTTCCTCTCTTGCATTTCTATCCCCGAATTCTTTGAAACACAATTAAGCACCTGGGGCGCCCCAACTGCCGAACGTACTCTGCTGAGGAACATCTTTTGAAGGCAACCAAAATAAAGGCAATGATAGCGTGAGCCCCCGCTACTCCATATCCGAGGTCAGGTCACATTTAAGTTCCCATATCAGACTCCCTTTATCGTCTTTATTTCCAAATTAAATTGAAAAAACACACATGGATTCGTGACATCTATTAGCGTCTTCCAAGTCTTCCTCTAATTACCCTGGCCTCTCATTTACAGCCAGATGACATGACCCAGAAGCACACGCAGGGTTAGCCAACTGTGTAAGAGAAACAGGGCTGAGGATGACAGAAGCTTCTTTTCTTTCAAGTTGGCTTGCTACTCCGTTACACACTTCTGAACACACTCCGCATCTGACACGAAGGGGCGCCCTGGCAAATTGGGAACCGCTCGCTCCTCCGAACTCATAGCAGAGGATGGAAAGGCACTAATGCGGGCCGACCCGTCCAGGCAGTCAAGCGCTCACAGTCCATTTGTGAATCGTTTTCTCTCCAGGCACATGCACTCTGCCAGACGGTCTTCGTCATTAAAGTTCTTTCCCTCCTGCCTGGATTCAGCTTACCCCTTTAGCTTCCCGAGGAAGGAGGGATAAGAGTGAAAGGCAAACGCAATCTACGGCACCCCCAAAGCACATGAATTTAACCTGACCCGGCCATCCAGGGAGAAGGTGGGCAGAGTGCTTACTTACTCGGTGCAGATTTTGTTTTGTTTGTAAAACTTGTGCCGTGTCGCAAACAACCGAGAGATGTACTTGGCGTTTTCAAGATCGTCCTTGGAAAAGAAGAGGTAGAGGAAAAAAAATAAAACATCTGTTTGATTAAAAATGTATCTCCCTAGGATTCTCCCGAACAGGGCCACATCCCTTCATATCGTCAGGCCAAACACAAAATAGCCCCCTGAGCAGCAAACCAGTGTGCTGAATTCTGGGAAGCCCACCCAGGATGGCAGACAATCTGTTAAAGAATCTTCCGGACTCAAGGCACCGGGCTTCCACCATGAGCTGGCATGTCTTCACGCAATTTGAAAACAAATAAGTGAATCAAGAAGAGCACGGGATGAACACGGAGCATCACGGAGAGGCAGCGAGGTGCAGGAACAGCTGGCTCCCCAGGGGGCTCTCGACAGAAGGGAGATCGCTCAGCTTACTTCAGATTAGGCTTGGGCTGTGTGGCCAGGGGAAGGAAATCCAGGTCAGCCAGCAAAAGAAAACGCTGTGCAATATAATCGGGGGGTTACTGGACAGGGGCTGTAACTTGAGCGCTGTGGGACGTGGCCCGCCAGACAACGTGATCCATCCCGAGCACAGCAGGTGGAAGAACTGAAATTCCTGAGTCCAAACTCAGCTTGGAAACCTGGCGTTCTGAACAGGAAATCACCACCTCTACCCGGAAATGAGTAATGACGGCACTGGGCGAGAGGTGGACAGTTACGGGTTCACGAGAACATTTCTTCTCTCGTGATGCAGAGAGCAAAGAAGGGATGTGGGGAGTTGAGAGGTCACACAGCGAGCTGTCTGTGGGACCCGGCCCCCATCTTTCCACTGTGCCTACCGTGTGAAAGAGGGCAGTCTCTTCTTTGCCGATGAGCTCCACCAGGATAGTCGACTTGTTGTGCGTGATATTCCCGATGTCATTCCACCTGGTCAAAAGAAACGGAACTGGGTTTGCCAGGGATGTCCCCTGCAGTTACGGATCGGCACAGGAGGCTCACCTACTACTGGTGAGTCTCATTTTACAAATCATGATGTAACTATAGTTTTAAAAGCTCAGTGTTCCTTCTCTCCAAGCAAAAAAGTAAAAAAAAAAAAAAACAAAAACACAACATGGGTCAACTTAAATAGCTGAGGATACTGTGGAACGTAAACCTGGAGACTGCTGTTCGCGAGGTACACTTCCTTTTACGACTAGCTACGAGGACAACGTGCAAGGAACTTCGCCTTGTTCTTCACGCTTCCGAACCGCCAAGCACTTCTCACGATCCCTTGCTTGTAAAGATGCAGGAGCACGTTATTTCAAAGTCATGCGTTTCCAGGAATCTAGGCCAACAAACCCACACAGATTTTGTGTTGCAGCGGAGGCTACAGACTGCTTATGCCGCCCAGAGGACGTGCCTGGGGAAGGCAAGCTACAGGTTCCCGTTCTACCTGGAGCCGGTTCGTAGTCATCTCTTACCGCTGTCTCCCTTCACTCTGTGCCCCAACCCACAATTCCCTCTTCCTGCCAGCCTTACACGGCCCTATCCTCTGCCTGGGTGATTCCTTTAAGACTCAGCTCAGAAGTCCCCTCTCTCTTCCTTGTCCCCAACCACCCGCATGCATCTAGTCTCCTATCAGTCACCACTTGGTATTACAACTGTTTGCCTCTGTGACTAGATCCCGAACTGAGCCAAACTAGATCAAAGGTGCCATGCCAGAGATTCTGCTTTCTTCGTGTCTGTATTCCAAGCCCGGAGCCAAATACCTGCCATTCGACATGTGATAAATGTTTGCTGAAAGAGTTAAAAGTAGTAATATTGCCTCCCATCTATAGAGAGTACAGTTTCTTTATCAACTCTCTAAGGTAGACAAGGCAGCTATTTTTGTTCCTACTTTAGAGAGGAGACAATTTAGGCGCAAATGAATACATGGCTTAGCCACGTTCACTCCGCTCACTGGGGACGCGTGACTTCTATGCCTGGGGCTTCCAGGCTTTCCCCTAGTCACCTTCCCATTACTTCAGAACCGACTGCGTTTACCTGCATCGGCTGGGGTCATACTCTCTACAGGGGTCAGCACGGCTGTCTGCTGACTTACAATTCCATGAGATTACATCTACACGGACTCGGAGCTACATGCTCCTCAACGAAGGTCTCTAGAGATAAGAGAGAATCTGGTTTCCTCAGGCTCCAGTCCTTCAAACCGACTGCCCAAACTGGGGACCCATTCCTCACCCCACAATGTGACTTCACCTAGGGGCACTGTTACCATGACGCTGTGGTGGAACTAAATTCCCATCCTGCAGGGGTTTCAAGAGAGGGACTGACAAGTCTGGAAGCATTTCCTGAGGAACTGAACGAAGCCTATGGGTGGCTTACCATCAGCAAGGTTTCAACTGGCTATATTCTTCTGTTTAACCTCCTTGGCTTCATTTAACCTCCAATGCAAGACCTGCCTACTTCCCCAGGCTCAAGGAGAAAATGCAGCATTGGTTCAGCTATGGAGAACCGCGTGGGACAAAAATGCCCGGATAGCTTTAAATGGGCATAAAAATTCATAGTTACAACTCTGCACAACCTATGTATTTGCCTTGATCAATTCAGTATATGGAGTTGACTGAACGTGACCAAAAGTCAGAAAGTTTATCCTGCAGCCACAAAGATCTTTCCCCCGACTCCTGCTTCGATGATGTCTCCATTCGCAGAGCAAGGAAAAAAATAAATGAACAAAAATAACGGCAGGGTGGGGACCTAGCAGGGAAAAGAGCCAATGAGGAAGCTCTTGGTGGGAAAACATTTGCAAAATGACCTGGATCAAGTGCTGATCCAGAGAATACACAGGTGGGCAAGATCCACTTCCGGAAGGTGGACTCTGCTTTGCCTCTAGGAGCTGTCTTTGATGGTCCGGCCTAGGTGAATAAGCTACGCCTATCAGGTGCATGTACAGGAGAGGTCTTCTTCCAATAAATAACTGGCCATGTTGTCCTTGTAATGAAAGCAAGCGTGCAGCTTTTGAGATCACTGACACGATGGTAGCAACTCCAATGGGTGCCACACAAGCAAGCTCTCGGACACGTGACCGAGGAGATGCTTTGCCAAATCCCTATACTGGTTCTCTCACATAACGAGATAAATAACGAGGGGCACCTGGGTGGCTCAGTCGGTTAAGCGTCCGACTTCGGCTCAGGTCGTGATCCAGCGGTTCATGAGTTTGAGCCCCGTGTTGGGCCCTATGCTAACAGCTCAGAGCCTGGAGCCTGCTTCGGATTCTGTGTCTCCCTCTTTTTATGTCCCTTCCCTGCTGCACGCTCTCTCTCCAAATGCTTATAAATAAGCATTAAAAAAAAATGTCTAAAATGCAATATAATGAAAAACTACAAAATTCCTTTAATTCATGATAACAAATTCAACTCTTTTCAAAATGCACTTTTATAAATATATTGTATGTTTAATATAAAAATTAGTCATCACTCTTCCAGCACATGTGGTGAGACAGAGGGTGATGGAACATGGAAAGAAGCCAATCTGGATTGAATGACTGGTCGTGGATAATTCGGGCAAAGGCAGCCAGCAGGACTGACTGGACAGCCTGCTTCCAACCAGACCTGCAGAGTTTAGCTCCACGCCTCTGGCTCAGCAGGGTCCAACAGCACCTTTCCTAGACTCAGATGAGCCGGAAAAGCTGCCTCTATCCCCCCACCCCTGAACAGGCCTCCAGGAAAAGTGAGATGCATTTCTCCATAAGGACTCAAATTGCAAAGAGAGACGGCTGATCTCTGAGTTGAGAAAAAGCTCAATTCTGATCCACGGTCTGGCTCTTACCTCGTTGAGGGATAACTGTTCTACGGAGCAGGGTTTTCTAGAGTCCCTCAAGGGGAAAAAAAGGAAAAAGATACGAATAAGACTACCTGTATATTACTGCTTGTCTTCCAATTCTGTTTCTCACGAAAATCCCCATAAAGAAAATGCCCAGCTGCACGCTGTTTCCATGATTGTCCTGCAGAAGATCAACAGAAGAGCGGTGTGACGGAGCGGACCGCCGGCGGTCCAGCGGAACCAAGCACTTGGGCCGCAGCCCACCCGCGGGGGCCGCACCCCGTGTCCTGCCCATAAATGAATGGATCACAGACGGCATCCGGACAACAGGCACCTCAGTCCTGACGGGACTCACCCCGCTGCACATCCTGGTGGACTATATACATATACATGTAGTTTTTTCCCTTATCTGAATTTGTCACAACACATTTCCTGTCCGAGAGAGATTTTTAGGATTTTCTTAGATTTGTTGGCACTTAAGATCTTATCTTTCATGAACATCTATTAATATCTTTTTTACTTTGTGTTTTAATCGAAATTCTACATATATGTGGTTTGATTATGTAGATAGATGTATCATACATGTGTGATTATATATGCCCACAGTTTGAAGAACTGAGTATATTCCTTGGAGTATATTTAGAAGAAGTCAACAGCAAACTTGGCCCCACCACTTCCTCTCCCTACAGACATCAACTTCCACCACCCCATACCCTAGTGTTGGGTCTATATGCATCCACTGTGCTTGGTCTTTCAATTTAGAACCTCGTAGTCCTCAGTCCTGGGATATTTTCTTGAATTACTAGCTTTGTTTCCTCTGTTCACTTCTGGAACTCCCATTATTCAGATGTTGGACATCCTGGGCTGGCCTTCTAATTTTATCTCCCACCTCCCACGTTCCAAACTTCACTCTTCGGTGAGATTTTCTGAATTTTATCTTACAACCTATTACATCTTCCATTTCTGCTATCACATTTTTAATTTCTGAGTTTTCTTTTCTTTTTTTTTTAATTTTCTGAACGTTCCTTTTAAAAGTGATCTATTCCTTGAAGGATGTAATATATTGGAAACTCATAGGGTGGTATTTTGGGCAGGGAGCTCTTCACCCTGCAGCGTCTCTACGTCTTCCCGGCTGCTTCATTCTCTTTGCGTCGGCCTCTGTCATTCCCGCAAGGGCACCCTGTGGGGTGATGCTGGGCCATGTAGTCATGTTCCAGAGAGGGATGCTGAACGCTGGCTGGGAGCTTCAGGAGCACAGGAGGGACATCGGGACTGCAGAGCTGCTGGACAATGCGCTGGGCCCTGTGCTGAGGAAGCCCAGATGACTTGTCTTCAAGTCTGGTCTGCTGGTCCAGTCAGATGCTTCCAATCTCCTTGGGAGAGCCCAAGCCGCTGCCAGCGTGCTTGGGGGCAGAGCGGGAACAAGGCTCGCCATCCAGGGAGGAAACCGTCACTCAGCCCCCTGCTTTCCTCGGGGATACCCTCTTTGCAGAGTGAGCGGAGGCGAGCACGACCAGACACGGGATGGAAAAGAAGGATCTTTGCATTCCTCAGAACCCTTGCTCCCCCGTAAGACACACAGATGACAGTGTGCCGCCTCAGGGCCCTCTCCCGAGTCCACCCAGCAAAGCGCATGTTAGAACAGGGCTCTTCTAACAGGGACAGAGCGAGGGCAAGACAACAGTTGGACGCAAAGCAGAGAGAGCATCGCTGGGAGAGGGTTGAGAAGGAAGGAAAGGAAGTGGCTCGGGCGTCAGGAGCAGTTACAAGGTAAGTGACACTGCAGAAAAACACACGTGGAAGAGAAGTCAGGAGAAGTGGAGAGGGGCGGGGGACAGAAAACCCTGCAGAAAGCCCTCCCGGGGCCCTCTGCCAGCAGATGAATGGGTGCCGTGGGCCGGTGGGGGCGGGGCCGCGGCAAGAGCAGTTCACCAGGGCCGGGCAAGGGGGAAAACAGGATGGATGCCCAGACACTGCATCGGTCAAAACTTGGGGGCTTGGTGTCCAGCTCGGCTTAGGATCGAGGCTCCAGACACAAGCGCCCTCTCTGTGTCCACACACTCTGACAACACGGGGAGCCACCGAGGCAGCAGCCCGCCTGTGCGCGTGGAGGGGGAGGGGCGGACCTGTCCGGAAGTGGACTGGTCCTCCTTTGACCTTGAAAAACTTTGAAGAACCGCTCGTGGAAAAGCCCACCCTACATGGAAACGGTCTTCCCTAAAACATATCCATAGCGAGCCTGTTTACTTCACATGGGGCTCCAGCACTGCCCAGTCTGCCCCTGCACACTCTCTGTCTGCTTTTCCGCGTATCTCGGAGCTAACCGCCCACTGCCCCACCCGGTACTGCGGCCCCTCCCACCATCCTTGTCTCTAGCGATGTCACGTGGGCTGTAGGTGGTCGCCTTAGTCAGGAACAGACACGTGGGGAACAGAAAACACCCAGCCAAGTCACACGCACAGGCAGTGAGTCAGTAGTGCCTGTCTGCCCACTCACACCAAGGTAGACAGTACCCCCCTCCTGCTCTTCCCATGAAAGGACATACCAGAAAGTGTATCGGGAACAGGCACAGCGGATTTCAACACCATCGCCACTGCCCCTTGCTTCCCACAGCCCAGAATGACCGAAAACAACAGGAGTAAATGAGCACAACAACGAAACCCCCGACTTCCTGGGACTGAGAACTCAGTTTTTGGAAGTGGAGAAAAGTTTACCCTGATTTTTCAATGGCCCCAAATATCATGACTATATATGGGCTGCTGAAATGTAAGTGGGATGCAGATGGCTTCATAAGGCATTATCGCAAGGAAAATGGATTACAACCCTACGAAGGGCGGCCATTAGAGAAGCAAAAGAAAATTAAACAAATCTAAAAAAGAGCCGTTTAGGCCTTTCTGCAAGCTGCAGCCACCCTGCTCGTTCTACTTGATGCACATGGGCAGTTCTCATTAAGGCAAATTGCAAGCGTGCAGCAGAGGGGGAACAGAACACTTATAAAACAGCCAGCGGAGCCAGTTTAGAATGAAATGTTTGTGCTAAAATTGCACCATCTTCCCAAACTGCGGAAATGTGCCAGTTGCTTTAGGTTTCTGACAAAACTCCGTCTTTCACAGAGTGGGTCAGCAGAGAGAAGAAAATGAGTTCGGAGTATGGGCCCAGCTCTATAAACGACCATGCACCGTGACCCCCCTCCCCAACCACGCCCACCTCAGGAGGTGGATCTGTTGCAAAGGGCGGGATGTGCTGTAACCGTTTCCTAGGCACGGTTTCCAGAAAACACCAAAGGGGCTGGAAACCCACAATGGAGGCTCTATAGAACTCGAGAAAGAAAGTGGGCTTGCACACAGGAAGTGCTTCACTCTGCCTCATGAGCGATGATCCCCGTATCAGCTCAAAGAAGAGAGGAGAGAAGAAGGGAGTAAAGGAAACTACAGGGCAGGGTCTTCATATTAACACAGATGACAATAGCCGCTTTCCTGTTACAAAACTGGACGTGACCGCATACCTTCCCAGGGCTGGTGGATGGGCTGGTGTCTCAGATGGTTGGCTTACAAACAAGATATTCTGCCCAAGACCAAGGAAAACTTCAAAATCTCTTAGTTAGTAAGAAGTGTTTGCTTTACCTAATGTAAACAGGATGCGCCATCTAACGCCACGTAGCGATAAGGAAGCCAGGTCGTTCTGGCCTATTGCCTATCATTAGTTTCCTGATCGCCTGTGCCATTCTGAGAAAGCTGCAGTAAGGACAGGCCGGGGTATGTTACCTTCACGGGGAAGATCTCCTGTCCGAATCCATCCAAACGTTCCACCTCGTTGATGTACATGAGCTCGGCTTCTGAGGGCAGGATTCCACTAAAATCAACAGCATTGAAGAAGGAAATGGTTAAGAGCAACAAAGGCTGTGGAAGACCCTACCCTCCTGACCGCAAATTCCAGAGCTGTGGTTTAGCTCTAGTTCTGGGAAGAGCAATCATCACCCAACTGTGAGGACATGGTACGTTACTAAGTAATTCATTAACATACTCCCCACCAGCCTTTACTCAATGGGGAAGAATAAGAGGAAGGTAAAGTATTTAATTAAGAGCCACAGCCCAATAACACTAATTATTCCAGACATCCCTGTGAATAATGCTGCCTGCTTAAAAAAAAAAAGTTATTTTTCTCCCACCTAGGGGAAAAAAAATCTCCACTGTTAAGAAAAAACGAGGGGCGCCTGGGTGGCTCAGTCGGTTGAGCGTCCGACTTCGGCTCAGGTCATGATCTCATGGTTCATGAGTTCAAGCCCTGCATTGAGCTCTGTGCCAACAGCTCTGAGCCTGGGGCCTGCCGTCAATTCCGTGTCTCCCTCTCTCTGCCCCTCCCCTGCTCAACTCTATCTCTCTCTCTCAAAAAGAAATAAACATTAAAAAAATTAAAAAAAAAAAAAGGAAAAACTTTATGAGGATGCCCTTTTGGGAGCCAAGTGGCTGAAATGAAAGAGAGCCTGGGACCACTGCATAGGTCCTCTGAGGTTGGAAGGAAGGCTGTTTGTTTTCCATTGGTCCCAGAGAGCTCGTCACCCTGATAACAAGCTCTCAGTGCCTCTCCTCAAGTCTTGCTGCTCTCCCTTTTGACCTTGACTTTCCCATCCAAAGCAGATCTTTTAGGTCTTCACACTTAGCTCAGGCAGCCCCAGGCTCCCTAGCTCTGGCAACGGAGCTTTCAGAAGGTCAGAGAGAAGAGTTCTCCTGGCTAACAGCTTCACACCTATGTGGGCTTGCTGGTGTAAAAGAGGAAAAGGAAAAAAGAAAGGGAGAGAAAGGAAAAAAAAAAAGAGAGAGGGGAGGGAGGGCAAGTACACAGTTTTCGAGTCTATATACGCCTCTGGGAACAGGGCGGAACCACGGGCAGGAAGCAGCACAGCCAGTGGCTGGAGGTGGGAGCCGGCGCCCTGGCGGGCCCTACCTGTGGGCTTTGTGTTCTTGGGCTACCTTCTGTGTCAGCTCCTCCAGAACGGCCTCCTCCAGGGCCAGGTCCTATCGAAACAGAAGCAGCTGAGGTCATTTAGGAGCAAACCTTAGGAGCTCTGTTCTCCAGAAAACGTTGCTGATTAGCCTCACTTCATCCATTTCCCCTTTACTCCTTTAAATCAAAGGTTGTCCATTTTCGGGCTGATGGTCCGCTGTTACTTTTATAACACGGCTCTCCCCTGTAACAGTCTATCCACTTACAACTAACATGGCTACTTCAAGGCATAGTTTGGGTCGCCGCCTATATTCTGGAGGGGTATGGGAATAGCTCCTTTTTCACTTACCTTCTTCTTCGTCTGCCTCCCAGACTCACTTTTATCGAAACTGCTTTGTCAGTACTTATGTATTTTTAACAATCGGGGTATGAATTTCCAGCCCATTACCCTTCCAAAAAGGTGAGCCTAGCAAGGGGCCGTGCCTGGCCGTTTTGTCCACAATACCCGTGCGCCAATTCAGAGCTCCCTGAAGGCAGAGAGGGCTCGTTGAGGCGTTACCTGGCAGACGTTACCTGGCAGACCTTTGGGAGCCGAAGAGGCCTCGTTGGCTAGAAGTAGGGAGTTCTGTAAGCTAACGGTGCACAGCAGGCCAGCTAGTGTCTCGACTCCCTAAATCCCAGGCCCCTGGGACCCATGGTGCACCGGTTCCCATGGGATTAGAGCTCTTCCCAACACCCCTCCACTGAGGGTGGGAATACATCAGGGATCGTTACACGTTTATCAGCATGGAACCGTCCGGGATGGAGATGGTCTGATGGAAGAAATCCAAGGCAGGGAGACCAGAGCACCCAGTTCCTGAGACCCTGATGATTCCCGAACTCCCCGAATGGGGAGGCTCAAGCTGAGGGCCAGCTGCCTCCGATCTTCCTAGGGGCCGGTTCCACGCCGTCTGCCCCCAGGTCGATAAGCACTGAGGAGGGCAGAGATACAGGTGCCATTTCCCTCTGAGCTCCAGAGGGGTGTGAGAAGGGCCTCGGAGCCATGTGTCCTGGTGAGGCCCTCTGAGGCTCATGGTAGACACTGGGGGTAGGGGGCTGGGGGCTGAAGTTTGGCAAAAAGCATCCCAAATGCCGATTCCCTTGATTCCCAAACTATCATCTATATAAAGATGGCCTCCAATTTAACAATTTTCCATGGATGAAACCCCACCCCCAGAAAGGTACTCCTCAAAACTGCAAGAAACATCCCGTCTCAAATCAGGAAAATGTGAAAAATCAGTATCTGTTAAAGCCGGAAGATGAGGGTGTGACCACATGCTGGAAACTCTCTAGCCCTGCAGATGGTCACGAGAAACCTCGGAGAAGGTGGAGGGAATTCCCAGCAGCTCTTATTTTTCATGCATTAACTGATTAACCTGCTGTTTCCTGTTTAGCCATCCACTGAGGTGACTCAAGAACACGACAGGGACTCGGCTCAGTTTTACGCCGTGGAACAACAAAGATGCCACAAGGCTTGGAAACGGGAGCGCTGGGCACACATCCGGGTATTGAGTGGAAGTCATAACGCGATACTGATTTCGAAAAGCTCATGAAAGGCGTGTGGCCGTAGCATAAAATAAAGAAAGGTAAGTGGAGATCAAAAAGTGCTCCACTGAACCTCCGCTTCGTACTTTGAAAGAAGAAAAAAAGTCCAAAGGTGCCCCTCTGCCACTGCACTCAATCCAAGTGCCTCCATCTGCGTGTGGGGCCTCCTGAGGTATGCGCCCCTGCCGCGGGGAATGCGCGGTGGCCCCGCGCGAATGGGAGAGGGCCGAGCGCGTGCCTGGGCAGCGGCACACCTGTGGAGGGCCGCTGTGTACCTCACTTTGTTCTTTTCTCTGCCGCAGAAACGCCACTTGACAAATTCGGTTGCTTTAGAAGATCAAACAAGGCCATTCATCCCATCTCCCCTCCCCCGCCAAAGGAATGCGGTCTTCTCTTTGAAAGCTCCAGTGGAACCGCGCAGAAAGTTTACAACCTTCCATGGCTCCCCACTGCCTGCTCAATTAGGTCAACACCTGGGCCTGGCATTCAGACCCTTCTTCTGCGTGGCTCGGCCTTCCCTTCCAGGCCTCCTCTCTCAAAGGTTCAAGGCCTCAGGCAAACCCCTCTTCCTAACAGAATGCTAGCATGTCTCCGGACACACTCATGCTGAGCCTTCCCGGAAGAACCACCGGGGGCCCATCACATTGAGTGAAATGTCACCCTGTCCTTCAGGTTTCGTCTCAGCTACTGTTCCCCTGACCGGGCTTCCATATTCCTCCATGGCAGATGTAAGTCAGTCTTTCCTCTTCTGCTCTGAGTGTGGCTCATACAGCCCTCACCACAGCTGGCCTACTGTCTCTCTTACAGAATTATCTGGATGCTCATCTAACCCTTTACCCTTCACCACCACCCCCACTTCATCACAAGCCCCTACGGCCAGCAGCTCTTCTCCAAATCACTTATGGGCCTATCACGGGGCTCTTGTATGATGCTCACTTATAAAGCTCTCCATATGCAGTAAGTGATCAATAAATGCTTACCGAACTAAACTCAGTATGCAACTCAGTGTGCAACCAAGTTGCACATCGTCAAACCGGAGTTTCTAATCACACAGAGCAGGTTAATGATCGCTTGCGCCTTCTGCCTGTTCTCTGCTTACATTTCAAAACACGAGCAGTGTTGTTGCCTGAAAAGCACAAGCTTCAGCCTCCTTGTGCTTGCATAACAGAGACGAGAGTAATGCTAACAATAAGACGATGATGACGGCAATGACAAGGACGCTAACTGCTGACTGAGAATACACTATGCTCCAAGTTAGGTACTTCACGTGCATTCTCTCCTTTAGCCTTCGGAGTTGGAGTAGGCGTGCTATCCTCATTTTTAGATGAGAAAACGGAGGCTTTGGAGAAACAATTAAATTTTAAACTAAATTAAATTAAATAATGGCCCAAGTTCATATAGCCGGTAAACGGCACAGCCAGGACGTGGGCACAGAATGCTTGGCTCCTATAGCCTGAACCACCTGACCACAGCTCACAGTGTATCTGGGGTACAGCATGGGGCAGAATGACAGGGCAGAAGCCCAGCAAACTCACAATTCAGATACACGCACTGACAGCATCCTTGGCACCGCCCAGCAAGACCTTCTGCAATGCTGGAAACGCTCTGTGTCCAAGCTTTCTAGTACAGTGGCTAGAAGCCGTGCGTGGCGACTGAGTTTTTTTTTTTTTTTTAAGTGTATTTATTTTGAGAAAGAGAGAGGAGGGAGAGAGAGAGAGAGAGAGAGAGAGAGAGAGAGAGAGAGAGAGGGAGAGGGAGAGGGAGGGAGAGGGAGAGAGAGAGAGAGGGAGAGAGAGGAGAGAGAGAGAGAGAATACCAAGCAGGCTCCACACTGCCAGCGCGGAGCCTGATGTGGGGCTCGAGTTCCTGAACCACAAGAGCTTAACCTGAGCGGAAATCGAGAGTCGGTCGCCTAACTGACTGAGCCGCCCACGCGCCTCTACTGGGTGTTTTTTAAATGTAGCTAATGCGACTAAGAAACTGAATTTTTAATTTCATTTAACTTGAAGTAACTTCGATTTGGATGTAAACTGCCACGTGTCGCGACAGAAGTAGCTACCATCCCGAAGAAGGGGAGTTTAGATCCAAGAGCGACACATCCGTATTTATCTGTTCACTGTGCGACTTAACCAGGTCTGTTAAGCCCAGTGGAGACACAGTCATATTCTGGAAAAGGTACGATACACAAAATAACTCCTTCCAGCCTTCACAGATAGCACTGGGACCTGTCAAAGCATTTTAACATCTACAAACTCATAAGTACCCTGCTGGCAATCACCATAAAAAATTCTAAATAGCACCTAAGCCTCTAAATTCTAAATAGCACCTAAGCCTGGTCTCTGCCCAAAGGCTAGGCGAATAAGTCCTTTTTAGGAGAGAAAGGCGAAAAAAAAATTGTGGAAAATTATCGACCCAATTTATTGTCTCCACGGACACAAAAAGGCACTGTCCCTGAAATTCTAAGGTGTGATCTTCCCTTTCCTCCCCCCAAGCACACTGGGGAACCTCCCAATGTTTGAGGTGAGCCTCCGAGATGCTGGAGATGTTGATTCAAGCACGTTGACACCAAGTCCTAAGAAGGGCTTCTCTGCCGAGTAATATGCCAATCTCTTTGAATGCAGGTCGAGTGGATGGGTAGAGTTAGTAACAAGGCATGAAAAACAAGAGACCGATCAGACAACACAGCTGTTTTCTGGGCGGGAAGAAGAATAAGGATAGAGCTACACAGGAAAACACAGAGATCTTGCGGAATCTCCCTAACCTGGAAGAATAAAGGTAAGTGTGCAGCAATCCAAGCTCCTCTCAGGCCCTGACAGGGATAGGAACTACAGCCTTACTTATCCGAGTCTTTCAGAACTTGAACCCTTGTCACCAGACACTCTACTTTCCCCCATATGCCACAGCCAACTGGACGCCTGGTTCTGCTTATTTTATTTCCTACATATCTCTTGCTTTGCTTTCGGGTTTTTCTTGTCACTCATAATACCTAAATCCTCTCTTGCCAAGAACACCATGCCGATTCTCATCTGACCTCCCGTCACAAACGGTCTTACTGCCGTAAGCCAGCGGTTCCCCACGTGTGGGGTCTGCGGAGCCCCAGACCGAGTCCGTGGGTTCTCGGCCCTGAGATGCTTCACCTCACCTGCTGCCACTCCCCGCTGCCACTCCTGAGCGACAGTCAGACTCACCACTGACTCTTACACAACCACTCATGCCGCCCAGCCCCTTTCTCTCCCAGTCTAGATCATTCCTCGTTCCCTACCTGTCTGCCTGCTGCAATCCTGCCCACCCTTTGAGATACGACTCACACACCATTAGTGCTTAAACCTTCCCGAACCCCCCAAGCCGATGTAACCTCTCCCCGCATAAATCCTGACTGCACTCTATTACACTTGGCTTTGCATTCTGATTTTGCAAACTTCCTACTTACTCAACTATTCGGCCACTTCCCTGAGAACAGGCACCGTTTCTTATGTAACTTTATTTCCTGGTAGTTAGCTACCCAGGTCAGGGCTTTGGGCAAAACAGTTGATAAAAAAATAAGTGGAGAATGATCGGGGTTTCTAACGCCAGAGCCAGGACACTGCCGCGGGTGGAGCTTCTCAAACGTTTTCGTTCCTCTCATTAAAACTCTTCTCATTTGCCCCAAAGCTTCCAAACAACAAACAAACATTCTCCGGTGATTAAAACCTAGCCTCGTTCCTAATTTAACTCAAGACTGGGCATTTGACTTCATTGACTCATTCAATGAATTTTCATGAGCGTAGAATATATGCCAGACCGCAGTGACAAGGCGGAAGGAGTATCTGCTTAAGGACCACAGAGCTGACAATCCATCAATACGTCACACGTTTAGATACTGAAAGAGCTCTGAAGAACGCACATAAAGATGAGTTAGCAGGAAGTGGCTGACGGCTGGAGCGTATCGTACAGGTGGATCAAGGAAAAGTCGTCTCTGAGGAGGTGATATCTGACTCAGGACTTCGATGTCAAGTCATAGAAAGATCTGGAGCACAGCACTGAAGGCACAGGAAACCCAAGGACAAACGCTCTGGGATGGGAGCAAACTTGCTGCGTTCAGGAAGTTAGGAAGTATGCCGTGGCCCCCGAGAGTAGTGGACACGGGGACTGGGGAGCGGCGCGTTAGGGACAGGGAGGGGTCTTGAGGAGGCGGGAAGAGGCACCTTTCCTTTTTTAGTATTTTTACAACAGGCGTCCCCACTTTACAAATGCATGGACTTTTCCCTCCCTGGGGAATACGTGTATGTAAAATCCTCTGACATTTTCAAAGGAAAGAATTAAATACCCCGAGAAGGTAGGAATTTAATTAAGAAAAAGGAAATTACACTTACCATAGGAAACAGCACATATTCTCTGAGGAAATCTTGAGAATCAAACTGATTATAGTCTCCAAAATCAGCTGAGAAGAAAAGAGGGGGGAAGGGTAGTACTTATTACATGAAATTAAAGATGGAGTAAAACAAGGGCCAAATTATCGCCACATTTATTATCCCCGCGCCGGCCTATTTCTCCACTGTTCAATAAAACAAACAGCACCACGCTGTGTTTGATACTGTTACCACTTTTACTCAGCAATACTACACATACAGCACGTGAGCACTCTTCCTCAATTTTCTAGGGGGAAAAAATGGGGAAATTTGAAAGTGATCCCTGAGCTATTTTAAAAATTTAAAACAAACCTATACTTATACTTATGTTTTTATTAAATAGGCACCAACACATTATCTTAAGAATATCTGCCAAGGGGACTTTTTAACTCAAGGTTAACTGGGAGAACTGAAGAGCCAAATCCATCTGCATCTTTTCATATATTTGCAGCTGGAAATTCCCACCGTAAATCACTGTTGGCAGGCAACCCTGCAAATCTTTACACCTCCAAACAAGTTGACACGTTGCAAGATGCCGAAAACTCTGTTTTGTCCTGTCTCCATCTCACCGTGGTATGTCTGAGCACATGCGAAAAGAACACAGAGGGTCTGTATCCTCAATCTACACATGTCTTGCCTCTAATCCCGCTTGCTCTCAAAAAAGATCAAACAGCATACGGACTTAATTTCATGTAAAGGATCTGGCCTGAGGTAGAAATGGGTGCAGGTATCTTGAAGGTACAGGAGATAGAGAATGCAAGAGTCCACACACAAGGCTGGTGTACACACTTTGCTGAGGAGACAGAGACGCACCTAACAAACTCGGCATGTAACTAAGGAGCAATGAGGCAAGGCGTTCAAGACACCAAAGATCACATGCTCGGCCTCTTTTCAAGTTTACTCATCAGCTACTGTATCTCATCACGACTTATAACTAAGTGGGTGTGTCTTTCCAAGGGCGCAACAAGCGTTCTCAGGGAAAATTATTTTACAAATATGATAACCAGGGGAGGTTCCATCACACTGAATGGCTAGCTTCAGGGACCCACTGAAAAGAGAAGCCAGAGTTAGTTCACCGACTTCTGTTAGCCTGAAAGCTATCACCAAGGTCTCCAGGAGCTAGAAGGCCTCTGATAAACTCAATGACAAGAGAAAGAGGGAAAAACGAGTAATAAAGTGAACAGAGGAAAAAACTTTAAAAGGAGGAAGATCCGGTTTGCAGAGGAGGGAGACAGAGGATCCTCTCTCTCTTCTTACTAAAGGGCGTCTTTGCCATTATTTTAATGATCTTTCTCTTAGGATCACTAATTGTTCTTTTGTATTGTTCTGGGCACCGTTCCTTCCCTTTCCAGTCTCTAAGTGGACAGATGGGATACACGTATTTTGTGTATTTTCATCCACGAGGTAACAATAGCAGCTAACTACTAGAAACTGTACATCCAACAGAAATTGCTAAACTGCTAATACTCCGGAAAGAAAGAGATCAAGAAACGTCTGCCTCTTTAGATATTCTAGAACGCAAAAGTCCAACTTCAGTTCAGACTTTGGGATGGGAAGTTCGGGTCACAGCTTCTACAGCAACAGTCCGCACGGCAAGGACTCAGTGGCTGGCATTCCGTGTGAACACGAAATGATTTTAAAGAAAATAGTCACTGAAAGGGAAACCCGTTTCTTTAAAAAAAAAATTAGAGTTTATCTTCTTGTTTCCAATATGACTAAAGGCAATTAAGCCACCACTCAATTAAAAATAATGTAT
This sequence comes from Paguma larvata, assembly GCA_030068075.1. Classification (NCBI taxonomy): domain Eukaryota; kingdom Metazoa; phylum Chordata; class Mammalia; order Carnivora; family Viverridae; genus Paguma; species Paguma larvata. Next base: position 15,307,138 of record CM057840.1, read on the forward strand.
AAATATATGTAAAAGTCTGTAACATAGGTTACGTAAATATATGTAAAAATATATGTAATAACTTACGAATGATTAAAAAATAGCTCTCGTAAATTGAAGTTGGACACACTGAAACATGAAGGTACTTCACTGTGTGTTTGTTGCTTCACACTGTTTTGTATAGTATACATATATTTACAATATATATATTTCTCTAAGTGTGTGAATACAAATTACACTGCAGTGTTTAAAGCCATCACACTTGAAATGATGTGGAAGTCTAAGGGTCACGACATGAAGCCGCAAAATATGACCACACTGGAAAGTGGAATCATTCTGAGAAAATGTTCCGCAAACTCTGCATGTAGCTTTAATTAAAGGCAGGATGAAAGCTGCTATTTCTTCAAATAAAACTAAAATTATACAAGCGTGAGCAATTTGCAAGCAGCCTTGGGAAATCCACCAGCCTGCCACCAGAAATCACGATTTCCGCGTTTTTAACGCATCTTGAAATGACAAGTTACTGTGAGTTCCTAAGGGGCCGTTTCAGTAAACGCACTTTTCCTCTCGGAGAGGCCGGCCACGCCACAGTCACACAGAAGACGGGAGCTCGCGTGCCGGCCACCACGCTCCTTACCTTGCACGGCCAAGCCGGCCAGCCGGATCACCTGCTCCAACGTACACCGCAGTCGCCCTTCGAGCACGTCCTTTTTGACTTGCAGGTAATACTGATACCTGTTCATGGGAATGGAGGAGCAAATCATCTTAAAAACACATACTTGGAATATGTTCCCACAGCATCAATGTCTCCTGATGTCAAATCCTGTGTACACAGCGGGACACACACAGGTGATGCTGACAAAGGTCAGCTGTGTAAAAGATGGAGCGTGCCCTCTGCCTGTGTTTATCTTTGTTTGATGTGGCAGGTGCTACGTCCTCCTCATTCTCCGTTTGAGAACATTCTCATCCAGTCATTTCATGGTAGGTCCGCACGGTGCACTACTGATAAGGGCCCATCCTTCGTAACAGAGACCGGGAACAAAAATGCTCTTCCATGCCTGGACACTCACAGCAGCACAGCTGCCGAACCTACATTCGACAGTGGGGCATTCCTCAGAAAGTTCTGGAAACATGCCATTTTGTTTTTAACTCAAAAGTTTGGTAGGGTAGATCACAACCAAGCCAAATAATCTGGAATTCCGCCAATGGAGAGGACAAAGCTTCTGAGAGCGAGGCTAACCCTACAGGTCTGTGACTCACGAAACTCCAACCCGAAGTACGTTCTCAAACCAGCAGAGCGCAGGCGCACGGAACGTGCCCATGGACAACATGAAACCTCAAAGTCGGCCACGGTTCTCAGAGACCAATACAGTGCATTGTCTCCTTGCCAATAAAACTGTCTTCCTAGAATTACCTAACATTTAGATACCTCCTCACCCCAAACCTTTCTTCCTAGGACTCTGCTTCCCTTGAGTCTACTCTTAAAACAGTCACCTCTACAACAGACTTTTCCAAGCATTAATTCTTGGCAAATGCTAACCATCTTTCTGCTCTTGGTAACCATAACTCTCTTCTCTTTCTAAATTTACACATGTCGATCCAGGGAGCTCAAGAGTGATCCAAAGCTCAACTTTTCTACAGAGAGGCAACCAGCACTGAGAGCTAATTACTGCTATCTCTACCTTGTTATCATGGGTATCGTCACATATCAGTCCAATGCCTATTTGAGGGAAGGAATCAGGCTCCCCGTCTCCTCTAACAGAGTCTCTACTTCTTCTCTCCTCTTGGCTCTACTGGTCAGGGTAGAGACAACCATGTCAGTCTCTGGTGGAGAAAACCTATCTACTCAAATCAGAAGGACCAACATTGAGTTCTTGAAAAATTCTTTTCTGTAAAAGTTAGTATATAATAGAAAAAAAACCTGTTCTTCATACACCCATCCTACTTTTCACCGAAAATATTCATAATCATTTTACACGCTCCACTACTGAATAGTTTTACTTCCTGTCCGCATTAAGACATGTATATAGGGGCGCCTGGGTGGCTCAGTCGGTTAAATGTCTGACTTCGGCTCAAGTCATGAGCTCAAGGATCTCATGATCTCATGATCTCAAGTCGGGCTCTGTGCTGACAGCCTCAGAGCCTGGAGCCTGCTTCAGATTCTGTGTCTCCCTCTCTCTCTGCCCCTCCCCAGCTAATGCTCTGTCTCTTCACCTCTCAAAAATAAACAAACATTAAAAAATATTTAAAAAAAAAAGTATGTATATAATAAGTGTCTGTGATGATTCTCAGAGAGAAGTCCCTGGCATGTGGAGAAAATCTTTGTGCCCACTCTGTGCTCTGAGATCAGGGGACATGGCTCTGTTTCACCTAGTTATTATATACATCCTTAGCTGATTAGAAGCATCATGGATTCTAAATCCCAACAAATAGGAATGCAGGTTACATATAAGAACATGTGGTTGCAAGTCTTCTCTGGTAATGAAGTAGCAGTTTCTGATGGGCACAAGCAGTGAGGAGGAAATAGTAGGTGGAGTATTTCTTAAAACCCTGTGAAACTGAAGGCACTGCCTGGGGATGGAGGAAGGGGCAGAGTTTGGGACGATCGTCTATGATGGAAAGAAAAGAGGAAGTCAAAGCCTGTCTCTTCATTATTCTCCACAGGGAATCAGAGTAAATGAAAACATTTGAAGTAGTAACTGTGTATGAAGTTAACACCAAGAGTAAACCGAAACAGCCTAAAGAAATCTCGATTGCTACAGTTAAAATATGCCGCCTGTTATCTTCTGGTTTGCGGTTTTCACCTGTTCACTAAAGTTACGTCAGGCGTATTCAAGCTCCACATTTCCAAATGTTTCGCCCGAGGGGAGTCACCGCTACAGAAGTGTGGTCCCGTGCGCTCCCAGAATACGAGTGCCTGCTGTCTGCCCGCCTTTCTCGCATCCCAAGGTGGGAAAGGTAGCAAGTTCTGCACACGGCACATGTTGAGAGGCTGGGGATGCACGGTTTTCTTCGGCAAGCCGGGAGCTCCAATAGAAACGGTTTACGCTAGTGCCTTTGCTTTAATGCACTTTGCGTCCTGTCACTGACAGGCAAAGCTCAGGTTGTACAGCCTTATTTGAAGAACAGATTTGTGTCCAAAAATACAACCTGATGCACACTATTAGTTCATCTCCTGGGAGAAAGCTCAGTAGAACTTGAACTAGGAAGGAAAACATGGGCTTTGGAAGCTTACTTCCCATTCCATGTACCACAGCTCGTCTCCTGTGTTCCTTTTCCTCAAGGCTCTTCCTTAGTATGGGTTACCATGTTCTTTCCTTGTGCCCGAGCCTGACTCGTGGTTTTCCTCTGGCACCTGTCTCGTCCCTCAAGGAAACAGTAAAAGCTCCACTAATTCATGTGAAGTAACTTTCCCTTCAAGAGACTAGGAACTGCCCATGAGCCTTTCATGGAAGATCTTTTAAGCATATAACTCAGTCAGTTCTTAGATAGGAGAACACCTCCTTGCAGAAACCTAGGAAAGCAAGCGGGTCCTAAGTCACAAAGGATCTTGTAAGTGTCAGGAGTTCATCGTGAAAGGAGACAGACCTCTGAAGAGGAGCCACTTAGACTCTGAAGACCATCCTTTGGGGGAATAAGAAGAAAAGAACGATGAGGAAGTGTTGCTTCATCTTATTGCCAGAGGATACTACTGTGACTTTCGTTAGAAAAGTTAAAGGGCATCAAAACCACATAAACAAAACAACCAAACAACAATAACAAAACCAAACCCAGAATTTCAGGACAGGAAGGAATCTTAAGTTTATTGAAGAAAAGTACAATGGGAATAGGATTCTCAAAAAGAAAAAAAGAAAAGAAGAAAACCAACCAACCAACCAACCAACCAATAAAAGCCAGACCAGAACATACAACTTCAAGGCAGGAAAAAGTGGTAAAGTCTGCCCCCTCCTGCTAACCCTACAGTGTTGAATCTCTTCTGTATGCCATCCACTCCTTGCCATCTTGAGTGGTTCTGACTTATTTCCTGCTCTCCAAGCTCAGGAGAAATGGGGAAATTCACACTCACTGAGCACTTCCTGTACACAGAAGTTGGTTAGATGCCGAGGGACTTCCTGGAGAGGTTTCCGACACTCTCTGCCTGCGAGGGATGCTCATCTCTCTTGGACCACTGACGTCATGGTTCTCTCTCTAGCACACTATTAAGGGCTCGGTTTTTAAGAACCAAGAGTAAATAAAGCATTTTAAAAGGTGTTACCCTAGCATTATCTGCCATAGCTAGAGCCTTTGATCACGCGGGCCCTTAAGGAATATAATTTGCAGAAGCCAGCAAAACAGTCGTCGTTTTCTGCTGATTCCGACTTTCATCTATAGCGATCACTTCTACCACGTATGAGGAAGTTCTATGTCTTCAGTTCCAGGCAAGAGCGTGTTCCAATTCACTAAGCAAGCAACACCAGGATTGTTCCTGGTCATTCAGGTTAGACGCGGGCTGAAGAACGAGGAGCTGAAGAATGCAAAGCTCTTTCCTGGAAGCCACCCAGACTATGAGGGAATCTGCACAGAGTTAACGATAGGCTGTTGTTACCACACGAGACTGTGGACGTGACGACGCGAGACTGCAGAAATGAGAATGAAATCTGGGCCGCTCTGGAAATTGTTTGTTTGCTACATTTTTGCTCAAAAGGCACTTTCACAAAGTATGGTAATTCCATCTTATATGAAGACTAAATTAGAGAATATGAGCTGAAATTCTATTTCTAGAATGTTTGGTTTTTGCTTATTTTTGATTAGAGATTCAATTCTAACGGCAGTAAAATATAACAGTGAATTCTATTTTGGAAACCTGCAATTTCACGGAAGCATACTCCACCCTGTCGTAGCGTTGGGTGGAGGGGGAAAAAAACCAATTCTCATGCCAGGAAAGTAAGTATTTGCCAACTTTCCAAAGGGATCCTCTTTGAAACCCCAAGCTCACAAGGAAAACTTTTTAATAGTTTTCATATTCAAAGACCTGGAAATAGCCCATCTGACTACTGGGGTCCATGAATGGTTTTAGATTAGGATTCCGCTCTCCCTCTAAGAACTGGGGAACAAAACTATGCTTGTTGAATAAAGGTAACATTTCTATTTTCAAAGTTTTTTGTTTTGTTTTGTTTTGTATCCACAGAGAAGATTTAAATTCCGATTTCTCTAGGTGAAACAGAAAAGCTTCCTGATGGTCAGTGCTATTAAATATTACAACTGGAAACTGACAGATAAGAGGAACCAGTCTTTAGCTGTCTAATTTGTCTGGAATAGTTCCATCTAATCTCAAGGAAACAAGCGACTTTTCCAAGTTCCTTCCTCCCCCTAAGATTCTGAAAAGAAATTAAAAAAAAAAAAAAGCCATACCAGGTCAAATCAATAGAACGTCCAGTTCTTCAAAATTACACTCCATACTATCACCCTCAACATTTACAGAGGTACCACTACGATCTTCAACCTCTCTTTTTAATTCGTGTATGGGGAATTTAAGCACTTATGCAGCTCTGCTCTACTTGTCGGTCTGTCGGTGCTTCTCTGACTGAGAAATTCCATGTGGTGTTCTGAAAAGTATGGACTGTCCTACCACAGAACCACAAATAAGGCGAGAGGAACGCAGAGGCTGAGTACGTGTTGCTTTGAAAATATTTCTCCCACCCTTCCCGCAAGAGAAATATTCATTCCAAATCCAGGTCAGCAGAAGTGCCTCCAACAGAGAACAGCTATGAAAGTACAAAAGCCTTAAGAGCTGGTTGGGTCACACTTCTACCCAAGGACTCCACGTTCTCAGCATGAATCACAGGATGGTGGAGACGGGAGTGGGGGCGGCCATTGCTATTGCTCCAAACGGTTGCTCTCCGTGAAGCCTCCCCTCTGAGAGAGTCTTCCCCGCTCACCTCCCTCATCAGCTGTGTTACTAGGCTTTGGGGTCAGTGGGATGGGGGTGGAGGGGACATGTGCCGCTCCTGAGCCAAAGCCTTCTGAGACATTTCTGTCTCCCTGAGGCCTGTAGTGTCCAAGCAGGAAGGCTGCTCCGTTGGCCTGAGCTCCAGTGAAAGAAGGCAGTGGACACAGAGCTCACGTAAGGTGGGCAAGAAACCAGCCTTTGTTTCTGAAGGCCACAGAGATCATACGTTGTCATACCTGGTCACAGCATGATTTAGCCTAAGCTGTTGGATAAGGGAAGTCCCACCCTTTTGTTTTTATAGAAGAAAACCGTGTGGAGGGAGAAGAATGACTTGCCCAAGGTAACACCGCTCTGAAAGGCAGGGCCAGACAGACCGGAGCTCAGAGCTCTCCTTCCGCACGCCACCACACTGGCAGGTGAGGGCGGAGTCTGATTCCCGGCCGCTGCCGCCGCACATCAGCAGTTCCACTGAAGTCTAAAAGTAAAAACGGAAATAAAAGCGCCACTGCCTGGTGATTTTTAGGACCCCAGCACCTGTAAGGAAAGGCTTCCATAACCAGGCAGCCTTCCTCCCTGTTAGACTGTGCCCGGCATGTGAGACAGACACTGGTATGAGGAGCTTTTCTGTAAAAGTGTATTAGAGGACAGTTGTAAGTTGACCCACGGGTTATTCAGATCTGTTGTCCCCCCCTTTCCCCGGCGGCTCTGGGAAATGTCACTTTCCTCCCATGGAGGTAGATGGAGGGAAAGAAGACCGAGCTATGCATTCTAATGACCTGTGAACAACGAGATACGACACACAGGGGGACAAAGGAAAATGCAGAGAGCAGGGTCTCTGACTATAGACTGCCAGAAGGGGGCGCTCTACCAAGAAATGGGTACAAACGGCCCTTAGATATATGTATTTCCAAATGCAGATTTTTTAAAATTTATTTTGAGAGAGAACGTGTGCACACATGAGCTGGGGAGGGGTAGAGAGAGAGAGAGAGAGAAAGAGAGAGAGAGAGAGAGAGAGAGAGAGAAAATCTCAAGCAGGCTCCATGCTGTCAGCGCAGAGCACGACACAGGGCTCAAACTCACCAGCGGCAAGCTCATGGCCTGAGCCAAAATCAAGAGTCGGACGCTTAACTGACTGAGCCACCCAGGAGCCCCCAAATGCAGGTTTTCGAAAAAAGCAGACTGCAGTTCATCCTCAGTGTCACACACAGTCTTTCCTGACTCTTCAGCCAAATCAAGGTACTTCTATATTACGGACCATAAAAAAGTCTCTCGACCTCATTCTGCTGCTTCCTTACTCAATAACAGCTGATGAGTTGTATGATCGGCACCTATCACCCAGGCATTACTCTTGTTACCCCACTGCCCAACGAGATCCGAGAGAGAAAGAAAATGCTCTCTCATAGTTAAAAATAGGTTAGTGACAGCATTCTGGAAGCTGTAACTATCGACCTGCAGTACCACTGTCATTAGCAGATGGCTCCTGTCAGCCCCTCCCTTCTTTACGGTTCAAGGTCAGTCAAACCAGCTTATCTCCTGGGCATGGTCAGTAGGGCTGTGACAACTTAGAGAGGGGCCTATCAATTCCATCCTGACATTCCTCATTCCCTGAAGGCTTCCCATCACCCGCTGGGGTGGGAGGGACAAGAGAGAGAAAGCCTGGTTGTTATCGTAATTATGAAGGAAAGTGTATTGACTTGAATCGCCAATTCCTGACTAGAAAACTTCCTTCACAATCAGCCACATCAGAAGAATCTTGCTAGAATGTACTGGAACACAGCTCTCCCAGGGTAGTGCACTATGTACCAAAACACTAGCATTGCTTTCTGGTTGACACTGGGCAAGCAAGAAATAGATGTCCGAGTTTCTCTACTATAAAGGACAGGGGACTGAGGACAAGCTGTCCGAGAATTCTGAGGCACAGAACAGCAAAGGAACATCATTTTAACACCGAGACTGACCAGATACCAACAGGAGAGAAAGAGTACATTCCATCCATTCCACAGGGTGTTCACAACGTAAATCCGGATAATGGACAGGGCGGCCCACCCTGGTCTCCGTCTGCCGGGACCAGATAAACAGTAACTACACAGGCACACAACCAGATAAACCTGACCGCCTCCCTCTCCCTCCCTCCCTCCATCCTCAAAACCCCTGAGAAGATTTCAGTTTATGATTATTCGAGTATAATAATGTGTTTGCTACCTGACACATGCACTATCTGAAAGCTTTTATACTTAATGAACGTTCAAGTTGACGGTCAATTAAAACTCTGCATTGTCAGGGAGACTACAAAGCCCAAACTCCTGCAACTGTGCAAAACTGAAATAACCCAATGCCGGGGGTGGGGGGGGGGGGGGGTGGGAGGCAAGGCTAAAACTATAACTCGACAAAGATAACCTTAAAAGGGAAAGTTTTTCTCCTAGCCTTTTCACACCACAAGCCACTACATGCGCACACAGGAAAACACAAACACCTGCACGTATTCAAACACACGCAGACAAGACTGCCTCGGCAAAACTTCAATTCCAGAAGTTTTCGGCGTTCGTCGATCAATACTCTCTTCTGCCAGAGACACCTTACTTCTTATGGAGACTCCTTAGGTTTCAGTGAGTCAAAGGATTGCAATTCTTTCCTAAAAAGGATAATGTTTGTTTAAATGCACCCAAACACACACAAGCCTTCGCTACTAGTGAAAAAAGGCCAACGATAGCAAGGTATTGCAAAAGCGAAAAGCATGCCACAACCTGATCCTTGCTTTCTGCTCTTGAACTCCTGCATTAATTATAACAAATTACAGGGAATCCAAGTGCAGTTTATAAGTACAATAAACTCCCTAATAATAGCCTGTAATTTAATCAAGGGTTCTCTTTAAAACAGAAAAACTCTTTCACTACAATACATCAGAGAGGGGGAGAGAATACCCCAACACCACTTTTTCTGCCACATTCGATGCTATTGGGTAAAGATTCCTGTATGCCATTCGCATCGATAGTACTTAAAAGAGCCAGACAGGCTTCACTGATGGGGGCTGTGATGCCCTGAACTGGGAAAACAGAACAGAACTGGAAATATCTAGCCTTGAAAGAAAATACAGTCCTGAAAGTGTGTGATGTTAAAATAGAGTCTGAGTCTGTTTCGCTCGGTCTTAAAAATCTCCAATGACCTGGGAAACCGTTTGGGAGTTCCTCAAAAAGTTCATTACGGAGTGATCACATGACCCGGCAATTCTTCTCCCAGGTAGCTCCCCAGGAGAACTCGGAACACGTGTTCACACAGAAACGTGTGCGCAAACAGCAACACTATTCGTAATGGCTCCAAAGAGGAAACAATCCAAATATCCATCATTTTACGAAGGGATAAACAAAACGCAGAATGTCCATACAATGGAATATCATTTAGTCACAAAAAGGAACGAGGCACTTGGCACAAAAACAGACACTGAGATCAATGGAACAGAATAGAGAACCCAGAAATGGACCCACAAACATACGGCCAACTAATCTTTGACAAAGCAGGAAAGAGTATCCAATGGAATAAAGACGGTCTCTTCAGCAAGTGGTGCTGGGAAAACTGGACAGCGACATGCAGAAAAATGAACCTGGACCACTTTCTTACACCATACACACACAAAAAAACTCAAAATGGATAAAAGACCTAAACGTAAGAAGGAAGCAGTCAAAATCCTACAGGAAAAAGCAGGCAAAAACCTCTTTGACTTTGGCCGTAGCAACTTCTTACTTAATGTGCCTCTGGAGGCAAGGGAAACAAAGGCAAAAAATTAGGGCCTCATCCAAATAAAAAGCTTCTGCACAGCAAAGAAACAATCAGCAAAACTAAAAGGCAACAGATGGAATGGGAGAAGATATTTGCAAACGACATATCAGATAAAGGGTTAGTATCCAAAATCTATAAAGAACTTATCAAACTCAACACCCAAAAGACATGTAATCCAGTGACGAAATGGGCAAAAGACACGAATAGACACTTCTCCAAAGACATCCAGATGGCCAACCGACACATGAAAAAATGCTCAACATCACTCATCATCAGGGAAATACAAATCAAAACCACACTGAGATACCACCTCACACCTGTCAGAATGGCTAACATTAACAACTCAGGCAACCACAGATGTTGGCAAGGATGCGGAGAAAGAGGATCTCTTTTGCGCTGCTGGTGGGAATGCAGACTGGTACAGCCACTCTGGAAAAGTGGAGGTTCCTCGAAAAATTAAAAATAGAACTACCCTATGACCCAGCAATTGCACTACTAGGTATTTATCCAAGGGACACAGGTGTGCTCTTTCGAAGGGGCACATGCACCCCAATGTTCAGAGCAGCACTATCAACAATGGCCAAAGTATGGAAAGAGCCCAAATGTCCCTCGATGGATAAAGAAGATGTGGTACATAGATACAATGGAGTATTACTCAGCCATCAAAAAGAATAAAATCTTGCCATTTGCAACTACATGGATGGAACTAGAGGGTATTATGCTAAGCGAAATAAGTCAGAGAAAGACAAATATCATATGACTTCACTCATATGAGGACCTTTAGACACAGAACAGATGAACATAAGGGAAGGGAAGCAAAAATAATATAAAAACAGGGAGGGGGACAAAACATAAGGGACTCTTAAATATGGAGAACAGAGGGTTACTGGAGGGGTTCTGGGAGGGGGAAAGGGCTAAATAGGTAAGGGGCATTAAGGAACGTGCTCCTGAAATCACTGTTGCACTTTATGGTAAATAACTTGGATGTAAATTAAAAAAAATAAATTAAAAAAAAAAAGGAATGAGGAATCTGCTACCAGTTGGATGAATTATGAAAACGTTACACTAAGTGAGAGATGACAGACACGAGAGGACATATGCTGTACAATCCATTTATATGAAACGTCCAGAAGAGGCAAATCGACAGGAAGTAGATTAGTGGTTGTCGGAGGCTAAGAGAAGAACGGCGGGGAAAAGACAATGTTCTGAAATTAGATGGTGCCAAGAATTGCATAACACTGGGAATACAGCAAGAACCACTGAATGGTATACTTTAAAACAGTTAAAATACTAAATGTTACGTTATGTGAATCTTATCTCAACAAAACATCCGATGACCCTAATCAGGAAAACGTTTACACTCCCGATGAGGCTCGCGAAACTCCTCATGATCCACTCAGAACTTACTTTCTGACCTCATGTCTCACTACGCACCATGTACCTGAGTTGTGATCAGTTTACCGTGCTTCCCCAAACCTACCATATTCCCTTCCGCCTCCTTACTGTTTCTACTGTCTGAATGCCCTTGCCCGTCCTCTTCCATCTGGACAACCACTCACTCATCCTTCGAACCTCAGCTGAAATTTATCTCCTTTCATAAAGCTTCCCGAACCTCAACCAGTTACTGGCTCCTTCCCCCAGCCCTCCCAGTATCTCGTGACATCTCTTCTGCAATGTCGTCTGCACCTCCCCCATTCCACCACAACCTCCTCACAGACTGGAGACTGGGTCTCATCATTTAATGTCAGTACCTGGCACTAAGTAGACACTCAATAAACATTTCTGAGTAGATGAAATACTGACACAGGAACTCATGCAGAGGGAGGGAGACTAATCATCTCATAGTAAGATTACTAGATGTTATTTCTATGGTATGCAAGAGGCACCTAAAAGCTTCAAAAATGTAACTTGTCACACACTAAGCAGGAAGCCTTAAAAAACGTTTGCTTTTAGGCAGAGGGGGAAAAAAATTCCTTCGAAGACCTAGAAAAGCCAACACAATATTGAAGGAGAGCCAAGTTGACACTACCTGACTTCAGGACATTATAAAGACAAGACAAGACGGTGTAGTACTGGTGAGAGAATAAACACACAGATCAACAGAACAGAACAGAGAGTCCAGATATAAATCTTAGCAAATAGAGTCGGCTCATTTTGACAAAGGGGCAAAGGCAATACAATGGAACGAACATCATCAATCTCTCCAGCAAATGGTGTTGGAACAACTGTGAATCCACATACCAAAAAAAAAAAAAAAAAAAAAAAAAAAGAATCTAGAAACAGAGCTTACACTTCACAAAAACGAACTTGGAATGAATGACAGACCTAAATACAACACGTAAAGCTGTAAGAATCCTGGAAGGTCACAGGAGAACATCGAGAGTATCTCAGGGATGGCAACGACATTTTAGACACAACATCGAAGACACGATCCATGGAAGAAATTACTGATTTTGTTAAGATTTAAAACTCTGTTCTGCAAAAGGCAACACAAGAGAATGAGAAGACAAGCCACAATGGGGAGAAAATATTTACAAAAGACACATCTGAGAAAGGATTTCATCCAAAACATACAAAGAACTCTTAAAATTTGACAGTAAGGACCCAATTTAAAAATGGGCCAAAGATATATATTTTTTAAGTTTATTTATTTTGAGAGAAAGTGCACGTGTGTGCATGTGAGTGGGAGAGGGGCAGAGAGAGAGAGAGGGAGAGAGAAAATCCCAAGCAGGCTCTGTGCTGTGCTGTCAGGGGCTCGAACTCATGAACTGTGAGATCACGGCCTGAGCCGAAATCAAGAGTTGGATGCTTAACTGACTAAACTACCCAGGCACCCCCAAAACGGGACACGGATCTTAACAGACGCTTCACCAAAGAAAATGTAGAGATGGCAAAGAAATACGTGACAAGGTGTTCTGCAACATGTCATCAGGGAAATTCGAATTAAAACAATGAGATGCTACTACACACCTATTAGAATGGCCAAAATCCAGAACACTGACCATCAAATGCCGGCAAGGATGTGGAGCGACGGGGTCGCTCACTCACTGCCGTGGGAATGCAAGACGGCAGAGCCACTTTGGTGGTTCCTTAAACTAAACAGACTCTTACCATACGATCCAGCAATCACGCTCCTTGGTATTGACTCCAAGGAGTTGAAAACTTACGTCCATGCAAAAGCCCGCACACAGATGTTCACAGCAGCTTTACTCATAATTTTCCAAACTTGGAAGCAATCAATATGTCCTTCAAGAGGTACCTGGACAAATCAACTATGGTCCATCCAGACAGTAGAGTATTATTCAGCAGCAAAAAGAAACGAGCTGTCAAGTCGTGAAAAGATGTGGAACCGTAAACACGTATTACCAACTCAAAGAAGCCAATCTGAAAAGGCTACACACTGTATGATGCCAACTATAGGACATTCTGGAAAAGGCAAACCCAGGGAGACAGCAAAGAGATCAGTGGCTGCAGAAGGGAGGATGAAGAGGCAGAGCGCACGGATCCTTAGGGCAGTTAAAATACTGTGTACGATACTGTAAGAATGGACACATGTCATTATACATTTGTCCACGTCCACAGAATGCGCAACACTAGCAGAGAACCCTGAGGTAAACTGTGGGCTCTGGGTAAGGAGGATGTGTCGATATCGGTCATTCTTGGTAAAAAATGTGACGAGTGATACTGATGATGGCAGAGACTATGCACGTTATGAGGACAAGGGGTATACAGGAAGTCTCTGTACCTTTCCCTCATTTTGCTGTAAATCTAAATCTGCTCTAAAAAAACAGAATCTTACCAAAAAAAACGTATCCCTTCGGTGTGGACCATTTGTCTAGCAGTTGATGATTTCTGAGCTACTGAGCAGCAAAGAAGGAAGTTGGGGCTGAATCACAGTCAAGGACCATGGACGGCATGAAATAAACCTCACGGTAGGCATCAGAAGTACAGATCAAGGAGGAAGAAGGGTCCACACAGATCAGCATGAGTCAAACCACTCCTCCACACTGACGCTGTAGAATGTGGAGCTTGTCCCTCTGACACTACGAGTAAATATGTCTTGACTCATCTACTCAAAATATACACCTGCCTGCCCCCAAAATCATATGCTCATGATATTACCTAGGACTCCACCGTGGGAAAAGGGAGCTTAAATGATTACATCTGTAAGCTGGGTGAGTCAACTCCCCAAAAATCTGTCTTCCTGGTAAAGAGCCAAGTTTGTGTCTAAGAAGTTTGCATAAACCCTTAAAAATTTGGTGAGCGAGCAGATGGGAGAGTAGGGCTGTTGGTAGCTCTGTGCCTGGTCTGAAGGAAAAAAATAAATGAAAATCAAGGACTATGAGGCTCTGTGGACGGCCATGAATGCTTCCTCAGAGTCCCTAATTAAAGGAGCTCCTATGTTCTCACAAGTGACCAACGCTAAAAGAAGCGAATTCTTCTGTCAATGAAGTAATGTCCAGAAACGAGTAGGAAATACTGACTACGGGCTTAATAAGTGTTTGCTGAATGAATGATGGAATCAAAATAATTAATTATATATCATAGAGACTATGACAGAAACAGAGGTTCCCAGCCTATGTTAAGTCGCATGGCTGGACACACAGGGAATCTGGTCATTACTGGTGACCAGTATGGATGGAGATGAATGGAGAGAACACTGGATACTAGCATTCTATCTTCTTCAACCCAGTTTCCTGCCATCAGAGCAGAACAGTGGAAAGAGGAGGCCTTTTTTTCCTGCTCTTATACATAGAATGTGCCAGCCTACACAACTCTCACATACCTGGTAGACTCAAGAAACAACCTAAGATTCTCTGTTGGCCAAAGGCAAGTGACAAGCCAGGGAACACCTTCTGGCTGTGGGGACTCTCCAGTCTAAGGTAAGTGTTGGAAGGGAATGATCTTGTCATTGACTGTGATTTGTTTCTGTTCTTGGTGATGAGCTGAGAATCCTGCCTGCCTTGATGTTTGTCGACAGTGAGATCCAGTCTTGACATCTCAGTACTCTGGTGAACATCACCTTCTACATCCTTCCCTCCAGCATCTCTGTCATCAAAACCATGACCCCACCCAGATTTTGCCCCAAGAGCTGGTCAAGTCTAATTTTACACTCTGGCTACTGATTTTACTTATTGATCAATCTAAATTTTAAATATTTCTAATCACTGGGTTTTGGGGTTTAGTAGATGCTCACTCCCCCTGTGCCCGTCTAGTCACTTAATGCACACGCGCTCATATTTACAGTTTAAAGACATCTGAGGACTCAAAGAGTGACCCATGCTGAAAGTATATTTAAAAACAATGACAGAGAAGCATGTGCGTGCGTGCTATACGGGAAATTCATCGGAAATAGCAAAAGAGCTAGTATTTCTGCCCAGAAGTCAGAAATACAGGAGATCCCTTGAGATCCATTTGGATGACCTTTATTTCCACAGAATGGACCTACTGTAAGACAAGTGCCTGGCCTACTCCGCTGTGAACCTGCCAGTAAAATCCATGTTCAACCTCTCCCCAGTCACAGCACCTCAGTATCACAGATTTTATTTGTTTCTAAGGACGACGGGCTCGCCCATCTCCACCTGAGCCCGTAAGTACCTTGAGGGCACGAACCACCCCTCCTTGTTCAATAATTCACAGGTCCAGTAGATGATCCTAGACGTGGTAACCATGCAGAAAGCATTATGATCATTTACTGACTCAGAGAAACACAGTGGTAGAAAGAATGCTTCTTTGGAAGCCAGCCACTCAAATAGTTGGCATAAAACAGTACTGGGCTCAGCCGCAAAACAAAATCCCCAAATCACCTAAGCCCAGGTGTTGCATAATCTCAAACTTTTCCTCTACCACTGACTCAGAATAGTCATTCCATCCTCCCTGTTCCCACTGCATTTTGTAACTCTCACACGGTACTCACGGGGCAATGTGTTTAATTACGTACACCTACTTTGCTTCCTTGGCTACTTAAAAAATTTGTTTTGTTCACCTTTGTATTTCCCCTCAACATCTAGCATACCGAGGTCTTCACTGCACATTCGTAACACAGCAAGACACCGTGACATCCGTATGTGAGCTGGCCTTCCTTAAAAGCCAGTTAATTACAGACTGTTTCTAGGTTCCTACATTGTTCCTACATTAGGCTCTGAAAGAAATAATAAAAATACACCACATGCCTATCAAAAAGCTTTGGAGACTTGAACTCACCACAACTGAAATTGAAAAACCAATTTTTAACGTTGATTCATTTTACAGAGACAGAGACAGACCATGAGTGGGGGAGGGGCAGAGAGCAAGAGAGACACAGAATCCAAAACAGGCTCCAGGCTCTGAGCTGTCAGCACCGAGCCTGATGTGGGGTTCCCACGAACCATGAGATCAAGACCTGAGGCCGAAGTTGGATGCTCGACTGACTGAGCCCCCCCCGGGCGCCCCACCACAACTGAAATTTTAATCGATTTCTCTAGATGTTAAGAAATCAGAAGACTCAAATCATCCTTAGCTGTAACAGTGCCTTACACCCACAGCGCTGTTTGCCAAGTGTTTTCATGTGAGGTATTTCAAGTCATCTCGCATTCACAAGGGCTCCCTAAGATGGTCATGACGTTTCGCATTTACCGGTGAGGAAATGCAAACTCAGAGACGCAAGGTGACTTGCCAAGGCTTCTGATTTTATAGCCACGTGCTCTTTCACGACAACACTGTGCCTGTGTGGTCAGCTGGCACGGCCTGTCATTTCTATAGGTCTGGAGCATGAATCCGAAAGGAAAAAAACTGGAAGGACGAAAAAAAAAACAACTACAGAAAATTGTAGACCCATTACAACATGAATCCAGAGACCATTCACTGAATTTCTACTGCTAGAAATGAATACTTTCCTTCTGCAGAATCTTCAAACGCAGCTGAGGATATCAAGTGTGGCGACAACTGCCAAAGATAAAATACCAAACCAGCAAACATCTCACTGCCCAAGAATCTAGCATCTTCCTAGGCTGTGATTTCTGCCAAAATTGTGCTTGACATTTTGAGGCATGGAAATGTCTGTCTACAATTCTTCCTTTCAACCCCCGTCTCGGGCTCCAGGATTAAAGGACTAGATGCTCCTTTCGGTGGATGCAATTTTAAAATAATTGTGGACGCCCTTTCTTCTTTTAGAATGTGGTTTTCTAACTGCCCCGGTCTCTAGAAGCAATCTTTTTACATCCCCCAACACACTAGTAGACTTAAAGGTAGAAAATGCAATTTCCTAGAAAAGAAAATGATGATATAAAGACATAAAAGGCTACACACAGGTGGGAAGGATCCTTTGTTTAGGTATGGAGACAAAGAAGGGGGATTGTCAGGGAGAGAACCACAACTGCCACATCAGAGAAAGGTTTTCATTTCTTCCATTTCATGGAGAAGGCTGCTATAAACACGTTTCTCCTTTTCATTAGAGTTTGAAACCTTCTGGGGCGCCTGGGTGGCTCAGTCGGTTAAGTGTCCGACTTCGGCTCAGGTCATGACCTCATGGCCTGTGAGTTCGAGCCCCGCGTCGGGCTCCGTGCTGACAGCTCAGAGCTTGGAGACCACTTTGAATTCTGTGTCTCCCTCCCTCTCTGCCCTTCCTCTGTTCACACTCTGTCTCTCTCCCCTTCGAAAATAAACAGACATTAAAAAAAATAAAATAAAAATAAGTTGCCAAATTTTAAACTATCTCATTAGTATAGGAACACACCAAATGCCTCTTTAGGAATCAAGAACTCACTGGGACGTAAAACCAAGAAAGGGTACTGGTTCTGGATATTCGGTGGCTACTCTGGGCATGCACTCTGGGCGTGAGGCCATGTTCGGAGGACAGGATGCCCACAGCAGAGAAGTACCAAGTAGGTACTCAAATTCCCCCTTAAACAAAAAAGCTCAGTAGACTTCTAAAAATTAAGCCTGCAGAAAATATATAGTTTCTTATATTTAAATATGTTTATGAAACCAGCACAAAATCTACTGGTTAGAAATCGTTATAAAAGCTCTCAAATTCTATGACTATAATGATTTCTTAGCCTCTTACAGCACTTTTATTTTAAAATTATATCAACCTAGACCCAATTTACCAGCAAAATATTAGAAATTTACTAATAAATATATTCGATTATTTACTCATCCATTCGACAAGGCTCAGTGAGCACACACTACATGCCGAGAATTGTTCTCAGCACTAGGGATACAGCAGTGAACTAAAAATTGTAGTGCCTGCTCTCCTTCAAGGAACTTATATTCCAGTGAGGACAAAAAGCAACAATTAAGTCAATAATTAAGTTCACTAAAAATCAGATAAAAGATATGAAGAGGAACAAAGTGGGAGGTGGTCAAGAAAGGTCTCTCTGATAAGGTGAGCCCTGAGTGGAGATCTGAAAACAACGATTACCTAGCCTTATCAATATTTGGGGAAAGGATGTCTGGTTCAGCCGATCCAAGGGCTTGTAGGAACGCGCACAGTGGTATGTTCAACAATGGCAAGGAAGCCCATGTAGCCAGGAGTGAGCATGAGGACAAATGGTACAGTGAGCATGAGGACAAATAAGGGAAAGGTCATAGAGTAAAATGTAATGGAAGGATTTGGACTATTCTAAGTAAGATGGCAAACCAGCGGAAGGTGCTAAGCAAAGAATCAAAGAAGAAACTGACACACGTGGAAAAGAAAGGCACTGGTTGCTGTACAGACGCTGGACCATAAGTGGCAAGGGTGGACGTAGGGACAGCTGGCAGGAGACATGACAATGAACTAAGGTAGAGCAGTAGCAATGGATGTGGGATGAAGCAGTCAGACTCTGGACATATTCTGAAGGTTGCATATGGGGTAAATGAGAACAAATTCAAGGATATCTGTTAAGAGTTTCAGCCCGAGTAGTGAAAATAAAAATTTCAGATAGACTCCTCCTTTTTGGAGAATTGACAGACTGCTCCTTAAATTTGGAGAAAACAGACTTAACTCTTGATTTAAAAAAAATTATAACCACATTATCGTTCACTAAGCTTATAAGTTCATCAAATCACTTCAGTCGAAGTGACTGATCAACCATTTGATCTCATCATTTTTAAGTTAAGGGGGGAAGGGACTCTTTTGACATAATGATGGGTGTCCTCCTTTTTTTCATCGTTCTTCCTCTTCCTCATCACCTAAATCCTCTGCTTCATATTCCTGTATAGGAAATAGCTTTACAGAATGAAGCTCATAGATTATTTCTACCTGTTTTCTAAGATCTGAATTTTCAGTGCAGACCAAGAAAGGTTAAGGAGACCCGTGTAGCAAGAGTGACATGAGCAAAGTGGTAGGAAATGCAAAATGAAATGCTACTTTTAGCCCATCTTTGGCAAAATCCTGGAGAGCCCAAATCATGGCTACTTCCCACATGATCCCCATTAGAAAACCAACATACTTAAAAACAAACAACCAACAAACGATATCATCATCAAATTAAAGGTTAGTAACATTAAAAATGGTCTTTGCAGCAGTAAACTTGACCAAAAAACATGCCCTAAGAAATCAGAGAAGCAAAACAAGTTCGTGTAACTAATAGTTACAAGTCTACACGTTTTCTATTATTTAAAATTTTATTATTTTTATGAAAACTCATCTAGAGCTGCTATCACCTTCACAACTAAGTTCCGTGCATAGAACGAAGTCCCCAGTATTTCTCCACTTTCTCAAGTTAGTACATTCTGGGTAACTTCCATCAGTTCTGAC
Organism: Paguma larvata; assembly: GCA_030068075.1. NCBI lineage: Eukaryota > Metazoa > Chordata > Mammalia > Carnivora > Viverridae > Paguma > Paguma larvata. Next base: position 15,326,541 of record CM057840.1, read on the forward strand.
AGACAGGAATGACTGTGCTCACAGAGCTGCTTTTCTCATAAAGTCGTGATCACAGATTAGAGTAAGTCCAAAGGGGAATTTGATCGAAAGCATACACAAAGATAAACATGATACAGAGGACTTTTCTGTAGTATACCATTTACACGTCTTTATATAAAGTGTTCTATATGCTTATCATCTTCTCTATGGAAGGGATCTGTAATACTTAGCACATGAAAAAGCCATTATCTGGGAACTGAAAACTACTGTTTCACTATCTTTTGATTATTTTATAATTTTTAAAAATTTTAAATAGGCTCCACAACCAACGAGAGGCTCGAACTCACAGCCCTGAGATCAAGAGTCACATGTTCTACCGACTAAACCAGTCAGGTGCCCCAATGGTCTTTTTAGAGAATACAACTGAGTATCTAATTTTAATCATTTAGGTAACTAGGGTACTGTATGCTCTTATAATTTCCAACCGGAATTTTATAAAAATGGAAGGAGCCATTTGCAAGCTACTATGAATATTTCAAAAACGTGACTTTCATGAGGGCAGGGATTTCATCTGTTCTGTTTACTGCCATATCTCCAGTAACTGGAAGACCGCAGACACACGACAGATGCTTGGTAAATACTTAGCGAATGTATACATGCGTAGGTGAACGCATGAATAAATGAATGAATGAATGAAAATGCCAGTGATTTGTACCTTCTCCCAAATGGCTGCCCGAGTACACTAAAATATTAATTATGCAAAATTCATGCTAATTATTTGGTTAAGGATAAATATGTAATATTTAATATTATTCATGGCAATATTTATGTTTAAATATTTACAGAAAAAATATTTACAGAAAGTACTAATAGTAGATAATTTTTTTTCAAATCATAGGGTTTTATAATGAGAAGAAAAAGTAAAAGTGATCCCTTTATAATGAAAATATTGGGTACTCTAGATTTGAAAGGTAGCATTTTTCCTTAAAGATCACTAAGTTAAAACTCTAACGAAGCAATTACATAATTTAGTTCCAAGACACAGAACGAGACTCCATACCAGGAACCTGTGACCCAACAGTAACAAGAAAATCTTGTCCTTCAAAAAATTCTTTCTTCCAAGAAATCAAAACCTTATGCATAATGATTTATTTAAGATATAAATTTTCGAATTCTGCTGTGGTAAAGGAGATGTTATTTAACGGATTAAGGAGCTAACGGGGAAGTTAACTGGTTTCCCCGAGGTCACGCGGCAAGTGAACAGGGGCGCCAACGGCGATGCAGAATTGCTGCTCCCGGGTTTTCTCTTCTTCTGGCTGAAACCACGCTGATTCAGTGTAATTAGACAAACGGACATGCCCATGTCGGCAGAAGCGAGGAATAAACTTCATCATCTCTATTTTATATACAAGAAAATGGGGTCATAGAGGGTAGTCGGCTTCTACAGAGTGATGCGAGGAGTGACAGATGGAGCCAAAATATAAATCCAGGGCTCCGTCTGCTAGACTTAGCCATTTCCACCACATTCTCTAACACCCATGAGGTGTTTATGCTGCAATTTTCCTTTCCTCAGGATGTTCTTCCTTCACACCTCCCATGTTTACCCATCAGTAAGCCCCTGCCACTCGTGGGAATTCTCTTACCCTTTGTGCATTACTAGGGGGGTGGGGAACAGGCTTACGGACCCTGGCCTGGCTTGTCTTTGCTGCCAACAGTCTCGATTCATTTATCAAAATCCAATGTCTTCTTCAAAGCTTAATTCAACAGACACTTCCTGTGATGGTAAGTTTTATATAACCAGGCCATACTACCCAGATATTTGGTCCAAGATTATTCTAGATGTTTCTGTGAAGGTAATTTTTAGGTAAGATAAACATTTAAATCGGTAGACTCTGAGTAGAGCAGATGAAACCTCCATAACGTGGGTGGGCCCCATTCAATCGGTTGACAACATTAAGAAGAAGACTGACCTCCCCCAAAGAACAGGGAATTCTGCCAGCAGGTCACCTCTGAACTCAAGCTAGAACTCCTCCCTGGGTCTCCAGGCTGCGAAACTATCTTGAAGATCTTGGACTTGCTAACTTCCATAATCACGTGAGTCAATTCCTTAAAATAACTCCATCTCTGTAGATAGAGACTAGATGCAGATACAGTTACCTTCTTAGATCTGTTTCTCTGGAAAACCGTAAGATACCTTGCCAAAGTTTCCCCTTACCACTCCACGCATGAAGAACACCCCTGGTAGGTACCTATCATATACTACCCTGTCATTCGGGTATTTTTATGTGACCATCTGATCTTCCCGAATGGACTGGAAAACCCATCTGGGACAGGAGTGACATTTTGTGCCCCCTTGTATTTTATAGAGCTCCTTACACTTAGAAAATAATAAATGAGGTGAATGAATACTCAGAGAGGAGTCCAGAAGGCAGAGGAGGCTTCCAAGGCAAAAGGGAAAAGAAAAAGGGAGATACCTCAAGATTACTGGCAAAGATCAGAGGAAGGACTGAGAAGCCCAAGGTGTCAAACACTGAATGGACCATTCAGACGAGTCAGAAGGGTTTGTGGAAGGAAGTAGAAGGCAATAAGGAAGATGAAGTCTTGCAATGCTTCAAATGCCTTTGTATGTTGGTCTTGACCTGCCAGCCAATGGTAAGTCATTAAACATTTCTGATAAAAGAAGAAAATGGTGAAAACAACAGCCTTTAAGAAGGATGCTTTAGAGTCAGTATATACGGAGATGGATGGTAGAGGCACAAGAGGCCAGAAAATCATGGGAATAGTGTCAGGCCCTGTACAGTGTGCTTTTCCATTTACTAACCGGTCTAATCCTCACAGGACCCCTGTGTTCATGAAGAAACCTAGTTGTAGGAATAACCTGCCCGAGGGCACACAGAGAATAAGTGACAGAGCCAGGATTCAAATCCAAGCCTATTCGATTCAAAAGCATGTGCTCGTTCCCACCTCACTGTATTTCAAGCCAGAAGCAGGGGCAGAGGTGGCTGGAATGGATTTAAATGAGATATGACACAGCACAGTGGGAAACACGTGGGTTCTGGAGCCATGCTGTGTAGGTTCGAATCACAGCTCTGTCACTTACTCATATTGTAAGCATGGGCAGGTTACACAACCGCTCTGTGCCTTAGTTTCATATTCTGTAAAATCAGAATACTAACAGTTCTAACTCTACAGTTGTGGTGAGAACTGAATGACTTAATACATCTAAAGAATTTAGAGCTGTGCCTGGCCACGAAGTCAGCACTCAATACGTGTTAGTAATCATTACTGTTACTATTAAGATCAATAATCCTACTGATTTGCAACTAAGGGCCAGAGTGCTTGCTTTTTGCTTACTGATGTGGCCCGAGGGCCTCAAACATAACAGGAACTCTATTAATAAATATTTAATGAACGATGACTTCAATGTGAGGAGTAAAAGGAAAGCAAGGTCAACTGCCTAAGATTTTTCAGCCTTAAAATGTGCTTTTTATTTCGCTGGTGGTAATAAAAATTTTGGAGAACTTCTGGATAAAAGCTGCATATCCATGCTCAGCACACGAGAGTACATGCTTTGAAGCCTTGTGCAAGAACGTCCACAGGACGTGTACTAGGGTGCCCTTGAAATACGTACTAGAAAGGTACTCCAACGGCTCCAAAACTGGAAGCAGTCCAGTGTCCTCCAACAGTAAGATGAATAAAATGTAGTATAGAAGCTTCTAGTTCTAAAATAAATAAGTCATGGGGAGGTAACGTACAGCAGGGGAAACACAATCGATAACACTGCAATAACTTTGTAGAGTGACAGATGGTAACTAGACTTCTCAGGCGGAGTATCTCATCATGTATAAAAATATTGAAATCACTATGATGTATGCCTGAAACCCAGAGAATCCTGTTTATCACTAACACTTGATTTTTTTAAATACCGTGTGCTCCTGTGCTGGAATATTACGCAGCACTGAAAATGATCACTCTCTACCTACACACCACAATGCAGATGAGTCTCAAAAAATGTTGATCAAAGAAGTAAAACACCAAAGAACACATTATATTATTCCACTTTATTGCTTTATTCAAAGCACAACCAATTCATGTTGTTAGAAGACAGGGTACTGATGACTCTTGGGGGACAGAGGTTGAGAGGGAAAATGGAGGATTCTTAGGTACCAGGGATGTTTCAATTCTTGATCTAGGAACTGGTCACAGAGGTGTATTCATTTTGCACAGATTCACTGAGCTGCATGCTTTGAATTCTGCACTGGACTGTATATGAAACTTCAACAAAGAGTTTATCTAAAAAATAACTCCTGCTATAGAAGGTGACAAGGGGACTCCAAAAGAAATGTCTACCAGAGCTTGGAGGAACGGTCAGACCAGTGTGACAAATGAGAGAAGGAAGGAGTGACTTTAATCTTCAGTTTGTGACAGTAAAAGTATCAGGGTCATTCAGAGAAAAATGGGGTATTTAGGGAACAATTTAAGATCAAGAGGAAGGAACGAGAGGAAAACGGTTCATCGGGGTCTATCTTTCTGGTTCCTACGAGGATTGGTTGAGATAGCGTGAACAGAGTGTCCTGTGTAGAGATGACTGACAAATGGTAGCTGTCAACATCACCCAAAGAGCTTGAAGCAAGGATCCAACACAGAGCAGAGGGGCTCACATGAATGCAAGCTCCTGGAGAAAAGGGTTGTATTTTGTGTAGACTCCTGGTGGGTGCCCTGTACACGGTAGATATTCGATGTAAGAAGGAAGGAATGTCCTGTCGATGGGAAACCGAGAATGGGATGTGGGTAGTACAAAAGGAAGACGCATATGTCAGAAGCTACTTCTAAAGGCTGAAGATGACGGAGGTCTACTGCAGATCATACAGAAAGAGAAAAATATTTAGAAGGGCAGAGTTCTGGCCAACTGGGGATTAGAAGAGGAAAAGCAGCAGGCCTGAGACTGGATGAAGTGTAAGGCACCAAAAAACAAGGAGAAAGAGGATTTCAGGCAGTGGGCTCTCCACGCCTAGGGCTGTACGTGAGTGAAGAGAACAGGAGCAAGGAAAGGTCACTGGTTCGGAGGTGGGGGTGGCCTCTGGTGACCTTCAAGAGAACAATGTGAGCAAAATCGATGACAAACATAATTTTCAAGAAAACAAGCAAAAAACCAGACATCCAAATGCAAGAGAGATTGAAGCATAAAGGTATGAAAATATATACAAGTACAAATATTTTGTGGTTAATTTTTAAATTTTTTTTAAATGTTTATTTTTGAGAGAGATGGAGAGACAGAGCACAAGCAGGGGAGGGCCAGAGAGAGAGAGGGAGACAAGGAATCTGAAAGCAGTCTTCAGGCTCTGAGCTGTCAGCACAGAGTTCAACGCAGGGCTTGAACCCATGAACCATGAGATCATGACCTGAGCCGAAGTCGGACGCTTAACTGACTGAGCCACCCAGGCATCCCTGTGGTTAATTTTTAAGACAGAATAATGCACATGGCTGAAAACAGAAGGCAAGGAATCTATGAGAAGCAGATATTAAAGATACTTGAAAAGTATGGGAAACTGGAGTAAGCCTGGGTAAAGCACTGAGAATTGTGGAAACAGGTAGAAGGACTGACCTTCTTGCAAACAACAGACACCCAGTCCTCGGACCTGGCTGGGGGTGAGGGGGTGCAGCAGTGGCTGGACTGCGTCCAGCAGAGAATATGGGGGCATGGGGCACCACTCTGGAAGCAGACACCTGGGCCGCTCGGCTCTGGCTCTGATCAAGCTGGTTTCATAAGGACACAGATTTGAGGATTTGTAATATCCTTTATCATTAACGAAAGTCTGTTTCTTAAATGAAAACCGTAAGAAGAGAATCTGTACAACGCCCAAATCAGCTTCCTTCACCTTATCAGCAATTACTACTCTAGACAACTAAATACATATATTTCATTCCCCATGGTAAAAAAGCTAGATGGATTCCCTCTTTCATTTGAATGCTTTCTAATGCAATTACTTATATACAGGGTCATGGGTGAGGAGGTGTAAAATGTTTTAGATTTGTTTCATATATGTGCCTTTGGGTAAAATGCAAGTATCAGAGAGCAACGGATAAGAATCTCTGTAGGTCAACTCAACATCCTCTTACAGACGTTCGAAGCTCTAAATGCATTTCTAATTGTACTGCAGTTATAATTCTACAATGCTACAATTTAGCAAAACAACCACATTAAATAGGAAAGGAAAAGATGCCTACTTTAGAGTGTCAAGGTTCAATAATTTGTGACAGTCCTTTTGGAAATGAACCAGGTATAAAGAATACTGTTTTCCTATCTTTGGTATTTTCCCACTTCCTGTGGGTAAACGATTTTCCAAGCCTTAAAAAAAAAATAATAACCATGGAATTTTCTGTGGATGAAAGACTGTCAGAATATTAGCTCTCAGGATAAATGCATTCACTCCGAACAAGATGGAGGAAGTCACAGGCTTAACTAATTAAAAGGTGTAACACACTACATTCTGAAGGAGAGGGAATACAAACTGACCAAATTCCTGCCAAACCTTGGTGCTCATCTTGTTTACTCTAGGACCCCATGGAGATGCCCGGGTACTCTACAAGTGAGACCACGCCATCCGCCCTCTCAACTTCTTGGCCTAAACCGGATGTTCTGGACTTTGCAACTCTTTCATTCTTTCCTGGTTCCTTTGCATCCACCCTGAGCGGCTCTAATATCAATTCACTAACCCGAATCACCATGTTGCTGCAAGGACATCGAGGTATAGTTGCATTCCGTTTAATCCAACTTAAATACGTGTAAGAATCACCTCTGGCGTGAAATAAAACCAGATTTGATTCAGGGAGTCAGGCGTGGTGTACGAGAATCTGCATTTGTAAAGAATGCTTCCGCGATGCTAAGGACTGCCTTTAAAGAATCAATGAGCTCCCTGTCTCTTAGTTTTGCTTTGTTTTTGTTTTTGCTTTTTTAATAATTATCACTCACCAAGAGTCCATCATCTCCTTCAATAATCTTTAATTGGAATCTGTTTCTCTTTTCCAGACTACACCCTCTTCAAGTTACAAGTACTGCAAGATTAGCATCAGGTCAGCCTGGTCGCTCCCGCTGCGGCCAGCCTGGCTTCGAGACCCTCGACAGCTGCTCTGACCATCTGTGAGGCTGCAAGGCCAGGCCTGCCTTACCCTCTGTCCTCACACTCATCTGATAACCTCCGCACACTGAGCAGGACCAGCCTGGGCCCCTTACGGATGAGATCTGCTCCCATGCATGGGACTGGGGTGAGGGTGGAGAACCTTCCTGGGAACACACATTTATAATAACAATGCAGCTTTTGTTTAAATTACTTTTTGCAGCTCCACCTTTGGGAAGCATCGGAGAGAATAAGGGACAGATTTGAAGTTATCTTCAACTACAACAAAACCTTTACCTTGTGGGGGTAATTTTGATTTCTGGAACTCGGGAGTCAGTACCAACTCTGGATTCAATCTTGTTTCTAAAACTGTGATTTGGATTCTGTTTGTGGTCAGTTACGTACTATGCCCCTTGGCGGTTCTGTAAGGTCTCAACGCAACTGCGCTTAACTACATTTCCCAGGATGCATCTCCCTGCAGGTTTCCAGGTAGTGTGGGCCAGGACTGTTTCTTCCAGGTGATTGATATCCTCCCTGCACAACTTCCTGAGGCTTGAGGCAATTTGTCACTACCCTCTGACAGATCTTTTTTACTTAAACACTGATAGGTGCTTTAATGTACTGAACACACTGATAGGTGCTTTCTGCAGCTGTGCTAATACCATTTCCTGATTGCCGATAAATACAGAAGGTACGTTTTGAGTTTACAGAGCCTGACCAAGAAACAAACACCTAGGAAGTAGGTCTTCTGACTTCAGGTCTGTGCTCCTACTATAGTCGGTTGTTACTGAACTACATCTTATTCCCAGCTTTTTTTTTAAAGATTAGACCAAATATCGGTTCTTTGCTGATTCCATCAATCATTCTAAATATACAACACAGTCTGGCAGATACATAAACTGCCTTCAAATTTTTCCATCAGGATTCACAGTTGGTCATTTATTTCAAGGATCCAAATTACTGAACTTTTCCAGTCTTCCTTTGAACTACGGGTTTCTTTAGGCATCATCATAAATGTCTTGACTACCTCCTTCAAAACATCTGTCCCAGTCCAAACCCATGTGTGTCTAACATTGCTTTATCTCCATGAGTTTCTATTAAAGTATCATGTGTCTGGCTTGCTTTTAGTTCAATTTAAGTAAAATTTGCTGGGCTTTGTTCGGCAGAACAGTAACACATTTTTATGCTGGCAAAAGGTCTCCTCTCTCTCCCCAGCTGCAGGCTAAGATTGACGGGCTGACCTTGGAAGAGAGTTCGGCTGGGGTAAAATGAAACATGTTGCAACATGTCCCCCCACACTACCCCTGCTCGCTGGCTTCCGCAAACTGCACCAGAAAGCAGTATCATTATTTCATAGTCGCACCTGGTAACTTGACACTTGCTGACACCTTTCTACTGTTTATTTCCAATGTCTCAATTTTCCACTCTTCTAAAGGGCTGTGTCATCTAGAAGCTTGGCACTTTCCCTCTGTGCCCAGGGCTGCAGATGACTGATAAAAACATTAAATAGAACCCATCTTAGTTCCAATCTCTACATAATGCTCACTATTTAAACGACTCCATTCAAAGAAGTGCCTGTTTTCCTCTACTCTTTGTTCCTTCTGTCTGAACTACTTCCTTCCTTTTGACAAAACTCATCTCTCCCAGTTCCAGTGGGTCTTTGCTGTTGCGGGGCAAGGGAGGGGGAGTTGGGCAAAGGTTTTCTGGAAGTTTGAATAAATCCTATCCGTGGACTCTGCCATGGATGTCTGCTTGGTCCACCTCACACTATTCCAGTATCAGAGTAAGAGCCAGGCTTCTGTCACTAAGCTGGGTGACAATGGGCAAAGTCCCTTTATCTCCTTGGTTCTGTGTCTTCGTCTGTAAAATGAAACAACTGGCCTCTGTAATGTGTGCTGTTTTATGCTGAGATATGAAACTATATTCTAGTAAAGCCTGCTCTGTCTTAATAGAAGGCAAACTACGCTTTCTTAAATAGATCACGTGTGCTTAAGATTTCAGTGACTTTTTTTTGGCCTACAGAACATTCGGTACCTTTCTTATGGATGGAACCATTTCTGGGCAATCAGAACAAGGCAGATATTGAAAGCGATAAGGACAGGAAATCTGAAAAACTTGAGCTACATTCTCCAGAGCAGAAAGTACAGGGCCATGTAATCTAGTACCCCAGAGTGATTTTACACAGAAACGAAGTTTTCGAATGACTGCTTAAGGGAAATGATACTCCCATATTCAGCTACAGTCTCTGGTAGGTGGCCAGAGTGTTAAGACAGCTAGATGCTGAGTGGCATAAAACCAACGGGACCAATGACAAGGTATGAGTTGACCTAAGTACTTCAAGTTATACGGACAGACCAAGTATCAGCAGCCACAGTCTGAATGCTTACAGGACCAGTCAGGTCGCAGGAAGGGAGCAAATGCTGTTGGCTGTCACACCATGGGCAGCGCAGGAAGTGGGGTGAACTATACAGCATATGCCTATATGACTATGAGGCATCCAAATCCAATTAAAAAAAATTTTTTTTAACGTTTATTTGTGTGAGAGAGAGCACGAGCAGGGGAGGGGGACAGACTTTATGAAGAGGGCTCTGGCTCGAACTCATGAATGGCAAGATCATGACCCGAGCCAAAGTTGGACGTTTAACCTGCTGAGCCACCCAAGTGCCCCTCCAAATCCAAATGGAAAAAAAAAAATGGCGCAGGTGAAACAAAACCTACTGGTAGACCCAAGTCAACCCTCATGGTACCTGTTTACAATGTCTGACTTTACAGGAACTTTAGCCTCTGGATTTCTTTGTTGACACCTCAGTGGAGACTAAACCCCCTGTTGCTCTGGTAAAGCTGGGGAGGAGGGGTACATACGGGCAGATGTATTTTTCTGGCAAAGTAATGTAAAAGATTCCCTTTATTCGATGGATGAAATCTCTACTTGTTAGTAATAAAACTTCTGTTAGAAACACAACCCTTCTTCAGAGGATAATCACAGTGCCCACTTCACAGGTTCTGGGGAGGGCTGAAACAGATCATCGCTTTAGATATTTAGTGCAGCCCCTCGGACATACGCTAGCGCTATCATTACTACTATGAAACAGTATCAGGTGATGGAATGCAAACTACATTCTTCCACAGAACCCCACAGAGGAGGTTCCCAAGTCTGCGGTGGGGTCAGACAACCGTGACGCCATAAAGCACGATGAAGGAGCCTGTGCTTTCCAGATCCTGCCGCTGCTCAGGCACTCGGGGCCTCTGTGGTGCATGAAAACACTAGCATCTGCCACTTCCCTCTCCCTTCGTCTCCCACTCACCCCCAACCCGAGGTCCTGGTGCTGAGACTCCAGAAGACAGACAGAGCAAAGGATTCTAAAACATGGACTCCCTGGGTTCCCCTCCCCTGCCAAGATTTTCAAAAACCCATTTTGAAACTAACACGTCGTTCACAATCCCACCCATTGTAATGATACCCCTACAAATCCTAAGAATCCTTTATAAGGAAGTGGATGTCTTTTAAAAATTCAGAGAGCATAGCTGGCATGCTTTGACATGACAAAACACCTCTTGCCATAGCTTCTGTTTGTTTTCCTCTCTCTCCACCCCTCAGCTAAGGTAAACACTGCTGCGTGCGAGCGATCATCGTGTTCTACTCAGCTTTTGGAAAAAAACAAACAAAACAACCCCCTAAAAAACAGAATATTCTAAAATTTTAATCCAGCTCGATTACAAATCTTTGTCATTTCATGGGTTGAATATAGGATCTTCCTGTCTTCCGCAGCGTAACTCTGGTAAACAACTATTTTGGAATCAATGACTAAGTGAACGAACGAATGTATCTTTGGAAATCGAGAAATCCACAAAGAATGCAATTAGGACCCTTGCTTCAGAAGCTGAGATATTTTCAAAATGGCTTAACGGGAGCATGAGTTTTGTTTGCTTTTGAAAAGTTCGGGATAGGTCATCAAATACACATTAACCTATTATTACAAATGAGGTAATTTTAACACTTTAAAAGCAAAGGTTTTTTTGAGGAATACTGCTTCACCTATTTTGGGGGAAACTTTGCTTTTCTAATGATTAAAATATACCTAAGAACATCTTGCTTTATAAAGGGTGAAAATCAAATGTCAGGTGCATTAAAGAACCCTAACATTACATGAAGGCTTCTTTTGAAATATGAAGGACACTTCTGATCTATTTCCTTTGGAAATTTTGATTTTTTTCATTCATTATAGGACATCATTTATATTATTTGATTATATTTCATTCATTATAGGACATTCATTATAGAACTTTAATATTTAATGAATATTAAAGTCAAGTGATATTACTAAAATATTCTGATTTTTTCTTACTATTTATTTTCTCTCCCCTAAGGGAAAGAAATATTAAAAAAAAAAAGATTATGTTTATGTGCTAACTTCATTTTATTTGTCTACACTTTGTTTTTCTAGGGCAGTAGGTTGCCTAACTAGCTAACAACATCCCTGCATAGCTTGCAAACTCTTTTTCTGGAGCATGGCGGTTGGGGAATTGGACAAGAAGCTCCATGTATTTGGGAGACTTGAACATGAAGCAGGGGCTAAGGCTACTCTTGATTTAACTGAGACACACACAACCTTTGCAGAGTCATGTTCTTCACACTAAACCATGAAGAAATCCTAGTTGAGGAATGAGAGACACTCATCAATCGATCCGTAGGAGATGAAATTGATTTTAGAACAGACGTAGGATTTTCCCAGGAGTCTGGTCCAGGAGCAGAAATGGTTACCAGGACCACATTTCTATTTTCATATTTGCATAGATAGTGAACATTTTATTTTTGTTCCATGGGTTTTTTTTTTATTATTATTATTTACTTTTTCTCTTTGATCACGCCCAGAACTGCAGACTCAGATCCACCCTTAACTATGAGTAAACACAAAACAAGAGTAACAACAAACAGGGTAACAGCAAAACGAGAAGAAGAGGATGAAGAGAAATGAAAGTAGGAGCCTGTCCTGGGCAGGACGGGCAACCTAACTCGCAGAGTCCAGTGAAAAATAAAAGCACAGGGTCCGTGGTTCAAAGATCGCCAACGGTTTCAAGAGGGCCCGGCAGAGCACTAAGCCAGGGGGCAGGGCCTTTCTGAGCACAGGTCACGGGTCACGGGCCCCGGAAGCTGGCCCCGGTTTTGAAAGACCCTCGCCAGGCCCTCTGGGTTTCGCCAAAACACCTTCTCCAGGAGGTAAGTAGGGTCAGCACGCACGCTTTAAGGCCAAACTCAAATCGCAATAAATCGAATACATGGAAATGGAATTAAAAGCCGAGACACAGCTCTTTGCAAAGAGGGGACTGTGGCTCTGTACATTTCACACTTGCTCTGACTGGCAAAGTGCCTACCAGGGAAAGGTGCTTCGTAATAGCTGAAATGCAAAAGAATGCGAATGGCAACTAACATGTTCATCAAGTAATCTTTTGGGGAGCAGTGCTTCCTTCCCTTCCAGACTTCTCTGCTTATTACAGGCAGCCATCCTCCTCTCTTGATCCCATCAAACGATACGTTACCCACCCGGAATAATGTTTAAGGTTGAACCCTAGTATCAACAGCATCTTAAAATATCTAAAATATCTGGCAGAAACAACTCTGTTCTCAACTATCAACAGAGAGAGAGAGAGACAGAGAGAGAACAAGTTCTCATTCACCAGCTGGAGCTGGCCAGGAGGAGGATTTGCCATTCTCGACAAATTATATTACCCAAGGAGGACTCATGCTGAATCCTAAGTCTGACTTGAAGGGGGTCCCTATTTCCCAGCCCACGGGCAAACTTTAAATAGCCATTAAAATGACATTTCAAAATAATAAAAGAACTCAGAGAACCGGAGGAACAAAATAAATGGTGTTGTAAAAGGAAATGGAAACATTACCATAATTAGAGCTTTTAAAAGAGACACTTTAAACATTGGGTGAAGGCTGACTTGTTTACGATAGCACTCAAGGCACACTGCAAGAGCCTAAGCGGGGGACAGCATTGGTATTTAAAAGAAAGGAAAGGTGAAGAAAGCTTTTGTAAGGTCACTGGAACTACTTCCTGAAACCTAGTTTAAAAAAAAAAAAATCAGGGGCCCCTGGGTGGCTCAGTCGGTTGAGCGTCTGACTTCGGCTCAGGTAATGATCTCACGGTCTGTAGGTTCGAGCCCCGCGTCGGGCTCTGTGCTGCCGGCTCGGAGCCTGGAGCCTGCTTCCGATTCTGTGTCTCCCTCTCTCTGCCCCTCCCCTACTCACTCACTCACACTCTGTCTCTTTCTCTCAAAAATAAATAAACATAAAAAAATTAAAAAAAAAAATCAAAACACCATTTTGGCCTTGATGGGGACGTAAGGTTTCATCTGCTTTGGCTTTGCCGTCGATATGCCATACGCCCAAATATGTAACTGGAGGGAAAGAGCCCCTGTGATAGTCTAAAAATTTAATAAGCTAACTCCCTGGTCACTCACCATCACGAAGAAATGCACTGCCCCTCTTTATGATACCTAAACAGGGCAATTTTCAATGTGGGCATTTATTTATTCCCCGTTAGTGGAATGACATCTCGTCCAGCAAGTTCTTCCCAGGCAGGAACTTCATTTAACCTTGAAGAATGCCCTATATGGGCCCAAGCAGAGACTGAGTGCTTTCTCAGTCCTTGTGATAACTGGGAGGCGTACCTAGCGGGCTAGAATTCAGCCTCACGGACTAGCCCATGAGAAACTGGGAGAGGCACAGAAGAACCATGAGCCTAGGAGGGAGCCCCGCTGAGGTGAAGAAGCTCAGAAAACATAGAGGAAGCACCCACTCGACGGAGGGAGCTTGGAACAGGTCCCACAGCCCTGGAATATCTACTCGATGGACCAGATGTGCTAGGCCTGTCCTTGGCGAGGGGAGCGGCTCCCTGGCTGTGCTTCTGCCCGGCTCGGAGGGCAAGCAGGCCCCCTGAACAGGCAGGCTACCAACCTGTCCTGGAAAAGGAGGAAAGGTTACCTCATTTCATCAGGACTATCGGAAGCTCCTTTGCGCGGTGCAAATGTACCACTCGACAGTGAGCCGTGCAAAGACAAGCATGCTTTGGTAAAAGAAAAAAACGTCTAAGAATTAAAAATTTTAGAAACCATATGGTCAGCAACTTACAGTTCGCAGCCGAAATTCACCCTGAAAAACATGATTCTTCTAAAAATGTTCTCTTTCGTATTGAAAAAAACTAAAGAGGAGCTTCCCTGCTGGAGAGAAGACTTGGAAAAACCCCAGAGCTCAACCAAAAGCAGTAACGGCGGCCAGCAGTCTTCTGGCTTCCCCTTGCTATTATTAAGAATCCTTCTGTTTGACGAAGAATTTCTCCACCTCTCACAAACCATCTTTTTTCTTTCTGTGGCCAGAAAAATCTGAAAACCCTCTGTTTATACTGAGCCTGTTGCTATGCAATCATTAAAACACATTACAAAAATCTTTCCTTTGAGTCAGGAGGAGAGCATGATGGGGAGAGAGGAACCGTGAGCAAGAGTCCCTTCGCGGAGCGGCAAAGCTGGCAGAGAGAAAGAGGGGAAGCAAAGCAAAGTGGAAAAAAAAATATGGTGGTCCCGTCCCTGGCGTCGTTTTAATCAAAGTGGGAAAACGGACATCTTCAAAGCCCCAAGGGAATGTATCTTACAGTTTGGAGCAGGGCTAACAAACTGTGGTCTTAACTCTCTTTAATTCCTATGGTTTCATGACTCATCTTCCATCCATCTACCAGTGTGTCTTTTGTATCAGCTTTTTTGCACTTCCGTAAGAATATCAAGATATTTTCCTTCCACGTGTGTACCTACGTGAATCCGCCTTTTGACATCTTTTGCCTTCTTGTTCAATTATCTCCTAACTGTAGGGCTTGAATTGTCCATTTCTTCTCCAACTCAATCATAGTATCTCGGCAAGTTTCCTTCTCTTCTGAAGAGATTTGTTCTTTGAAAATCATATCCAGGAGATGAGAGGAGACATGGTTTGTCAAAATTAATGTCAAAAAAAAAAAAAAAAAAAAGCAGAACTCCTCAATTTTCTACTTAAAAAAATCTGGACTAGATAATTCTAATGAAGTCAATCACTTTCTGGAACAGTTAACAATCAACCTCATTCTCAAATTTTTATTGTGTAGCTCCCAGGACTCTAACCTGTAAGTTTTCAAGGGTGGGATTGTCTGGGGACAAGAAATGAAATGCAAACCTTTTAAATATATCCTCCTTCCACGGCTAGGTGTCTTGATACGTGTGGGTTCACAAACACGCCCCCCAAACAACCAGTACTAATTCTAAATTCTTCGTCCTTATTCAGAAAGAAGAAATGGCGGGCCCTGCTGATGCCATAGAACCTGTTTTCTTCTCAAACAGAAGTAGCCAAACCTTTGCCAACACGCGGTGGGTGAAAACAAGTTTGGTTGGCTCCAGACAAAGGCTTATTTTTTAAGCACAGATGGCTGAACGGTTGCCTCCTCCAAGGGCTTGCCCGCGGTGAAAGACGGATTCCTATTTCTAATCTATGCAAATATCTTACTCTGCGGGCGTCACAGAGACTAACTGTCTCGTGTCAGACGCCACGGATCCCAGGTGCTCTCCAAGCGCATCTCCACCTGAAGACGCCTGGTAACGCGGAGAACAGCAAATGGCTGAGGAGTTAGTCACTGCCCCGCTCCTAGTGAGTGTCGCTGGGGCCTTCTGTGAAACATTCCTCTGGAATCCTGCCCTACCACTGCTGCTTCTCCTTGGCTGCTCTGCCTGGAAGACGGTTCCAGTATTCAGTGTGGGCCCCAATGCTTCTAAAACCTCCCAAGAAGGCTCAGATTCCCAAAGGCTCCTAATGACCACTGGTAGCACTCTTCACCTTGAGTTCAGCTCATTTGTTCGTGTCAAACACCAAATCCAGGAACCTTGCCCATTTTAAAATGTTATTCTGTCCAAACCAGGTCTCCTTTGTTCTCTAGTCTGTATGCCTACAACTCATGCTACATCTCATGATCACACCTGGGTCATTTCCCAAGTATATATCATTCTCTCTCTCTTTTCCTTCTCCATCAATTTTCTTTTCTTTACTTATGCGACTTCTCTCTCTTATTTTCTCATCCTCCCAACTAAAGTCTTTCGCTTGCTCTGACGTCCCTTGGCACATTCCAGTTCTAGGGTTCCTTGGAGCAACAGAAATTTCTGCAATGCTGGGGAAAAAAAACCCACAAGAACAAAACCCCACAACTCCTCATGCTAACCTAGCTCCTAACTTTAAACGTTCTTTGCCGTAAAGAGAAGGTTATACCTAACATATATACAGTTTAATTCTGTGTTTAAGTCTAAAAATGTCCTTCAACATTTTATTTTCTTTCTGATGAGAAAAGATCAGATCAAGATTCTCATCAGAAAAGATCAGTTTGCTTCAAAAACCTGGGTTAGAAGAGATTTCATTCCTTCCTCATCAAAGTTCACCTTGAATGAACCAAGCTAATTGAGCAAAAAAGAAATTCTAAAGGAAAAGGAAAAAAGTCCTACCTAATCTCCAGTCTCAATAATCCTTACCATCAAAATTCTTACTTTATAACTCAAATTTTTGAGATTTAAAACACTCTTTGTTTCAACTTGTAAATGCGAATATTGAGAGTTAAATAATCTGGCATCGCGTTTACCTGGAAAATCTAAAACTGCAAAGAGCTTTAGAGGCCAACTAATTTGTTAATAACCAAGTCTGGATGAATATCAACCACCTGAAGAATATTATTTATTTTAAACAATATATTCTCCTGATCCGCAGCCCTAGACATTTCCATCTAGACTTCTGTCCCAGCCCAAGAATCTCGTTTATAATAAATGCTCCAGGTAATTATAATATAGCAAGCCCTGGTCTGTTTGAGAACTACTGATCTAGTCCAACATCCTACCCAATATGGCGGTCTCCTCTCCGAAACACCGCCCCATCTACCCACTCAGCGCCACAGCACTTCTATAAACCTGGGCACTCACCCGGTTATGTCTGCTTGTTCCACCTTTTTATGGCTTTAGTTATTAGAAGCTGTGTTCTTACGTTGAGCCAAATAACCAAAGTCTTTCAACTCCTTGCACTTCACTTATTATTGGCCCAAATTTTGTGCTCCAGGGTTAACATAGAACTCTCCCCTCCCCCACTTCCCCTCCCCCCCCACATAAGACAGAGAGAGCAAGAGAGAGGGAGAAAAATAATCCCAAGCAGGTTCCACACTGTCAGTGCAGAGCTTGACGCAGGGCTCAATCTCGCAAACCGTGGGATGGTGACCTGAGCCAAAACCAAGAGTTGGACACTTAACTGACTGAGCCACTCAGGCATCCCCAAGCCTTCATTTTTCCCAGCTTAAACAACCTTTTTTAACTTCATAAAGCACAATTTCTGAGCCCCTTACCATTTATTTCAACTTCTCCTCCTCAGCAGCTAACCTTACAGAGGAAGTCTGTCTCGCGTAACAACACTTCGTTTTTTTCTTACGACTTTGCCCAGTGTGTGTTAATTTACAGTCTGTGTTACATCCTTGTTACCCACGGCCAGGCACTTCACAGTCCCAGAGCCACGAATCAGCAAGTAGTTATTGACCTGATGCTGTGTTCCTGACACCGTATAAGGTAGTCAAGGAGGATTCAGAAGCTGGTGGGAACTATCCCATTTGGAGGAGTTAATAACTTCATGCACAGAAAGGAACCTACGTAAGTGAAAACAACTTGAAAATGGTGCACAACGGTTTCCAACCAAAGGCTTCAAATAAATGACACCTAAAAGATTGAACACACGTTTTCTGGGTCAGGCTGTGAGCTATTTCATGGCCTCTGCTGATGGAAATACCGCCTATTTAACAATAGTTTTTACTAAAAAAAGAGGAGGAGGGGGAGGGGAGGGGGAGGGGGAGGGGGGAGGGGGAGGAGGAAACCACCACCTTAAAATATACATAAAAATTTTAAGTGCTTCCTATTTTAAAATCTTGGGGCACCTGGGTGGCTCAGTCAGTTAAGCATCTGATTCTCAATCTTGGTTCAGGTCATGATCTCAGGGTTCATGGAATCAAGCCCCAAGTTGGGCTCTTCACCGTCAGCTTGGGATTCCCTCTATTCCTCTCTCTGCCACTTCCCCTCCACATACACACACACTCTCAAACAAACTTAAAAAATTTTTTTAAATAATAAAATAAAAATTTTAAATCTAAGAAACCACACATGCAATAACCAAGTACAACATTCCATACTTCTCAGTATGTCATTGGTCTTGTTTCTGAGGACTCTGAATGCCATGATCCAAGAAAAACGTGAAAAGTAGAGACTTAATGTAATTCCCTTTATTACCAGAAAGAACCATTTGATGAGAAGACAACCCCTCTATGTATTTTAATGGAAACCTCTTACCAATACGTGCATGTACTAATGCCAACCAGCACCAACTGTGTCATTCATGGAATTGCTGACTGTCGGAACTTCAGAAACATGCAAAGCCCTCGCTTAACAGATAAGGGGGAAATGCCACTCCACAGACAGCAGGTGGCTTCTTCCAGGCAGCAGAGTCAATGAGCAGGAGGGGGGCACTAATCCCAGGTCTCCTCTCTATCAACGGCTTCCTGTCTCCTCTTACTGTGACCGAGGACAAGCAAAACTCTCGCTTTCTCAGCCTTCTCCTCCATTCTGCTCCCATCATTAGTTATGTCCTTAATCCTCAAACCCAAAGTCTGATGCTACGTTTTGCCTGGGAGCATATTAAGGGCAAGAGTAGAACAAAGAAGTATTAGGTGGTTAATTCTTTTTTTTTTTTAATGCTTATTATTATTTTTTTTTATTATTTTGAGACCGAGATTGTGCGTAAGCAAGCAGGGGAGAGGAAGAGAGAGAGTGAGGGACAGAGAATCCCAAGCAGGCTCTGTGCCATCAGCACAGAGCCCGATTCGGGGCTCGAACCCTCAAATCGTGAGATCGTGACCTGAGCCGAAACCAAGAGTTGGACGCTCAACCAACTGAGCCGCCCGGGCGCCCCTTAGGCGGTTAATTTTTTATTAAATTCTAGCCCATCTACTTTACCCGCAGACTCCAACTAATACTTCTATGCTGCGAGGCACAAAATTCCACTGGCTCAGGATCACTTCTGCCTGACGAGCATCCCAGGGAACCACCCAGGTTAGCACCACAGACTCAAACAATTCTAAAGCTGCAGAGCCACTGGTAAACAATCCCCGACGACTCCACCCTCTCCCCCACTCTCCCCGCCTACACCTACACACCCCCCAATCAACCAGCCCATCTACTTCATCTGAAGCCTCTCAGTTGCTCCCCGCCCTTATGCGGAACCTGGACAAAAACGCACCTACCTTGTGGCCTCCTGCTGCAGCCAGGACACATTTGGCACATAGAACATGACTCCGAAGAAAAGCAGAGGCTCGTTCGCAAATTTGTCCAGATGTTTCTTCAGAGGTTTCTCCAGCTCCACCCATCGTGCTTGCTGGCTCTTGCTGAGAAACCAGAGGCCGAAGTAGTGTGTCTAGATAAAAGGGTAAAATAGTATCAGTCCGTGTTTATCAGGCGCACCTCAAGACTGCACAGGAAAACAGGACCCCGACACCCTACACCATGTTTGGTTTCCCAGCTCAGACACGAGGATCCAGCACTTCCTTTCTAACTTTAGGACAGGCCCCAAGAAACCACTTGCACACAATCGACACGGACAATCCGATGCAACATTCGTAGCCATGGCTGCTGTTTGTACATGTGGCTACCGATGCAGCCATGTTTGGGAAGCGGATGGGTACAGGGTGGGGACAGGGCTGGCTCTTTCCCACTCGCTCAAGGCCGACTTTCCCGTGCCTTCTGAATGCCTCGTGACCTCACATGGAACATGCTGGCAAAGGCAAACAAAGTTCTTGCACCTGCTGCGGAGTAACTTGCTACTCCACTCCTAAGACAAAACCTTCTGCCAAATGAAAGCTGCCACATGGCGGGGTAGTTCCATAAAGTACCGGATTTTAACAGAAAATTGATTCACTCCTTTTGAGTTTTAATGAAGTACTTTCAAAAACACCAGCCTCGACCCCTACATTATACATGAACTGCAGCAAATCTCTCCCAGTACCAAGCTCTGAGGATGGGAGGGGGTCTTCCCAGCTGCCGCGGGAGCCCCTGGGGGCTGTTCTTGGCAGACTACGGTGGGATGTGATAGATGAAAGTGAGATTCTCACCCTTACACTCGAAGCCTCACCCAGTTTAGTTTTGAACAACGTGCTAAATGATTCAAACAGGTACTTTTATGCGTCCAATCCCATCTTTACATTAATTCGCGCTAGGATTTCAGGATTAGCACAACAATCACCAAAAAACAGATCTGCTGCGTTTGAAATTTTCTTTTATATTTCAATTATAGCTTAGAACGGTTTACGGCGCACCTGGAAATTTGCCTTCAAAAGAATGTTTTCATTTCGATGTTTGATTTCCAAAGGCATTCTTGCGCCGATGCTCCCGCTCCAGCTGGCCGCCCTGTCAGCGGTGCCACAGAGCAATCCCTGCCGCAGCCCTACCAAAATCTGTACTAAAAGTTTTGACTCTGACTTCACGAGAAAACCAGGCACGTCCTTGCCTACGTAAAGCTCCAGACCGAAACGCTCTCAAGGGTATTTTCAAATGCATGTACTTTCAGGTGTACTTCTCAGCTTTGCTCCATGATGTTTTTAAAACGTTTTTATTTCTTTTTGAGAGAGAGAGCTAGCATGACCAGGGGAGGGGCTGAGAGAGAGGGAGACACAGAATTCAAAGCAAAGCTCCAGGCTGGGAGCTGTCAGCACAGAGCCCGACGCGGGGCTCGAACCCACAAACTGTGAGATGATGACCTGAGTTGAAGTCAGACGCTTAACTGAGCCATCAAGGCTCCCCTACTCCATGCTGTTTTCAAGGGCAAGTTCACACCAGGAATCTACGCGTCTCTTGAGCAACCGCAGGCCAACACACAGAACCAAGGTTATATTTCCATTGACTTGGACAAGTTGCTTGAGTGAATTCTGACCCTATTTTGCTTGCTTCCCAGCTTCGGTGAGTCTGGTGGTTGTTCTAATGTAACTGATGATGTAGAGGGAATGAAATATGGCTGCAAAGCAGCCAGGCTGTGAGGTCTAGTCATCTCCTGGTGCTTGCACGCACTGTCTTAGTAACTCTGTACCAGTTCCGCAGGCTCTAGAGTGCTCTCATCTGTAAACCGGGGACGACGACCAGCGATCGTGGACGGGCTGTGAGGGACGTCAAGGAGATGGTGTCTGTCCACCGTGCGTATTGTACACACGAAGGAACTGCTTCGGAAACGGCGCTTTCTATTGCTGCTACTGTCACCAGCAGTCGTCACCTCCCCTGTCATCATTGGGAAGCGAACGCAGGCAAGCCTCAAGAGTCTTTTTCATCAGCACTCCTGGTATGCCTATGAACCACATACCTGGAGATCAATGAGAAAAGGCAGGCAAGAGGAGAAGCTGGAAGGCCTATAAATACCATAAAAACCTAAGAGATGTAAGAAGAAAAACCATCGCAAGATAGTTGAGCCTCCCCTCAGATTTTCTTTAGAGTCTTGTAGGTGTTTGTGGGACACTGGAACACCGCTCTGATGCTGTCGTAGGGGACCTATGATGTAGGCTTAAGCTAACCTTAAACTGAGGTAATCTGGGTCCTTAATAAACTGTCTGAAAAGGGCCCAAGGCGGTTCTGCATTATACTGAACTTCGTACGGACACAGCGTTATATAAGGGTATGCCACTGCATTTTGGGTGGCTAGGAGAGGGTTTGTATATAATAAATGAGATAATACATATAAACATGACATGCTATGTGATAGTTATTTTCATTGGAAAAGAAGCCCTTTTATAAGCCTGGGTGGAGAAAGGGAAGGACGAGCTTTGCAACTGCTTAACAGGCCAACCAGGATTTCTTAACTTTCACTAAAAGCAGTCCTGACATTTGAGGGTGTAACTTCATGATCCATACTTTGTTCAAATTACAACATTCACTCAAATTAGTAACGTTCAAATTATAAATGGTCCACATTAACTGCATAAACATTCTATAATCAATTTTGCCCCCGAAAAAAAGTTTTTTTTTTTCCCAGAGGACAGACTATCTGAGTGAGCCACCATGCCAGTGAAGTAACTATATTACTACAGAAATGGGGTGCCCAGCACCAGGTAGAACCGCGAGAGGCAGGTAACCTGGAAGATACAGTTCCTACCTCACTGGCCCAGAATAGCCAATTTCAGAAGGGCTAAACTCTGGGGCACCTGGGTGGCTCAGTCGGTTAAGCCTCTGACTCTTGATTTCAGCTCAGGTCATGATCTCACTGTTTGTGAGATCGGGCCCCACATCGGGCTCCATGCTGACATCGCGAAGCCTGCTTGGGATTCTCTCTCTCCCTCTCTTTGCCCCTCCCCTCCTCACATGCATGCTCGCAAGCACTCACTCTCTCGAAATAAACAAACCTTTTTTTAAAAGGTGCCGAATTCTGTTATCTAGCAGGAAGGAAAGTACATTTACGAGATCCCAAACCCCACGCTGTTTTCTGAAGCTATGCCCACAGCCACCTTCTCTATTCCCAGCCTGCCACCTCCACCCCATTCTTCCTCTAGCTAGATCCCTGCCCTGGAGTGTTCAACAGAGGAGAAAGGCACTGTCTTAAGGTTCTTAGCTTGCTCTAGTTAAGTTTACCATGCAGGGGCGCCTGGGTGGCTCAGTCGGTTAAGCTTCCACCTTCAGCTCAGGTCATGATCTCACGGTTTGTGGGTTTGAGCCCCACATCAGACTCTGCTGACAGTGCGGAGCCTGAAGCCTGCTTTAGATTCTGTGTCTCCCTTCCTCTCTGCCTCTTCCCTGCTCATTCTCTGTCTCCCAAAAAAAAGTAAACATTGAAAAAATTTTTTAAAAAGTTTATGATGCAGCACAAGTGTATTCTGCCATATCTTATACAGTGCCTCTCAGGAAATAGCATCAGAAACTAACCCCTCACTTAAACTAACAAGTGCGCCAATCAACTTCCTGTGTATTAGCCAAGGGACCGGTAATCCCATCAGGCCCCGCTGAGACCACACCAGGCTGGTTCATAACTGACTTGCCAATTTCAACTCCAGCTGAATTCTGAAAGCTGAGCTTCCCTGCTAACTACAGCCACACGATTCAGGAGAAGGTGGTAGGTGATTCCATATAGAAACCACCTACTCCATGGCCAAAAGGATCCCATCATATCGCCCGAGTACATACCCCAAACAGTTTTGTTTAATCTCTGAAGCTCCAAACATCAGTTCCGGCGAATCCTCACAACACCCTGGGTGAGCTATAAATCCCATTGTATTTCTGTAGTTTTCTCTAGAAAATAGGCCTGGTTATCTTGAATTCTGCAGTGAGCTCACTGCAGTGAAGACAGTGAAGACAAAAGAAGACAGAAGAACCAGTTCCCAGGGAGAGGAACTCATCTGTAAATCAATGACTTAAAAAGCACTCCTAAGAAACAGTGTAAGGAAAGACACACTAACATGACATGCTCATAAGAGTAGTTTCCTGGTCTATTTAGTTCGGAGTTTTTCATTTTAACACGAGAAGCATCAATGTATGCACGCACTCAAAAATATGCTAGTTTCTTCAGCGGCAGACTTGTGCGTGAATATTTTAGTGCCAAAGTAAGATCCAAGCAGCAAGAAAAAGATTCTAGTGAATAAAGGCCTTTAAAAATAGTTTGGGGATGTTCTGATGTTTCTTCATTTATTTGTAGAGATAGTGGAATCCCCCACGTAGGCTCTGACTCGGGAAAGATTTTTTTTTCTTGAGGATTTTGGTTTCCCAGTTTTGTGACCAATGACGCAGCTTTGACGGTATCTGCAAGGGTTACAGATGCAGTCTTGGCAATTACCAGGGATTAAATCTGCGATCTTATCTCAAGCATTTTGAAGAGTTAATCATCCAGAAGCAAAAGTTTAAAATCTCTTGCATTACGCTGTAATCGGCTGCCTGTCATTCCCAGTGCTTCAGTTGTAAATTAAGAAACAAGAGAGTTGGTGTGCCTCCACGTAAAATGTACAGGAATTATATACAGGCATTCGAACTTTCACTGAGGCATGGAAAATATTTCCGAAGATGACTATAAGCAGGTTCTGAGGCAGCACTTCATGCTGCTACATTCCAGCAGCTTTGGAAAATAAACCACTATACATCAGTCGGATGACTATAAAAAAAACAACTTGTGTGCAATCAACCTCTACTCTGGGTAGGTCTGGGATTTCTGGAACTGACTATAATTAACACTGCCCCGTCTTCATTTTCCTAGCCAATCTTTCACCAAAGCATAGGAAAAGACACTGCACAGTAACATAGACCCAAGACGCAAACCTCATAACCAAGAAAAAAAAAAATCACTCCTCTGAGGCTGTACAGCTCACTCAAAATTTACAAAAAGATGAAGACTTACAAGTTAAGACAGGGGAAATTATTTCATCTATGATCTCTTGAATCTAGAAAGCAGACACTGGTGCCAAGCTGCCTCAGAGAACGGAGATGGAGCTAGTAAGATTTCACGTTATCATCTCTATAAAGACAAAAAGCAATACAAAATTCAAAGACCAGAGTTCTCTCCAGCGGTCTTCTTCAGCTCATTCTTAATCAGTGTTATTTTAGTCCTCTGCAAATACAAACGTATATGGGTGAGGTGAAGCAGGCTATAAAATACAGCAATTTCCACTAGTATAGGGCAGGGCCGGGAAATGATGTATTCCATTTAAGCGAATACTCGTATAATTGCACATTACGCTGTTACCAATACCAAAAAGATTAGCATAAAATCAAACCACAGATATATCCTTAATGTAAGTTCACTTAAGATTCAGTATCTTTAATAAACTTTGTTATGAGGATAGGAAAATGTGGGACATTTCTACTGTAGCCTAGAGCTTGGCATAAATCACCTTTGAGTTAAAATGAAAATATAAATTTGCAACGGAACAAGGGGATAAATCTGAAGATAATCACCCACTCTATGAAATGATCAGGGATGTTTTTTAGGCTCCTTTAAAAACCAGAGCTGTCAGTCTAGCCTTAAAACAGGTCTGAGAGTTACCAAATTCACCATTCTCAAGAACAGATTCTCTGTCTCGAATAGAGTTTAACCATGAAAGTACCTTTGTGAAATTATTTATCCTTCCTCCGTTTATTGTTCTCTGATTAAAAGCAGAGTCAGGAGTATCCCTAAAGAAAATAATTCTAGCAGATTTCTACATTTTATTAGAACCCTTTATATTCCAATAGAATTCTTAATATTCATTATTACTATTAACATGGCCTCCTTGCCATTCTTAGAAGAGCACTGTTAAGTAGAAATATAATGTAAGTCACATGTTTAACTTTAAATTTTCTAATAGGGACATTTAAAAAGTACAGAGAAGTGAGGGGCGCCTGGGTGGCTCAGTCGGTTGAGAGTCTGACTTCGGCTCAGGTCATGATCCCACGGTTTGTGAGATCGAGCCCCATGTCGGGCTGTGTGCTGACAGCTCAGACCTGGAGCCTGCTTCGGATCCTGTATCTCCCTCTCTCTCTGCCCTCCCCGTTCCGTGCTCAGTCTCTCTCTCTAAAATAAATATGTTAAAAAAATTTTTTTAAAAAGTACAGACAAGTGAAATTTTATATTTTATTTAAAATAGTATATTCAAAATAGTATGCTTTCAAAACGTAACTAATATAAAAATGATGAGATAGTTTAACTTTTTTCATATTAGAGCCTCGAAATCCAATGTGTACTTTATAGTTACTGTACATCTCAGTTCAAACTAGCCACATGTGGCCAGTGGCTATCATATTGGACAATGTGATCTTAATAACTATTCAAGGAATTGAAAGATTTTTGGCTCAATGTATGATCATGGTTTCTAATAATTCAAGCCATCTAAAATGAAACCAGCAGATTTATAAAAGGGTGAGAGCCCAATCTTTGGAAGTGTTGTGTCACGGTCCAAAGAGCCCATGTGGTGTCTCACAGAGAAGACCGCCATATTGACTGCCTCCACGTGCCTGGCTCTGTAATACTGTGGCAACTCTGCAAAAACTAACTCTCTTAATCCTTCCAACAACTATGGAGGTTGCTACTTCACCATCTCCATTTACAGACAAGGAAACTGAGGCACAGAGCAGTTAAGCAACGATCCAAGATTACGCACGTGCTAAGTGGCAGAGGCAGGGCTCAAACTCGCGCAGTCCTCACAGCCACGAACCCTGCGGCTTCTCTGTGCAGTTATTTTTTAATTTTTTTTTTAATGTTTATCTAGTTTTGGGAGAGACAGAGCATGAGTGGGAGAGAGGCAGACAGAGGGAGACACAGGATCCGAAGCAGGCTCCAGGCTCTGAGCTGTCAGCACAGAGCCTGCTGCGGGACTTGAACTCACAAACCATGAGATCATGCCCTGAGCCGAAGTCAGGCGCCTAACCGATTGGGCCACCCAGGCGCCCCAGTGCAATTATTTTTTAAATATGAGAATTAGTCATGAGAGGCATTATTTTAACTATTTCTCTCTTACCCCAGGTCAGCGATTCTCAAGCTTCACTGGAAGGCAGGAAGGGCAAGGAGGCCGGGTTCCAGATCACCACCTCCTCTGCGGACACAACAGCTGCAGTTTATATACTGAAGTTCCACCTCGGATCTCATTTGGAGAAAGGGTGACATCCATTTATCCAAACATGTTTTAACTATATTATCAGAATTCCAATCTCCTGAGCCTCGTCATCTTATGTCTTTTCCTTAATAAAAGTTCCTAGCCAGAAACTCGTACCTAATTTTTTGCTGAACTTAAAATAATTAGAAAAGTTTTTCCTAAAGAGTTCATTTTACTTCCTGTAGCCAGGATTATTGTTAGGGTCACCCACCTAGCTTCTCTGTCCCTCCTGTCACCCCGATCCTCATTCTCTTTCTGCTATTTGGCTCCTTTCCTAAAATGCAAGGTGTTCATGTCACACTCTGCCTTGAAATCCTCAGAGGGCTCCCATCTCACGGCAGCATTTTATTCTCCAAACAATTCAAAGAAGATTTTACAGAAGACGACCGCAATTGTGAAACACTGAGTTCAACACCTTTAAAAAAAAAATGCATTTACGGAGGTGTTTCCCACCTCCTTTTCTGCCACTACACACGCCTGGGAATTCGAACAGTGGAGGCGGCCTGCCTGGGGGTGAGGAGCCCAGTCACGGCCAGTGGGTCACCCTGTGCTCTGGTGGCCCTGTCTGTAATATGGACCACCTCACGGAGCTGAAATGAGAATAGATGAACTGATATACGGAGGGAGCTCGGCACAATACGTGGCATTAAAAGGTGGCGATTTATTTTAATTATTCTTGGGACACATTTTAGAAACAGTGTGCTACAGGATCTGGTTAAAACTCCCTAGCTAGATACATCAAACCCTTCCAAAGCAGATTCCTGCCTGCCTTTTTACACTCCCACCCTCCCTGCCGTGACCTCTCCACCCACCCGCCCCCCCCCCCCCACACACACAGACGGATCACTGCAAAATGACCTCTGCCCTTCCCTGAAAATTCCATGTGCTTTCCTGTTTCTGTACCTCGGCACGGACTGTTCCCTTTGCTTTGTTTCTTGTTTGTCCTGTTCTCTAAGCTCTAGGGTTTCTGGGATCATGGACTCCCTCATGTTCAGCTTCCCTTGGGGCTTGACCAATGTATTTGCTGACCCTACGAACCAGGCCTGGCTCCTCTAAATGCCATTTGAAATGGCAGTACATCAAGACATTCAAGACATCTACCATCTGGATAGATGTCATCAAACATTTGTCAAAACCACAGAATGTACAACACCGAGAGAGACCCCTACTGTAAACTGTGGATCAGCGTGATGATGACGTGTTAATGGGGGCTCATGGACTGGAACAGGTGTTCCGCTCTGCTGTGACGGAGGGGTGGGAGTGCAGGGCGCAGGAGGTACATGGAACTCTGCTTTCCACTCAGTTTTGCTGTGAAGCTAAGATGGCCTTAAAAAATAAAATTTAGGGGCGCCTGGGTGGCTCAGTCGGTTAAGTGGCCGACTTCAGCTCAGGTCATGATCTCGTGGTTTGTGAGTTCGAGCCCTGCATTGGGCTCTGTGCTGAAAGCTCAGAGCCTGGAGCCTGCTTCGGATTCTGTGTCTCCCTCTCTCTCTGCCCTTCTCCTGCCCATGCTGTGTCTCTGTCTCAAAAATAAATAAACGTTAAAATAAATAAATAAATAAATAAAATTTTTTTTTAAATGATTAAGTGAAGTGGCAAATCACAAATTATAATTAATGTAGATCAAAAATTAAATCAAAATCAACTTTCCTTTTAAAAAGTCTAGGATATGTTTACAAAACACTTCTAAATTTTTGTTTTTAATGTTTATTTATTCTTGAGAGACAGAGACAGAGCACAAGCAGAGGAGGGGCAGAGAGAGAGGGAGACACAGAATCAGAAGTAGCTCCAGACTCTGAGCTGTCAGCACAGAGCCTGACCTGGGGCTCAAACCCACAGATGTCAAGATCATGACCTGAGCCGAAGTCGGACGCTCAACTGACCGAGCCACCCTGGTGCCCCAACTACAGAACACTTCGAATGGCAAAGCCAAATATCCACCAGATCTGGTTTCCAAGCCTTAATAAAGACTCCACATTCTGTTGTATTTTAGATGGATTTCCACTTTCTCCTCTCAAGCTCCATCAACTCTACTTGGAAAATGACCCAAATACAAAGAAAGTCAAGTGAGTGGAGCAGACCCTGTGTCCGTCCCCTCCTCCTCCTGCTTCTGGGGGAGGAATGCACTCCTCCTCCAGGTGTGTGAGCGCAAGGGAAGAACAAAGCAGGAGACTGCTTGATCTCATCCTCTCCTTTGAAAGTAGCGATAGTATTGTTTCACAAAAGGCCATACCTTCAATGTCATCTGTCATAGAACAAAAGCATACAATTAAAAAAAAAAAGAAAGTGATTTGCTCTAATGTGAACGCGCCCATTTAGAGCCTGTCAAAATAAAGCCAGCATTAAATGTCAACCCCACCTTCGCATTAGAAGATCAATCACACTGCAACAGACACTTGACAGCAGAATCTAGACTTCACCGCTTTGTCCTTTGTGACAACACGGTTGTGGGCTAATCCCGGTTTGACCTTTGCCCTCTCACTGAGAGAAGCGATACTCGGCTGAGAGTAATTATTACCATCCACATCTCCAGACCCACCTCCCCCGTGCACCTGAGACTCTGCCTGGGGCTTCACGGAGATGCCTTCTTAGCCCCCAAGAGTGGTGCCTGCTTTCACATCCCTGGATCTTCACAAATCCAATTCCCCTGGCCCTGGATGGCCTCGCTTTCTTTTGCACCTGCTGAAGTCCTGTGCATCCTTCAAGTCCCCACTCAAAGAACAAAGAGGCTCTGTTCATTCTTGGCTGAAGCTTCCTCTCCCCTCCCGGGGCCGCCGTGGTCAGCGGCACAGACTGTGTACTGCACAACTCTAGAAGAGCTATTGCCTTTCAGGCCTGCACCTGCAATGCATTTTAGCATGGATCGCTTTCAATCTTGTTTTTTTTTTAAGTTTATTTATTTATTGAGATAGAGAAAGAGAGAGGAGGAGCAGAGAGAGAGAATCTTGAGCAGGCTCCACACTGTCAGCACAGAGCCTGATGCGGGGCTAGAACTCACAAATTGTGAGATCATTACCTGAGTTGAAACCAAGAGTCAGACGCTTAACTGACTGAGCCACCCAGGCGCCCCTGGATCGCACTCAATCTTAACCGCTTCTTTAAATGCTGCATTCCCCTCCTCCCCTGTGCATATCTTGGAGACAAAATTATACCTAATTTATCTTCTTTCATCAAGTCCTAACACCGTGCCTGGCACATTGCAGTTGCTCAAGATTTTCTTCAATGAAAGATTTTTATAACTCTCAAACTGGGACAGTTATAAATATTAGATGCAGCACTATGCATCTTCCATACTGTATCTCTTTGAATATTTACAACAGTTCCATAAGACAAGTAAGGTAAGTATCATTATGTCCACTTGATTGGTGAGAAAACTGAGACCCAGAGAAGCACAGTAACTTTGCCAAGGACCCCTAACTAACAGATGACAGAACTATAATTCGAACCCGAGTCCAAGAGGCCAAGGACTGAGCCTCTAACTCCTTCATTACACACTCTACTGCCTCCCGAAGCGTGCAAAGAATAGTTACTCTACCGTGAGTTATGGAGAATACTCAGAAGTGGAACCAGTGTGTATCTTTTTTAAACGATCTAGAACTAACACTTTCATAAGAAACTTAGACAAGTCTTCTAACCGACCAACCTTCAGTATTAAGGTTTCTAGGTATTATTTCGGTGTTAAGGCTATAAGGTAGGATAAGCCCAAAGGAACCCGCTATCGAACTGGCAAAGGCCAAGCATCTTCCATGTTTATTTTGCCGGGTCGGCCACCAAGCTACGCGTAGCTGTGGGACAGGAACGCCCCCCCTGCACAGGAAAAGAAACTTCAAAGGAGGCTCTGGTCACAGAAACCAAAGTATAAACACGAAGACTGAGAGGAGACAGAAGTACTCAGGTGAAACTGTCCCCCAGAGTATGACAGTTGGCCGGTGGGGGACACCAAGGGGAGAGGAGGAACTTCCCCGACCCCGATTCCTTTGTGCGCGTGGAAGAAGGGGGAGCATGAGGCGTGTGGACGACCTCGAAGGCCATCGTCTCCAGCAGGCACCGCCCCCTCAAACCAGCACCCCGAGGGAACGGGCAATGTCGTCACAGGGCCCAGGGCAACCACGGAGCTTTTCCTGCTCCTCAGATCTGCGTGGCAACCATTAATCATACCATCTGACCCACTGGCCACTCTGCCCTGGGGCTCTCAGAACACATGTGTGCGTGCGGGGTTCTCACAAAAGAATGAAGATGGGACGACACAGGGCTGGCTTCTTATAAAGGACTGCCCTAGGAGAGTCCCTTCTAAAGAGTGATACGTGACTGCCTTCACGGTCAACCTGGCTTTGCCTAAAGCCCAAAGAAGTCTAGGGGTACCTGTAGGTTAAGCATCCAACTTCGGCTCAGGTCATGATCTCATAGTTTGTGAGTTCGAGCCCTGCGTCGGGCTCTGTGCTGAAAGCTCAGAGCCTGGAGCCTGCTTTGGATTCTGTGTCTCCCTGTGTTTCTGCCCCTCCCCTCCCCTGTTCGTGCTCTTTCTCTCTCTCAAAAACAAACATTAAAAGAATTTTTTTTAATAAATAAATAAATTTAAACAGCCCAAAGGAGTCTCACAGACAGCAGAAAGAAAATGAGGGTCACGAAGACTCTTGAAAGAAACAAAAGTGCCCGCAGAAGTCGCGCCCGTCATGCTCACTTTAAATACTTTTTCAATTTTTTCCCCTCTTTGAAGAGGAAAACATAGAAACAAACACAGAAAAACTAAAAGCAGCTGCATCGTCCGCTCTGTGGGCGTTTTCTCCTAGATGTGCAGCTGTGATGCCAAAACACCAGCTACCCACTCCGCGGTTTTAAAGACAATGACTTTGGACGGGCCCTCCCCCACCAACCTCCTCATCGGAGGGAACAAAAGGGAAGCCGCCGGGCCCTGCAAGCTCTAGGCGGGGTCCTGGCTTGTCACGGCATCGGAGCGCGCCTCCTGATCACGGAGGCCGCGAGATCAAGCCCATGCCAAGGAAACAGGAGCCTCTTAAACACGAGGCTGGGGCCGCAGAGCCTGACAGGTGCCAAGAGACCGGGGCCGGCCCGTGCGTGAGTTCCGGCTCAGACGGCCGCCCACGCCCGCCGTTACCTCGCGCAGCTCCAGCCTCTGCGCCACGGCCTCCAGGCACTCCTGCCCGGTGCTCTCCACCGACAGCGTGCACTCGATCACATTGCTGTCCAGCAGGCGGATCCGCGTGACGAAGCAGTTCTTGCTCAGGACGTTGTAGCGCCGGGTCCGACGGAGCTTCAGGCCGAAAGGCATGGCTACGCGGCCCTGGGACGCCGCCTTCCTCTCCTGGCGCCCGCGCCCCTGAGACGGCCTTAGCGGCTTCGTGTCTGGGTGAGGCCGCTACCACACGTGCTCCTCCAGACGCCGAGAAAGGTGTCCATGCCCGGTGCGGCCCTGCGGAGGATCGCTGCGAACAGAGAAGCGGCAAGGTCGTTAGTCGCAAGGGAGGCTGCAGACGGCGTGGCCTGTGATCCGCGCACGCGCCAGCACACGCCCCCGGACGGACGGACGTCCAGGTCCAGAGAACCAGCAAGTGCTGCGGCCCCCACGCCTCCTGCGGGAGCCCATGCGCTCCACCCTATCTTAGAGAGGGAGCCGATGGAATCCACTCGACAGCTGAGGACGCGGCGGGTCAGAGACAGGGAAAAACTCATCTGAAAGCGCACAGGGCGAATGGCAAAGTCAGAATTCAAACCGGCGGTCTATGGGACTTGAATTCCCATGCTTTTTTCACTGGACCATCCTGTCCCCTCAAGAAAGCAGGAGCGGTGGAATCTGAACCCTGCTGAACTTCCAAATAGATCGTCTCATTTCAACCTCATTAACCTGATGGCATAGGTTTTATGATCCCCATTTTACAGAGGAGAAAACTGAGGCTCCGTGACTCAAGTGACTCGCTGATCCTGAACTTAGACTCTAATCTTGTTCCTTCTCCCTCTTTGCAACACTGCCTCTTTCTTTACATTAACATTATTTACCTTTATTTTTAACATGTAGTTATTTATACACTTAGAACGGATGATAGAAAATGAAGAGAATGCACTTTTAATGGAAGTCAGCAACTTTCTACATTTAAAGAAGTTTTAAATATATGACTCTAATGCAATTACTATCACAACTCTGTTTTTCTTCACCGAACAGCTATGCGGTTAGATGTGGGGAAGCGCCCTACCGTCATTTTGTTCTTTTACAAAATGCTTGATGCAAAAGCCTTGTTGCCGAATGACGGATAATTTAACTTCCTAATAATGAGATGTACCTACACCCTGATGTCCCACCGAATTCAAGGGCTGACACCGCCACGGGGAACACAAGAATAAAACAACAGCAAGGTGGCTTCACCATTCCGCTCTCACTGGGAGCTTCTTGTGGTCTTCCAAAGAAGCCAGAACCATCCAGAGAGCCCCTCTGTTCACCTTTCTCTTCTCCGTTAAGTTCAAAAGCCCATCTCTTACTCAGGTGACTGTTGTGTTGGCTCCGGTCCCTGAGTCCAGCAGATCCAGCCTGTCTCCACAGCTTTCATCCTCCGAGTTACCTCTGAGCCCCCTGACACTTAGAGGGCAACTATGAATACCTATTTACAGGAATTCCCGAATTAATAAACAAAATGGCTTTAATATTTAGAAACCACTCCCTGTCAGTACCCCAGGCCTCACAGAGGTTGTCAGGGCACAACCCTACAACAGAGCAAAACATCATCCCCAGACTCCGTCGGCTGGTCTTTGATGCCTGCCCTCTGGCACATTCCTTAGCGTGACAGGTATGTTTTATGATGGCTTAAAATACACAGGCTAGAGACTGTGGCTTGGTAAAACCTATTAACATTTCTAAATCACTTTGTGTTGGCAGACTGTCATGTTTACCTCTCAGGTGGACCAACCTGATGGTCTCCTGATACCTGCAGAAAAGACGACGTGGGGACCCACCCAAAAAAGCAAAAAAAAAAAAAAAAAAAAAGAGCCAGAATTCAAACACAGAACCCGTAAGAGTTGACTACTCACACGTCCCCTTAACTCGTTGAAGCACAGGGCAGAAGACACCAAGATTCACCTCGTGTATTAACCAGGGAGCCTCAAACAGGGAAAATATTTGCTCTGTGGGCATAAGCCACACTTCTAATCCTGGGCTAGGCACCTTACATCTGGGTGTGTCTCACCTCAAACACCTGTGAAGGAATGTGGCTGGCTGGGTACACCTTTATCCCGGCCACTGTTAAAAGCAATCCCTGCTATATATTCTATAGGACGCCATCCATAAAGCGGTCAGTGAAATAAACAGTACACGGCCCACCAAATGTACAGATAATGCAGTTTTTATAACAAACGAAAACACGCAAAGTACTGGGAAAGAATGTGAGGTCACAAGAATGATGAACTGTTAAGACTACATAGAGGTGATATCATACAGAACTCTCACTCTGTATTTTATACGCTTCTAAGTTGTAACATTTTGCGATCACCTTATATTATTTTTGCAAATAAAGGTTGGCCTCAAATAGATGAGCTACTAAAAATGGTATGTCAGAAGCAACATCTGACAATCTGGCGATGTATCTCCTAGAAATATCTGACTATTTTAAGATTTTTTAAAACTATTTAAATCTTCACTTTGCAAGAAATTTGCCAGGTAAGGTATCCACAAAGAAGTTCTAAGGAAATTGGCCTGAAAAGTCAATGTCATGACATAAAAATATTGAGGGGGGTGGGGAGCGGTGCTGGAGGGGGGTGTGGTGCTCTAGAGTAAAAGAGGTGTAGGACTTATGAAAACAAAATGCAATATGTGAACTTTAACCAAATCCAGGTTTAAAAAGATAGCTATAAAAGATAGGAGGCAATTAGGGAAATTCGAAATAGGGAATAGAAATGAGAGGATATTAATGTATTACTAATAGCTTTGTTTTTTTTCTTTTTATTTTTTGAGAGAGAGAAAGAGGGAGTGCACAAGCAGAGGAGAGGGGCAGAGTGAGAGAGAGAGAGAGAGAGAGAGAGAGAGAACCTCAAGCAGGCTCTACGCTGAGTGCAGAGCCCAACACAGGGCTGGATCCTGCGACCCTGAGATCATGACCTGAGCTGAAATCAAGAGTCAGATGCTTAGTCGACAAAGCCATCCAGGCACCCCTCTTCTGTTTTTGATAGCACAATTGTGCTTATGTGAACACAATGTTTTAGGAGATGCCAGTGGGTATATCTAGGGGGAAAAAGTCATAATATCTCTAATTCACTTACAAATGGCTAAAAACCCAATGCATACATATACGAATTCAGAGTCGAATATGACAAAACAGTAACAGTGTTCAAATCTGGATGGTGGGCGTACAGATATTCGCTGCACTGTTCTGTATACCTAAAAATGTTCACAGTCGAAAGAACAAAAAAAAAAAAAAAAAAAAGGCAACGCTCAATAGTCCGTACAGCTCGGTTGAAAATGCAGCTGGCTCATTCAATGAACCTCTCTGATCCCTCCCATTTAAGTATTCTTTCTTCGTCGGAACTCCCACATAGCTTCTACTTATTGTAACACGGCAATCAAGCTCGTGATAATAGTATTAGCACAGCAGACTCTACATTCCTCCAGAGCTAGAGACGTGTTTTCCCATCTTTAACACCCACATCCTTCACCTAAATTAAAAGTTCATGGCGTTTATGTTCAGAACTTGTGTGGTTGTAGAGCTGTGCTTCTGGAAAGAATTGCCAGGTGCTCATTTAAGACACCCCTTACCTCTAGGACGGGCCACCCCTAAATGAGTCCAGGTAAACCACCGGTGTGACACTCATCTGTAACAAGAGGTCAGAGAAGATGATCGCTTAGTCCGTCCCTTTCGGGTTTAACATTTTAACAATCTATGAATTATTTGCCATGGTTTTTTAAATGTTTATTTATTTATTTTTTTTTTTTTGAGAGAGAAAGCACATGTGCACACATGCAGGAGAGAGGCAGAGAGAGAGAGAGAGAGAGAGAGAGAGAGAGAGAGGGAGAATTCCAAGCAGGCTCCACTCTGGGCTCTATCCCTCGAACCGTGAGATCATGACCTGAGCGGAAATCAACAGTCTGACCCTTCGCTGAGCCACCCAGGCGCCCCGTCCGCCACGTTCAAGCTCGCAAAGAATCCACGGCACTTGTCTCACAAGCCTATCTCCTAACTATTTACACAGGCACAAAATTCTACAATTCACGTGACCCAGCACCCTCGGGATTTTAAGCCTAATTCCTCTGCTTTGTCCTTGAGAGAGAGAGGGAGGATTAAGATGTGCCACCAGATTGGGGCGGGGAGGGGCGCCTGAGTGGCTCAGTCAGTTAAGCGTCCGACTTTAGCTCAAGTCATGATCATGATCGTGGGTTCGAACCCTGCATCGGGCTCTGTACTGACAGCTCAGAACCTGGAGCCTGCTTTGGATTCTGTGTCTCTCTCTGCTCCTTCCCCGCTCATACCCTGTCTCTCTCAAAGATAAACAAACATTAAAAACAAACAAAAAAAAGAAGAAGATATGTCACCAGACGGGGAACTGGACGTGAGGTCTATCACAAGCAAGTCCTCGTCGTGAACCAGCCCGGCCCCCGGGACTCTCGCGACTTTCCCTGTGTGGCTCTCAGGGGCCACATCATATTCGCCTTATCAGGTGAACATTATAAAACCTAGAACTGAATGCCAAATCCTCATAAAAAGGTCACATGCTTATGAACCGTAGGTTTTCCTGATGAAACGGACTCTCCAGAGAGATCAAACTAGAGAGTCGTCATTCTATTTACCGTACGATTTGGTTTTTTTAATCCAAAGATCCTTTAAAACTAAAGTCGCTTAAGGATAAGAGTTTCATTTGTCCACTCTTCAAGAACGTATCTAGTAAACAATACCAAGATGCCGATGTCGCTTCCAGTCATGGAAGTTTAAGAAACGGACGCTTTCCTTGGTTGGTACAGACAGTAAAACCAGTAGTGCTGCCTCGTGATTTGTTTTTCAAGACAAAGAGCATCTTGTTCTAATTTCAAACCATCCTCTGCTGATCCTCTTTTTCAAAGATGTCGCTCAGTGAGGAAAGTCGCACCGGGTGAGAGAGTTACACCCTAGCCCTTTAGTGACGAGAGTCACCAGGAATAAGAAGCAAATGTGAAGGGTCACCTCGGTGGTGGCGCAGTTGGTTGGGGGTCTGACTCTTGATTTCAGCTCAGGTCAGGATCTCACGGTTCGTGGGATTGAGCCCTGCATCAGGCTCTGTGCTGACAGTGTGGAGCCTGCTTGGGCGTGCTCTCTCTTTCTCTCTCTCTCTCTGCCCCTCCCCTACTTGCTGTCTCTCTCTCTCTCAAATAAATAAACATTAAAAAAAAAAAAAAGAAGAAGCAAATGTGAAAAAAAAAAAAAATGACAAGGGAAAGGACCAGAACTCAGACCTCTCCAGCTCCGGGGTCTTTGTGAAGGGACTGGAAGTGCAGACTGAAGGCTTCCCCGAAGGAAGGACACCCATGTGACAGAAGGAGTGACGTCAGGGGAGCAGGAGGTCCTCTCTAAGAACCAAAGTCTGCTCAGGGAAGGGAACACGCGCACGCCTTCCTGCAGGACCCGGCCCAAGTGAACACCCAGCGACTCACCCTCTCCCGGCCTCGGTCTGCACATCTGTGAAGATAATACCCACCCGCCCGTGGGAGAGAAGTAAGTGAGAAAATGCTTCTGCGGAGGCCCCCTCCCTCTTCCCCCTCAGACAGTGAGCCGGGTTTGCTCAAAGGATAGCAAAGCAGCTGTGAAAAGGACTTGAGTGCGTTACCACCTAAAGTCTTAAAAAAAAAAACACACAAGAAGGCAAAGCAGAGAACACAGAGTTGAATGCAAAGCGATGACGAGTCCATGGGGAAAGTGACCAAGTATAGAACCACGCATTCTCCCAGCTCTCCACCTTGTAATCCTCCAAACGCTGTCACCTGGAGCAGAAAGGAGCCAATCCTAAGAAGAACCACTCCCATGAAGAGCCCATCCTAGGCGGGTGAGAAGGCTGTGGCCCTGTCCTGATCTTAGTCAGTAACACGTGTATCACGTCTGGTGTTACGCAACTGTTCTGGTTTCAGCGGGGATTCCCGACTGCTGCTGGTCTTAGAATCCAAACGGGTGTATCTCTACAGCTGATGGCATAGGACAGTCCCCTCACCCCGGAGAAACCCCTGTATGTGTCTTAGCTTCCCAACGAGAATTTTTTTTAATGTTTATTCATTTTTGAGAGACAGAGTATGAGCGGGGAGGGTGGGGGAGGGGCAGAGAGCAAGGGAGACACAAAATCTAAAGGAGCTCCAGGCACTGAGCTGTCAGCACAGAGCCCGACGCAGGGCTCGAACCCACGAACTGTGAGATCACGAGCCGAGCCAAAGTTGGACGCTCAACCAACTGAGCCACCCAGGTGCCCTCCTCAACACGAACCCTGAAGGGAAAGAGCTGTGACAGATTTAGATACGCAGTCTCCTTTGGATGTGTCAGGCTGCTAAATGAATATCTGTTGTTATGACGAAAGAAAGGATGAATCCTGAAAGAGTTGAGTTTTTGAGGCCGAGGTTGGGCAGGGGCCTCCAGGTGACCTCAGTGGCACCTGAGGAATTTGGAGTCTTAGATGGGTCTGACCTTTGAGGGTTTAGAGGCTAAAAAGTGCAGAGAAGAGGAATGAGAAATTATTCAGCTCACTGGTGCTCTTTGGGGGAAAAAATTGAACCCACACTTCTAGAAGAACATTCCCACACCCAAGCCTGCCTTTTGCAGCCCTTGATGTGTCTCAGACTGGGGGTGGTCTCGAAGACCAGAGAGAAGCCACACCTTTGCCAAAACAACAATGGAATTGCTGATGTGATACGAAACCCGGTGTGCCCATGACTGCCGAAAGCAATTTGTAGAGATATTTGCTCTGCAAACACACTTGAAAGGCCTTTCATCGAGAAAGTTACAGTAGAAGAGGACAGGACATACGGAAAACCTTCAAAGTCACTTCTAAAACTCATTCCTGACCGATCAGTTTCCTGAAGATCTAATATGTAAGTTTCCATCTCTTAACAATCAGCTGTGGGTTTCCAGCACCCTGGACTCTCTTTTTTCCCCTAAACATATCAACGAAACACCTGCCGAGTTGAAAACACAGAGCAATGCCAGCTTTCTCACAGAGAAGTCAGTTGGCTGATCTAATAAATTTTAAATATGCTGAGTAAGAAGTGGAGAGACCTTTCATAATATCAGCCAAACACAGCATAATCTTACTAAATCACCTGTACGGTCTTTAGGGAAGAGACAGGAATTAAAATCCAAATTGAGAACATGGTTCTCTCTTTATTTCCCATGCTTTATTATGTATAGTTACTTCTGGAATCTGAACACGAGTTCTGAAATCACAAACATAAGCTAACTGCTCTTCGACTGCCTTCTATATTTACTAACAGTCTCTGGAATTTTCCCAGCATTCCATATTCTTACAACTCGCGAGCACACCTTGCAGAACTATGTGACTCTGGTCTGGGTGTGAGAAAGGAAAAAATGACGCAACGAGTCCGTCCTGTGTATAAACACGCACGAGGCACAGCTCCGCGTTAAGAAGTACTGTGTCACTTTTCTAAGGAGAGTTTTAAAAAGGGGTAAGAGGACCTGGGGAGGAAAAGGAGTAAGGGCAATGCTTCCTCTGGTTCCCCCTTAAAGAACGGCAGAGGGAAAGGCAGTTCTTCCCGGTGAAAACTACACTGTTAGTTTCTTCTGTAAACGTCCATGCTACAGAACACCCAAATCCTATCCGTACGTCGCATTATTTGAAGCCGAGCAAAATTCTGTGCAAGGTTTCCAACGCATGCCCCTAACTTTGCTAAATAACTACAAAAACAAATGCAGAACGATCACATTTCTCAATTTCTTCCTTTCCTCCAACCAACTCACTTTCGAGCAGTCGGTGGTGGCACGGGGAGAGGTCTGTCCGAATCAGGAGCTGCTCCAGAAGTTGGAACAAAGATTCCTGCTACCGGTGCCCGTGACAGTGGCACCTTGCCTCCATGAAAAACGGCGACATAGCGACTCCGTGCGTGCAGAATATCGCGGAAAACCAGGAAATGGAGCCAAAACATCCTCTGAGCAATCGAACATCACAAAGTCCTTAACGCTCTGCTCAGGAAACAAAAAAATGACAAAAAAAGCAAACCAGCCTCACGGTTCACTTACTTTCACTTTATATACCTTTATACACCTTGCTTCTTAGCCCTTAGATTGAAAAGAGATGAAGACAAGGACACTGGCAGGGAACAGAGTGGCAATGAGGGAGGGAAACTAGAAAAATAAGCACTCCACAGCAC
The DNA here is from genome assembly GCA_030068075.1 of Paguma larvata. NCBI lineage: Eukaryota > Metazoa > Chordata > Mammalia > Carnivora > Viverridae > Paguma > Paguma larvata. The sequence continues at coordinate 15,366,644 of CM057840.1, forward strand.
GGGGGATGGTGTGGAAAGTACCGCGTAGTAAACAGGGACGACTATTGGCAAACTCTGGTTAAACGGCGGTAAAGAAATACACTTGTAAACAGCCCCATCCATGGTGGTTTAAAAAAAGGGGGGGCGGTCCTTGAGTGACGGAGCTTCTGTTACCTGGAATCACTTCTCCCCCTGCGCAGCGGTTCTCTACTGTCTACTCCTGCTCTAACGCTCAAAGCAAACCAGTTTGAGGAAGAATCGAAGGCTGCATTTTCAACTGTTGGGGGGAGGGCAACGGTCTGGGGGACCAGTCATTTGAAAAAGCCCCCCACAGCGAATCGCTGAAAAAAATCCTTACCCCATTCCCCACTTTGAGGATCACGGCCCCCAGGTCTCTAGAGACGTGATCTTCCCACAGGAAGGATCTCGAAACATGAAAGCTTTCATTTTTGACTTTACTGAAACTCGTAAGGCATTCAAAGCACATCTTGAATATTTATAGATAAAATAATATGCTGTCTGGGATTTACTTAAAAATAACAGGCGTCTGGGTGGCTCGGCGGGTTAAGCGTCTGACTTCGGCTTAGGTCATGACCTCTCATGATTCTTGAGTTCGAGCCCCACGTCGGGTTCGCTGCTGTCAGCAGAGCCCGCTTTGGATCCTCAGTCCCCTTCTTTCTCTGCCCCTCTCCTGCTTGCACTCTCTGTCTCTCTCAAAATAAATAAACAAACTTAAAAATAAATAATGGGAAGGGGGCGCCGTGCGGGGGTACAGCTAAAGCAGCACGGGCCACGTGGCTGCCAGCTGCTGTCGGTGGGAGACAGGTGGGTCAGGGCTCACACCGTTCCCTCCAGTTCTGTCTGTGCTTGAAATTTCCCACATTAAAAAGCTGTTTTTATTTTTGTTTTGTTTTTTTGAATACTAAGTCTTTCTTAAATGGTACTTGGTAAAGTAATCTGGTAAAAATCCTCCCCTTTGTGGAGGTGTGTGACAGAGAAAAGGGGCCAGAATTCTCCCTCCACACAACCCCTCTTGCCCTTCCAAAATAAAACGTACATTCAACCAGATTAAGTTGAGAGGAAGAATTTCTCATTTCATTGTTAAAAGATGGCCAGAAAAAGTCTTTTTGCAGGAAAAGTTGACAAGTTGGATAAAATCGCAGGGAACAATCAGTCAGGCCGAGGGGAAGGGACTCTTCCTGTCCGACCGGCTTCATCGACTGCATCGGAACACCTGACTCTGGCTGACTTCTCTGGCGAGCTTTCTCCGTCTAGTCACGCCAGGAATGCCTGTCCTACGAGACTCCACCCTTCTTGGAGAGAAGGTAGAATCTACAACTCTCCGAATCCAGTTCTTTCTGCCGTCAGTGTCTACACCGACTGTGGTGTGCGTCCTGGAATGTCACGGCTAATCACAGCCGGGAAGCCGAACGGGAGAGTCCTATGAGTGTCAGAACACTGAGAACGTTAAGGAGGGAGCCCCTCCATTTTTAAAGCAGATACAATGACAGGCGTCTTGCTGAGCATTAGCTCCAACGGTCCTATGAGACAGCTACTCCTAATGCCCCCATTTTTACAGACGACGGCACCAAGCCTGGAGAGGTTACGACGGGGCCCGAGATCACACGGTTACAAATGAGGCCACCTGACCCCACGTCCTTACTCAATGAACCATGTTAAAATACCCAGAGAGGGGGTAGGAAACGACCCGGTGATATGAAAATAACACTGACAACAGCAAACAACCACATTCTGGAAGGAAGCCTTCAATATGCCCGCTGCAGTCCATCTTTGCTCACCCAGAGCAGGCTCTACTCGGATAAGGCGGAAATGGATCCTGAGGCCAGTGACCCGACATCAGCCCCAGGGTGTTCTATCCAGAGGGCGTGGCAGCAGAATCGGGGTCCTACCCCGGCCACGGCACCCCATACCTCCTCCCCCCAACCCAGTGCCTCTTACCTAGACGACTTTCCTTCCACGGTTCTGGTCTGCGCGGCAGAGACAGAGAATCCTAGCGCATCGGCACAAGCTCTTCAAAAACCAGTTTGAAAAAGACAATTACGAGAGCAACCGAAGAGGTTTTCCGGCCTGTGCATATGACTCACTCATCGCAACAAAAGAAATTCACTGAAGGTAAATATACCTCCAACCTGCTTCGCCCTCCTCTGGGACGTGAACCCTAACGGGACAGAGCTGATCGAGAGAGGGGTTCTTTGTGAGAGGCTGTCGCGAGTGACCTCCCTCAGCAAAGTTTCCCACACCTCCCTCTCCCGTTTCCTTCCTGCCCATGCCTGAGCTCCCTCGACTGCCCTCGCACGTCCAGAACTTTCGGATGGGAGGACTCACTCTTGTCACTTCCTATCCAAACAGAAGCAGCAGCCACGCATCGCTGCCAACTCTCCTCGAGGGGGTCTGTGCGGCCGGCGCCCAGCTTCCCGGGGTACATCGCCATGTGCCTTGGTTTCTCTAGCCCCACCAGCGAGCCTGGCCAGATGTGGAGTGATTTCCCTGCGTAAGCCACTCACAGGCTGTACAACCATAGCTCAGAGCCTGCCTCCCTCTCTGCATTTATGCTGTGGGGTGGGAACAATGCCCACCACGCGCAGCTATTGAATTACACCCGTTGGTAATGTATCAAGTCCGGCATACAGGGGGCGCTATTTATATGTTTGCAGTCACTGTCCTTATTGTCGCTATTTCACTGAATACCGCAGGAAGCCCAAGGAAACACAGGCTGCCAAGGGTCGCAAGCATATGAATTGCTTTCCGATAAGCCAATGGTTGTAGAATTTTAAAAGGTAAGGCTATTCATCATAAGGAGACCAAGCATGAATGCGAAGCAAAGAACCATAGGTCTCATGGACTCAGAACCACGGACGGGATGCGCAGCGGGCTCAGAGACAGTGACCAAGTCAGTGAGTCAGGAATACAACCCAGCGGGTTCTAAAGTATTCCAATGCAATCACTTCTCCAGAGCCAAGAAGCTGAATCAGAGGGGAGAAAGAATGGCAGCAGATAGGAGCCAGTGTTTGCTGTTACGATGTTGCATAATCCCCACTGATGTAAGCGACTGTTAATTACTGGCGGGAGAAAACAAAGCTTCTAAACAGAAATGCCCATGCTACAGGTTGGCACCCACATGATAAACAGACGACATGCACACGCATGCATACACACGCGTAGGAAGCCCATCATAATTGTTCTTTCTTCTCTCTATCCCCTGCCTGGTAGACACCCCCAAACAACCTAAGTGGGTACTCGGAAAATACTCATGTTGTACACTAAGCAGCTCTCAGGGACACGACTGAGAAAAGCACCTGGTGCTAGCACAGCGACTTGGCTGTTGTAAGAACCAGGACAGGATCCTCACATTCCTGTTACCATTAGTGACCTCAAACCTGAAGACTGCTCCGCGGCCTGCCTCAGGGCTGAGCAAGCCGGGGCCTCCGTGGGGAGGGCTCTCCCCCCCTGGGTGGGAGTGGGATGCCTGCAGCCCTGTGGCGTATGAGCACAGTAAGGAACAGGAGGGAAAGTGTCAAGTGCTTGGGTTCTCAAGTTGGACTCTTAGCTCTTAAAAACTGCGAAACCTAAATATGTACAATATCTAACAAATTCATGTCTAATGAATACAGCAAGTACTACACAGAGTAAACCTAATTCAAGAGGCTCCCTCTGCTCTCTTGATTTACACCTGTGTTTCGTAATGTTAAGGATTCCAAGCCTCCCTGCAAACAAACCCTGTCTACTGACATCTTTGTACATAAGCAAAGGTATTGCTGGAAAAATAAAATGCCTATCTATTCTTCAACTAGATCCTGCGAGGCCAGGAACCAAAGACGCTTTTGCAGCTTTTATCACCCCAAATCCCTCTGCTCGGTAATTAACACATACACTAACTCAGCAATGCCGCTTGGGGAAATAAAAGCAATGGACCTTAAGGAAGACGTACAAGGACCATGCAGCAAACATCACCTGTAGTAGCAGGTGGGGGCCTAAACACAACCCGGATACTATAACAGGATTACGTTTGAATGAACCCTGGCATAGCCACATTGTTTAGGGTGTTATGCTGTTATTAAAAATCAACTAAATCTTTATCTATGAACTCAGAGCAACAAGCATTAAGGATTCTGTAACTGCCAGCTTGTTGGAAAAGTTGCAGAGGAATGCAGAAGGCAGACACAAAGCAAAGCCGGTCATCCTGGATGTGTTTGTGCGTACACAAGCTTGCAAGAAAGGACTGGAGCAGGTGCATCCCGAGAAGGATAAAAGGGGAAGAACATCTACCCTGTAAATATATATTCATTAGAGTATTAACATCGTGCTAAACGAAAAACTGTTATTTTAAAAAAATTTTTTAATGTTTATTTATTTTTGAGAGAGACAGACAGAATGTGAGCAGGGGAGGGACAAAGAGAGAAGATGACACAGAATCCGAAGCAGGCTCTGGGCTCCAAGCCATCAGCACAGAGCCTGACACGGTGCTCAAATCCACAAACCTTGAGATCATGACCTGAGCTGAAGTCAGATGCTTAGCCAACTGAGTCGTCCAGGTGCCCCAAGAACTATTATTTCAAATACTGCTTGTCCTAACTACTAAATATAAAAACATTGGGGAGAAGTCTTCCTTCAGTATTTTATCAGTCATCATTTACCATTCAGCTCTAAGATCATCTGAGTGATTGCTGTGTGTCAGAACTGTGCTAGACTATTGCACACACTCTACCATCGAACCCTCACAATCCCAGCTTACGGACAAAGAAACAGACTGCATAGCCTGGCCAAAGTTCCAAAGCTAGCAGGTGGCAGAGATGGGCTCCAAAGCCCAGTTTTTACAATTATACATATAGTAAGATGCACACTGACCATATATGCCTCCTTCATGAATAACAATGCTTAGAACACAAGTTCATTAACCACATGGCTTTTACCACCATATAAATCATACCTTGACTAAGAGCAAAAGCAAAAACAAAACAAAACAAAAACAAAACAACAAACCTCACTAGAGATCAAGTATTCCTTTTCAAAATTGGAATAGAACTATTTAAACCCTGGGGCACCTGAATGACTTAGTCAGTTACACGTCTGACTTTGGCCCAGGTCACGATCTCACAGTTTGTGAGTTTGAGCCCCACGCTGGGCCCTGTGCTGACAGTTTCCATTTTTTTGAATGATTAGGCCTAGACAGACCATTATTTTTTTTTAAGAGTTTATTTAGTTGAGAGACAGAGAGAGAGAAAACAAGTAGGAGAGGGGCAGAGAGAGAGAGAGAGACAGAGAGAGAGAATCCCAAGCAGGCTCCGTGCTGTCAGAGCAGAGCCCAACTTGTGGTTCAATTCCCTGAACTCACAAGATCATGACCCGAGCTGAAATCAAGAGTCAGACACTCCACTGACTGAGCCGCCAAGGCGCCCCTCTTTTTCTACTTTAACTAAAAATTGTAATCATCTTTAATACTTTCTGATTACAAATGCATTATAAAAGATTGAAAATTATAGAAAACTATGAGCAAAAAACAAAAATCACCCCAAATGTCACCACCTAGACATGACCAATTTAAAACTTTTGCATATTTTATCCCATTCTTTTAAGTATATTTTAAATTTGTTGACAGAGCTGGGATTGTACTACATTGTTTGACATCGTTCCTTCTGATTACTACATATTACTTTCCCATATTACTGAGACTCATCCGAAAACAAGTTTAAACTGTTGCATAATATTGTACAGACCAACATTTATCTAACTGTTCCCCACTGCTGACAGGTTAGGTGGGTTCTGATTTTTGCTCTTGTTCAAAAAGATTGGCCTATACCTCTGATTCTCTCTTTAGGATAGATTTTTTTTTTAAATATTTTTTAAGTTTATTTATTTTGAGAGAAAGAAAGCACACAAGACCACAAATGGGAAAAGAGCAGAGAGAGAGGGAGAGAGAGAATCCCAAGCAGGCTCTGTACTGTCAGCACAGAGCCCGATACAGGGCTCAAACTCACTAATTGCTAGACCATGACCTGAGCCAGAATCAAGAGTCGGATGACTAACCTACTGGGCCACCCAGGCGCCCTCTCATTAGGATAGATTCTCAAGAAGGAATGTTACCAAGTCAAAACCTCCATGATTTTAGAAGTCTCTTACTACACACTCCTCAGCTGATTCCCAAAGGACGGTCAAATGCAGAAGTTATGACTTTCATTTCTTTACCTGCAAACTGCTCGAAATGATGTGTTTTCTTAAGCATTTAATGAAAAACTGCATAACATAGAAGAGAAAGGTATCAAGCATGGGAGTCAAAAGAACCAAGATCAGGTTACAGCTTTCTTTTTTCTTATTGGGTTCCCTTATGCAAGGTTCCTCAGCAAGGCAGAAAAGCTTCAGTAAAGGAAAATTACAACCAAAAAGGGTACATCGAAGTGCTCATGTGAGAGCAGGTCTGCGTGGCAGAACGGCCCTCCAAGTCCAGCCTGCAATAAACAGGATCCCTTCTGTCGTGAGCTACAGTGCCATCACAGCGCCACAACCTCAGGAGCAGCAGTTTTGAGGACAGCTTTTGAGAAATACCACACACTGTCCTCCGTCAAGCAGTAACTATGGAAATTACTTGGCCTGAACATCAAACGACCATACTTCCTTATACTTATATATCATTTCCTCAAAAACTACTATTCCCTCAGCACAGACTACTGATTGTGGGAAATCCCAAAGAACAAGTAAAGACACCCCCTCTGCCTACCAAGGGGTAGGAGATGCCCGGTAAGGATAAAAACAGAGCGGTGCAAAACGCTGGGCGGCTAGGAAGAGATTCGCCCAGACAGAGGCAAGGGCGAGAAGAAACAAGGAGCACATGAAAATGCACACGAACCATCTGGAGACTGTCCTTGGGTTCAGGGTAATCTACAAAAGGTCAAAGGAGAGATGGAAAAGGTACACGGCTCAAAAAGAAAAAAAGAAGAGAATTGCCTGGGTGGTTTGGTCGGTTGGGCATCCGACTCCTGATTTTGGCTCAGGTCATCATCTCATGGTTGTGGGATCAAGCCCCGAGCTCCTCATCGGGCTCCTTGCTGACAGTGCGGAGTCTGCTTGGGATTGTCTCTCTCCCTCTCCATCTTTCCCTTCCCTCTCCCCTTCCTCAAAATAAATAAAAATAAAATAAAAAAGAACAGTCTAGTGTGGAGAGATTTTGACTTAAGGTTTATGACCACGCTCATTTCATTCTATATAAATGCAATATTTGAAGCAAAAGCAATGGAAAGCTCAAACAAATTCAGCACAAGGCAAGAATAAAAATTGAAACATTCTTTTTTTCTTAAATTTTTTCATGTTTATTTATTTTTAAATTTTTTTAATGTTTATTTTTTTTTGAGAGACATAGAGGCACGGCGTGAACAGGGGAAGGGCAGAGAGAGAGGGAGACACAGAATCGGAAGCAGGCTCCAGGCTCCGAGTCATCAGCACAGAGCCCAACGCAGGGCTCGAACTCACGGACCGCGAGATCATGACCTGAGCTGAAGTCGGCCGCCCAACCGACTGAGCCACCCAGGCGCCCCTCATGTTTATTTATTTTTGAGAGAAAGAGGGAGCCACAGAATCCGAAGCAGGTTCCAAGCTCTGAGTCATCAGCACAGAGCCTGATGCGGGGCTCAAACTCATGAACCGCAAGATTGTGACCTAAGCTGAAGCTGGATGCTCAACCGACTGAGCCACCCAGGGGCCCCAAAACTATTCTCTTTAGCTTACTATTACATACGATTTTTTAATTGTTGCATTTATGCAAACATTGGTGCCATACTCCTTAGTCTTCAAGAGCACAGCTGCCTGTAGGTCAGATCGGTAAATGAGGATTCCGATATCAGAACCAAAACAGACAAGTAGTAAAGAATGATGATTTCATTCCACTATCTGTGCCTGGACCCTCTCAAGGGAGAGTGAACTAATTTGGGGAAAAAAAGTGTAATGGCAGTGAGGCACTTACACACTAAGTTAGAACTTTTTTTTAAGTTTGTTTGTTTATTTTGAGAGAGACAGAGAGTGTGAACAGGGGAGAGAGGTAGACAGACAGAGAAAGAGGGAGAGAGAGAATCCCAAGCAGGTTCCACACTGTCACTGCAGAGCCCAACAGGCGACTCGATCCCAAGAACCGTGAGATCATGACCTGAGCCAAAATGAGGAGTTAGACGCTTAACTGACTGAGCCACCCAAGCGTCCCTAATTTAGAACTTTTAGATGGTGGCTGAACACATCAAGCAGAAACACTCAAGGTGGTCATACCTTGGTAGCTCATTCCAGTAACAATCTTTACCAGGTTGAAATTTCTTCTTTGTAAAATATACTTAAATCTCTATTCATATTTTATCTACTTCCTCCTTGAAGTCTTTCATCCTGAAAAGGGCGACAGGGAACCATCATCTCCACATCACACCTTCGTACATTTGGCATTCTTATTATGACAGTCACTGCCTCCGATTCCCCAATATAAATATTCCTGCCTTTCTTACCTTCTCTTTTTCGGGACTAGTTCACTGCTCTGCAATCATCAGTCTCTGCGGTACCCTGTTCTAAATCCTTCTTGTTTTCTTTTGGTTGCAGAACAAAACTGAGACAAGTTACATTTACAACCTAACTCACGGAGATGGGCTTCGTGTCCAGCAGAAAACACACTGCACGCCATGCTGGGTTTGCCCATGAAATCGTCACTTGGACAAAAGATATCTTACTGGAGAAGACACTAGAAGAAAATCTAACTGTGTCAGATAATGAAGAAGAATGTGACAAAGGACAAAGAACTTAAGAAAAGGGTCTACATGCATAGGTAGGCTTTGGGAGACCTAACAGAAAACCAGGGGGGAGGGGAAGAGGGGAAGGAAGAAAAAAAAAAAAGCCACAGAGAGGAAGGAAGACGAAACATGTGAGACTCTCAAAGACTAAGAACAAACTGAGGGGAGAGGGGAGTGTGGGAGGGGGAAGAGTGGGTCATGGGCACAGAGGATGGCACTTGTTGGGATGAGTACTGAGTGCTGTATGGAAACCAATTTGACAATAAATTATTCAAAAAAAAAAAAAGAAAGAAAAGAAAAGGGTCTAGAATATCTAAGTTTAATTATCTACTCTGTCTGGTTACTTGAATCCAGTCAGTAGTCAGAAAGTTAGAGCTAGAGGGGACACCTGGGTGGCTCAGTCGGTGAAGTATCTTGATTTTGGCTCACGTCACGATCTGCGATCTTGTGGGTGTGGGAGGGCTCCAGGGGGGAGGTCCCCAGGAGGGAAGAGAGGAGGGTGCGGCAGTGAAACGCCCTGACACGACCGGCTCGAGTGCCGAGTTGTGTACCCGGAGTTCTTTCAAGCAGTTGGAGGCGTGTGGAGATGTTTAAAGAAAACCAAGCAAATGACAAACTCAGGACAAGACAATGTGTTCAAGAAAGAGACCCCACCCACATACCACCTTCGGCTAAGCTGCGAACACTACCTGCAGAGTTATACTGAGCGGAAGGCACCGAACGGGGTCTAACCAGAGTATTCGAGCTGCTCTTCTGCCGCGATGGCGGTGAGGGCGACGGGGTGTCCGCGAGCTTCGGTCCTCACGCGCCGCTGCCGCTGCCGCCGCCACCACCGCCATCCGGCGGACACTGCTGAGCACTTACCGTGGTTTGGATCTTTCACGCTAGGCGCCCGAAGCGGGCCTCGTGTCTCTCCCAGGAGTCTGCCGCACGACAGAGGGCATCGGGAAGCCTCCCGAACGGAGAAAAGAGGGATGTTTCTCTAGCGAGGAAAGCCGCCTTGGAACGCCTTGCAGTCGGCCTCTGGAATTCTTGCAGCAAGGAGAGGAGGCGCGGCCTGCCCGATTTCAGGAAGTCTATGAAAACCGCCAGGAGCGAGTCCTCCTCAGACAAAAATGGAAGAGTGAAGAAGGGCCGACGGACGCCGAGCTAGGAGAAGTGCGCCTGAAGAGAGATGTAAGATACAACTGACCGAGACCTCCAGCTCCCCACCCCCACCACCCAAATAATACAGACGGTTAATCCCGGCGCGAGCACACACAGACCCTGTGCTGAGCCCGAACCCGTGAGGGGCAGGCGCTGAAGACATCCAGCCTTTTACAGGCGCTGTCCAGAGACGCTGGCACCATTACGAGCAACACGACTGAGGGGGTCAATGTTCCGGTCACTGAACGGTCACGGCCAAACCCATGCCCAAATTTTATCAGAAGTTATGGTTGGCATCCCTGGACCATTTCCTCCGTACCGACCTCTGCACGTGTATTATTTCTAGTCCTCACATCCTCAACTGTGTGGCAGGCATTATACCCAACTTACAGATGAGTAAACTGAAGCTTACAGAGTTTGTCTTCCCTAAGACAACACACTAGCCAGCGATGGAATTCGCAGTCTCGCTTAGGAGCCTTTATCATGACTCTTCTACAGAGTCTGGAGGAACAGGAGGAAGTCGGTCTCTACCAACGGAAACCTAACATAGAGCTCGTGACCCACTGACCGTGTTGTATACAACCAGTTAACCACGTTAGAAAAATATACTCTTTGAGTACCGAGAGTCAGGATGATGAGAACAAAGTTACTAGAAGACAGAAGTCAGAAGAAAAAGAGTTGAGATTAGAGGGAGTGAGAAGGGAGAAGCCCAAGTCTTCACCCAACGCGTGCCCGGGTTTCGCTCTAGCCACACGCCTGGTGTTTGCCATATTGTCCCTCCTCTGTTTCAACAACAACGATAACCTCCATGGATCCTAACATCCTTCATAAAAGTGAACGGAAGCCAATCTTGACACTGTGGTGCTGAAAAATAACCCAAGAATCTGGGAAAGGTCTGATGTTTACATGACCAACTGGCATATCCCAGGCTTTAACTTTGGCGCTTTTCAGGAACTCCGGAAGAGCTGACCCACCATCACCCAGGGGAACCAACCTTCTACCTGTTCGTATTAATTTGTGCACTTGGGTCAGATTCTCTAAAGTATCTTTTCTTTCTGCCAACAGAATAATAAATACCAGACAAACATGTGAGAGGATGAATGTATTAGTTCACTAGATGGGGTGGGGGGGAGGGAATCTATTCACTATATATATATATATATATATATATATTTCAAATCACAACGGTCTCTTTAAATATCTTATAATTTTATATGTATACTCCAATAAAGCTGAAATTTAAAAAAAAAATCAAAAGAGTAAATACCAGGGGGAAGAAAAATGATAGGCTTTTCTCTTTTCATGGGTAAATGCAGATGAGAACACAGACTCCACTGCACACGCTCCCTGTAAGACGATTCCAATATTAAAACAAATTCAAGGGGCCTCTGGATGGCTCAGTCAGTTAAGCTTTGGACTCTTGATTTCAGCTCAGGTCATGATCTCACGGCTAGTGAGTTTGAGCCCCGTGCCAGGCTCCATACTGTCAGGATTCCCTCTCGCTCCCTCTCTTTCCTACCCTCTCCTGCTTACGTGTGAGCTTTCTCTCTCTCGAAAATAATTTTTAAAAAAAAAGGAAATTCATTATTGCAAATATTTTAAAAATATTTTTTAATGTTTATTTTTGGGAGAGAGAGACAGAGTGCAAGTGGAGGAGGGGCAGAGAGAGAGGGAGACACAGAATCCAAAGCAGGCTCCAGGCTCCGAGCTGTTAGCACAGAGCCTGACGTGGAGCTGGAATCTCGAACCAGGAGATCATGGCCAGAGCTGAAGCTGGACACTTAACCGACTGAGCCACCCAGGTGCCCCCGTTATTGCTAATATTCATTAAGGACCTACTCCATGCCAGCACTGTGCTAGACAGTAGGGATAAAACCATTTGAGACCAACCACCGTGCCGTCCTCACAGAGCTCACCTGCCATAAGACACCTTAACTGACTCTGGAACAACGGTCTACACAGGTGCACAAAAGAAATTAAACGTCAGCAGGGCGATATTATGCTGAGCTTTTATAAAAATCACTGGCACAACTCTCATCTTTTTTTCTTAACAATATCTGCCCTCCCTTGAATATCAAATGCCAGAACGTTAAGGAATACCACCAACTTGCACTCACACCTCTCGTTTCTCCTGAGCCATTACCAGTTGTCAGACACTGTAGACACAAAGAGTACAATGTGGTTCCTGTCTTCGTCTTCGGGAGCTCATAATCTAATGAGGATGAATTCTTAAGAATCAGAGGGCAAATGGCATTCTCTGGAAAGAGGTTTGACAGCTGTGTTTAAAAAGTTTTTAGCAAAACCAACACAAAGTAATATTATTGGCTTTTTCTCCTTACAAATGTCTCTATAACAAGCATGTCAAGACAGGCTCTTGACCTCTCTGCTATGTTGAAATGCATTTCACCCAAATAAGCTTGCTGCTGCTTCTCAAAATACGAAATTCGCTCCCTCCAGCTACAGCGCTCAAAGGCATCAGAATTTTCCTTAGTCTACAGTGTGGCTAAGGCTGCTCCTAAAGATTAAATACAGTAGTATGAGGAAGGTCCTCGTCTACCTAACTACTGAGCAGGAGGAAGCGGCTGGTGATAAGGACGATGGCGATTAAAAACTGCAGCTTCAAGGTACTAACCATTTACTATGTGGCGAGCACTGTGATGACAAGGAGTTTCAGTCCATATGTCATTAAACTTACAACAGCCCTAGGAAATAGGTATATTATTTCTCCCCATGTTACAGACGAGGAAACTGAGGATTGAAAAGGGTGAGATTTGGTTCAAGAACAAAAAGCCAGGAAATGGCAGAGCCAAACCACGGCCTCAGCCCAGCCACCCTTTCTTCCCTCACGTGCCCCAGACACCCGCACTGGGGCCATTTCTATCCTCCACGCCCTACTTCCCAGTCTGCACCCCGCTGACTCCTACTTATCTTTCAGAACCCATCTGGAGTCGCCTTTCCAGGAAACTTTTCTAGGTGCCCCTAAGGTCTGAGGCCTCCTGTCTGAACTGGCTCTGCCTCGGGCATGGACCCCGCCTCTCACGGCACTATCCCACTACGCCGTTCAGTCATGAGCTGCTCAAGGTCATGGGCCACTTCATATTCAACTGCGTAGCTCCGTAGCTCAGCGAGAAGACTCATGCAGAGCAGGCATCGAATCAACTGTGTTGGCTTGTTGGCTGAACAAATGAATGAGGAAGGGGAACTGAGGCTAAGGGCTTATTCCAGGGCGGTCTGGGGAACCAGAAATATCGGACTCCATTTCTTACCAACTTGACAATTTACTTACCTTTCTAAGCCTCGTCTATAAAAATGAAGGTTGTCGAGAGGCATCTAGCTCAGAAAGTTCTGAGGATTTCAACTTGGCAGCCTAGCTCAGTAAGTGGCACACAGCACGTGACCAACAGGTGTTAGTTGCTAGTAGTAAAGGGCAAGTCAAAGCCCCCCACTCATAACAAAGGACTGTGCCCCTGACAGCCAGCTTCTCTCCGCCCTCCAGGCTCAAGGCTCTGAGCAAATACAAAGTCGCTCTTCTCCATAACGTGGCTGGGGGCAGGCAGGCTCATTTCTACAACCAATCCAGGTCCCTTCCAGACCAAAACATTTAAAGGTAATTTAGGTTTTTCCATAAAGCTTTGAGGGCAGGGCACCTGGATGGCTCACTCGGTTGAGCGTCCAACTCATGATTTCAGCTCAAGTCATGATCTCACAGTTCGTGAGACTGAGCCCCACATCAGGCTCGGTGCTGACAGCGTGGAGTCTGCTTGGGATTCTCTGCCTCCCTCTCTCTCTGCCCCTCTCCCACTTGCCCTCTGTCTCTCTTGATATAAACAAACTTTTAAAAAAAAATTACAGAAAGCTTTGCAGGGGAAAAAATGTCTCACACATAACCTTGAATTCAACGTTTTCTCCCAAGACAAGCATTTCGGTGGGAACTGATAAGCTAGTTCAGAATATAGCAGTTGCTTCTGTAACGATTACCTTGGACAGAGCACTATTAGTAACTGTACCACGTGCACCACTAGGTCACAGTTTAAAATCGTGGTCACTGTATGCCATCTTCGTCAAAACATCCCTGGCTGTAAATTACACAACAGAAGTGTTGCCCATTTTGTAGAGCACATGATTCACGAGCTGGAGCCCCACGTCGGGTTCTGTGCTGACAGCACTGAGCCTGCCTGGGATTCTCTCTGTCCCTCCCCTGCTCACACTCGCTCAAAATAATAAACATTTTTTCTGACAGCACTGAGCCTGCTTGGGACTCTCTCTCGCCCTCGTTCTGTCCCTCTCCCGCTCACACTCTCTCGAAATAATAAACATTTTTTTTAATCTACAGATTTCATTATAATAATTACGTAGGACTAGGAATGGTCCAGAAAAACTCTAAAATCAAGCCTCACCTGACGTGCTTTTCTGATGCTGCGATGTCCTATTAGGTCGTGGATAAAACTGCCACGAAAGAGCTCTGCGTGGCTTCAGAGTGCCAGTGGTGCTGGAATGTTCCGACTTTCACTCCCCGAGAGAGTTCGTCTCCCTCCAGGCTGCTGATGAAAACTTCAGAACTTATCGGATGGCCTTGGAAAGCCACTACCGACTGAGGTGGGGACACGAGGATGTCCCCCAAAGTTTAGTTCCTGTGTGCAATGTACCAGAGCAAACTTCTGCCTTTTTCCTTCCGTGTGTCAGTTTCCTTTTATGTCTCTCCCTCCAAAAAAGGCTCGTTTGCAACATTAGAACCCAGTCGAAAAACTCAACATTAAATGAGAACTTCACCTTTTCTACACAATTTTAATCTCTGCAGAGGCACAGCGGGATCAGTGAACATGATACAAACTCATACGCTGGCCCGCGCCACACACTCGATGGACAGTCACCCGCACGTGACCAGGGGCCGCTCAAATCTGCAAGAGGGCCAGATGATTATACTAGGAGAAACTTTTAGAGAACACAGTCTTGTTGGCATCTATCGGAGAAAACAACAGCTTCTCCACTTGGCTGGTGTGCAGTCTAGACAGAGACAACAAGGCAAATTGTTGGGACACCTCGCTGGTCCTTTCCCTCCTGCTTCCCCTTCCTTCTTTCTCACCTTGCATCGTCAGTGGCCCTGTCAGCCCGACTGAAGGGCTAGCATCCCCCAACGTTACAGAGGGTGGAGAATACTGCCATAGATACGTAGTTTAACGCTTTCTGGTCAAAACGGGAGGGAGTCCTGTTTACCCACAGTTAACTATTTTAAACTACAGGCTGCGTTGTATGTCACTGTTATCTAACATTCAAAAGTGAGAGCTGCTCTTTTTTTTTCTGAAAGTGGAAAGAGAAGGTGCTGGAAACTGACCATAGAGCGGAAGCTCTTGCATGAACAAGGCAGAGAGAGAACCAAAGCGAACGAAATACTTGGGACTCTCAAGGGCACCGGGCCTCTCGGGAGATTTCTGACACCAGGAGTCACCACGGCATTACTGGACGGAAGAGCGGGAATGAAGGAGGGGAGTGCTGTTCCTTGACAAGATTCAAGGAAAAGACGGGGTGAGGTATAATTAGCAACGCTGACCATGAGTCTCTTCACCACAAGAGATGCCGGCAAGACGTGGGATTCCTCTTGTCCGACTCATGAAACTAAACAAGTCTTGAGATGACTTAATAATTCCCTCTGGATCAAGTAGCAACTGCCTGAGAACTGGAACCAACCGTTGTGGTGAGATGTGTCCTCTCTTCTTAGCCTCATCCTGGAAAGGACGGGGACACATGCAGTCACTCATAAAGGTGGGAGAAAAAAAAAAAAAACATCGGAAGACCTTATAATAGTTAAGAAGTTGGGCTTTTGAAGCAACAGAGTCCTGAACCTGGATGCCAGGCTTCCGTTTTAACTAACTGTAAAAGCTTGGGCAAACTATTTAACCTCCCCAAGCCTCAGTTTCTTCATCTGTAAGACGAAAATAAGAAAAGCCCTTGAATGACATGGGTTTGAACGATACGGGTCCATTTACATGGGCAGCTCTAACAAGACAGCACTGTAAATGTATTTTCTCTCCCTTATGGTTTAACACTTTCTTTTCTCTAGTTTACCTTATTATGAGAATACAGCGTACAGGGGCATCTGGGTGGCTCAGCTGGTTAAGCATCTGACTTCGGTTCAGGTCATATCTCAAGGTTCATGAGTTCAAGCCCCACATCGGGGTCTGTGCTGACAGCTCAGAGCCTGGAGCCTGCTTTGGATTCTGTGTCTCCCTCTCTCTCTGCCCTCCCCCACTTGCTCTTTGTCTCTCTCTCTCAAAAATTAAAAAAAAAAAAAAAAAAAAGAATACCATGTATAATACATATAACATACAAAGTATGTGTTAATTGGCTGCTTATATTAACACAAGGGCTTCCAGTCAACAGTAGGCTATTAATAGTTGAGTTTGGGGGCAGTCGAAAGTTTATACGAGGATTTCCAACTGTGTGTGGGGGAGGGGGGCCAACGGCACTGCTCCAGGGTCAAGTGTAACAGTAACTACACAGCACAGGGTTACTGGGAGGATGAGATGAAGTAAGGCACGTAAAGCAGTTGTCAGGGAACCTGGCCACAACTAAATACCTGATAAATTAGTTATCAGTGTAGCTATCACATTAGAGGAAAAGTGGCTAAAAAATTAACACTCAGAAAGTAAAAAGATCTGAAAGGTAGGTACTAAGAACATTAATCTGATGCCTTCTGGAAAACAAGTAACGGTAAGGTGAGGGGTAAGAATTAAATGGTCAAAAAGTCTACAATACCCCAAGGGAATGCAAATAAATAATGTACCATTGACCCATTGGCGGAGGGGGGGGGGGCATTTGGACAAGACTGCCGTTGTCAGATTCAGATGGGGCAGGGGAAAAAGCTTTCTCAAGCAGTCACCATACGCTACCTAAATATATTTCTCACACCCACAGATAAGCAACACTTCTTGTTTCTTTTCTAAACATAAAAATAAAACTCTCCCGGCATTTCTTGGTCCTGAGCTTATCATGTACTCAGTAACTTTCCATTTTCCTGTCGTGCTCACGGATTTAGAAGAGTACTTCCATTCTTAACGAAAATATTTATGCTCTGAAGTATTTATTGCTTCTGCACAACTAGATCCCGGCGTACAGATGAGAAAGGTATCCAAGAGGAAATGTGGAATAATAGCATGTGTGCAAAGTGTTCTAGAGCAGAAGGTCAAACCACGGAGCGCATTTTGTAACTGTAACAGGATAGGGCCGGAAACCAGCGAGGCTCGGCCCAGCCCCTCGAGGCAAGGAATTCTCGCTCCGGCGCTCACTGACCGCACGCGTGACCAACGCCAACACCCTGGAACCCCTTGGGGGAAATGAGTTACTATTACCTGCCCGGCTCCCAAAACTTCAAATAGATTAGCAAATCATTGATTCTCATTTCATTTTTTCTTTTAACATTTACTTATTTTTGAGAGACGGAGACAGAGCACACGCAGGGGAGGGGCAGAGAGAGAGAGAGGGAGACACAGAGTCCGAAGGAGGCTCCGGGCTCTGTGCCGTCAGCACAGAGTCCGACACGGGGCTTGAACCCGTGAACTGCGAGATCGTGACCTGAGTTGAAGTTGGACGCTCCACCAACTGAACCACCCAGGCGCCCCTGTTTCGTTTTATTTTTTCAGCAACACCTTCATCTGCAAATAAAACATTATAAACAAAAGCTGAAGTGACTTGCTGACACCCCAATATCCTCTGTGACACCCCTTCCCCAGTCCCAGGACTAAAGTGACCAGGGAACACTATTTAAAAAGACACACTACATGGGAGCTGAAGAAAGAGTTGAAAATCCTGAAGAAAAAGTTTATCTGGAACATGTAAATTTCCACCATTCAGTTTTAACTTGATCTACTAATACACAGAGCTGCTCTGTTAGGTCATAAGAGTCCTATAAACAATATGCCAATTTCCATGATTAAATGACAGAGGAAAAGGAACAGAGTTCAGCCAATCAATCTAGCTCAGTCTGAACGTAAGAAAATGAAATTATAAAAATGCCAGAAGAAAATCCATTACATTGTGGAAGTATGGAAGTCCTTCCTAATTAAGATCCCAAATTCTGAAACCGTACCAGGTTTCGTCACATAATTTAAAAGTCCTGTATGACTGAAGACAACATAAAGCAGGTAACAAGACAACCACCTGGGAGAAACATGTTATGACATATCTGATGAAAAGCTTAGGATATATGTGTAAAATCTTATGATATATCTTATGAAAGTCTGATGATATATATGTGACACAGAAGAGTCAGTATCAGAGGGATCCTAATAACCAGTAAGAAACCAGTAAACAGACCATGTGTAGCTGAAAGAAACACGGCTAAAACCACATGAAGACATTCAACCTCACTAACGGGAAAATGCCAATTACACATGAAGAGGCCATTTTTTAAAACCTCTCCAGTTGCAAAAACAGTAAAAAGACTGATCATTTTCTGTGCTGATAAGGATATAGAGGCGTTATTTACTGGAATATATATACACAGGTAAGAAGTTTTAAGGGGAAATCTGGCACAACCTGTAAAAACTTAAGTGTGTATGACCTTTAATCCAGCATTTCCGCTTCTACAAAACTGTCCCACAAGATTCTACATGCAACTATTAAAAAAAAATGTTCAGGGGCGCCTGGGTGGCTCCGTCGGTCAAGCATCCGACTTCGGTTCCGGTCACGATCTCACGGTCTGTGAGTTCAAGCCCCGCGTCGGGCTCTGTGCTGACAGCTCAGAGCCTGGAGCCTGCTTCAGATTCTGAGTCTCCCTCTCTCTCTGCCCTTCCCCTGCTCACACTCTGTCTCCATGTCTCTCAAAAATAAATAAACGTTAAAAAAAAATTATTTGCTGCTTTATAAAATTTTCCCCACTTCTCACATTTTCTATAATGATCAATCATTATTACTTTTACAGTCAGAAAAATAGCAAGAGTTCTGCTTAAAATGCTCTAATGAAGTACTTGAGGGGACTTAAAAAAAAACTTGAGAAAATAGTATTTATTGAATGTTACTGTTGGTGTCCCCAGAACTACACAAAAATCACAGGGCAAAGCCAAGAGTTAAATCCCTCCATGCTCTTTCCATCCTAGCATTTTGATTCTCCTGACACGATAAAAACATGGTAGACATTAATTCTAATAAGACGTATCGTTGAGAATGGGAGCTAAATGTTGTCCCACATCAATAAAAGCTGGAATGATTACAGAAAGTTCCATGGGAAAAGGCAACGCTGAGTGGATCTTAAAGAATTTAGGGTGGGATAAGAAAGAAAGAAAGGCCATGAATCCAGAAGTTCCTCACGTTAGGTCAGTATTCATCTCTTCTCAATCTGGTCACTCTCGATATTTAAAACTCGCCACCGAAACAGCTACCTTTCAAAAACTGACTCAAATTTGATGGTGCAATAGTGACAGATATATTGAAACATATTTAAATATGACATATTTTATATTTAAATACGCCTATTTTCAAATTCTCAAATCCCTACCCCCGAGACTTCACAGCCAACAGTCCACAAGGCACTCCTATCCATTGCTAGTGGTATAACTCCCATGGCAAGCGATGTGGCAGTCTCTATTAAAATCACAAATGCACAAACCTTTGACTCGGCAATTCCAATTCTAGAAAATTCTAAGACTCATACATGTGTGAAAAATTCTTTGTCGTTGCAAAATCCGGAAACAACCCGAAACGTTCATCGCAGAGGGCAGGCTAAAGGACGGTGTGTCCAAGTCAGGAAACAACGAATCAAGAGGTCCCTGAGGCACTGAGATGAATGGCTCCCGGGCTGAGAGACCACACGCGGGGGGAGCGGCGCGCCCCCTGGGTGGGAACAGGAGGCCCGCGAGACGTGAGGTCTGTATGGATACAGAACACCTCTGGAGACCATATCAAAACTTACGAACAGTTGAACTCTAATAGGGGAACCTGAGATGAGCTCACGGGGTGGAATAAAGGCTTTTTCTGCAGCACCTTTGATATTTTTAAAAGTTTTGCATTACTTTGGTTTTTCACCCATTCGAACAAAAAGAACTAGAACTCAGAGTTTAACCTGAAGACGTATACTTCTGCCCTCTGAGGAAAACTTCAAAGCCAATACTTATACAGCAAAATGACCCATTTACGTGACCTCAGAAAGTCAGTCCAAGTAACGGCAATTTTGTAAACAGTTGATCTGTCGAACCCTCCCTAACGTTTGTTATATCATTTCCACCTTCGGTATAAATGTTCTAAAACTACAGGGGCGCCTGGGCGCTCAGTCAGTTAAGTGGCCGACTTCAGCTCAGGTCATGATCTTGTGGTCCGTGAGCTCGAGCCCCGCCTTGGGCTCTGTACTGACAGCTCAGAGCCTGGAGCCTGCTTCAGATTCTGTGTCCCCCTCTCTCTCTGCCCCTCCCCTGCTTGCTCTCTCTCTCTCTCTCTCTCAAAAATAAATAAATATTAATTTTTTTAAATATTTATTTATTTTTGAGAGAGAGAGAGAGAGAGAGCAAGCACGCGCGCGCACGAGTGGGGGAGGGGCAGAGAGAGAGGGAGACACAGAATGTGAAGCAGGCTCCAGGCTCTGAGCTGTCAGCACAGAGTCCAACGTGGGGCTCGAACTCACGGACTGCGAGATCATGACCTGAGCCGAAGTCGGCCGCTCAACCGACTGAGCCACCCAGGTGCCCCTAAAAAAAAAAAAAAATTTTTTTTAATGCCTATGAGACCGTTCCTAAAAAGAAAATAATACTCGGTTTTGTTTGATGTCTCTGAACACAGAAACATTCTTCACGTTACAGGAAACTCGACTTCAAACGCCACCACGTTTCCTACAGGAACTCCTGCTCCTGGCGATGCCTGAGCACCGGGCACTCGAGGAGGGGAAAGGGCCAACAGTTCCACCTGTGTTTCTGCCAGCAGCTCGTGTGTGACCTGTTCTCATTCTAGGCAATGAGTTATAATTGCAGCTTATGCCATTTGGGCTCTCCACTTAATTGTAAACCATCAGTGAGCATGTGCCCAAGAATAAAAATTCTCTGCAGAACATTCTCCCAAATAAGTAACACACACCCACATGTGTTCATGTGGCTGACATTTTGGGGGCGACTAGGAAAGATACTTGAAAAATGATCTCAGCAGCTTGGGGCAAAAGATGGACTCAGGTCCCAGGTCCCTAATAAGAATGGGCCAAGGACCTACCCTGCCCCTTTTTCTAGTCAAATTTTCAATCTCCTCTACGCCATTCCAAGTCAATGCAAATTTTGTCTAAACCCCTCCCCACGACTTCCCAAAGGACATGGGGTCACCTTTCCTGAGCACTCTCTATGCTAGAGGTTTTTTTTTTTTTCATTTTTAATTTTAGAGAGAGAGTGCTAATGGGGAAGAAGGGCTGAGAGAGAGCAAGAGAGAGAGATAGAGAGAGAGAGAATCCCAAGCAGGCTCCACATTTCAGCATGGAGCCCAACGTGGGCCTTGATCCCTTGACTCACGGATCATGACCTGAACCGAGGTCAAGCGTTGGGTGCTCAACCAACTGAGCCGCCCAGGACCCCGCACGCAAGAGGCCTCTTATAATTGGTGCCACCCTTTTAGCAACACAAGAATGTCATTGATACCCTCCTCTGGAACTTCATAAATAACAATTCTTTTTTGGTTCCCGATACAAACGGCTACCAGACAACTGAATTACTGAATAGGGGCTGAAATCTGTCTGAGGAAGAACAGGGTCCTGAGGCGTCGGAACACCGAGGGGCAGACAGAAAGAAACGTTCAGTTACCCAGTCTCCCCAGACTTCAAGGAGCATATGGACCGTAGCTATCCCAGAAGGGGATGAGGGGATAATTTGTTAAAGCCCATCTATGGTCTTCGTAAGAAAGGCTGGAAGAAACCTGAAGCTGGCAGAGGACAGCTCTGGAACTACGTCTGTAGGGCGTGTGGTGCCTCAGGTCTCTACAGCAAGAACATGAGGAAAACACGGACTCATTCCAGAGGACGGCTGTGGGCCTGGAGGAAAGTTTAAAAAAAAATCTGGAAGTTGGTGATTATTCATTACTATTAAAACACTCACCACGAAGGATTCGCCATGTTCAAGAGTAAGTTTGCGAAAACTAAAGATAAAAATGTATTCTGACTGATAGGCTGCACAGTTTGAAGTCAGCACCAAAGGTCAAGGAAAAATACAGCAAACAGTGGAATTCATCTGGCGGAACTGGGCAGAAATGCCGGATTCACCTATTAATATTTTAGTAATACCACAGTGTGACTATAACAATATTACAGTCCCATACGCCATATGAGAACAGGTTAAACACAAAAAAATTAATCAATGAAGCCATAATAAGAATTCTATGAATGAGCAGCTATCGTGTCTTTAAGGAGTGACCCAGTGTCTAACGTGTACCCGTTAGCAGGTACCCGACACTGTACCTGGCACACAGCAGGAGCCGATAACTAACCGCCACGGAAAATGAACTGGGGTCGCCATGTGTGATATGGAGAAAAATTCAATCCATTTTTCATGCCATACACTCGATCAATTCCAAGAGAGATTATTTTGGAAAAAAAATTTTTTTAATTTGTTTTTCATTTATGTATTTTGAAAGAGAGAGTGAGCAAGTGTGGGCAGGGGAAGGGCAGAGAGAGAGGGAGACACGGAATTGAAAGCAGACTCCCTGCTAATCAGTGCAGAGCCCAACGTGGGGCTCGATCCCACAACCTTGAGATCATGATCTGAACCAAAATCAAAAGTTGGATGCTTAACTGACTGAGCCACCCAGGTGCCCTGAAAATTTTTTATTGTGGTAGTTAAGAGTCCGAGCTTTAGAGAGAGGGACACAAGTTCAATCCAGTTCTGTCCCTTACTAGTCCGGCAAGCGATGTGACTTTTAAGCCTGTTTTCCTAGGGATGAAAATATGCCTCATGTTCATGAAATACGGCTCAAGAGTGGCAAGGGTTAAACACAAAAAATAGATGCAAAATATTTCCCAGTACATCACAGACCCTGAAAAATATCTGTAATAGTAAACTTTTTAAAAATTTTTTAAAGTTTATTTAATTTTTGAGAGACAGCATGAGTGGGGGAGGAGCAGAGAGAGAGGGAGACAGAATCTGAAGCAGGCTCCAGTTCTGAGCTGTCAGCACAGAGCCCGACGTGGGGCTCGAACCCATGAGATCATGACCTGAGCCGACGTCGGACGCCTAACCGACTGAGCCACCCAGATGCCCCAGTAAATATTTTTATAATTTAAAAGCTAAGTTAAAAATGTTAGGCATTGTAATTTAACTCTCAGAGGAAATAAAGCATCTGTCAAGGAATGAGAAGAAATTATCAAAAACAAAGTCAGAGTTATTTCATTATGTAAAACAGTTCCCTAATGAAACAGTTTGAAATAATATCACAGAAAATATCTCCGTGGAAACAGTCCCATCC
Source organism: Paguma larvata (assembly GCA_030068075.1). Taxonomy (NCBI): domain Eukaryota; kingdom Metazoa; phylum Chordata; class Mammalia; order Carnivora; family Viverridae; genus Paguma; species Paguma larvata. Next base: position 15,389,959 of record CM057840.1, read on the forward strand.
TTCTTGTATCAATTATTTATATAGGATATAACCAGATTTCCCTCCACGTTTTTTAACAAGACAGAAAAATGAAGAAGTTGTCGAAATGTATAATTTAAAGGCTTATCAGGGCACCTGGTGGCTCAGTCGGTTAAGCACCCAACTTCAGCTCATGATCTCATGGTTCATGGGTTCGAACCCTGCATCAGGCTCTGTGCTGACAGCTTGGAGCCTGGAGCCTGGAACCTGCTTCCGATTCTGTGTCTCCCTCTCTCTGCCCCTCCCCTGCTCATGCTCTGTCTCTCTCTCTCTCAAAAATAAACATTAAAAAAAAAGGTTATCAGTATAGATAATCGATAATAAACAGCAGCAGCCTAATCCTACAAAAGTAGACAAAATATCTCAAGAGAAAATTCCAATTAAAAGACAAAAACCATTAAGGGAAGGATCCTGAACTTTAAATTCAAACTGTGAAAACCATACAATTACTTTATATTTAGAGAAACATATCGTTAAAGTAAAATTTAAATACAACTTTGTTAAAAATAAGTAACAACGACAGTAAAAAGGCAAGCACTGTTTGGGGTTTAAGTACTCTATAAGAACTAACTCCTTAAATCTTCAAAGTAATCTCCAGCGACACAGTAGAGGTAGGAATCTTACCTGAACACATGTTAAGTATTGTGGTTGGGGTGGGGAAAGACATGGAAAGACATTTTAATTTATCTTATCTTACTTTATTTTTTAGAGAGAGAGGAGGAGAGACCGTGGGTGGGGAAAGGGCAGGGGGCAAGGGAGAGAGAGAGATCCAAGCAGGTTCCACGTGGAGCCCAACACGGGGCGTGATCTCAAGACCCCGGGATCATGACCTGAGCCAAAATCAAGAGTCAGATGCTCAACTGACTGAGCCACCGGGGGGCCCTGAAAAGACATTGTAGGTCTGGCCTCTTGGACACACAGCTCAGTAATCATTAGGACTGGGCCTATTTAAACATAGCCTTTGATTTAACAGCAGCTGCCTCTTCCATTCTTATCTCCAGTGTGCAGGTGTGTATTTGCAGGACAAGATAAAACTTTAAAAAAAAAAAAATAGTGTTTAAGAAACAGAAAAATCAAAACCAGCACTCAGATTTCACTTCGAATCTCAGTTTGGGACTCTGACATTTCCGCAAAGCGAAGTGCGGTGATACGCAGTCTGCGAGCCCACTTTTGTAATGCCGGCCTGTGAACAACCAGGTGGGGCGATCAGAGAAATTCGTATGATGTTCTGAGCTGCCGGAAGCACACAGACTAATGCAACAACTATTAGGAGTTGTTTTATTTCATCTGCACATAAAATGTTTCTATCTGTTGAGCAGCAAACACACCTGACTTCACCTACTCCAATATGGTTTGCCCTGTGTCTTTTTATTCATTTATTTTAGTTCATGTACGGTTCTCTGAGCTTCTGTAGTTAAGGACAAGGTTCCTGGGACTCCAGCCACAGAGCTTTCTCGTTATTGAGAAGTCTGAGAAACGGTCTGGGAAACGGAGTACCTTCACCAAACTGCAGGATGAGGAAACAACCAGTAGATGCTGCCAATGACGGCACGATTTCCCAGCTTCTCCCCACGTGTGAGAAACACAGAAAAAGGAACAAGGTTGAGGAGAAAGACAATGAATTCTGTTTGTGCCGTTCTGAGTTTAAGATATTTGCCATCAATCTATACGGATAATCCAGGAGGCAGGTGGAATGTGGGGGCCCCCAGAGAGAGAGAGGTAGGACTTCCAGGGGAGCTCGCAGCAGTCTTGGCTATGGCTGTGAAAACAGATTCCGGACCACACCTACATTCAACGGGTGATCGGCGGAGGACAGCCTTCAAAGGGCAGTGACAGCGAACACCCGGGGTAGGAAGAGGAACATCAAGGGGACCCAAGAAGGGAATGCTTCAAAGAGGAGGCTGTGGTCAATGTCAAATTCCAACGAACGGTTCAAATATGAGAAACACAAACTGTGGCCCCTGGGAGATGTCTGGCTCCTTCACCAGGGTCCAAGTAACAGAGCCCAAGCCTGAACAGGAGATGCAGCCAGCCCTCAGAACCGTCTCAAAAACCTCGCTATAAAGGAAAGAGACCGGCCTTTTTTATTTGTTTAAAGAGTTTCTAATAAGCAAGAAATATTCCAACGCAGACCAAACTGTCAGTTCTGAACAGATTTACAATGAATTCTCAGAGGTCAATCCAAGCCAGAGAGACACTGGCCATGTCAGCCATGAACCCTCAGACTAGAGACAACAGACAGATGACCATGAAGAAAGGAAACTAAGAACATTATTATGGATGTTTCTAAGGAGGAAAAAAAACAAAAACGAAAAACTAGGACCCTGATAATAGGTTTAGAACCATTAATTTTAAGCACAAAATTCTCAGCCAAGCCTTTTTTTTTTTAAATATAAAAGCTATTTGTAATGTTTATAGAATGTTCTTAAGCAGGCAAGAGCACCAAAAGCTTCGGGTGGACATACCCGAAACTACATCTTTTTGGCGGTGGCATTTACCAGGTGACTGCCACTTATTAACTAGGAATGAGGTGGCTGACTTCTCGGAGACTGACATGCGCCCAGCCTGAAGCAGCCCCACTTCAGCTCCCATTTCTCTTTGCTCCCCCTTTATTTTTTTTTAATGTTTATTTATTTTTGAGGGGGAGGAGAAGAGAGAGAGGGAGACAGAATCCCAATGAGGCTTGCAGCTGTTAGTGCAAAGCCCAACATGGGGCTCGAACTCACAAACTGTGAGATTGTGACCTGAGCCGAAACCAAGTCAGACACTAAACCGACAGCCACCCACGTGTCCCTTGCTCCCCCTTTTTTAAACATTTTACCTTTTCCCAGTCCAGATGACCAGTTCCCTCAAATAAGAAAATCTCACGGTCACGTGCAGCACGGCCGACTAAAAGAACCTGTGAGCTAGCAGGGGCACTATTTATCGTTGTTGTCTTAACGCTGAAAAAAGGACCATTTTATCCTGGCCTCTACCCAACTCTGATGGAGTTAAATGAAGATTCGGTAGCCGTCATTCCAGTTGTCCCTAAAAAGGAGCAAACTATTCACGGATACCACCTGCTTTCTTTGCAAGAATGAGTCATAAAACTTCTGTGCTATGTAAATTTTATTTGCAAAAGGAAAATTAAAAACCTTCCTGGTGTCACACATTGAAGAGAACTATGGAAGGTATGTGGTCCTAGTCAAAGGAATGGTTAAACATTACTCATTGGGAGCAGTGGGTCTCATCAAAGTGAGGTGTTGTGTCTGGCAGGTTGCAGGAGTTAACCATTAATCTGCTGGCTAACAACAGCTCCCTCCCCCGATCCTTCCCAGCCCTCCAGGTCTGCAAGCCCGACGCTGGAAAGGCAGGAATGCCTCCTGTTTCTCCGGCTGTAAACACGGTTAATCCCACACAGATGCCCTGTCAGTAAACGGACATCTCAGAAGTCAAGACCTCAACATACGTACCTTTCTTCGATTAACCCTGAGTGAGTAGGGGTTTACTCTAGAATATTAAATTCTAGAATGAAATCTTTGAGACTTTGAGAGGTGTATATAGCACCTTTTAACCCGAAAACTACAAACGAGCTGTCAGAGTTAAATTTACCCTTCTCCAAGATTTTGGGGGTTTAGACATTAGCATTATTTTCACCAGATGGATTCTGACCAACTTCCTTTTGTTCTAAGCAGCACCAGCTAGTGACAGAGTGGGAGGAAAACCATTTATTTACTTTACTTTTCTTTAATGTTTATTTATTTACTTCTGAGAGGGAGTGGGAGGGAGGGAGGGAGACAAAGAATCCCAAGCAGGCTCCATGCCACCAGCATAGAGCCCGATGCGGGACACAAACTCACCAACCATGAGATCTTGACCTGAGCTGAGGCCAAAAAGTCAAGACGCTCAACCAACTGAGCCACCCAGGCCCCTCCCGACCCTCCTTCTCTACCTCCCCTGCCCTCCACAACCTCACCACAAAAAACTTAATCAGATTCCACAGGAATAGTGCTCTTAGGATGAAAAGTGGGCCCTCCATGCTGGACAAATAGCTAGAATAGTGCATGTACCTTGGCACTACTGAAAATGGTTAACATGGCAACCACAATTTTTTTTGAAGATATTTTTTAACTCCATTTTTTAAAAAGAATAACAAAAACTAAGAAAAACACTAGGAATGCTGGTCTGAACACCAACTCGCAGACCTGATCTATATATTTAGCTAAAAAAATTCTCTGGTCTGGGAAAAATCTAAAAGGGAGTTGGGGAAAGCCGCAGAGCGGGGGCTGGAAACTGGCCGCCCGAGAATGTAACGTGGCCCCATATTCATTCATTCATCTATTCAAAGAGCGTCCCCTAAGCACCAGCCACATGTCAGGCACTGTTCTAGGTGCTGGGCATACAGCAGTAAACAAAACAGAATAAAAACCTTGCTTACATTCTGATGTTTTGTTGGGCCCGGATAGTTTTAAACTTTGAAAATGTTGCCACTATTTAAAAAATCAAGATGTTTCACACAAAAATACAGATTTCAATTGGCTTTTTTTTTTAATGTGTTTTATTTTGGAGGGGGGGGAGAGAAAGAGAGAGAGTGAATGTGTAGGGGAGGGGTTGAGAGAGAGGAAGCAGGCTCCAGGCTCTGAGCTGTCAGCACAGAGCCCGACACGAGGCTCAAATTCACCTTGAGATAGTGACCTGAGCCGAAGCTGGTCGCTTAACTGACTGAGCCGTCCAGGCGCCCCAGGAACCTACTTTTAATGAGCTCCCTGGTGGGCAGAGCCGGCGCTGCTCTGAGATGCCAAAGTGTGCCCACACCTCTTCCTCTTTCATCAGATCCAACCTTTCCCCCGTCGCCCCAGCTCACACCAACGGCTGCTCGGTGCTGCACCACGTGGAACATCACACACTTAAGACTCCGAAGGAGATGCGCTGTGTGCCCTGGGGACCCTTGTACGACAGAGGATGTGAGCGCTCCCAAACTCGGTGTGGGCACCAGAACAGGCACTCGTGTAAACTCACACACTCGGAAGCCCCCAGCCCTGCTCAGTGTCCTGGAAGTGCCCTCTCCTCTGCAGTGGACACGCAACGAGCACCTGCCTCCCGCCGCCATCTGCGGCAATGACCGAGGGGCAGAACCACCTGCAAGGAAAGAAATTCTTCTTCCCGGCATCTCTTCCAACTTAATAAAACGGACGCATGGCCCAGGGAACGGCATCTTTTCAGTCAATGCCAGTCGGCTATCCAAACTTGCACAGAAAGATCCCTCCTTGAGCAGAAAAAGCCTGATCTGGGAACAAAAGACCATGAAAAATTTACTTACTAAATGAGTTTTTTTTTTTTAAGAACTGAGTTCAGCATTGTTCGCTGCAATTTTAATATCACAAAATAGATTTTATTTCCTTCTCTCAGAAATGTCTTGCTATACCAATGCCCTTAGGAAAGTAACATTTGATAAAATACAACTTTCCTGGCCAAAATGCCACTGGGCTGATTTTCTCACCTATGCCTGGTCCTATATCTGATAAAGAGGGTTGTATCCAACTTTCAAAGAAGCTCCTAATATTTGGGTACGATTCTCCCAACACTCCCCCCACCCCCGTTAAACCATAAAAGCAGAAGTGCACCTGCACCACTCCCCACGCACTCGGCTCCCACCCGCCGGTTCTCAAGAAAAATCTCCCCGTACTGGCGCGCCCATAGCCAGCAAGCCCAGTCGCAGAACAGCATCGGATCGTTTGTATCTCCAGTGCCTCACCCTTCCCAGCCCCTTCTAACAGTTAAAGCCCCGGTACTAAATGGGTAGAAATAACTTCTCTATGATGCTTGTTTTGTTTTTTGGCGGGACAGTCTAAGAGACCGAGATAAGCATACACACTGGAAAGTAATCCACAGTATGTCAGATTACAGTTTGCTAGGACGACAGTGACCAATGAAATATGCTGTCCCCACTGGCACAAGTTTAAAAGGGTCATCACTACAAAATGTATGCTGGGGAGATATTACATTAGCCCCAAACTCAGCATTTCTATTAAAACAAATGCTTTATTAAGATACATCTGGGGCACCAGGAAGGCTCAGTCGGTGAAGCGTCTGACTTCGGCTCAGGTCATGATCTGACGGTCTGTGAGTTCGAGCCCCGTGTCAGTCTCTGTGCTGACAGCTCGGAGCCTGGAGCCTGCTTCAGATTCTGTGTCTCCCTCTCTCTCTGCCCCTTCCCTGCTTGCTCTCTGTCTCTCAAAAATAGTAACATTAAAAAAAACATAAAAGAGATATGTGGACTTTCCTGCTGGACACCATTCTTGCCGTGTTAGCACCAGAGCAAGACAAATACCAGCGGTGGTTTGGTGGCGTGTGTCTGAAGTTACCTCTGTTACTAAATGCTTATCCAGCTGCCCCAGGCCTGTACATATTTATTTTCTTTGAGGATAGAATCAAATGTTAATGGAAAAGTAGTATATGTTTGAGAACACTAGATTAACTTTGATACAAGGGAAAAAAACCTCAAGGTACTAAAGATCCCACCTAGAAAATTTCTGATCTTTCCAAATAGAAAAGACATATGTTCCTTTGTTACCATCATATCCCAGCTTAAAAGCAATTCCCACTCTTTAGCATCATCCCCTCCTTCTGCCACCGCGCCCGCTCACCCCAAGCACTAGGCGTACCAGACTCCCGGTCGCCTCGTAGGCCCTGCCTGGAGGTATCCACTCTCCACCACTCTCAAAGCCCATGTTAACTCTCTCCTTCTGGAGACTTTTTCTTCTCTCTTCCTAGAGGTCCCATTCAGCCTTTCGGACTCAGCTACTTTCTTTCTGCTAAGGTTGCCTCATGCCACCCAGGCAACGGCCTTTGCGATATTCTACTCCAATTGTTTTTAGAGCTGTCATCGACCCCGCATATCTACTTCCTTCTGCCTCAGTGCCGCTCCTGTCTCCATTTCTATGAAAGCATGGTAGGTGTGCTATAGTAGTTTTCCCAAAAAGCAAACTTGACGTAGGCATTAAATAATGCACGGTACTTCTTACTTTCCGAAACCGTTATTGTGCTAAAACTTAAGGAACTTAAATGGAGAAGGGTGAGCACTTTCTCGAGGATATCTCATCAGAACGCTGGCCGTCAAGGTTAAGACTAAAGACAAAGTCGGTCCATCCATGGCATCTAAAGAAGTACCTTCACCAAACTGAGGATAAATAACATACGTAAAATAGCTAAAGAAAGAAATCTCGCTTAACCACCCGCACCCAAAAATCTATCACGGCACTCACCAGGAGCCATAAATGAAGAGAGGGGAGAACACAGCAGCAAAGCAAAATGTATCTTTCTTCTGAGATGAAATGGAAGGAGGAAGAGGAGGATAGGGAAGACTTAAAATATATTAAGTTTATAATAAAGTCCTCTGAAAAAAGGGACTTAAAATACGAAGAATTTATAATGAAATCCTTTAAAGGGGAGCTTGGGTGGCTCAGTCGGTTGAGCGTCCGACTTCAGCTCAGGTCACGATCTCACGAACTCACGGTTCGTGGGTTCGAGCTCTGTGAGCGCTGCACTGGGCTCTGTGCTGATGGCTCAGAGCCTGGAGCCTGCTTCGGATTCTGTGTCTCCCTCTCTCTGCCCCTCCCCTGCTCACACTCTGTCTCTCTCTCTCAAAATAAATAAGCATTTAAAAAAAAATCCTTTAAAGAAGGAACCTGCTTTGGTATCCTTTCATAACTCCTAACCTACCACTGCCACTTTCGCCTAGCAGTAAATTCCCACTAATGCTTGCTGATCCATAATAAACAGAACAGAAGGAACAGTAATTAACAGAAGTTAATGGTGTCCAGCGACAGTTCGAAAAAGAGATATGCCCAAGTAATATGAAAATCTTATTTTCAATACTAGAACATTCTCATTTGTATAACAGGCTAACACTAAATTACTCTTATTTAGAAAAATAATTTATTATTGTATATAATTATTATTTAGCATTATTGTATATAATAGTTATTTATCATATCTATAATAATAATAATTTCTTATTTAGAACAATAATAATTTAGTGTATATGAATAATTCTTACTCACTGAATCTACCCTGCCTAGGCTTCTGCTAGATCACAGAGATAATTGCTTGTAGAAACTCTTTTTCTAGTAACATATAAAAGGAAAGTTCTTTCAAATTAAGCTGGATTATTAATATTCATACAAAGAGTTTAACCCTCTTACCCCAAGAACCCTTTTATTTGAGATACAAAAAGGCAGGGCTGTCAGGTAGGAATTAAAGCTCTGCCCATTATTTGGTGGAGATGCAAGAGGAAGACCAACAGTCAGGCCTCGGGAAAGGTCTACAGACACCAGCGCTTACCATGCGTCAGGCCTTCTGGGTAGAAAACATTATGGCCTTCTTATCTAGAGGCGTAATTTTCTCCCTTTTTTAAAAATTCTCTACCAGCTACACCTAAATCATTTTTTAAAAATATGGCACCAATAAAAATGACAAAACTTAGAGGGTTTTAGAATGCTTTTCCTTTGACTCCAAGTGCGGTAAGCAAGACCTCAAGTCATCAACTCCAGCACAAGAGGAAACGCAGAATGTGTTAAGAACGATAAAAGAGAAGTCTTGGATAAAGTTCAAGAAACAGAACTGAGACTGTCCAGCAAAACAGAATTCTAAGAGTTCCGGATGGCCGGAATCTAAAGCAAAGCTGGCAGGTGGTTCCGCAGGAGGTGCGAAGAGAACGAGGACGAGGGCCTTCCTCGTGCCCACCCGTGACCGCTGCACTGGAGATCCGACGGGCCTCTTTCCACGGCGGGAACCGGAGAGCGGACTGGAGGCGCCCGAAAGGCCCCTTCCAGTCCCACTTTTACGGCTCTGCATGCCTCCTACACTTTCCTCCAACACTATGACTTGCTGAGTTTATTGGGATCGGTCTTGTGATTAAGAGGCTTGTAAATAAATACAAAACATTTCACCAGTTCACTCAAATGTTTTACTGCCTGACCTCCTGCTTGGAGGTCACGCATGGGGCTGACGAAAAGAATGTCATAAGCATTCTTTTCTGCCCACCTGGACGAAACTCTCATTTACCCCAGGCTGGTGTCTCCTGGAAAGGGGCTAAAATGCCTGCCGGGCTTCGCGTAACACAGCAGGGAGACAGAGCAGACTCACGACGCCTGCCAGGGCCGCCTGTGCTTTCATAGAAGGAATTGTAGGGGAAAAGAGTCATCTGTTTTTCTAACTTGAGAACGAAGTTTACCTTTGGAAGTGGCAGTTAAACAACAACAACAACAAAAACAGAAAAAAAGGCAGGCAGATGCAATTCAATAGTTTTCTCGAAAAGGCATACGCGGCGCGTTAAATAGTTATCAATAGAAAGACTCATAAATGCACACATGTAAGCTGTTTTCATACAGTATTTGGCAATCCCTTAGTTCGTGGCAAAAAGGACTTCTGAGCTACCTACTTGAGCTCTGTGACAGAAAAGAGCTTTCGGAAAAGACAACAAATACAATTAAAGCAGCAGATCCCTACCTTGTGTGAAAGACATGTTTAAATACTAACTTGATGACGGTATCAATAAACAGAAACAAAAAAGAACAAGAAGAGTTCAATAGGAAAAATCTCTTAAAGGTGAAAAAATATGCAGTCAGAAAAAGCACAGGCAACGTTGAGCCTACATGCATTCCCGCAACGGTTTGTCAGAGGCACCTAAAACCATGTTTCATGACATTTGTTTGTTTCGTTTATATTTAATTTGCAAAAAAATAGGAATCAAAAGCTTTGGGGACCATTTTTTTCACAAGTTTGAGAGACTTAATATCAGTCATACAGCAACTTAAAGATTAAAAAACTAGCTTTAATTAGATATGGAATGACCAATTCTAGGGGTGGTATGATCCTTACGAAGGCAAGCTTTAGACTAATGGCGTGCCTCCTTTCTAAAAGCACAGCCTGCAAAATGAGTGACCAACAGCTAATTCGATGGACTCAAATAGTTACCTACGTGCAGAATATAAACACCCAGGAGCACGACGGTGGCTCGGTCAGTTAAGCGTCCGACTTCGGCTCAGGATGTGATCTCACGGTCCATGGGTTCGAGCCCCGTGTCAGGCTCTGTGCTGACAGCTCAGAGCCTGGAGCCTGCTTCAGATTCTGTGTCTCCCTCTCTCCCTGTCCCTCCCCTGCTCATGTTCTGTCTCTGTCTCAAAAATAAACATTAAAAAAAAAAAGAATAGAAACATCCAGACCAGCAGAATGTAACCAAGAATGCACAGGCAACACATGCTTTATATCCAGTTCTGAAACAGACTTGTTTTCCTAATTACATTTGTCTTAAACCAGCATAAAAAAAAACAAAAAAACAAAAAACTAAGATTCCTGGAGTCTATACCAAATAGTGCTAAGTGGAAGAGGTTGCCTAGAAGTGTGGTTAGCATACTTTAGGCTATTTTAAATAAAGAACATGAAAAGTATACATGAAGACAAGAAGGAAAAGGGGGAGGGGGAGGGGGAGGAGGAGGGGGAGGGGGAGGAGGAGGGAGGAAGGTGAGAAGAGGAGGAGGGGAAAGAATAAGAAAGCTGCAAAAACTTTACTTGTAGACAACAGATGACCAATTGTGAAATTAAACATCACGGCATTCTTAGTGATGTGCGGTGCAACTTTATGTTTAACAATTAATAAAATTGCACATGATATCAATTATATTTAAACTGTTGCCAAGACAAGACTGAGAGGAAAAAGGAGACAGCCACTAGGCCTACTGAGAAGCAGAGAAACACCAACTCAAGATATTTTTAAATTGCGATGGTGATCAGGAGCCAACTGTGTTCAAAAATAATGAAAATTATTCTGCCTTTTAAGACTCGAGCATACTTATGAGGCTCCTATGCATACAGGAGACTAATCAACTATTAATCCTTGGGGGATCCTGACACTGTCACAATACAGGATCTACAGAGACAGGCGTGAGACAGTGGCCTTGGACCTTGCATCCAAAGGGCAACATAATCTCTCGTAGGAACACATCTGCTTCCTCTGCCCCCTTCCATCTTCCCCTTTTCCTTACACATCCTTATCGGCAGTCTTTCCTAACCAAGCGTGAACCCAGAGTAATCACTATAACTGGCCCCACGGATCTGACAACTGAGGGCTCTGTGGGCAGTTTCTGTGCAGCCCCTGGGGGAATGGGAGCCCAGGTGTCTCGTGGCATTTCCCAGGGAGCTGGTCCCAGGACACTGGCCACCAGTATAAAGCCTGGAGCCCTTCTTCCTGCTGGGGCTCCCGCCTGAAACTCCTGTCACCCAGCATACGGCTAGGGATTCCTTTTTGCATTGAAATGGTATTTAAAGCTTTATTCTGTAGTATGCATAAGAGACAATGGGCTTTCACCAGCTAGCTGAGAACTGAAGCATGGTTTCCATATGAAAATTAATTCCCGGTTTCAGGCTAATTGATTCACAAACTTCTGGAACCACTCTCTGATAACGTGAGACTAGAAGTGGAAAGATGGCTGTTTCAAGGGAGTAAAAGCTAAAGAGTAATTTGTATCGATAAACACAAACTCTGTGTCTGCGTGTCTGTTTTCATGTGTGTGTGTCTGTGTGTGTATCCGTGTGTCTGTATGCCTATCTGTGTCCAGAATGAAAAAAAAAATAAAGATTTTTGGTTAAATTAAAATCCAATTAGAGTGGAAAGTGAGCAACTTAAGGTACCCTTTTAAAAGTATGAAAGGACTCAAAGCATAACAGGATAAAAGAGAAATACTGTATATACTAAAAAATCTATTTTTTCAGATGACAGTAGGCCCCCCCCCAATGTGGGGGGATACATTGTGGGACCTCCAGCAGATACCTGAAACCTCCAGATAGTACTGAACCCTGTATATACCATGTTTTTTATCCTATACATACACACATATCTATAATAAAGTTTAATTTATAAATTAGGAGCAGTAAGAAGTAACACAACAAAATAGAACAATTATAACAATATACCATTATGTGAACGTGGTCTCTCTCTCTCTCAAAATATCCTATGTACAATGCTCGCCCCTCTTCTTGTGAGGGTGTGAGATGACAAAACGGCTGAGATGAGGTGAGGTGAGTGACACGGGCATTGTGACGCAGGGGTAGACTTCTGAGGCCTTCTGAGGGTAAGTCAGGAGGAGGATCACTGCTTCCAGCCCGCGGCTGACGGTGACCGCAGGTAACTGAATCTGGGGAAGCTGAGCGACGGGTAAAGGAGGACTACTAGATGCTCCCATCCAGCAACCCTACATAAAAGCTACCGCCCCCTCCGCTCGGAAATCGGTGACCCACCTCGCAATCTTCTCTTTTCTCTCCTGTCCATCACGTACTGCTTTCTAGACTGGACATTTTCAGCCTAGAATCTGAAACACCTCTGAGTGTCTCCAGTTATTTCAAACTGAGTTAGGAAATTCTCAAAACGGATCAATGTAATAAGCATGTGCTATAAAGAAATCTGCAGTGTAGGGCGTCAGGAAAGGAGGATGTTGCAATTCCCAAAAGGAAACAAATCGCAGCTCAGGAGGAGCCAAAGAGGCACATTTGTGACACCCAGCAGCAACTTCAAAGGCTTTCGAGATGAACGCAGTAACAACGATACCATTAAATCTCTGCCAAGAGACCTGAGAGTCACGCCGCACTGTCCTGAAAGGTAATGTTTACCTAACAGACAGACAGGAGAACATGCATCCCTTTCCACAGGACAGAGAGACTTCTGCTAATTCCACTAGTCACCTCACCGCAGGGATTTCTAGTCTTTGACAGGGCAACGTCTAATACTATCTAGAATTACCGCAACAACCACAGTGAAGCTCTGAACACATACCCAAACAAAATCGGCATTAATTGAAATGAATGTAATAACAAGTTTATTACATACGTTTTAACCCCATTAAAAATATTTTTTAATGCTTATTTTTGAGAGACAGAGAGACAGAGCATGAGTGGGAGACGGGCAGAGAGAGGGAGACACAGAATCCAAAGTAGGCTCCATGTTCTGAGCTGTCGGCACAGAGCCCGACGCGATGCTCGAACTCATGAACCATGAGATCATGACCTAAGCCAAAGTCGGACGTTTAATCGACTGAGCCACCTAGGCGCCCCTTAACCCCATTTTTCATAGAAATGATCAGAGGTAAATGCCAAAGAATCATGGAAACAAATGAACTATCACTAAAAAAAAAAAAAAAAAAAAAAGAATTGAAATTTAAGATTTAAATATGCAACTTGAATCTATTCCTGGACAAAATTGAATGAGACAACTAGTAGTTTCTTCTGAGAAGAGTAATAGCACAGAGGTTTCCTTCTTTGCTCTGACCACAAACTCAACCGCAGGGATGAAACCAAACGTTTTCTAGAACTAAGTTTTCAAAGAAGTGTGGAGTTAGGAACCTAAGGAATCATACTCTATTAGACCAACTAACTCCTGATGAAGACAAGGAAACTGAGTCACGAGTCACTAAGTAACTTGCCTAAACCCAAAATAGCTAATTAGTGGCAGAGCCAGGGACTCCGGTTTCTGAAATTCCAAGGGAGTTGCCCTTTCCACTGCACCACGTGGGGGACGACGGGGGATGGCTGGAGAGTTTGCAAAAACTCAGAGTGGATGTGGCCACATCTGCCCAGAGTGGTTTCATCTTACATGGCCTAAGGGACTCTCATGTAACAAGCTAGAGTCACTTCATAATGGTGCTGCCTTCTTTTTAATGGTAGTGGCTTTTTTCTTTTTAGACATACGTGTGATCAAAGTGATTAAAATCAAGTTGGAATTAAAGGGTACACACTCCAACGGTAATCCAAGTACCATTCAAAGAAGTCACTGTTTGGTTTTTGGGGCCAAATAGTAATTTATGGAAAAAATATCCATATAATGGATGTTTTAATGGATCCAATTACCAGTTCAACAGGCACAATAAGGAGACTACCTTTAGAATCTGTTCAGTAAGGACCTGAGGTCCCCAGACGTTAAAAGAAAAAAATACATAAAGACTGCCAGCTTTAGTAGAGAAGTTCTTTGAGCACTGCTCCCAGACACAAAAATACAGCGATGAAAGGACCCAAGATTATACCCCAACACTGAGTGACCCAGACACAGCAGAGAAGGGGAATTTTGATTGGCAAATGTTAGAAAATCGAGGGGGCTTTTTCTTCTTTTAAGCCTGGGACAGGGGAAGACATGACGGGGGACAGAAAGGGGACTGGAGATTAGAAACAGAACATCAGAGGGAAAGGAGGTATGAAGTGGCAGAGAGAGCAGGTGATGTAAAGGGGGAAGGCAAAAGGGTACTGTACCCAAGAGGGTAGCGGGAAAGCGCCTCCAATCGGTAGAGGAGAGTTTTAGTCAAGACAAAGGAATCGGACCAGATGGCTTAGGGTATCTGGAGATTTCCCTCTGGGTGCAAACAGCAGCTTCTGTCTACATATCAGGTCTGGTCTCTTGCTTTGCCCATTAAGGAGCTTGATTTTCTGAGTGCAATCAGGAGCAACCAATGCCAACTGAAAAACTATACTGAGAAGCCTAACTGTCAATGGGACTCAGCTCATTCTCGACCCAATAGGACTGATGTCTGGGCAAATCAGTCTAATACTCAGAAGTTCGGAGTAAAGGGAACTAAATCACTCTACCGACTGTAACAAGACGAGACTAGCCTGTTCACACATTGATACTTCTGTTGCCTGTTCAGGGTGTCCTTTAAACAGTGACTACGTTTTTAACTCTGCTTTTTTAGTTTTCCTTGTCACTGCCACACACTTCCCCCAGTACAACGGTATTTCTTTCTAGCGGGTACGTTCACGATTCTGAACAGTCATGGACTTTAAAAACGGACTGGGTTTTATAGTAGCACAGAAATGCGGGCTGCGATATACAGTCAATCAAGTGGAAAAGTCTAAAAGATAGATGGGAAAAGCAGTTAAGCAGAGCTTGCAAATCTTTGGGCCAAATGCTGTCTGTGGTTTTTAAAATTTTCTTCTCTTCTTGGGGTTTTCTTCCCCCTAGAAAAACCTCTGTAAACAACACTTTAAAAATCAATAAAGTGCACAGAAAGGTGAATGGTTACAATATTGAAAATGCTAACACTTTATCAGCACTTCTCCCTAAAGCTCAATAGTTAATTTACCAATAATAATTATTTATTAAATAAATATTTGATGTTAATCTATAAAACAAAACGATGACTAAATATGAACCATATAAGTTATAAAATCTGGTAGCAGACTGGGCAAGTCTTAAAAAGGTAGTTTTGCCAACAAAAAACATAAAAACATGTACATTCTTTTCTGTGATGCATTAATCTTTCTCCTGGGAATTCAACCCAAGGGAATAGTCCAAAAGATGAAAGAAGCTACATGACAAAGATATTAATGGCATTTTATTTAAAATAACCAAAAAACCTGGAAACAACCCAAGTAATCAACAAATGGAAATTGCTAATATAATGTATTATTAATTCAGTGAATTAATAATACATCTGTTAGGGGTGCACAGGTGGTTCAGTCAGTTGAGAGTCCAACTTCGGCTCAGGTCATGATCTCACAATCCGTGAGTTTAAGCCCTGCATCAGGCTGTGTGCTAACATCTCAGAGCCTGGAGCCTGCTTCGGATTCTGTGTCTCCCTCTCTCTCTGCCTCCCGCCCACTCATGCTCTCTCTCAAAAATAAACATTAAAAAAATTATACACCTATTAAAGAGACTAAGTGTCCATCAACTGATGAATGGATCAAGAAGATGCGGTATACATATACAATGGAATACTACGCGGCAATGAGGAAGAGTGAAATCTGGCCATGTGTGGCAACATGGATGGAACTGGAGCGTATTATGCTGAGTGAAATAAGTCAGGCAGAGAAAGACAGATGCCATATGTTTCCACGCATAGGTGGATTTTGAGAGACTTAGCAGAAAACCAGCAGGGAGGGGAAGAGGGGGGAAAAAAGCCACAGAGAGGTAGGGGGACAAAATGTAAGAGACTCTTAAATACTAAGAACAAACTGAGGGGTGAGGGGGGTGTGGGAAGGGGGAGAGAGGGTGACGGGCACAGAGGAGGGCACTTGTTGGAATGAGCACTGGGTGTTGTATGGAAACCCATTTGACAAGAAATTGATTAAAAAAAAAAGTGTTCTCACACTATATTACCCTATTTGAGTATTATTCTACACAAAAAGCATGTTTATAGTTATAGAGTTAACAGAAAATTTAGAAAGAACATAAAACGCAGTGGCTATGCCTTAGAGGTAGGACAACTGGTGACAAGATTTGTGATGCATTTTAAAAACCAAATTAGTTGTTTTAAAAAACGGGCTTCAGTGTGACATCCGCAGGCGTAAAGTCACGAATTCCGGGTCCTCATCCGTCTGGCATGGATACCTCATCACAAGCACAGTGTGTGTTTGTGAGACCAACGTCCTCAAGATGGCAAAGGAGAGAAGAGGATGGGTCACTGGCAAATGTACCTGTGGAAAAATGTACTCATGTTCGACTCCTGAGCACACAAGCACATCAGAGTGTGCGGCCCACCCTTTCCTTGGGGATCTGCGGCAGAGACATGAGGGAAGTTAACTTGGTTTTTGCCACTGCCCTTCTCAGAAACAACCTCAAACAACTCATGGACGTTGGCGGACACGTACTAAACGTACTAACTACTGTATGATAAACCCACTGGATAGTGAGAACCACCGATCTGTCCTCTGTCTACAAAAGCCGTGGGTTGCACTCAACACTCGATGCTGGTAAAAGACAGTCAGACAGACACAGGTATGTTACGACAGTCTGGTAGCCACAGGCCCCCTTAGGTAAACACCTACAGTGTTTGGTCTGACAATCACTCATCCAGTGAAGCCACCTGTCTTCATCCATTTGGGTGGATACATCAAAACGGTGTGTAAACAACAGAAATGCATTGCTCACAGACCTGGTGGCTGGAAGTGTGAGATTAGGGTACCAGCGTGGTCTTGTGAGGGCCCGCCTCGAGATCACAAACTTCTCGCGGTATCCTTAAACGGCGGAAGGGAGGAGGGAGCTCTATGAGGCCTCTTTTATAAGAGCGCTAATCTCATTCACGAGAGCCCACCCTTGTGACCTAATCACCTTCCAAAAGCCACATATGAATTGGGGTGGGGGGGGCGGCATATTCTTTTTTTTTTTAATGTTTATTTATTTTTGAGAGAGAGAGAGAGAGAGAGAGAGAGACAGAGCATGAGTGGGGGAGGGGCACAGACAGAGAGGGAGACACAGAATCTGAAGCAGGCTCCAGGCTCTGAGCCGTCAGCACAGAGCCCGACGTGGGGCTCGAACTCTGGAATGGTGAGATCATGACCGGAGCCGAAGTCGGATGCTCAACCGACTGAGCCAGCCAGGTGCCCCCGGCATATTCTGACCATAGCACCACATAAGTGAATTCCACTGGTAGGCCAACATCCAGGCTTGGAGGAAAGGAAAATAGAGAAGGAAGAAAGTACTGGGGAGTGGACAGGGTAACACTAACTGGTTTAGGGCAACATGGTACAGGGTCGCCTAGGTGGGACCATCAGACCAGAGCTAAACGCTGTAAACACAGATACCACATGCACACCCTTAGCCTCAACTCTCCCCAGTACCGAACAGTGAAGCCCAACACACCGTACGTGTAAACACTCCTTCTGTCTTTAAAACTATAAGCAGCTTAAGAAAACATTTCCGATGAGCATGACGACCTTTGACAAGAGCTCAGGAGTAACCTTTTTATACATTCAATCTAGATGTGTGACGATTCAGTACAAACCAGCATCCGATTTTACTCCACTGATTTTTTTTTAAGTTTCTGAAATTATTTGGTTTCTTCTGTATTAACATCCTTATCTTTACCTACTTTGAGCCTCAGAATCCAGTTTTCCCAAATGATTTCCCTATCACAAAAGCAAAGCTGAAGGGGCGCCTGGGTGGCTCAGGTTGGTTGAGCGTCCAAATTTGGCTCAGGTCATATCTCACAGTTCGTGGGTTCGAGCCTCGCATCGGGCTCTGTGCTGACAGCTCAGAGCCCGGAGCCTGCTTTGGATCTGTGTCTCCCTCTCTCTCTGCCCTCCCCAGCTTATGCGCTCTCTCTCCCTCTCAAGAATAAACATTTAAATTTTTTTTTAATTAAAAAGCAAAATTTCATAAACCAATGAGTCCTCATCTTCCAAAAAAAAACTTGCGAAGAATTCCCAGAAGACTTACACAAAATGAAATTACACTGAAATAAGAAATCATTTCAGGAACAAAAACCCAGAGACTTTCACGGCAAATCTATTCAAATTCCTATGTCTTCGACACTAATCTGAGTCTTGATTGTCACCCGATTAACATTCTAAATACTTCTACTCTGAACATTCTGCAGTCAGCAACTACTACTGCTCAAATAAACTGGGCCTCACACGCGGATGTCTGGTTCACACATCATCTTGCTTCTCCCACACTTGGACTTGCTTCCCACTGAGCTGTAATATTTCTTACAAGCTTTACCGGGCTGTGTCTCAAAACACAGAGAACGGGTTTCTCAGTTCAGAGGATTTTTGACATTCCTCTGCTAAATGAGGTGGGAGGCATTTGCACTGCAGTGGTGGCTGCAAACTCCAGCTGTCATTCCCAGATCTCGGCACCACTTCCCATCCCAAAACTCTGTCTCTCTGTCTCCGTCTCTCTGTGTCTCTCTGAGCTCTGGACTGAGTGGCCTAAAGATTTCTCTTCTCTGCTCTGCAAGTCTACCTTGCCCTTGCTGGGAGGTCTCAGCTTCACATGAAGAAACGCACCGAGGTTATTTATGGGTAGGTCTAGATACCACTATTTCTCAACAGAAGCCAAAGACAAGTGTACCCAGCAGGCAACATGACACTTGTAAAATAAACCGAGTGAGAGGATACGGTTGGTAATAAAAGGTTTTAGTTTACAGTGTGAGGGGGAAAGCTACAGGAAAGTCTGTTTCTTAGGTTTCAATTGGTATTTTCTGCTATATAAACCATACGGCCATAGGGGAATCTGAAAACCATGGAATTAAAGTTATCCAATGTTAGGCAACAGGATAATAAATACTCTTCCCTCCTAAGACTAAAACTTCTAACAAAATTCAGCAATTCAGATTGGTTTGGCCATGTACCCGGTTTGATAGTAATTATTACTTATGATTCGACTCAAAGATAAAAATTATAAAACCTCAAACCAGTTTTCATTTTATTTTTGTCACTGTTTTGTTTTCATATAAGGGTAAAGATTATTTCAGTAAGATACGATAGAGTAAGAAAAATATGAGACCACGGAAACAAAGAGAGGATGAAAATGAGTTTTGTTTTGTTTTTTGTTTTTTTACAATGGCTTTCAGAAACCAGGAAAGAAAATTATAGATGGCCTCTGTTTTATTCAACTAAAAAAACTGAATAATCATATGTTCTGAAGGTTTTTGTCTTAAAATACCATCATTAGTAATAGCAAAAATTAACTGTAAACTGTTATGAAACCAACAAAATGAAGATTTTAAAACCCAGCACTAGCAGAATATGAGGAATGTTGTATACTTAAATGTTAATGATGGTACTCTAAACTGATAGTCTTTCTAGAGAGCAATCTGGCCGCCTGTAACAAGATCTACGCGCCATTCAGGCTCTCTGACTCAGACAGCCTACTCTGGAAACTATATCCCAAGAAAATATTCTCCAAGTAAATAAATGTAACTTGTTCAACAAACGTTTGTGACAATGCTATTTACAATGGTTACGACTGGCAACAATCCAAATACCAAACCATCGGGGAACAGTCAAGTCAATGATGGTATAAAAAACGGATTATCGATCCCTCCCCTTGGCTCCCTTCCTGTAATGTCCCCCTCTGCGTCCCAGTGACTGGCCTGGGAATCCTGTGGGGTGAGTGCAGGTCCCTGACTCACTGGGTTTTTGGCTTGGCCATGTCATATACTTCGAATAAACTGGATACGAGGAGACAACATACTTGCCACCTGCCACTCAGCAGCTCGCATGCTTCTTACCATGTTCCTGCGATTAGCCTTGAGAACAGAATGTCCCGGACGGGGGCTGTCCCACAGCCTGGGTCTCCGAGTGAGAAGACAGAAGGGCAGCACCAAGCCCAGTCAAGCCACCACGAGCTGGGGCACATCCACGGCACTCACGGAACATGGACGAGCAGTAAAGGTTTGCTGTTTTAAGCCACTAAGAAGTTGGAACCCTTTTTGTTACCGTAGCAAGAACTACGAAAATACAATAGCCCAGGGCGCCTGGGTGGCTCGGTCGGTTAAGCGTCTGACTTCGGTTCAGGTCACGATCTCACGATCTGTGGGTTTGACCCCCGCGTCGGGCTCTGTGCTGACACTCAGAGCCTGGAGCCTGCTTCAGATTCTGTGTCCCCCGCCCTCATCGACTCTCTTTGCCCCTCCACTTGCTCATGCTCTGTCTTGTTCCCTCAAAAATAAATAAATGTTAAAAAAAAAATACAATAGTCCTCAAAATACAGCAAGTTATAGGAAAACATGTATTTGAAATAAGCTTGTGAAAAAGTAGAAGACAGTAAGAAGCAGATACCAGTGACATCTGGATAAAATAAGGCAAGAAATTAACTTAGAAGGATGTAATAGTTTCTAATTACAGTAAAACCTTAGTTTGCCAGCATAATTCATCCCAGAGACAAGCTTGTGATCCAAAGCGTTTGTCTATCAAAACAAATTTCAAGAACCATTGGCTCAGTCGTGATCACGTGATGTTCGGCCACACCTACTACTCGTGTGGCAAGACATCGCTCGTTTATCACGTTAAAATTTATCAGAAATCTTTGCTCACCTTGTGGAACACTCGCAGTACAAGCTGCTCACCATCTGAGGTTTTACTGTATTTCTTTTTATCAATGAAATATCTAACTCATATAGGTCTTTAATTCCTTTTTATTTTTTTTTATTTTAGAGCGAGAGAGCAGGGGAGAAGGAGAGAGAGAGAATCTTAAGCAGGCTTCACACCCAGTGCACGGCCTGATGCAGGGCTCCATCCCACAGCCCTGGGGTCAGGACCTGAGCAGAAACCAAGAGTCAGACCCTCAACAGACTGAGCCAACCAGGTGCTCCTGATTTCCTTTCAAATGCTCTCTTTATATAAACATATCTTCAATAACTCTATTCATATCATATTCACAATAGCAATAATTCGAACACACCTTTTTCTGCATTAAATGATGTAAAGATTAGTGAACACTTAAGCCAAAAGTGAATCTAGGGTAAAGCTTATTATACAGTCTTTGTATCAATTTAGAGCTCACCAAATTCTTTAGTCAGACTATAAGAAAGGGAACTGAAAGAAACAATGACAAAAGACAAAAGCGAGACGTACTTGCTGGGATAATCTACTTCCTAGGCAGAAAGCAAGGTCTGAAAGACTATCGACATTTGATAATAAGGTGTTACGTTCCAATTTATCTTCATGATAATTTACCTTCGATTTATCTTCATGACCTTCGTCTGAAAGTCCACTTGTAAGATTCAAGAATCTCAAAGAATGTTCGTCATAACAATCTCATAGACATTTACCTTAAAATAAATTCAATAAAAATAACCCATTAATGTGAAGGTCCTCCCTATCGTCTTCTATGGGATACAAGAAATTTAAGTGTGTGTATTTTCAGTAATAAAAAAATAATAAAAGGGGGCACGTGGGTGGCTCAGTCAGTTAAGTGGCGGACTTCGGCTCAGGTCATGATCTCGCGTTCATGGGTTCGAGCCCCGTGTCAGGCTGTCCGCTCTCAGCACAGAACCAGCTTTAGATCCTGTCTCCCGCTCTCTCTGCCCCTCTCCCGCTCCCATTCTCTGGGTCTCAAAAATACATTTAAAAAACATTAAAAAATAATAAAGGTAATTATAGTACATCAATTATATGTAGCTATACTAAATATTATTAAACAATAAATATGAAAAGCATGGATATATGTGAAGAACTATATAAAACTACAACTATATAGGGGCACCTGGGTGGCTCAGTTAAGCGTTTAAGCATCCAACTCTTGATTTTGGCTCAGGTCATGAGCTCACAGTTCCTGAGTTCAAGCCTCATGCCCGGCTCTGTGCTGACAGTACAGAGCCTGCTTGAGATTTTCTCCCTCTCTTTCTCTCTCTCTTCCCCTTCCCTGCTCAAGCTCTCGCTCTCTCAAAAACAAATAACTTAAAAGAGCTACAACTATAAAAATATATCCATTTATGAGCAAAGACTAGAAAAATATGAAAAAAATTTTTAAATAGCTAGAAATAGACTTGTGGGTAGATTTTTAATTTTTTTTAGCGTTGTAGTTATTTGAGGGGAGAGACTTAACACTTGTATTTACAAAATCTGTACTTGCTATGAAATACCTCAATGTCTCTCCGTGAAAAAGCAATCTGAAGGGAGCTTCAGGTTTTTAAAATCAATTTCTGGTAACTCTCATCCTCGGTAAGGTGACCTGGGATGAGTAACTGAAGTACATCAAGCATGATGTCAGCATTTCTCGGTAATGGGAAATCACTCTCGGGAACGTCCACCGTGCCATACTCCCCAAGTCACAGATGACTCTCTACGAGTGCTGGGGCGGAGAGTACGCGCCCTCCGTAGACCCTCCATGAATAAAGAACTTCTCTGGATCCATTCTAGGTAATGTTTCCTCTCTTGCCTTTGGGAGGCAGTGACGCGGAATGGTTACAAGAACATGCTCTGGACCGTGGCCCAGATGGGACTCTCGGCTCCATCATTTACTAGTATCTGCGTGCCCACGGTGTGACACGGTAAACCAGTACTTACTCGTTGTAGGATCTTGTCCCTTAGCCTGGCTGAGCCCTGGTTTTCTCATCTATGAAACAAGTCTGCGAGAGCGCTTCCTTCAGGTTGCTGTCAGGATCAAAAAGACAGTCCGCGTAAAGGGCTTGACGAGGTACTCGCACGCTGTAGGTAGTAACCAGATGCCAGCTGATAGCAGTCTCCGTCTGGTGGTCGTCTCAGGCGGCATCAAGCTTGCTTCTCACCATCGCCAAAAACTATTGCCCACTTCTCCATCCACTGGCCCCCGGTCCCCTGCGGAGCCCTCCACACGAGGCCTCCCAGGAACAGTCTGATTACTACTGAGAGCAGTGCTGCCCAAAAGAAATGTAATGTCATGAATGCAAGCCACACAGGTCGCTTTCCATTTTCTAGTAGTCACTTTTTAAAAAATTTTTTAGTGTTTGTTTATTTCTGAGAGAGAGAGACAGAGTGCGAATGAAGGAGGGGCAGAGAGAGAGGGAGACACAGAATCGGAAGCAGGCTCCAGGCTCTGAGCTGTCGGCACAGAGACCGATGCGGGGCTCAAACCCACCAGCGGTGAGATCATGACCTGAGCCGAAGTCCGACACCCAACTGACTGAGCCACCCAGGCGCCCTCTAGTAGTCACATTGAAGAAGTAAAGCACAAGAAATTAATTTTAATAGACTTTATTCAACTCAATATATCCAAAACATTATTTCAAGATGTAATCAATTTTAAAATATAACATTCTTTTTACATTCTTCTTTTTTTTTTTTTTTTGTACTGAGTCTACAAACTCTGGTATGTACTTGATACCTACGGTCTGCCTGAACTCAAAGGAGGCACATTTCAAATGCCAAATGGGCAAATGTGGCCAGTAGCTACATTCTTAGTTGCTTATTATTTGAAAGACTATGACCACAGAAAGACAGCGCCACATTGAAACACACCAAAAGCCATTCATTAAACAAACTGATGGATGGAAGAAAGGAAATAAAGAGGTAGGAAGGGAGAAAACAAAGACGCTCCTGACCTGCCCAGACGTCTGGGCCTCAGGTCGTGCTTAATTAAGCGCTTGACCTATGGGGCCAGAGAGAGTAGGTTCAAACCCCACTTCCTCAAGGGCCCAGCTGCAAGACTTTCGCAAATAACCTCTTCACCTCTAGTATTTCTCGGGGACAAGCTATGGACAAAAATAACGTCTCTTTCATAAGATCATTATGAGTTTAAAGGTTGTAGAGGGAAAGGAGTTTCCGTACATAATGGAGGACTGGGAAAAAATGATGCAGGGGACACAGAGCAAGTTGGCTTGAGGTAATAAAAGGGGCCGTGGCAGAGGAAAAACTGCTCATGTCATGGTCACAAGGCCTTTGTTAAAAACACCCAGTTACACAAAACAACTTAAACAGTGGCAGCTATTAATAAAACGATTCCATGACTTTTCTAAAGGCCTCAATGGTTTCTACCTCGTTAGCCTGCCTGCTTTCTTCTTGGCAGGATCATAAGCAAGGAGCAGGGGGGAGGAGGGCGGACTGCCAGAACTAGGAAAACCAAGACTTTTCAGTAGCGCCTGTATTAATCCCAGCTTCCGGCGTCAATTAGATGGGACCACTGAACACGCCTAAGTCTCTCCCTAAAGAGGGACACTTGCAGTGTCGCAAGTGTAATCAGAAGATCACTCTCCGCTGTAGGAATACATAAAATTAGACGACATGTTTGCTGTTCCTGAAACTTCCCCAGAAAGGTAGTTTTGTGAAGATTCCTGATGTTTTGTTTTAAACTTCCTCTTCTTCTGTGTTCCCACCCCTCCAAGAAAAGATCCAATTAATTACAGTTTTTTTTAAATTTTTTTAATGTTTACTTATTTTTGAGAGAGAGAGGGAGAGAGAGAGAGCGAGCGCGCATGAGCGGGGGAGGGGAACAGACAGAGGGGGAGACACAGAATCTGAAACAGGCTCCAGGCTCTGAGCTGTCAGCACAGAGCTCGACGCGGGGCTCGAACTCAGGAACGGTGAGATCATGACCTGAGCCGAAGTCAGACACTTAACTGACTGAGCCACCCAGGCGCCCCTAATTACAGTTTTTAAAAAGTTAAGTCTAGTCAGCTGATGAGGATTTTAAATATTTACCCATCTTAATAATTCAAGCCACTATACTCTAATTTCTATTGAGTTCGTTAGAGCAAACAAACATAACTTCTCTATTCCAGCGACCCTCTAAACCAAACTTTCTCTGGAGAGTATTCCATATAATATCAGTGTCCCCTGAGATTACGTGTGTCCCATAAAAGCAAATAAAAAAAAAAAAATAAGTCCTTACTAAAATGAATCCAGCTCTGACACACTTTTGTTTACTGCGAGACTTCTTGGAGTCTTTAAGAAACTCACATACGCAAATTTCAAACTGCAATGCTCAGCCATTATTACCATTTTGCCAGCCTACGAAGGAGAAAAATAATAATATGAATTGAGAATCAAATGACAGGGAGAGACCCTGAGTACCCCATGGAAACAAACGTCCCTTACAGACCTCTGCGCTGAATGTCTGGCCTGATGAGCTATGCATTTCTCCCTTTTATCATCCCTGATAAATATCGATCTTGAATACATAGACAGTAATTAACCCATCAGGAGCCTGCAAATAAAGACAATTTATTATAAAGGGAGAGAGGGAGGGAGACAAGCAGGGAGGAAGGGAGAAAGAAGTGAAGAGAAAGGAGCAGAGTAAGAAAGAAGGAAGGAGGGGGGAAAGTCCTTTGAATAATTTAGTGTCAACATCACTTCATATTCACAGCAAAGCTAAATGCCTCAACACTCTCATCAGGATGAAGGGACATGACATACACACTGGTACCTCACCTAGCACTTGGAAAATAAGCCTCATTTTGAAAACAACCGAACAGCTGCTCAGCAGAAGCACAGCACAATTCATCCTTTCCAGCCTTTATTTTTAGACGCCTCTTAAGCAAAGCAATAATTTTCCAAAGAAGATCATTAAGATCGTTAGGTGCCATCTCATTATATTAGAGTTTTAATTCGTTTCATGCCAGTCACACGTTTCCCTCATAAATCACATAATTATATAATATTCCATCACAAATTCCTTGCCTTTGAATAAAAGAACTGATAGGACCTTTGTAAATGGACAGATTTTAAAACAGTACAATCTACCCAGAATGTTAATGTAACCCACAGATTTAAACACAAAGAGTCTAAAAATCAGCCCCGTTTTTTTAAATGGTAATTTGGAGACTTGCGTATGTCTAAAAAAAAAAAAAAATACACACCTTCATCATCTAATGCACGTTTTACAAAATGTATAGTGGAAAAGAATATGCTTAGTAGATCACAGGATTTCATCGGCAGAAGAGAATGCTAATTGCTGGCTGGAGCTGTCACCACTGACCCTGGTAACAGACTAGTACACCCTTCATAAACCTAATGCAGCATAATCCTCCTTCATTACGGTTATTATAGCTCTGCAGTGGGATACGTCTGCCACAAAAATAAACTCTGCTGCCTCTTCTCTAAATGGATGTGTCACTTCTCCATCCCAGAGCAAGTAAGCGTTGACGGCAGGAATCACCCTTACAACAAGTGGTACCACTTCACAGCCCAGATCTACTTCCAAACCTTGACCTACACACACCCTGAGACACTACTACAGAAACCACCGGCATGCTCCATGGCAATGGGGTAGGGGGCGAAGGGCTAAAACACAGAAGGAAACCCAAAGAAGCAAATCATCACCCACTACCATAAGGCAAATAGGAAAAATCAAAGAAATTATTTTTTAAAACCCTGAATTTGATTTAGGAAATCCATGTGTAAAGCCGTTCGAATGACAGCCTATGTGTCAGATATTGAGCCCAAAAGATACTCCCTTCAATTTCCTTTGAAGTTTTTTTGGGAAGACTTAAAAAAAAAATACTTCGATTAATCATATTAATCTTACTTCTACTAAACAATCCCCCCAATCTGTTACTCTGCAGCAGGTGCCAAGACCCCGAAGAGAAGTAAATCACAAAACAGATCCTTGAAGCGCTCACAACTCTGGGGAGACGGATGCACAAATGACCACGACGCAATGTGATACATACCAGGAAAGAATGTGTGACGCAGCATAGGAAGACAGATCAAAGCGGCATCGGACTCTCCCGATGATAAAGAGACCGCCATGCAAAACATCTCAAAAAAAGTCATACTCGATGTTAAAAAAACAGAGGAGGAGATTATCACGTGACCAGATGTGACAAAGAACTTAAGGGAAAAGTAGCAGTAACAGCAGGAGTCAAAGCCGCAAGGTTTCGAATGTGGGAACTGTTTGCAGAAGGGTGACAGGGAGGCAAGAAAGGGCAGAGGCTAGAAGTCAGGTTAGGCGGGAACAAGAGCATGTGAGTCTTTTTTGTTTTTGTTTTTTAATGTTTATTTATTTTGAGAGAGAGCAAGAGAGAGACCATGAGTGGGGGAGGCGCGGAGAGAGAGGGAGAGAGAATCTCCCAAGCAGGCTCCAAGCTGTCAGCACAGAGCCCGACCCGGGGCTCGATCTCACAAACCAGGAGATCCTGGCCTGAGCTGAAACCAAGAGTTAGACGCTTAACCGACTGAGCTGCCCAGGCACCCCAAGCACCTGAGTCTTGAACGCTCTGCTAGGGAGTCTGCATTTAACTGGGGGCAATTTTGTGTGTTTTTTCAACTAGGTATTTTTGACCTACAGGAGAATACAGTACACATGCATGCTCCCACCACCCGGCTTGGGAAAAAACACAACAGCGCATCACATCTCTGCCTCACCACCCCCCCCACCCCAAACCCCACCCCTGTGTTTAGCGTTTATCCTTCTGGTGTTTCCTTTTACTACAGACACAACTGTCTCTAAACAATATAAAGTGGCAAGACCGATTTCAAGCAGGAGAGAGAAAATATCAGACACGTTCAAAAGAAGACTCTGTAACACAGAGACTGGCACGTGTCGAGACAGCTGTCATCACTGAAGGGCTGTCATAAGGAAGAGAGAAGGGGCAGCCTCAGCCTTGGAGGGCATTCCTGGGGCAAGGAGGAAGCAGACCCGAAGGAGCCGGCAGAAGAAAGGCGACAGTCTGGGCTGAGCCCGAGGCAGGATGTGGACAGGAGTGGGGCAGGTGGCTGGCCCTGGCTGACACCAAGGAGGGGGATGAGGCAGATCAGCCAGGCCACAAAGCGCCACCTGGTAAGCGCCAGGAGCTACGGGGCAAGAGGACCTGCCCAGGGAAGGAGCTGGGGGTAGGCTGCCCAGAGAGGTGAGTCCCCAGGGACAGTTTTGACAGGCAATGCTGAGTGTGAGGATTCCTGGGCAGGGCAACACCGTCATCATAGGTGGAAAAAACTGTGGGGCCTGTTCGGAAGCAGCTGCGGCTTGGCAGAACCCTGGGGAACAGTGGGACACAAATCTGAAGAAATCAGAGGACCATTTGGGGGATTATTCATGGAGATCCTTAAATATCAAGATGAAGTATGTATAGTGTGTACACGTCATTCATAATAAATTCACTTTCATGACCATGAAATCTGCCTGAATCCCTCTCACTCGGGAACGAAAATGATGGCAACGGCCAACGTTGCGATGTGGGGGATAACAGCAACGATACCATCGCTACTTATGACAGCCTGTAGGCAAGACGGGCTGTCCTGGCTAAAGGCAGCCCGGCAAATCCACTGTGACAGTGTCACAGAGGGTCCCTCTTGCATTTTAAAAACTACTAACTCAGAAGTTGAATAATGAGTAATTCTGCCTCTTCCTCTTTAATATAAGGTACCAAATGCATCGAAAGGAAGCTAAGCATATTCTAATAAGTGGACCTAAACCTGCAAAAACAATTTTGTTTTATGCCTCAACCTCCCAACGTTCCCACTCCTGGGATGCGTATACTCCCTTGATCCCTAGGCTTGGAAAATGAGGGGAAAAATGATCACATCCTTAAACGTTCCCAAGTAAAGCAAAATAACCAGGTTCTCAAGAACCAGAGCACCAGTAATTTCAGAAAAGAGCTTGGGGATAGGATTCCTCTCCTTCAGTAACAAACAAGACGCGTATCAGGTGTATATACAGATGTATACAATATGGATAAACCGATGCCTGTTTAATTTTTAAAATCACATGTAGTCATTAACGCGATGTCACTTCTCCAGAGCACTGAATGTCCTCTTAGAGAATAAGTCATAAAAACTCCACTCCATGCTCTGAAAAACAGAAATAATAATTGCACCTGCTTCACAGGGTCGCTGAAAAATGTAATGAAATCATTTCGAGAGCCATGAATGCTGGGAGAGAATCAGCGGCAACACAGGTACGCCACGGCTACTGCTCTCCTAAATCCACGCAGGGTGGAGATTCGGGTTCCGAACCGATTTAAAGGGATTCCTGGCGGAGAAGCTTGTAACTCCGTAGAGGAGGCAGGGACATAAACACATAGGATGGGAGGAGACAAGACGTGCCGACACAGGTAAGTGCACAGCGCTCTGGGAGTAGAAAGAAAGGAATGCCGGCCGGTGGGGGGAAGAATGCCAGGGATGGTGAAGCTCTAGTGGAACGCCTGGGGGCCGCGCAGGTGGGAAAGGGGAGAGGTCACCCCGGGTGAGAGCACGGGGAAGAAGAGGGGATTGCCCATCACCACTTAGGGCAGGGACACAGAGCGGCGCGGCAGACGGGAGGGGGAGGGCAGTCTCGGGGTAGGGAAGCCTTCTCACACAGGTAGTAAGGATAGAGAGAATTTAAATAGTATTAAAAACTGTTTTGTTTTGTTTTTAAAAAAACTCCTTGGGAAAGGAAAGAGTAGATGAAGAATTTACGAAAGGCAACCTCTGAAGCTCTGGAATGATCCCGAGAGGCAGTGGGGGTGGAGGGATGGGAGCGAAGTGAAGACATTTTGGAGATGCAAATTCGAAGGGTCTAAGGGCAGGTAGGGTTCCTTATTGGGGTTTTCGAGAAGTTGAGGGGTGCTAAGAGTGCCGTGTTGAAGAGAACTCCAAACGCCTGGTTTCGGCGGCTAACTCAACAGATGGTAGGGTCACAGACTAAGACAGGAAATACAAACACAGCATATTTGGTGACAAGAAATTAGGGAGTTCAGTTTGACACAGGTGGAATCTGGAGCCCTGGAGAGACAGAAGCACCAGGTAAACCAAACTGTCTGGGGACCAAGCAGAGGGGGTCTGGATTGGCCAGGAGAACCAAGCAGGTCCACTGAAGTGGAAACAGGTCATTCGTGCGCTCCTGGGCCGGACGAGGGCTCAGTGGCGAGTGACTCCAGGCCTCTCCAGAGCTCGCAACTACCAGGAACAGGATCATTCAAACCGGTGTGGTAAAAGTCTTAAGTGACTACCATGTGAACCTGAGGACAGGGCTGGACGGACTCCTTAGCTCTGTGATTCTCAAACGCAGCTGGTCAAGGACCAGGGATGCTGGCATCACCCGGGAGTGCCTTAGAAACACAGATTCTAAACCCCACCCCAGACCTACCGCCTCGTCTAGAAGCTGGAGTGGGCGCGGAGAAGAGGGATCTGTGTTTCAGCAAGCCCTCCAGGTGACTCTGAGGCCCACTAGAGGCTCAGATCTGCTACGGCCTTAGCTACTACCCCCATTACTTGAGCGGAAAGGAGTGTGAAAAAAAGAATCCCCGGGAAACAGATTTCTAAACACCTGAGGAAATTAAGTGTGAGTAAAGGATAAAGCATTAGGAACTTCTGCTCGTTTCCAACACTGGGGGAGTCTTCCCTGGGAGCTCAAAGTTTGTAAAGCAAATTAGATCAAAACAAGTGGCCCACACAATAAAGCTTCCTGATTTAGCAACGTGGCGCGGTACCAAAATTTCAAATATCACGAACGTGGAGACGATACTCTGTTCAGCAGAGGACGCCACGCCATCAGCCGATCTCTTTCCCGTTTTCTCCTCAGACGCGTCCCAACATCAAGCATTTAGGGGATGGCCACCTAGCCTTACGGGGTCTCTGGATACGCAACAGCCCTCTGGGTCAAGCTAACCGACCTCAAAGGATGAAACCTCTGAGCGGGACCTACGTTAGTCCCCTAGGGAACTAATAAACTAAATTACCCGTGTATCAAACTTTACACACAAAATTAATCTAACAATGGCCACAATATGTTTTTGTCCAGAAGCACGGGCACTGAAACAAGTCCGACAAAAACAAACCAAGCCAAGAAATACAGAACCAACAGAAAGGGAAAGGAAATTAAAACAATGTTAATTGCCATTTATAACCCAACGAAGACGTATGACCACCCCCAGCCCACAAGAAGTCACTATTACCTTTTATCCCCAGCTACTCTAAACCCGCATCTACAAGCATTGCCTCATATCCTTTCATTCAGAATTATAAATAAGTCTGAGATTATTTTTATAATCAATGTGCATGTAACGTACGGCAAAGGCACGGCTGGTCCGGGGAACACGACTTCCTCTCCCCTCCCCGTGCAAAACTCCCAGCCAGATCTGCATCCTCCCTAGGCGCTCTCCCTCTGACCTCTCAACGGGGTACTCACTCTCATGACCTTCTGGCCTGCAAGCAATCCATCCACACTGGGGATTTAACCGGTTCTTGGCTGTAACACCCCACTCTACTTCAAGACTACGTATCACACACTACAAACCTGCTCGACTGACGTTTTCCAAGCTGTTCCTTTCTTCCAACAATCCCTCCTGCGGGGAGGTTGATATGAAGATCAATGAGTTAATGTTTGTCAAATACTTTCGGCTTCTCAGATGAAAGGCAACATTAAAGTTCAAGAGACCTGAGGCTGGCATTACACTAGAGGTGTCCCAGTTGACTCTATATTTGGGCTTCAAAGAAGGAAAGAAATCAAGGCTGCAAAGACACTCCTTTGTGAAGATCGGCTAGCTTCTGTATTCTTGCTAAAATAAAGGCAGGCGGATTTATTCTCGACATTCTTCAACTAACTGGATCCCAACATTAGAAATATGAGGATCTTTATGTTAACGTTGGACCCTTGTTTTCCTAAGTGTTATGCAGAGAAAAGGATTCTTTTCTCTGCCCTTCTCTAAGTGGCTTTTCCTTCCCAAGCTTCCCCACTCTCTGATCATGCAACTCTCAACCCTCTCCTCTGTGAGGAGCCACATGAAAGCCACCAGCCAACACGTCTGCTTTGAGCCAACAGACCAAAAAATAAATAAATAAATAAAATGAAATTTAAAAAAAAAAGGTCAAAGACAAAGCTTTATGTGTATGTTGGCATGCATGTGAATTCAGGCTGCCGGAGGAAAAAAAATGACACAAAGAGCACATTCATGGCCACATATAACTCCTCCAACACATAAATAGCCATCCTTGACCCAACACCTACTCTGTGCAAGGCACTACTATGTCAGGAAGGGAACACAGAGCACTGTGCTGAATTCACAAATACCCTGGCAAGGTATTTACTATTGGCCCTACCTTGTAAGATGAAAGAACTGACACTCCAAAGGGCTGCAAAATTTGGCCAACATTACATAGCTAAAAGAGGCGGAGCTGGAATTTAAATCTAGCTACATTTCCAACTCCCAAAGCTGGATCCCCTACTTCATCCAGCACACTGATAGACAGGAAGGCTGTAGAGTTTGCTACACACCCCGTGGACTGCTCAAAAAGCACTCCACGTAGGGGGCCTGGGTGGCTCAGTCAGTTAAGCGGTCGACTCTTAATTTCAGCTCAAGTCATGATCTCATGGTTTGTGACACTGAACCCCGCATCTGCGCAGACTCTGTGCAGACGGTGCAAAGTCGGCTTGGAATTCTCTCACTTCCTCTCTCTCTGCCGCACCCCCCCCACCACCTCATGCTCTCTCTAAATAAATAAATATTTTAATAAAGCAGCAGCAGCACTCCAAGGGGTTCCAAAAGGGCAGGGTAAGTTAAATCAGTAGGGGGAGATCACAAAATATCAGTAAGGGGAGATCTTCTTTCAAACATCAGCTTTAATTTCCTCATTACCAAAACTTGTTTTCCCTCATTTTTTCATCAGCCCAAGCATTAGCCCAATGATTTAACTGGCTAATTAAGTATTTCATCTTATCTCTTTCCCTTGCCTTATCTCCAACAAAGTGCACGGCGCAGCGCTGAGGATTAGAATGGGTTCCAATCCTACACAAGCACCAGTGACTAAGAAGTTCAAATGCAGCACTGCAGGTGAAAAAGAACAACATGGAACCCAGGTGGGCTACACTGTACAATCAACGGGTTTATGTTTGCTTCCCTGGAGCAAAACACAGGAACCCTTATTAGGGAAGGAGGGCATTCGTTTCAAAAAAAAAAAAAAAAAAATCTTCATAGTTCTTGACCCCTGCCTGGCCCATCCATTCAGGGCAGACAGGAACTCTCCTAAAAATTCTGATTTTTCTCTGAATTGTTTAGGTTCTTCCATATTAAAATTTTTTTATGTTTATTTATTTTTGAGAGAGAGAGAGAGAGAGAGAGACAGAGCGCAAGCGGGGGAGGGGCAGAGAGAGAGGGAGACACAGAATCTGTAGCAGGCTCCAGATTCTGAGCTATCAGCACAGAGCCCGACGCGGGGCTCGAACCCTCGAACCCGGAGATCGTGACCTGAGCCACCCAGGCTCCCCAAGCTTCTTCCATATGAAAACAGCCTCACTGTTCTCTTTCCATTCGAGCTGTCCGGCCCACACAGGGTGCACACCGCTGAATAACTGAAGTGTGAATAAGAACTGTGTTTAAGCCAATGACGGAAGGCGCAAGGACAGGGATTAGCAAGAAAGGGCTTCCCCTCAGCTGTGTCTCCCTGCAGGTCCCACACCGCCAGTAAAACTCCTGTCAAGGGGCTGTTCTTGAGATAAGAGAAGGGGTTTGCGGAGGGGCTTGGATAAACACCCCAAACTGTACTCTTGCGGCTCTGCCACGTCAGCCAGGACTCAGCCACTCTGAACACTGGTCCGACCCCACTTCAGCCCAGTGAAGAGGCACCCTTGAGAGGCAACCCACGAACAGAGCGCTGCGGCACGGTGAGGAAGCTTTCTAGGCAGGATCTGCTGAATCCTGGCCCATCGGGCTGTATACGCTGACTTGCCAGAAGACACTCCCGTTTTTATAAAGTTTCCGAGAAAGAAAAAGTAATCCTTACAACTTGCTAAAGCAATAATGGCCTTCCAACGGAGAGAAAACTGTAACACACACAGTGACCCGTACGTGGGCTCCTTCTGCACCTCGGGGCCACCCATTTAGATTCGGCAGAAGAGCCTCACGCCGCTCAGCCCACACTCATTAAGGCTATCATTTCCGAGGCACAAGCTTTTAACCCCATCGCCAAACGATAAGCGACTTTAATGCAAGGTTCTGTAATGCTGCAGTATTATCACCTACTGCTGTCAAGTGGCTCTTTAAAAGGGAATCAAGTACCATTCTAATGAAAACAGGCACCGGCCAATTAGTGCCAATTAAAATTTAGATGGTCGCACAACTGCCGCTTGTGGAAACAGCATCAGGCATGGAGGGGTGTCCAAAAAGAGAGGCTCATTAGTGGGTGACGTGCGTCTAGTTTAATTTCTGATCTCTATCTATCATACCCCAAATAGTTGGGGCTATGATCTCTAGTTCAAACAGCCAGCGTTTTGAACTCCTTTTTTGGATGACTCTCACTTTGCGCAAGCTGTTTCTTCTCCCTGGAATGCACCTCCCCATCACTCCTATAGGTAAGCACCACTTTAACCCTATAAACTGGGGGCACACCTCACCCCCCCCCTCCGCCCATCTCCAGAACCAAGCCTTTTCTGACTCTGAAAGCACCTCTCCCTCACTACACTATAATTCTTGATCAGCCTGTGGGTTTCCTCCAGGAGGCTGCAGTTAGAGCTTGTTGAAGTATCTCTGTATCCTGTTTTCCTAGCACAGACTAGAAGCTCAATACTAAGTTTGTTGAATGAATGGGTAACCACGCCAGTTTAAAAAATTAACACATTGGAGGAAACCCTGTCAGTCTAGAGATTCCTCGCCTTCACAAAGAGCCTGCAACAGCCAGTTCCTAGACAGACTGAAGCCCAAACCCCACAATCACCTTGAATTGTAGGGGGTGGGGGCTGCCGACAGGAACCAAGGAAATATTAGGGAATGCTAGGTAGGGAGCCACTACCTCGCTACTCCCTCGAAAAGCTGTAAAACTCGCAAGTATTCGAAACCCAGATTTAGGGGTCATGCCGGGGAGAAAGGAGACTGCGTGAACACCCTCAGAACTTGTTCATACTCAGAACTTTGAAAGTTTGAGCTGCAGACCTGTTCTGAAATTATGTGGCCCCAGGTTTTCCCTATGAGCCAGCCCGACCACCCGAGTAGGGCCAAGAAGGCCAGGAGTTCGGTGGCAAGGCTGGGGCCTAGTGGGAGGGCATCAAACTCCTCTCCCTCCCAACAGCCTATTCCCCGCCCTGGGCAGGCTGGGAGCGGAGTGGGGTCGGGAGCTGCGTTCCTCTCCCGCTGGGGCAACAGCGACGTTCTTCTCTCTTCTTCTCTCTCCCACCTCTTGGGTCTCCCCAGCTGCCCTTTCCAGGCCCTCTCTCGGTTCCCAAAAAGCAGGAGGGAACGGGGAGGAGGGGGGCGAGGGTGTGGGTTTAACCGCGAACTCTGCAGACAGCGCTCACCGTCCACCTTCACCACCCAGACCAGACGTGCGCCTCAGGTCGGGCAGCTTCCACCGGGACAGAAAACGCCTGCGGCCCGGCCACCTCGCGCCCCCCCGCCGCTCTGCCAGCGTCCCGGGCCGCCGATCGCGAGCTGGCGTTGCCGCCGTTGGTCCTAGCCGTCGGCCGGGCGCCCGGAGCGCCCAGGCGGCCCCCAACCGCGGGCCCGACTCCCCGCGCCGCAGACGGCGCTTACCTGCTTACATGGCCCGGTCGGTGCTCCGGAGTCCCGCGCGGAAAGGCTGTCGTCCGCGGCGGCGGAGCCCCAATTCCCTAAGGAATTGATTCCAGGGGCTGGCGGAGGAGGGGCGGTGCGAAGGAGCCGGAGCAGGCGAAAGGGGAGGGAGGTTTCCGCCGCGATCCTGGCGCACCCACAAGGAGAAAAGGAGAGCCACCTAGGCAAGGGGTTGTCCCGCCAGAGAGGGGCCGGGGCCAGGAGGCCGCGGAGGATGGGTGAGGTGGGACGGGTGTCTGCGGCTCCCCGAGGACCGGAGCCGGGAGGGCAGGCAGCGGAGCGAGGAGGAGCGCGGCAACCTGCCCCGGGACTGCGCCAGCTGCGCCCGCCGCTCGCTCGTGGCGGGGGAGAAAAAGTTGGGCAGAACTTCCCGGGGCCGCGAGAGCCCGGGCAGCAGGAAATGCGAGCGGCCGGGAGAGGAGGGAGGAAGGGGCCGTGCGATGGGAGGGGACGGAGCAGGCGCCGGCGGCCGCGACTCCCCCACCCCCGGGCCGGGCGGCGGCGCTGGGGGCCGGAGGCGGAGGGAGCGCGGGGCGCGCGGCCGGGGGCGGGGAAGAATGCGCCCGGGAGGCGCGCGCCGCGGGGCGGCGGGCGGAGTGGGCGGGGGAGGGGGGCGTCCGCGCGGGGGAGCGCCGAAACTTGGAGCCCGAGCTCCGAGCTCCGGGGCTGGAGGCGCGCCGGCCTCGGGGACGTCACAGCGCTGGAATCCGAGGAATGCCGGGCGGCCGGAGCTCCGTGTGCAGGCCCGGGTGCAGTCGCGCACTTTTGGTGCGGTGGCTTTGGGAAGTGTTTAAAGGTGAGGGCTGAGGAGGGAGGCCGGGTGAAACTCCCCGGCGTCAGAGACGTGGGAGTGGAGAAGGAAAAGCGACCGCAGCCGGCACAACCTAGCGCCCCTCCCGGCGGGGGCAGGGACGGGAGCGGGAAGGAAAAAAAAAAAAATCCCCCTTAGACCTTCGGAAACCGCAGGGGCGGGGCAGAGGCGGCCACTCGCGGGCTCCGGCCGTGGGCAGGGACGGGGCGTCTCATCTGGGGGAAACCCAGGCAGCCGCCACACAGGGGGAGACAGACCAGGGGAAAGTAAGGTGGCTTCACCGAGCATGCAGTCTCAGGGTCTCTCCCCCAGCGCACCAGGAGTCTCTGCGTCCTGGATCTGCTGTCTTAACTCCCTCCCCCGTTTTCCCCAACGCGCCGAATCGCGCGAGCAGGCTGTGTGTGCTGGGAGCTGCGATACGTCGTTTCCCCGGTTCTTTCCGTGCCCCCGCCTCGCCCCTCCCCGCCTGGGTGGGCACTGGGAGGGAACTTCCTTAGCACTTTCAGAGGTGGGGTTAATGCGACGCAGCTGCCGTGATGGAAAAAGCACCCAGCCAGGCGAGGGAACCTGGGTTTAGGACCTGCCCTGGTCCTGACCGACGGAAATGATGGAGTCTCCCAGCTCCTGAAAGCCTTGGCTTCTGTAGCTGTAAAAATCGTTTTCCTAATATCGTCTACTTTTCCGTGGCCCTTTGCGTTGCCGAAAACATGTCTTAGGAGGGCTGTTCTCTTCCCAGGACTCACAACCCGATCCTTTCGCCCCTTCTTAGGTTGAAAAGGGTCCTTGGAGTCATTGTCAACAAGATGTCCCAAGTTGCTTCATGTCCCACAGCTCATACAACACTCCAGATCTCTCGGGGAAGAGAACTGGAAACTAAAAAGCAAAGCCTACTGTGCTCATCATGTACAAATTTGTGGCGACTCTGACTTCTCTGAGTATTTGCCAAGCCCCCACACGGGGGCGGAAGGAAAAGACTGAAGAAAATTAAAGTCAGTTTCTCAAACTTTCCAGGCGATAGCTGGATGGCTTCAGTATGGGCTTGCTGCGTTTCCAAAGAAAATATCCGAATGCGTCGCCGTGCTCTGGGAAGTATGGAAAGCACTGTATGTGCACCTGTGTGATCACCCCATTTCCTAGATGAGAAGAGCGAGAGAGAAGAAATCACCTGGCTCACCAAGGCTCGCAACAGCCAGTGAACTTGTCAGGCCCCAAAACACAAGCTCTTAAACTCTTCAAGATTTCACCAAAATAGGATTCGCGTTCAAAGTAAGTAAATCCCTGCAGGCTCTCAAAGTAATACAGATGAGAGAGATGCCTCGCGCGGTCTTACTGGAAAGGAAGTGGCATCTGTGTATTGTCAACTCTGGGATCCCAAACTCTGAGCTGTCTAACGCTAAGACAGTGGTGGTATAGAAGAGCAAAGGTTGCATGTCGACATACGATTCTGGTTCTGCCTCTGACCGAGCCACGTGACCCTGAACCAGCCACTTCACCCCTAGGCCTAAGTTTATTTTTTAAGTGGAGTGTGACATGGAGGTCAGAGTTTGGTTGAATGACTTCATCTCTCAGGTCTTTCCTGGGTCTGACCTTGAATGAACGTATGGCCCCTCCGGGCAGACGGCATGCCTATGGAGGAAGCTAAATGATAAAGCCAGGATGGCTTAGGGACAGGACTGTTTTCACACCGCCTTCGGAATCAGAATGAACGTGGGGAATGTTGTGGCGTGTTCACAGGCAAAATACACACACACACACACACACACCCCACACACTAAGGTTTATCACTAAGCCTGTGGAGTCCATTTAAATAATTTTACTTCTAAAAATTAAACACATTAATTTAGAAACCTATAAAGTATATCTGACCAGCCATATTTCTCTCTTCAGAATAGATCACAGAGAAGCAATACACAAGTAAGAGTATTTTTTAATGTTTGTTTATTTTTGAGAGAGAAAGAGAGAGACAGAGCGTGAGCAGAGAAGAGGCAGAGAGAGGGAGACAGAATCCAAAGCCGGCTTCGGGCTCTGAGCTGTCGGCACAGAGCCCGCAGCAGGACTCGAACTCATGAACTGTGAGATCATGACCTGAGCTGAAGTTGGACACTCAACCTACTAAGCCACCCCGGCGGCCCAGAATATTTTTCAAATAGGAAGTCCAATATGAAGTGAAAAAAGCCTTTCATTCTCTGAATAACTATATAAAAGCTAGTCACAAACTACTTTCAAAAAGGAAGAACAAAATTCCTAAATCTGCATCACACTTGAATCTCCTTAATATGCATCAGAGTGAACAGGATGGTTGATAGCACAGGTCCCAAATGCATCACTACAGATTAACTTGAAAACTTTGCAGTTTTAGGAGCTTGTCAATATTAAAGTATCTCCCAAATATTTCAACTTGTTCTAAGCCTGATTCAAACTATAAATAAAGGCAGAATCTCACGGGCCATCACAATTCTTCCAACCGCCAATATAGTCCTCACATAATTTATTAATTATACACCTTCAGAAACACTGAAATCACTCAAAGCAAAACAAAACAAGTTCCTCAATCAAAGCAAATGAAAGTAAGCAAACTTATTTAGGAAAACTCTGATGTTAAAGTCCTATATATTATTTGTGCATTTGTTTTTATCCTAAAAGAATATTTGGAAGCTGACCGTAATGGTGGGAAAGAATAATGGGGAGCTTTTTAAAAATACACAATGCTGTCTGTATCCCCTGCTCCCCAAATTTCTTTCATCTTAGTCCCTGAGTCCAGGGTGGAGGCTTGGGTTGGTATATGGGTGTAACTATCACTTTTAGACAGTATTTTATTGAGAAAATTTTCACATTCAATAAAAAGCACAAGCTTAAGGGTACATACAATTTGATGGGTTTTTTCCTATGGATGCCTCCAGGGGACCACCACCCAGATCAAGATACAGAAAATGTCCATCACTACAAAAATTTCCCTCATGTGACTCCTCAGTGTCACCTCCAGGCTAACTTCTGTCACCGTAGAGTAGTTTTGCTAGTGCTCAAACTTCATATAAATGGAATTACACTGTGTGTGTGTGTGTGTGTGTGTGTGTGTGTGCATATCACTTTGCTTATCCATTCTCCTGTTGATGTTTTTGAAAACATTTCCCAAGTAATTCTGTTATACCGGCTCCCTTCAATTCAGAACCACTGACTTAACAGCAAAAATATAATAAAATAAGTCTAGATTATGAGCACCTACAAAAACATATTAAGCAAGAGATGGGAAGAAAGAACACTTTGGAAGAATGAAATTTAAGAGTGCTTTACTCGTAGTATACATTCAGAGCTCCTTATTAATGAAAACAAATTAGCAAATTGACTGCAATATGAACTTCTCATCTAGTGATTTTTTTTCTTAAAGCTACATGGTTCTGCAGAGTCGTTGGGTACAGCCACGAGTATAGTACCCAACGCCACTCCATGAGCTAAAATAGTCTCGAGGGTGAATGGCCTTCTGTGGGGCTGCACGATGTGGCGACCGTGGTACTATGAGTTCTCCCTCTAGAAATAGTTTCGTGGTACCTTCTTTGAAAGAATCATTTCTGACACAGAAGACTGAACCCTTCTTCCCTCCTGGTTGCATCTTCGAGGCCTTTCATTTGGGAAAGAAAAGGGCCCGCGTCCCGGCCTTTTCCCAGGTTGACTAAGCCAAGAAGTCATATTCTTCTCAAATATCGAGGAAAAAAATGAGAGACTTGTGGAGGCACAGATTAAAGAGTACACCGTTTATTTGGGTTTGCTCTCTAGTTTGGAGGTTTGCCATACCTGCACCCTTTCATGTCACACGCTGTCTCCATTTCGTCATCCGTCCTAGTGTTTCAACTCCTCCCGTTCCTGACGCACCCTCCTCTCTGGCCACCGAACCTTGTGGTCATTCTTCTCCATTTCTCTCTCCTTTACCCATTTTTCAGCAGAAAGTGCTCTGCCTCCCACAGGGACTGACTACTCCCTGACCTGAGCCAAAGGAGAAAGAGCCCCCATTTCCATGCCTGTCAACCTAAGCCACAAGTGAATTATTTCCTTGTTACTTCCTTCTGGAAAGAATGTCAAACACAAACATTTTGAGGTTGTATTTTTTTTTCAGGCTGGGAGGAGACAGATGAATGTGTCCTGAGACGCTTTGCCGAGTCTTCTGCAGCTACAGTGACCACAGGGCAATGGTACCAGCTGGTATCTGGACATCAGGCAGACTCGCTCTAGGCACACCGCTAGGTTTTCCAATGAAAATGTACACGGTTCAGCCAATTGGTTACTCTTTAAAAAGTCTATGCAATAGCAGTGTATATTAATCAAGAACACTCTAGAAAGAGTAATTCACATGCACAATTGGTTCTTTCAGCAAGATCTAAAAGAAATAAAACCCAGGCAGGATTACATATCTTACCAATTTTAACGTATTCACATCCTTCTCTACTAATTTCATCTTGGGTTGCAAGCACCCTTTGAATCATATTGTAAAGGCACGAGCTTTCCTCTCTATTCACCTGGCTCAGCTTGCTGAATTTCCTCCCCTCCCCCAGCCCCAGCATTGCCTTCCAGCTTTTCCAGGCTTGACAGAAAACACACAACTTCTGACACACTGGCATCTGCACACACACATAAAGTCACCACGTCCTCTGTAGGGCACACTGCTAATGATGGGCTTACCCCAATCCCTACTGCTTAAAAATCATGTGTTTTCTGGAAAAGGAGGCTTTTACTGCTCCTATAATCTCTTCTACGAGACCTTCTTCACTGTGATGTAAACAATTTTAAACTTTGTAATGATAATGAATCGTTAACAAAGGAAACCGTTTTCCATCGTCACTTACATATGGTTGTTAATCTCAAAAACGTACCCTAATGTTGAGTGCAACAGATCTGACAGGCAAGGTCCACGGTCTTAATAGAAGTTCCCTTGGTTTAAGAACAAAACCCCACTTCAGATTGTTCAGACAAAAACGGACTATATTGGCAAGATACTGAAACGTGTCATGGAATCCATGAGGAAGAAGGGTAAGACCAAAGAACCGCGAGGGTCCTCGGCTTTTCTATCGGGAGGTAAGATCGCTACTTTTGCCTGTGTCCAGGCTTCCTAGCTCTGTGACCCTGGGCAAATGCTCTCGCGAACCTGAAATTCCTCACAAAAGGAAGCGACGTAAAAAG
This sequence comes from Paguma larvata, assembly GCA_030068075.1. Classification (NCBI taxonomy): domain Eukaryota; kingdom Metazoa; phylum Chordata; class Mammalia; order Carnivora; family Viverridae; genus Paguma; species Paguma larvata. The sequence continues at coordinate 15,431,599 of CM057840.1, forward strand.
GGGGAAATGATGGACGTATCTACTTCGTAGAGTGGTAGTGATGATTACATTAGTCAATATGTGGAAAAACTCTTGGAGCAGTGTTCCTGATCCACACTGAGCTCTCTGTGCTACCTGTCAATATCGCCAACCTCATTCTACGTCTGCAGGCTGGTGTTCTGTCTTTCGGCAGGGGCGGAATCTCAAATCCAAATTCTCAAGAGAAAGAATATGGTGTGAGTTATCAAACCAGGGCGTTGGAGAAGGAACAGGCTGCCGTGGCTGGACCCAGCCCTTCATGTGGGAAGGACAGTTCCCCAAAAGGAGAGAGTGGCTGGGAACTGGAGACCCGGAAGTGGAAACCACACCAGTGAGGGAAGGGAGAAATTTTATACTAAACTCAAGTCTTGGGAATCTCCGTGTTCACTCTGCAACTACCTATACCATCTATGCAAAGGGCCAAATCTGGCTTCTCGCGTGTAGAGAAGAAAGTGACCTACGAGGGAGGTAAATGACGCAGGGCAGAAGGTAAGGGAGTCAATATCCATTGAGCACTTCCTATGCTCCAGGAAAAGGTTAGGTCCTGTGTGTGTGTGTGTGATCTGACATAATCCTTGTGACAATGTTTGAGTGTTAGGAACTGAACTGTGTCCCTCCCAAATTCACATGTTGAAGTCCTAACCCCCAACATGGTCATATTTGAAAATCAGGCCTTTATGGAGATAATTAAGGTTAAATGAGGGGAGTGCCTGGGGCTCAGTCAGTTGAGCGTCCGACTTCGGCTCAGGTCATGATCTCATGGTTATGGGTTTGAGTCCTACATCGGGCTCAGTGCTGACAGCTCAGAGCCTGGAGCCCGCTTTGGATTCTGTGTCTCCCTTTCTCTTTGCCCCTCCCCCACTTGTGCTCGCTCTCTCTCGCTCTCTCTCTCTCTCTCTAAAATAAATAAACATTAAAAAAAATTTTTTTAAGGTTAAATGAGGTCACAAGGGTGAGACCCTTCTCCAGTAGGATTGGTGTCCTTCTAACAGGAGGAAGAGCTACCAGAGTTGTTCTTTCCATGCGTGCACAGAGGAAAGGCCACGTGAGGACAAGGCAAGAAAGAGAGCAAGGAGAGAGGTCTCACCAGAAATTCACCTGACGGCACGTTAACCTCGGACTTCCAGCCTCCAACACTGTGAGAAAATCAGTATCTGTTGTTTAAGTCACACTATCCATAGTGTTTTGGGCGGACTGATACGTTCAGGTCAGTGTTTCTTGTGTCTCACAGAGAAATAAACCGAGACCTCAAGACATTAAGCACCTTGTACTTAGACATATACTAAGACTTTAAGTACCATTAAGTGAATGGCAGAACCAGGATTCGGGCCTTCTCATCTCTATTCTGAAGTCCACATTCATTGTATTCTATTATGTTGCTGCAGAGTTTTGTAAGTACCACTGTAAGTCAGGTGGCCGAAATTGGATGGGATGGTGAAAACGGGAATAAAAACATCGGCAGGATAGAGTGTGTTCTAAATTCCCCTGCTCATGGCGGTTCACCGGGGGACAGCTCTACCTGGCCGATAATAAACTGTGCTAACGAGAAGACACATATCCGGAGTTTAGGTCTCCGATTATTTCGAGTCCTTCCTTTCCCACGTTTATCTAAGTGTTTACCGCAAAAGAGGAAATGGATGCTGCCGATACAAGATCAGACAGCAAATCCTTTCGAAGAACTTTAATACCGTGCTACTGTTAATTTCACGAGCCCCTGAGACGCCCACGAGTTGATGTTCTCACCTATTATCTGCGTGGAGTCTCAGAAGTGGCAAGTCAGGTCCACGGTCCCTCCGGCACACAAGAGGTTGCTTTGGACTGGCACGAAGTCACACTTTCTGGGAGTGTCGAGTCATTTTTGTTCACCACAGCAATCTCAGAAGGTCAGAAACACCAATACCCTAAGTTCCCAGAATAGTTCGGTGTGAATCTCTCATCCATGAACTGGGCCACACTGGTTTTCATCCCATTTCTAACCCTACCCAGCCCAGCTCTTCGGGAGGTACCCAGCTTGAGCATTTGTCCCGGCTGGCCAAGAAGCCATCAACACCTCCACGGAGCTGCACGAGGGCAGGAAGATGACACAGCTATAATTATTCCCATCTAATCTTCTCCAAAATATCTGCCCGATGCCATTCCGGGTTGCTAAGAATTACTGGGAGAGAGAAATTCTGAGTGAAATCTGAAAATTACTCTTCATGAGGAATAGAGAAAGCGGTGGTGAGGTGCGTAATTACACGAAGTCAAGTCAGCCAGGACATTTCTGAGTAAAAAAAGTCAATAGATTCCCCTTTTCGTTATGTACATTTTTAAAAAATTTATTTTAATGTTTATTTATTTTTGAGAGAGAGAGAGTGACAGAGTGAGAGCAGAGAAGGGACAAAGAGAGAGAGGGAGACACAATCCGAGGCAGACTCCAGGCTCTGAGCTGTTGGCACAGAGCCCGACGTGGGGCTTGAACCCACGAACCGTGAAATCATGACCTGAGCCCAAGTTGGATGCTTAACCGACTGAGCCGCCCAGCCCCCCTCGTTATTTACATTTTTAGTCCTTTCTACCAACCTCAGAAGAAAAATATTTGGAGCTAAAGGGTCTGTATTTACCTTCTCATAATTATGGTGTTCAGAATCAAGGGGCCAGTCCAGATACGGCCCTCTTCCGACACCATCTATGTTTGTTAATATTCGTAGCTGCACAAAACCTCTGAAACAGTATGCGATGTGAGAAAGCTCAGTTACCATCCTGTGGCCCACTGACTCTTCCCTCCCGGGAGTCCTGGATGACAAATTTCAATAAAACCCCACACAGGTGGCAATTCATTAGTTTATCTTCCCCTCTTCTCCTTAGTTCTGGGCTTATTTTTTTAAATATAATCTAAACACCTAGCTGAAGTTTGTCGGCAAATAATAATGCAAACTGAGCTACCAGATTTACAGAAGTAAGAAATGGACAGCCTTCCAGACGGATTACAAACCCAGAGGAGACTGGAAAGGAAAACAAGAACGGGGTGCATCCGTTCCTGACATTAGCAGCTGTGGCCAGAACAGCCCTCTGAGAGGTACGGGACAGGAAAGGAATCTTCTGCTGTGATTAGCGAAAAGGAACAACCTTCTCTGGGGGAGGGAAGGATCGGGTCGTGTTTAGGATGCCTTTCTAAAGTACATGGACACCTCAGCCTGCGGGGGTGAGATAGGGTTACCCTCGGGTATGGGCAGGGCTGTGTGAGAGAATCCAACAGCACTAAATCAAAACCTCTCCTGAGATCTGGCTGCTTCCCGGCCGCCTCCTCTGGACGAAGGGGTGACTCAGACTATGCCAGGCTCTGGGACTTCAAACATGTCTGAGTAATTCCCACAGACCTGGACAAGGGCAATTAGAGGACTGGTCTGGAGTGACCACGGTGGATCAAAAGATACTTCCTGTGGCCAGGAGGGAGAAGCAATTGCCAAGGAAGCTCGATTTCAGGGTGTCTTTTGCCGTACTAAATCGTAGAGGTGAGAAAGAATTTGCTAACACGAGAAGGCCCATGTTGGGCTTCCCTCCATGATTGGCACCTCTGATTTAGTGGAATAGAAAAGTTTTCAAATGACGAAAGAGAAGCGGAATTTTTCGTGATGGATCAAGACCCAAAGGATCTGGCCACTGGCTACCTCTCTGATCTAATTTCCAACTACTATTCGAGGGTTCGCTCTGCTCCCCAGCAAGGGATCCCCATTCTGCCATTCCTTGAACGTGCCAGGTACTCTCCCACCTCAGGACCTTTGCCCTTGCTGTTCCCTCCACCAAGAACTCCATTCCTCCAGACGCTTCCTAACTCCTTCGCTCACCTTATTCCTCCCGTAGACCTCTTCCAGGCATCCTGCCAAAATAGTGCCTCTTCACGACACCACTTTCTGTTACTTTACTCCGCTGGAACTTCGTTAGTGGCACTCGCAATGCCTCACGTCATATTATCTATTCATGTTTCTTGCCTTTCTCCCCTCTGCCCCACCTTCTACCCCAGAAATGCTACCGCTTTCGAGATTTTTGGCTTGTTTTGTATCCTGGAGCGTAGAAGATCCTTGACAAATATTTGTTGAATTGTTAAATTAAAAAATTGTATTATTTTATGTGAGTCTATGCAGTTGTTTCCTGTGCTCAGGATCCTACCTCGATGATACGATTTAATCTTTCCAACAGCCCTGCGATGAGGAGTTACTGTCTGCCATTTATAGATGAAAAAAAGACGAGGATTAGAGAGAGGAAGTGACTTGTCTATTTTTGTTGTTATTTTTAGATTGTGGTTTCTGTGTTTTGGGGGTTTCAATGTTTGTGTTTAAAGACCTCAGTCGCCTTGAGTGGAGACATCCAGACTTATCCCCTGGTCCTGCCACACTGCCTCCCTCAGTTCGTGCACACTTTGTACTTGTCCCCTCTTTATGTCCTATGCCTAACTTCATTCTCCTCCTCCTCCAGGCTGGCAGCTGATGTAGTAGGCTCAAGGCAGTAAATAGTCGTCCAGTGTATGTACTCCAGCTAGCTCGCCTGGCCTGACCTCCCGGCTTTGCCATTCACTCGCCGTGTGACATTAGGAAATTCTTGGTCATTATTGCTTGAACTATTGGCCTCCTTCCATTTCCTTTTGTTCTTCTGGTGTCCCTAACAAATGGACTTTGACACATGTCTGATTCCCCAAATTTCTTTTCCATTCCTTACCCTGTCCTTTCTCAGTGCCTCCAGGCAAGACTCCTTGGCTTAATCTTCCAGCTCACATATTTATATGTGATACTTTCATTATTTTTTTAAAAGTGTTTTTAAATTTTTTTTTAAATGTTCATTTATTTTTGAGAGAGAGAGAGACAACGTGAGCGGGGGAGGGGGCTGAGAGACACAGAATCTGAAGTAGGCTCCAGGCTCCCAGCAATCAGCACAGAGCCCCATACAGGACTCAAACCCACGAATCAGGAGAGATCCTGACCTGAACCTGAGCCGAAACCAAAGGTTGGACGCTTAACTGACTGAGCACCCAGGCATCCCAGAAATCCATTGACTTCTTTAGTCAGTAATGATAGGATTCCTTAAAATTTTTTAAATTCATTTTTTCAGCTTTATGAGGTATAACTGACAAATAAAATTGTAAGATACTTCAAGGGTATAATGTGATGACCTGATAATCGTATGCATCATGAAAGGACTCCCCCCACCTGGCTAACACATCTGTCATCTCAGACATTTACTTCCGTGTGTATGTGAGAACATTTAAGCAAATTCCAATTGTACAATACAGCGTTATCGACTATAGTCACTATTGTATACATTTAATCCTCAGACCTTATTCATCTCGTTACTGAAAGTTTGTACTTCTTTAAAATGTTTTTTTAGTGTTTATTTTTGAGAGAGAGAGAGAGAGAAAAAAGACATAGTGGGGGAGGGGCAGAGAGAGAGGGAGACACAATCCAAAGCAGGCTCCAGGCTCTGAGCTGTCAGCACAGAGTCCGATGCAGGGCTCAAATCCACGAACCGTGAGATCATGACCTGAGCCGAAGTCGGACACTTAGCCCACTGAGCCGCCCAGGCGCCCCAAAAGTTTGTACTCTTTTACAACCTCTCACTATTTTCCCCAGCCCCCGGCCCCTGGCAACCACTGTTCTACTCTTTGTTTCTATGAGTTTAACTTTTTTTTTCTTTCCTTTTTTTAGAGCCCACATATAAATGAGATCATGCAGTACTCTTTTCCTCTTCTCCTCTGTCTGGCAGAATTGATTCTTAATATTTCTAATTTTTTTACTCAACGGCTTATTCTCATTTCCTGTTCCCGGTAAATTCTCTCCTTTCTTCAAGCATATTTATTATTCTGGCTTTTACTTCTTTTTCTGTTTTTCAGGAGTTCTGCTTTCTCTGTTGTTCTCTCAACTGCAGTTCTCAGAATCTGCTCTTTGAGCTCATCCTTGCTCCTTTGGGACACCGAGCTGCCTTGATTAGTAAAATGCGCCCGTGCAGAGGGGCACACACCTAGCGAGACTGGGCTTCCCCGGGTGAATTGGTGTGTATATTGGCCGTCATGTGCCTTTGTGGGAAACACGTGGTACTGCGCTCACCTGGTCTCCAAAGAACCTCTGGATAATCTTTCGTTGGAGGCAGCCGATCTGTATTACAAGTGGATGCCCACTGAAGGGGGAGAGCAGGAGTGTGTGTGTGTGTGTGTGTGTGTGTGTGTGTGTGTGTGCGTGTGTGTGTGTGTGTGTGTGTATGGAGGGGAGTTCTCGGGGACCGGTCAGACCAGCTATACTTGCCATCTGCTCGTCACCATACCAGGTCAGAGCTCTGCCTTGTGGTTACCCACTGCTCGCGGCCCGTCCTCTCGCATCCTGCCCCCGCAATAATTACCAAAAGGAAGGGGGAAATCTGCCTAGGGCAATACAGGGATGATGAGAGAGCAGAACTAAGACATTTTCCCCCAAACCTGGCCCCTATTTGTGACCCTAGGCCTTCCCTACCCCTGTCTGCTTTCCCTGCCAGCGGACAGAATTAACATCTATCCACTGCAAAAGTTTCTGGGACTCATCGCTGAGAATGGCTGTGAGGTCCATCCTTTCCTTCGGCGTCTTTGCGGGCGCGAATATTGGTGCTGCTATGAGTCTGGTCTCAGCCGCTTTGCTGTGTTGCCCCCCATTAGGGCTCTGTAAGTGTTCTAAGATCACCAAGCTGGTAAGTGATGGGATTCAAACTCTGTGTTTTTGTTTGTTTTTTTACTTCAAATCTTATGTTTTAATCCCAACACTCAGGGTTTGCTGACGGATGATTGGGTCGAAGTATCCATCCAACTAAAACAATTATTTCATTTCAGATATTTTCCATGAAATGGAATCTGGCCCCTTAGAGAAATGGTGGACTCCAGGTCTGAGGAAAGAAATATACAAGAAAGATACCAAAAGAACACTAGGGTCATAATCAAAGGATTCAGGAACCATCTCGAAGAGACTCTCAGTGGCTCTAGATGGATCAACTTTGGCATCAGTAAGGATAATAATGGCAATTAGATGTAACATTTCAACTGTTGGTCAAATGATATGAGAAAAATAATTAGTCACCACTAAAACCAACTCATTATTTTGAAAAATGATAAATGGAGGAATGGAAAGAGACCATCTTGTTTTTCGTAAGAAATTATACCATTGAAAATCAAGTAGCAGATGAGGAGGGTTTTTTCATCATAGAAATATCCTAGATAATAAACAGAAGGGATGATAAAATTAGGATACCATCATTTTGCCACCTCGGATAAAGCAGGATCAAGGCATGAGCTTCAGTGGTTGCTAACATCACAAAAAGAGACACTAAACTATCACTATCTTGCTTTGAAAGAGAGAATCCGAATCTGATGAAACCTCCAGAGTAGATTCAGCTCCCAGCTGTCAATTACAAGAGCCCAAGAATATGTTTAAACAGACCTCAGAGAAGCAATCAGCAAAATGGAAGGTGTGGAAAATTCTAGAAGAAAACATTAAAAAACATTTCAGCAAGAAGGGAAAGAAATAGGGGTAAGTTTATAGATTAAAAAAAGACTTAAAAGATGTATCGACTATCACAACATGTGACCTTATTTGTATCCTAATTTAAAAAAACTCAAAAAAAAAGCTGTTTATGCCATTTACAAGGACATTTGAACACTGATTAGATATTAAGGAATTACCGTAAAATATTTTAGATATGATAACTGGTATTGTCTTTGTGTTGAAAGTAAAGAGTCCTCTTCTTTTAGAAACATATAGTGAAATATCTATAGGAGCACCTGGGTGGCTCAGTCAGGTAAGCGTCCTACTCTTGACTTTGGCTCAGGTCGTGATCCCAGGGCTATGAGATCTACCCCAGTGTCAAGCTCCGTGCTGAGTGTGGAGCCTGCTTGGGATTCTCTCTCTCTCCCTCTGCGCCTCTCTCTTGCTCATACATGCTCTCTCTCCAAAATAAATAAAAATTAAAAAAAAAAAAACCCTATGGTTGAAATGTTGTATCTGGATTTTTTTCCAATAACACAGAGGTGGGAAATGGGATGCGCACAAGGCAAGGCTGTCGCGGAGTTGATGACTACTGAAGCTGAGCCGTGGGGATGTGGGAGTTCGTCACGCTATTCTGGTTGATTTGGTATAATTATGAAATAATGAAATGAAAACCTGAATAATAATTAAAAGTTTAAAAATAGATATTACAAAAATAATATGTTCTCATTTCAAACAATATTGAAGAATTTAATTAAAAGGTGGATTATCTGTTTTCACATCCCATTTCCATTTTGACATTCCCTGGAGACGATCACTTTCATTCTATACTGATGCAGACAAAAGTTTTGTGCATTTAGAATATTTTTTTTCTTTTTTCCCCTTAAGTGCAAGAAAAAGCCAAGGTTAAGCATTAGTTACTACACAACACTGGCTGTGAGTCACCCTACATTTCGGGTGACACATACACAGGGGTTTCTGTTTTAAGTCTGGAAGTATGTATCCTAAACAGTTAACAACATAGGGGAGAAAATGACATCTTCACCTGCACTAAATTTGAGACTTGGACTTCCCACAGTAAGTTCAAAGGTACCTGGCTTTGGAAATAACACGATATGAAAATCTCAAATTTAGGAAACAAATTTGTTCTAGATTGGGTGGAAAGAATCTTCACTAAAAATAAGTGAACTGTAAGTATAACGAAAGGCTCCTTTAAAAAGTGACATGACTGTTCATTTTAATTTTTAAATTTTATTAAGTTTCTATGTAACTTTTCAGATGTCCACACATGCACAAACTCCATGGTCCGTGAGCTAGATTGGAAGTCAAGAGACCTGAATCTTTAGGTAAGCCCTGGAGAGGGCACCAAAATAACTGATCAATCCTATCAATTCAGTTTTTTAAAACCATTTGTTGCAGCTAGAATTATTCCATTAAAATAGCGGATAAGTTCATCACAGTAGACTTGTCCAGGGAAGAGGAGAAAAGAAAGCTCGGAAAGTAGAAAAATATAAATAGGGACCAAGTATCGTAACTAGATGAACCTTATTTAAAAACAGAGAGAAACACTTAGTGTGTGTATCTTGTTATTTCTCTCCTGACGAGGAACGGAAAGACGGACTCATGGGGCCTTTCCGCACGCCAGGAACCACCTACTCCCACCCATCTGCCCAGCCAGCTCCATATGTTCTAGAAAGTCCATGGAATATTTTTATGATATTTTTCCTATTAAAGACAGCATCTTTTTTACCCAGTTTTTCTACAAACTCCTTATGAACATTTATATGATCGTATTTGTGTTAAATTCAATCTATTTCTTATAGACTATATGCATATTAATTAATGTTAATTATTTTCTGGGTACATAGTTGATCCTAGCATTATTTCAAAAATATTTAATAATCCCCTATTGGTTGCTAAGTGCTGATAATACACAGTTGAGGAAGACATTTTCCATATTTAGACCAAAACAGGTCTTTGTTGTCACCTTTCAATACTTTCCTATAACTAACAACGGCATTTTGGAGGAATACATGCTTTTTGATAAAGATGGATGGCATAGTTTTTTAAAATGATAGTATATGGGGAGAATGTTCAGCAGCTTGTTTTCTTGACAGAACATTATTACCACATTTTCTTGTATTCTTTCATTTAAAAAAGAATCATTCAAATTAAATGATAGTTGGCATAAAACCTCAAAAACTATTATGGCATAATCAAATCATGAAAACAGGATTGGGATTTAAGAAAACAAGCCTTACTAGGCACAGGGAAGTATCATTTCTGGACAAAATAGCACTTCACTCTACAAACTGTGAATGAAGGCCATAGAAGGATTCTAACTTCAAAATTCCTAGGATCTAGGAATTTGCGCCTGGGGGGCTCAGTCGGTAGGGTGTCTGACTTTGGCTCGGGTCATGATCTCACAGCTTATGAGTTCGAGCCCCACGTCGGGCTCTGTGCTGACAGGTCAGAGCCCGGAGCCTGCTTCAGATTCCATGTCTCCCTCTCTCTCTGCCCTTCCCCTGCTCACACTGTCTTTCTCTCTTTCAAAAATAGATAAACATTAAAAAAATTTAAAAAAAAATCAAAATTCCTAGGATCTGAAATTCATACAAAGGAAAAACATCAATACTATAACAAGGAAGAAGACATTTTAATCTATATAATAGCCCTTCTGTGAAGTTAGTTACCTCTGGATGTGTATTTTACATACGACTGATACTCACTTTTATCGATTTGCAGCCAGCAAAGCCCTTGCTCCTAATTTTAGTGTAGGAAGCAAGTATTCTAGAAAAATAATTTGAGAAAACTCTCTATATTTATGGAGAATTTAGCCATTTCTTAACCAAATTCTGTTACCAAGAGAGTAAATATTAATATACGGTCACACAAAACTATCAATTTCCTCAAAAGTGCATACAAACGAGTGAGTTTTTAAAAAACTGGCAGGATAGGGACTTACGATTCATATACAAGAGCCTCCACTCCGGCTGCTGACAGCTGTGCCTGGGCTTTGGAAACCATGGCTCTGGTCTCACTGTGTGACACACGGTGAACTCACCGAAGTCTCAGCAAGAGTTTGTAAGAGGAGAAAGCAACATTTTTTTTTGGTACTAAAAGTGGGATTTCATCAGAGTAGTTCAGCAGGGCCTCACTTTGGAGAAAACCTATTATAAAAATTCCAAGCTTATGAAATAAATATATTTGGGGACTGTTTCTTATTCTTTGATAAATCAAAGGCTATAACCATTGACTCGTTTATATTATATACATCAGTATTGATTAAGTATGAATTTGATATTTATATAAATTTGGGGGAGCCTGGGTGGCTCAGACTGGTTAAGCATCTGACTCTTGGTTTCAGCTCAGGTCAGGATCTCATGGTTTGTGAGATCGAGCCCTGTGTCAGGGTCTGTGCTAACAGCGTGGAGCCTGCTTGGGATTCCTCTCTCTCTCTCTCTCTCTCTCTCTCTCTTCTCTCTCTCTCTCTCCTCTCCCCCTCTCCCTCTCTCTGTCCCTCCTCTGCTTGTGCATGCACATGCACTCTCTCTCTCTAACTAAATAAGTAAGCATTTAAAAAAATATTTACACAGATTTACACCTAATTCAGGATCTGAGCTTGAGGTCAGGCATGAGTGACGTTATTACAAGTTGTAAACTGGGCTTATGGCTCTAGAATTCACCTACAGGTCCTTGTTTCCCAGACTATACATTCAGGGATTTGGCCTAATGTCTCTTTTAACTCTAAAATCGTATAATTCTTGGATTTTTCTGAGACAAGTCTGCTGCATCAGTGGCTTTAGAAGTTTCTGGTTCCATCATACGCCCCTTTCTGCAAGCTTCCTATTTTGAAGAGTAGTGGTTTGGACCAAAGCTCCAAGAACCAAACAAGTAGTGGACTTCCTGTGGTTCCAGAATGACGGTTACTGTACATTTGGCTTTTTGTGGACATGTCAGTCATAAATCACCTTTCAATCCCCAAACACCGGTATAGAAGTACCGAGGTATCCCATGGGTAAAATACAAATAATGGTTTATGAATACAAAATATTTCTAAAATCCCTCGAAAGTAAGTTAGTACATAAAGTTTTCTCGATTTCTTGTGTTTTTCCCATATAGTTTCTTAAATTCACAGTGCCTGCCGCCAATTGTCTATTAAAGCAGGAGAGCAGTATGAACAGGCAGCAAATTAATACATCGGAAAAAACATAGAAGACCACTATCTTTTAGTTCACGAATTTATTTATGCCTAGAAACTTATGGCTGTAATTACTAATTCAACAACTGCTATCTTGAACTCGTGCTGTGTTCCAAGTCTTATGCTGGACACTAGATATGAGGTCACGACCACCTAGGCTCTTTGCCTCGTGAAAGCTACAGCGAGCACAGACCTAAATGTTAAATAAATGCTTATACTGAATATAACCATAATTACAAGTCTCGCTATATGTAATGAAGAAACTAAAACAATATTAAGAGAAAGAATAGGTCTCCCAGCCTAGAGTTTGGGATAGTCAAATCTTTAACACAAGTTCTCTTTTAAATAAGGTGCTTCCTATAGATCAGACATGATATCTAACGCCAGGCTGGGGAATGCAGAACATCCTGTCTCTCCTTTCCCTATCTCTCTTTTCCTTCCTCATCCCCAAGTGCCCACGCACCAACTCCTTTCCTTCCTCCTCCTTCAGAAAAAACAAACAAACAGGCCTCCATGTACATCCAATTATGAAAACCAATACTAGGAGGTCTAGTACTCTCCTCGAAATTAGCCATGATAAGTGGTCTACCTGGTATAAATGCGTTGTGAACGCTACATGAGAAAGCATTAAGTAACTAAGCAGACATACTAGATATAAGAACTCAGGGTGGTAGGGCCTACATCCTGTGTTCATTTTTCTGTCCTCATTTTCCTTGGCTTCCTGGCAGCATTTCACACAGTTGACTGCTACCTCTTTCTCGAAGCATAACCCTTCTTGGCACACTCTCCCCAAACCCTGCCCCATTTCCCTAGCCACCTATTCTCCACCCTATCTCTAAATGTGAGAACTACCCAGGGTTCAGTCCTGGGCACTCTCTGTCCTTGATTAATCTCCTTGTCTCCTTGATTAATCAGGTCCATTCACATGGCTTCAAATGCCATCTGTAAATGATGACTCTCAAATGTATATCTCCTGCTGAACTCTCTCTTCTGAGCTCCATATTAGAACTAAGTACCTTTTTTTTTAAGTAAGGTCTACACGCAACATGGGCCTCGAACTCACGAACTTGATTGAGATCAAGAGTTGCATGTTCTACCAACTGAGCCAAACAGTCGCCCCAAAACTAAATTCTTAAGTCACACGTTTTTAATCCTGTTCCTCTTTCAGTCTACCTCACCCTGCTTAGTAGCGCCACCATCTATATAGCTGTAACAGCCAGAAACCCAGGAGCATCCTTGATGTTGTAACTTCTCACCTCCTTCATTCATGCCATCTTATAACTTTGAATCAGCCCACATCTTCTCATTGCCTCTGCCAGCACACTGGGCCAAGCTATCATCATAAAAAAGTCCAAATATTTTACTAAGAGTCATGCGTGATTTGACCTTTGCAAACCTCTCCAACCCCGTATTGGGCCATTTCTCTTTTTCTCATTGTGCCTAAGACATCCCGATTTTTTCTCAACTTCCTTATTTATGCCAAGCTCCTTCCTACCTCAGGACCTTTCGTTATGCTCTTTCCTCTGCAAGGAATGTAATTAACTTCTACTTTCCACGTAGCTGGCTCTTGATGCATTGAGGCTTAATTCAAATATACCTTTCCCAGGTCTTCGCTGATCATTCTCTGTATCAAGGTTCTCCAGAGAAACAGAACCAATAAGATAGACAGATGATAAATAAATAGATAGATAGATTCATACATACATATACATACACACAGATACATACATACATACGTACATTGTTGCGGTATCAAGTCTGAAATCTGTAGGTCAGTCCGGCAGGCTGGAAACTCTGAGTTGGAAGCTGATACTGCAGTCATTAGGCTTATTTATCTTCCTCAGAGAAATCTGTTTTGCTCTTAAAGACCTTCAGCTTGGGGCGCCTGGGTGGCTCAGTCAGTTGGGCGTTCGACTTCGGCTCAGGTCATGATCTCGCAGTCTGTGAGTTCGAGCCCCACATCAGGCTCTGTGCTGACAGCTCAGAGCCTGGAGTCTGCTTCTGATTCTGTGTCTCCCTCTCTCTCTGCTCTTCCCCTGCTCATGCTTTGTCTCTCCTGCTCTCAAAAATAAATACAAAAAAAAAAAAAAAGACTCAGCTGATTGGATGAGGCCCACTCTCATGATCTAGAATTGTCTCCTTTCCCTAAAGTCAACCGATTTTAGATATTAACCACATATACAAAATATCTCCACAGCAACATTAGTAGTTGACTGAAAAACTGGATACTACAGCCTCATCAAGCTGACACACAAAACCATCATATCCTGCTGGAAGGATTTGACTCTTTTTAATCTTTATTTCTATGCCGTTGGCATATGTATCTTATTTCCTCATACCAGGTACCTTGATAAGGGCCTGGATTTTTTCCTCATTACTATTCCCAAGGCTGGACTGAGGAAGGCCTGATGTGCAATAGAATTTCTAGGCTAGGGGACTGCTTCCATAAATTCCCCCTCACTTGTATTTTTCCAGTCAAGAATTTCACCACTTAGAGAGAATACTTAAGTATCGCAAACATTGTCAAAATATAAACTCTACAAGTGGTAGTGATCACTATTTTGTTACTGGACATTCTAAACTGGTCTTGGTAAGGAAAGGGAAAGGGTCTGTCTACGGCACAGTTTTGAGTAAGGCTCGCTCTTACCCTCGAAGGAAACTGCCTTCTCCAGTCCCGTCTCCTTTTAGTCCCTACTGTGAACACCTTTGCTTTGATTTCCTTCTCTCTCTAAACCATGGCTTCCTGTGACTGTGAATGTTCTTTTCTTGTACTCGAGCCTGATTGTCCCACTATACTTAATTAATGCCTGATGTTCCCCAGATTAGCACCCAGATGTGTTACTTAGAACTTGAGAATCCTGAAGTTTTCCTTGCAAGAAAATAGGTGTCTTCTTTTTTTTTTTTTTCCTTTTACCATTAGAAAATGACAGGGGAAAATATTTGGTAGAGACAGAGCCTTGATCATTTTCCAGTAATTAATTAAGAGGCACGTCCTACTGAAAACAATGCAAAATCCCCACCCCTTCCCAAAGAATGGGAGGGAGGGTAAAAATACATAGTTCACTAACTGTAGTCAAGTAACTTCTTTAGCCACAATTATCCTAAGGTTTCCAAACTTGGCAAAATCTAGGGTATTTGCAAATGGGAAGCATAATGAGTGACCCTCACCTGCAATCTTTGCACAAATAAGTGATGGGCCGTGGGGGCGGAGGGAGGCTAGCTGGATTGTGAATCACGTGGGCCACTTGCTTTGCCTCCTTCTTGTGATAACGATCTTCCACCCAACCCACCAAGCACCCCAGGGGGTGGGGGAAGGCAGGAATGGGGACAGGATATTATCTTCAATTTGGTCTACCTTGCTTTTCTTTAGAAGTACCAAGAGAAGGGAACAGAGGTTGAAATTAATGAGGTGGAAATGAGATTCTGAATTATCAGTGCATTTCAATTATCTCTGCTCACCCTTGCTGGTTGACTGCACTCAATTTCCTTTAGGCTTCCCTAGGTAGAGAAGTCTAGACTCATGAGAAAGAATTACTCCTCTTTCATGGGAGCTCTATTCCCTGTATCTACCTCCATTATTTTAAAGGGAAATTTAAAAAACTTTAGGCTAGAGTTTTCTAGGCTAGAGGATTGCTTCCAAAAATTCCCCCTCACTAGTATTTTTCCAGTCAAGAATTTTGCCACTTAGAATACTAAAAGTAAAAACAGTTTTACTTTTCGTTTGTTGTCAAAAGCCTTGAAGACATTTTTGTCAGTAGAGAAAGGGTTTTCCCTAGTGTCTTTGGACCATATTTCTAAAAAGCGTCTCCGTGTCACTTCTCTGCCTATGTTCCCCAGAGCGTAAGTAACATAATATACCCTCTGCATTTCTTCCTCAGTTCCTCCTGTCCTTGTTGGAGAAATAGCTTTCTTTTTTTAAGACTGCTTTTAAGTTCTAGTGTCAGAGAACTTCTGCAAAAACCAGATGTGGGCTTGATGCGTAGTGGATTGAAAAGTTGGAATACCATGATGCTTGCATGCCACAGTAGTGAAAATTTGATTATGTTCTATCTCCATGGGTATAGTAAACAATGATAAATCAGGCAGAGAGATCATAAAGTTAATTATTTTTTTAAAGAAAAAGAAAGAGTATAGCTAAGGACGAGAAAAGGAGGGCTTTTGTCTCTGGTTGACCAGCTAGCTCAAAGATTCTACCAGTAATGGTGAAAACTGTAGCAACTTGAGAATGGCTTACAAGAAGGGAAATGCCATTGGTTTGAGGTCCTTTGTTTTGGTATTTCTTGAGGACCTGGAGTGGGCCTGTAAGTAGGTAAAGTTTGGGTTAAAGAGAAGTGAGGAGAGAGAATTCCAGTCAGAATCTGACAGGGCACAAAGGTCAGAATGAGCACGGTGATGGTGGTGGTGGGGAGAGTGGTGGGCACTGAGGAAGGTTGCGTGCCCTACCCAAGGGAAGGGCTGCCTCACAGGAGAAGGATGTAAGCCACTTCTTTTCTTAAGAAGAAGAAGGCGCAGGGAGAGTCTCCATGTGACTGAGTAGTGGCCTGTGCTGGTTCTGTCTGGCAGAAAGCCTCCATTAAGAGCTTCTGAACTGCCAAGGAAATTAGTCCCCAATTCAGCCTAGTTAAAATTCAACCCTCCTCTTCCTCCAGTCCCACCCCTTCAAGATCCTGTCCTTTGGCCATAAGACCTTTCAAATTGCTGGAATACTGGGGCAGAGAAGAAAAGGTTAACAGTTTTCCCTAAGCAATTAATTTAGGCATGCTTTTTGAATAACTAGTACTCTAGTATTTTCTTAATTTCCACTTGAAATTCAAAGTAGACTCATAACTATTCCATATAAGGACAAGATCTAGAGTTTTCTATCTGTCACCAATAGAGAGAAATTACATAATTACACACACACACACACACACACACACACACACACTGCCAGAGTTATAATTTATTTCCCTTATTTAGTTTCCAGTAGGTTCTGACCTGGTGCCCTTCACCTTTTAAATGCTGAAGATGGTAGAGGAAATGTTAGCATTTGACTTTCAGCTCCTCATAAACATACGGCTGTCTATACAAGTTGTGTAGGAAAGCACAGAATTATCAAACCACTTGAAAAAAAAATGGCCATTTCCTCCAGGGGAAAAAAAAAAAATGTTGGCCCAAGAATCTTGTATTGTTCTCCTTCTCCTTCTTCTTCCTCTTTGTTTCTCTGAATTCTTGAAATCTACCAAGAAGAGCCCAGGGAACAAATAGAGTTTGCAAGTTTGGTTCTTGGTTATTCCAAAAACACTCCTTTTTGGGATATACACGGATGCCTGGATCTTTATTAGATATGGTCTTTGCCCAAATGCCTAACTCAGTCTGTTTTCTTGCTGTTATCTTCAAGTGAAATCCAAATCTCTAGGAGGAACTTAAAAAAAAAAAAAAATAACACCTGGGCTGGCACTCAGAACCTTAAGGGCTGAAAGCCAGAGCAGATTCTCCGACTATAAGAATGAAACCATTCACCGTCTGCCAGCCAAGAGGGTACAGGAAGCTTACTGTGAGTCCAAGACTGTGGAATGCAAAACCCCAAGCAGTTACTTGCTGTGGTTTTAAGCTTTGTCCTGGAAGTTAAGAACAATGCGAACACTCTTCTAAATAACATTCTAGTCAATAAATACCCACCTAGCACCTAAAGTCTTTGAGCCTACCCTAGTATGTACTCTTTACACGATATTTCAACACCGTATTAGTCTTTGAAGCAAATTTAATATGGGTCCTTGTGTACCAAGTGCCCAGATTGCCTGCATGATTAGGTTACTATTTAAGACTGAACAGATCAAATACCCTCCCTAAAAATCCTTAGTAGGCATTTTAATGCTTTTTGGAAACCTCAGCTAGCTGTTGGAAAACATTTCTCATGGGTCACCCTTGATTTACAGTTTACAGATTTGTATGGAGTGAGGTGGGCAGTTTGAGAAGGATCCGAGTTGTCGTGGTTAACATGTATGTGCATTTAGACCATATGCTTGCTGGCAATCCAATTTAATAGCTCATTTCCAAATCCTTTCTTGGAAAAGGAATTTAGATTACATAATCATGAAAAACAAACCTGCTGCCATCCAGCATGAGCTAACACGTTACAGTACTTTATGGCCTAAGGTTATTAAGCCAGCACCCAGTTTCTTGCACCAAGGGGAACACTGGGAAAATGAAGATCTGCCAGGTTTGTTAAAGTAATGCCACTTAGTGGTAATGACATAGGCAATTCACCTTTCTTGTTAGATCACACTACCTTAGGACTTCGGGTTGATTAAATAAGTGTTCCTTGACCGCTGATTAGGACTGTGTGTGTGTGATCATTAGCAACTTGGAAGCCTATTAAAGCAATTCTTTAGATTAGCTCGTCTTAGCAGGAAGACCACCTGGGGTGTTCCTAGTCCTCCTCAAGATTCCCATCAAATGCATCTTCTGCCGTGCGACCTTTCCTGACATCTACGCTCCTGGGCGAGTGAAGTCATGAGCCCTGATCCTGTGTGGCCATCCACAAGCGTAAATTGTCTAGTAAGTTCAACCAAAGAATTCTGGTGTTTTATGTTTTTCTAATGTTTTCATACCTGTGGGCTTGAGGATAAAAGCCTCTAAGCTTAATTTTAATCTATTTTCCTGGCTGAAGAGCAATACCCAGGTAACCCTGTGATTCGAATACCTCATCACCTGACTCTGAGGTGTAAATATCACCTTCATTGTTCCGGTAGAAATTACAGATGATCAGGTGACAACCAATGCAGAACGGTAAGCAGCCATCCTTTGAATACTTACCACACGGCATGTCACCGAGCTTTCCATAGACGATCTCACTTGGTTCTCGTAACAGCCCGATTAGGTGGATATGGGTGAAGAGAGTAACTTGCCCAATGCCTCACAGCCAGTGGCGGTGGCGCTGGGTAGGAGGCGTGCTCTGGTGGGACACATACCCCGCTGCTCGGGGCCGTATCTCCTGGACGTCACACAGCACAGGCATCTAGAGGACGAGGAACACACACCTTAGTTGCTGTGGTCAGCAGGTCACCTTTATACACCCGGAATATGTATTCTATCAAATTAGACTTTTTCATGAAATAATACCTTTTCTCCTAGGAATCAAAGAGCCCCATACAAACCTGAAAAGTGTTGGTTACCTGTTTTGTTTAAAATAGTCGAGTGTTCTTGTTTTCTGGTTCGAAGACCTCAGAAGTAACTTCTCCTGAAGGGGAAAATATAAGAGTAATTTTAATGTTTTTTACAGTTTACATAGGGGCGCCTGGGTGGCTCAGTTGGTTACATGTCCAACTTCGGCCCAGGTCATGATCTTGTGGTTCTTGAGTTTGAGCCCCGCGTTGGGATCTGTGCTGACAGCTCAGAGCCTGGAGCCTGCTTTGGATTCTGTGTCTTCCTCTCCCTCCTCTGCCCACACACTCTCTCTCTCGCTCTCAAAGATAAACAAACATTAAAAAATTAAGTTTATTTATTTTGAGAGAGCGAGTGGGGGAGGGGCAGAGGGCGAGGGAGTGACAGAAAATCCCAGGCAGGCTCCTCGGTGTTGGCACAGAGCCCGATGTGGGGCTTGAATCCATGAACTGTGAGATCATGACCTGAACCGAAACCAAGAGTAGGACACATATGGACTGAGCCACCCAGGAGCCCCAGTGTGAGAGTAATTTTAGATATGCTTTCTCTCTCAAGTATCTGGCTAGCTGATACTAGCCAAGAGGGAAAAGTTAGGTTCCCTCAGTGGCTACTCCTTCTCCAACTTCTAGGGGGCAAAGGAGACAGGAACGGTTTTGCTCAATTTATTTGTGGTTCATTTGCTCTCTGCCTCCTCCACTGAGCTTTTAGGTGAGGCAAAAGCAAAGTGGTTGTTCTCCAGCTGTTTCTCTCCCCACCTCTTCTGATGTCTTCCTTTCACCAGATAGCTGGGAGGGTACAGTTTGATGAATTTCCACTATTTGAAAAGGCGCCCTCGGCTCTATCATTCACAAATTCTACATGTATTTATTGAAAACTTACTATGCACCCGGCAACAAAGCAGGCAGTAAGGGCTCAAGACTCAGCTCTTTTGGTGGATACGTAGGGAACTGGATTCTGGTAAAGTCCAGCAGGCCTCAGATGCTGTTCGAATACTGCATTAACTCTCAAAAGCAGTAGTAGTTGTAGGATGGTGAGGTGTAGAGCAGTTAGGAATTAGGAAGGGTTAGCAGTGAGGAGAAGTCAGGGCTCCCCTGGGGAGAAAGTGAAAGGAAGGGAATCATCGTAAGATACTTGTCTAGGGTTTTTCCGGTTTAAGAAGGGAGGACTGGAATATAACGGAGCCGCAGAAGCTGCTGGCTATTCCTTCTGTGATCTACTGAAGGTAGAGAGTACCTTTTCTGAAACCATGGCTCAGAGGCTCAGTATTTACCGATGTCCCTTCTCCCCATGTCAGTCAGGCCTCCTCTAAATGCACTAGGAGCCGAATTCATGGAATAACTGTAGGGAGACGCCCCCCCCCCCCCCCCACCAAGGTAGGCTCGTCTGAGACTGTCACGTTAGTGCTGAAAGTTCCATGTCTCTGAGACCCCTCCATCCTAGGCATTTGGTCACATTGGTCATCCTAACTGCTTCCTTGAAATTCAGCAAGCAAAACTTATGCACCTTCATATATAGGGTAATACTCTGCTGAGAATCAAGTGAGACAGTCTTAAAATGTTATATTCCCAGGTAATTTTTTTCAATGTCCTATTCCTTAAAATAAAAACAAAAGAAACTCCATCCAAATCCATTTAAAAATATTCCAACACTATTATCACCAATTTAGGGCATGAATAATTTAACTGTTTCTCCAATTTGGGCTTCGAGTAGAGTGATTATACAATTTAGCTGCCAAATTAAGATATTTTTGAGAAGAAAAAGGGACTAAAATGATTTAAAAAGTATAATTTTTAACATTTATTTACTGGGGCGCCTGGGTAGCTAGGTCAGTTAAGCATCTGACTCCTGATTTTGATTCGGGTCATGATCTCACAGTTTGTGAGTTCAAACCACCCCATGCTTGGGACTTTCTCTCTCTCCCTCTCTCTCTGCCTCTCCCCTGCTCTCGCTCTCTTGCTCTCTCAAAATAAATAAACTAAAAAAAACATTTATTTAACAACAAATTGATTTTTTTATGTTGTTGGATCTATAAAATAGTTCTAGTAAAAGCCATTTTCAAAAAAAGGATTGTTTCTTAAAAACCTATATATTCACTTATATTAAAATAAAAATTTTTGCAACACTTATGTTGATTATCTGAATATTAAAAACAGTCTAAGCAGAATAATTGTTGTTGGTGTATATTCATATACTTTATCCAGTTTCTTGCTTTATCATTTGCTAATACTCTGTTATTGAGATATTTCTGAAGAATGTATGTTTTCACTGTGGTCTTGTTATATATGCATTTTTAAAATAAATTTGCCACACTCCTTATCAGTTAACTCCTCTCTGTAGTCTACAGTGTTTTCAACTGAAAAATTACTCTTCAGGTGGCAAGGCTCATAGTAAGCTCAGAACAAATTCTGCTAAGTGGAGAAAATTCTCAATTCTATCCTTTTTATTCTGAAATGTATCCTTTTTATTCTGAAATGTGTATTTCAGTCAAGGTAGTCTCACACATGACTTCCGTTTGCTCTTTTTAAAGTAGATTTCTTTAACAAATACTTTTGTAAGACAAAACTTGTAAGTTGTCTCTATTTATACTTTAAAATATTTTGTATAATGTAGATGCTTCAAAATTGTTACCTTTTATGATTTCAGGCCATTCTAGGACAGAATATACGTTTATGGAATAAAACAAGGAGCTCCATGGAAAAATTATTCCACAAGTCTGTGTATTCCAAGGTGCAGGGTGTAGAATTTCAAAATTAAATCTTATAAATTGATTAAGCTCCCATTGCTTAATGTATTCAATTCTTTCTTGCTTTTATAGGATAAATTTCAGTATCTCCTTGTTTCCCCAAATTTTTTTTTAATAACTACCATTCTCTAAATGCTTCATGGAACATTTCTGCTCCATAGACATCTTATTTAGCATGAAATTTATTGACAAAAGAGAGAACATATGCAGAATTTGTATTCATATGGTACTCGCAAAACAGATAATTTTATCTTCGAAGTTCAACTTTTTAATTGAATTTGCAATAGTCTTTACAATATGGCCAGATGAACTTTTTTTACTTTGATTCCATGAATTTCATGAAAAAAATTGGACACTTACTGAAATTAATCAATTCGTACTTTGAAGCATCTGTTGAAACATAAAAAAGGGTTATTTAGCTGTCTATAGAGTTCTTCCATTAATGAAACCAAACACATCAACACTTGTTGCTTCCTATTTCATGCAAGTCCAAGAAAATCTTAAAGTAATGTCCAAGGTTTAAAGTAAATCCTGGAGCCTCTACAGCATATTCATTTTTTTCTAGTTTTTACTACTACGGGTCTCCTGGTGGATAGTAAATTGGCAAACATTTTAGGTACATTATATATTCCTCATCAGAGTCAGTGAGAAATGAAAATTCTGTACTTAACTTTTTTTGCTAAACACGTGCTTGTTTTGTTTCTTGAGCGCATCGCTGCTTAGAGGAGAGGGTTCATTGCAATCTTTAAAAAGTATTACCAATAATAAGGTAAATAAATACTTGGGGATTTACACTGTCTAATAAGTGGCAAAACCATTTTAGCAGGATTGTTCACACCACTTTGTAGAAGCGTGTGGGCAGGCATGCTGAGCCCCCACCTCCCACACATATTTCACATTCACCAAATCTCTCATTTCTCACATTTCGCAGTGATCGCACCCACTGGCCTACTGGCTTCATCATCTCCCACCCTGGACCAAGGCATGACTGATTCATACACCCGATGGCCACCAGGGGCAGCAGCGACAAACGCTTCTCCCAATCACAGGACCAGAAATTGTCCCCCGGATGCATCGACTCTTTATCAGCAGGTATCCTGATAAAGCGGTGGGGTTGGTTAACTGCATCAAGAAAGTTTTTGAAAACGCGAGAGGAGTTATCGCTGATAGTTCAGATTTAACGTCTCGTTACCTGTTGAACCCTGTTTATTGCCCATGTACCTCATGCACTACTAAAAGAAGACCATAGTAGAATATGGAAGTTCAAAGTGATCTACCAAACCCATTCTGGACTACAATTAATAATCATATCTTGTTGAAAGCAACAACCATAACAACAACAACTCCGGGACATGGGTTAATCCAGGGAGAGGCCAGCACAATAGACATAAACCAGGAAGTATATTCACTTTGTCTACTGACCACAGGGGTGCTTCATAAAATGACTTTCTGTAGTCCCTCTTAAACCTATGAAATCAGAACTAGTTATAGCCTCAAAATTGGCATTTTTTGAAAAGCTTTCCATGATATTCTTAGGGACACCAAAGATTTACTCCTGGTTTGGAAAATTCCCTCGCCTCTTATTTCAAGGTGTTGATTATAGAGATCAGGAGAATCATGCACTTTACTCCATGGTTAACCTAACACCTGGATCAAAACTGTTATTGAAAGTGAGCTAGAGACAAATTGAACTTAAATTCAGTCATGTGATGATGAATACTGTCATCTCCTTTGGCAAACTTGTCTTATAAGCTGGGAGATTTATTTTTGGCTGTATCTCTCTTTTTTTTTTTTTTTTTTTTGGAAACTTGGACCTGTAATAACAGCCACATTCTTTCTTTGAACATCAAGTTTCCAACCAAAGATTGAAATAATATAATGGACACTGATTTTTTTGTTTTAATGTTTACTTATTATTGAGAGAGACAGACAGAGTGGAGCAGGGGAGGGGCAGAGAGAGGGAGAGACACAGAATCCAGAGCAGGCGCCAGGCTCTGAGCTGTCAGCACAGAGCCTGACTCAGGCCCGAACTCATGAACCATGAGATCATGACCTGAGCCGAAGTCAGACGCTTAACCGACTGAGCCACCCAGGTGCCCCAACGAACATTGATTTTTAATAGTTTGTAAGAAATAGGTACCTGGTAAGCATTTTTTTTGTAATGAAATGTTACTGAAAATTTTTAAATATGTAAACTATTTCACTTCATTCATTATAATTTCTATTGCAGGAGTCCTAAGAACGTGTTTCTAATTTCTTTAAGGGAATTGATTCCAGAATGATAGGTTTTATCTGTTTAAACTATTTTCTGTACTTGCATTTTTTTGCCAGTAACTTGTGTGAATTTTTAGACGTATCTTGATCTCACTGTCCTCAGCTACAAAATGAGGATTTTAGTCTTGTGGATGTCCAATCTTCATTCTAGTTTCTAAATTCAGCTTTCACATCTGCTTTGAATGTCTGGAATTTCTTACCATGTGCATGTGTTCTATATTATTTTGTTAATAAGTGGGGGCCATTATTTTTTCGGTTATTTTCCTCTACTGTAAAGAAGCAAATGTTAGCTTAAAAAGGGAGTAAACAAGAACATTAGACAGAAGGAGGGAATGGACGGAGGGAGACAGAAAAGAAAATGTGAGGAGTCAGGGCATGCGGGACTGCAGTTATTTTTAAAGATTTTCTAAGGTATAGGGAATCACCTAGTGGTGGAAACAGAAAGTGCTTTTTAAAAGTTTAGGATCCGTTTTCCTGTGCTTTAATTCAGTTCAGATCACTGAATGGTGTCCATATGGTTTGTAATCAATTCACTTAAAATACAGCAAGATGTTGAATATTTATTTTTTATAATCGATTTTTAAAACCATACTAATATGTTGAATATGTAATATTTACCCTCAAGCCTTTCTTTCCTACAGGGATCGAAAATCCCCTAATATCGAGCTTTGAAAATTAATTCTTGTCCCAAAGAATGTGTTAAATTCATGGTTCTGTAGTCAGAAGAAGTCTAGATATGCACAAAACAGGCATGAGAGCATGACCTTTATCTCCCAGAAACGCGTGGTCTAACGCTATCGGAACCAGGCAAATCTATTATGATTACACTTCTCATTTCACAGCTGAAGTAGCTGACATTCCATCTACGTTACAGAAGCTTTTGAAACATTTGAGAAACCAAGATGGATTTTTCACTTGTGGAAAATAATCATAAGTATATGACACCTCTCACTTACCTTGGGTTCTCCCCAGAGAAGAGACTAAGATAAAGACTCAGATGGAAGTCGTTTTGGGGAGGTGATAATTCCAGGAATCAAAGTGGGGGCACAGGGAGAGTGAGAGAGAGAAAGAGGAAGAGTCAGGGGGACGGTGTTATTGCCCAATTGTTACCGCAGGTGCCAAGGGCTTGATTCTCCTGCGATCCCTCAGAACCGCACATGTGAAAGGTGGAATGCTGAGCCATGTATTCACTGGCTCCTGATGGCATTCACCAGGATTGTCCCTGGAAACTATAATTATTCTTCTATTTCTAGGCTGTGCTTGTGTGGTGGGTTAGCAGGCTCCCTTAGCTCCAGAGAAATCCCTGGATCAGAGAAGTGGAGTAACCCACGGCTTGCACTCGAGGTGGAAAGCATCTGAGCCCACAAAGAACTGTCTACTACAGTGGTGGCTCAAATCACAGGTGGGCCAAGGGGATGTCACTTTCTATGACCACGCCTTACCCTGTTCAGATCTGCTCGTCCCCAAATTAAGTTTATTCTGTCATTGTATCTTCAAAGTGCTGGCCACAATCTCTAAAGACTTTGTACAGAAGAATCAGTGGATCGGGCTATGGTGGTTCCTGCTATTATAGCTGGTCCCAAGGCTATGACATATTCATCAACTCGCTGCTCTACCATCCATTCTAGATTTCTCCATCCTGATCTAATTTATTTGCCTGGTGGGGGATTCCAGAACTTCACCTCAGAGTGGTCAGGCCTTGGGTTGCCTTGCTCTTGTTGGACTGTGGCGGCTGCAATCACCTGTTCACGGTTATTATCAGACCTAAAGTCACAGAGGAGTATCCCCAGCGATTCATCTGAGCTCCAGACTTATTCTTCCATCCCTTTTTATGTATCAGCAAGCCTAGTTTCTCACGGTAATCTTGGTTGATTGACCTCACCAGTACTGTAACTCCTTTCTTTGCCTGGTCCAGTTGCATTAAAAACAAAAACAAAAACAAAAAACCAACCAACCAAACAAACAAAACGAAGATCAGTTGTAGCTTCAGGGTCTGTGGGGCCCTTTTGTGTCACTAGAAGTAGTGATCCCCACTTCCCGCTTTACCCAGCAGAGCGCAATGTAGAATGGGAAGCACACACGGGTTATTGGGAGTGAAGTGAGAATGGCTAATTTGTGTTCCTTTTCTTGGAATCTGGACCTGGATGCTCTAGCTATGGGAGGACACGACTTGCTATATTGGCTCAATACAGATAGTGGGTTATGGAGGATGTTTCCCTAGCTCTACAGGATGCTAACCCAGCCTAAATCAGCCTGAGGGGCCTAAACCAGCACCTTAATCAGCTGCTCCAATGTGGTATCTCAATTAGTTTCCTAGGGCTGCTGTAACAAAGTACCGAAAACCAAGTGGCTTCAAACAATAGACATTTATTGTCTCACAGCTCTGGAGGCTAGAATCTGAGACCGTAGTGTTGGCACGAGCAGTTCCTTCTGAGAGCTGTGAGGGAGAATCTGTTCTGTGCCTCTCTCCTGGCTTCCAGTAGTTGACCAGCACTCCTTGGGGTCCCTTGGTTTGTAGCAACTCCATCCTTTTCTTCACATTCTCCCCATGTCTCTGTTTCTGTGTCCAAATATCTTTATAAGAACATTGTCCTACTGGATTAGGACTCACCCTAATGACCTCATGTTGACTGATTACATCTGAAACAACCCTCTTTCCAATCAAGGTCACATGCTGAGGTGCTAGGGATTAGGACTTCCACGTGTGAGATTACAGGAGACACTAGTCAACCCAACACAGTATCAGAACAGCTACTTCCAGGAAATAGTCAGGGTCTGATAATGCCAGCAATCCTCTGGTCACGTACACACTTCTCAGTAGGTTCCCCGGTTAAAGGCAATTTTATGCAAGATTCCATGGCTGGTAGAGGCTGTGTAAAAAGAAAAGATAAACCCACATCTGGAGTAGTATTGATTCCCGCAGAGCGGAAGTGGAAGGGATCCAATGTAAAATTCACTTGCCACCCAGAAGCTGGTTGTTTCTATATCTATCATGGAAAGATATCTAGAAAATTTGCAAATATTTAATAAACAATATGCTTCTAGGATCGCCTGGGTGGCTGTAGTGTCCAACTTTAGCTCTGGTCATAATTTCACAGTTTGTGAGTTAGAGCCCTGTGTTGGGCTCTGTGCTGACAGCTCAGACTCTGGAGCTTGCTTCAAATCCTGTGTCTCCCTATCTTTCTGTGCCCCTCCCCACCTTGTGCTATGTCTTTCTGTGTCTCTCAAAAAAGAGTAAACATCAAAAAAAAAAAAAAAAAGAAAGAAAGAAAAAGAAAAGAAAATACTCAGGCTGAATGAAAATCAAAAGTCAACAAATAAAATTTGTGACATCACGTAAAGTTAATATAAACTTGAAATGCTTCCATTAGCAATAGAATAAAGGCCTAAAATCAGTTATCTAAACTTCCACTTTAAGGAGCTAATAAAAAAATTAAACTTTAAGTATAAAGATAAGAGCAGAAATCAATGAAACAGAAAATGGAAAAATATTAGAGAAAACACCAATGAAATCAAAAGCTTGTTCTTTGAAAAGATCAATAATATTAATAAAATTCAAACTGCATTGATGAGAGACAGAGTGGTAGAGAGAACCCAAATTATTAGCATCAGAAATGAAAGGGAAAAGGTAATTCATATAAGGCCACTAAAAGGATAGTAAGAGAAGATTTTGAAAAACTATGTCTAATAATTTTGACAATGTAGATGAAACAGAAAAATTCCTTGAAAGACACAAACTACTGAAATTGAATAAAGTAAAAATAGAACATTTTAAAAACCTGTCATCAATTTAAATTTTTAATTCCTAATTAAAAACCTGCATAGAGAAAACTCCAGGCCTAAGCATTAAAGAATAAATGATGCCAACTCTATGTAAACTCTTCCTGAAAGAGATGAGGAGGAAATACTTCTCAACTAATTTTATGAGGCCAGATTTAACCTGATACCAAAACCAGACCAGTTTTAACCATACTTAATGGTATAGGAAGATGGAAAACTATGAACCAATATCTTTCCTATACATAGCTGCAGAAATCTTCAAGAAATATTAGCAAGTCGATGGGGCGCCTGAGTGGCTCAGTCGGTTAAGCGGCCGACTTCAGCTCAGATCATGATATCACAGTCTGTGAGTTCGAGCCCCGCGTCGGGTTCTGTGCTAATGGCTCAGAGCCTGGAGCCTGCTTCAGATTCTGTATCTCCCTCTCTCTCTGCCCTCCCCTCGCTCACTCTATGTCTCTCAAAAATAAAATAAAAATGTTAAAAAAATTAAAAAAAGAAAGCAAGTCGAATTCATCGACATAGAAAAAAAGGATAATAGACCATACAAGTGGCATATACAACAGTAATTCAAGGTTGTTAATAGTTGAAGGTCAAACAATGCAATCCCCATGATATCCGAATAAAGGAGAACTACCATATAATCTTCTCAGTAAGTTCAGGAAAAGAATTTGATAAAATCTAATACCTAACATCATGATAAAAAATGGTCAACAAACTTAAACAGGAAGAAACTTCCTCAATCTGATAAAGGGCATCTATAAAAATTTATAGCTATCATTATATTTAGTGGTGAAAGACTGACATGTTTTCCCTTACGATTGCAAAGACAAAAAAGATGTCAACCCTCATTATATCTATTTGATATTATACTTGATGTCCTAACCAAGGGAATAAGGAAGAGAAGAAAAATAAATAGAAAACATACAGATTGGAAACAGAGAAGTAAAACTATGTTGAGTCACAGATAACATGTAGAAAATCGTAATCTACAAAACAGCTTCTAGAACTATTCAGAGATGTTATGAGTTGAATTGCACCCCGCCCCCCAATTTACATGTTGAAATCCTGAGTTCCAGTACTTCAGAATGTGACTTTACTTGCAGATACGGTCTTTACCGAGTTAAAATGAGGTCATGAGGTTGGGCCCTGTTATGGACTGAATATAAAAATTTATATGTTGACATCCTAATCCCTCAGTGTAATGGTATTAGGAGGTAGGGCCTTTGGGAGGTAATTAGGCCACGAGGGTAGAACTCTCATGAATGATATTAGTGCCTTTATAAGAAGGGACAAGGGAGAACTTCCTCTTTCTCTCTTGTTCTGCCATTACGGACCTGGCAAGAAGATGGCTAGTTATGAGGAAGAGGGCTCGCCCCAGAGCCCAGACAGTCTGGCACACCTTATTTCACACTTCCTAGGCTCCAGAACTGTGAGAAATAAACTTCTGTCATTTACCACACCCTGTCTCTGGTAACTGATTACAGCAGCCTGAAGTAGGTATGGCGGATCTAACAGGACTGAAGTCTTCATAGAGGGGGAACTTGGAGTGGACATGCAAATAGGGAGAGTGCCCTGTGTACGTGAAGCCAGGAGACAGGCCTGTGACAACTCCTTCCTCATAGCCTTCGGAGGGACTCAAGCCTGACAACACACTGATTCTGAGCTTCTAGCCTCCAATAAGTTTCTACTGTTTAAGCTATCCAGTTTGGGATGCTTTGTTAGAGCAGTCCTGGCCGATTAATATAAGACAGGTTAGCAAGTGTGAAGATATAAGGTCATTTTACAAAAATAAATTGGTTTCTTCACACAAGCAACAGAATACGAGAAACTAAAAAATTTTAAAGTCCCCTTACAACAGCTGGCAGAAAAGGAAACATGTGTGGATGAAAATAACAACATATGTATGTACCTTGAAAATTATAAAACACTGCTAAGAAAAGTGTTATTTAGAAGACCTAAATAATTGAAGAGCTATATCATATTAATGAACCAGAAGATACAATATTCTTAGATTCTTCGAATTGATCTACGGATTCAATGTAATTCCAATCAAACTTCCAGGAGGCTTTTGGAAAAATTAGAATTCTATTTCAAAAACGTTTATGGAAAATAAAGGCCCTACGCTAGACAAAACAATTTCAAAAGATCATAGAGAACTTACAGTACTTAATTTCAGGACTTAATTATAAAGCTGTAGTAACGAAAACAGTGTGAAACAGCTGTAGAGATAGACAAGACAGATCAGTAGAACAGAAGGAGGCATAAATATGTCCATGTCTGCACGTTCAATTAATTTTCAATAAAGGCACTAAGGTAATAACAGAAAAAGGATATGGTATTAGAACAACTGGATCGCTATACGGAAAAATGTAAACTTCGACCTTTATCTCATGCCATACAAAAAATAAAACTCAAAATGGATCATAGACGTACATGAAAAAACTCAAATTATAAAATTTCCAGAAGAAAATATAGGCCATCTTTGAAAATGTGCAATATGTGAAAATTTCTTAGATAGGACTCAAAAAATCATGACCCACGAAAGAGAAAATTGAATTGACTCGATCAAAATCAAATGCCTGCTTTCTGAAAGGCATCATTAAGAAGTTGAAAAGACAAACACAATTGGAGAAAATGTTTGCAAACCGTGTATCTGACAAAGGCTTTGGGTCCAGAATATACGATAAATCGTAGGAAGAAGACTAACAACTCAATAAAAATATAGGCAAAATATTTTTAAGAGATACTCCACAAAAGAAGACATACGACTAGCTAATAAGTACATCAAAGGATGGTCAACATATTAGTCATCGGAGAAATTCAAATTAAATCCACTGTGCACTAACATACGCACTGAATACAAAGGTATAAATTAATGACTCCAACTACCAAGTACTGGTGAGGACGTGCATCAGATGGAACCCTCAGACACTGTAATACCTTTCCCACTTTGTACACAAAAATATAGAAGTTCTATTCATAATAGTTCCAAACAGGAAACAATACAAATGTCAATCAACAGCTAAATGGATAAACCAGTTGTATATCCATGCAGGGAAATACTATTAAGCAGTTTTAAAAAAATGAGTAAATACAAATACGGTAAGGATAAGTCTCAAAAATATTATACTGATCGAAAGAAGCCAGACACAAAAGAGTATACATAATGTAATTCCAGTTACGTGAAGCTCTAAAACAATACAAATCTAATGTATAGTGATGGAAAACAGATCAGCAGCTGGCGTGTATTTTAGACTTTCGGGGATGGATCACTGGAAAGGGGCACAAGGAAACTTTCTGGTGTGAAGGATTATTTGAAATTTGATTTTTTTTTTAATTTTTTTTTTTAACGTTTATTTATTTTTGAGAGACATAGAGACAGAGTATGAGCAGGGGAAGGGCAGAGAGAGAGGGAGATACAGAATCTGAAGCAGGCTCCAGGCTCTGAGCCATCAGCACAGAGCCCGATGCGGGGCTTAAACTCGCAGACCGTGAGATCATGACCTGAGCCGAAGTCAGCCACTTAACCAACTGAGCCACCCAGGCGCCCCTGATTTTGATGTTGCTTACAGAGGTGCATGTATTCCTCAAAATTCATTGCACTATACCCCTTAAATGAGTGCATTTTATGCAAACTCCATTGCAATAAAATTTAAAAATAAGATCTAGATTTTCAAAACAGGTAAAGACAAAATAAAATCATGCGCTGCTCCCAAGAGAACCATCTAAAGCATGTAGACACAGAACTGTTGCAAATAAGAAGATGGTAAAATAGGGGCGCCTGGGTGACTCAGTCGGTTAAGGGTCCGACTCTTGATTTTGGCTCAGGTCATGCTCTCTCCACCCAGTGTAGGGCCTGCATAAGATTCTCTCTCTCCCTCTCTCTCTGCCCACCCCTGTTCTCTCTCTCTCTCACTCTCTCTCTCAAAAATAAAAAATAAAGGGGCACCTGGGTGGCTCAGTCGGTTGAGTGTCCAACCTGGGCTCAGGTCATGATCTCGCGGTCCATGAGTTCGAACCCTGCGTCGGGCTCTGTGCTGACAGCTCAGAGCCTGGAGCCTGCTTCGGATTCTGTGTCTCCCTCTCTCTCTGCCTCTCCCCCACTCATGCTCTGTCTCAAAAATAAATAAAAAAGTAAATAAAAATAAAATAAAATAAATAAAAAATAAAACAAAACAAAATAAAATAACAACCATCAGCACCACCAGCACCAGCGTCACCACCCCAATAGCATTCCTTCCTCAGAGACCTGACATCGTCGTGAGGGAGGCAATTTCAAAATCAGATACGTACATGTAAAATTGTAAAATGTTTTAAGTCTCCCTATACCTGAAACATCATTATGACATAATAAAAAATAAATGGCTGCTTAAAATAATAGGTTATATTGTCTTCAAGATTCAGAGAGACAGCTTTCATTTAGAGAAAAAACTTTTATGTTTTTTTTTTTTGAGGGGTGAGAAATAATTGATTAAAAGGAGGATGGCATCTCATTTAATCAAACCTAAAAAGGAAATAGGACGTTATGAGAGAGATATGATGATTGCTGCAGGGAATGTAGCTTGAGAAAGTGTTTATACTTAAAGGGAAAGATTTGAGCAGCATTAAGTGCTATGAGGAAGACTCAGGAAAGGAGGAGCAATGGATGATTCTAGTTTACACGGGCATACTTGAGAGTAAAGTTTCTGAGATGTAAGGGGCTCCAGAACACAGAGGGGCCGTTCAGCCTTTGAGTCAGAAGTATGCTTCCTGCGGTTGTAGCAGGAAAGATGGAGAGAAGAAGGGGTGTAGATTTGAGCAAGTTTGTAGAAGGTCAGCGACAGGCAGTTGAAGGTGTTCCTGTCAGACGTCTTTCATTTTCTGTGAACCGAACGATAAGGTCATCTTCTGAGGACCAGAGTGGAGATGGCAGTTGGAGGAGATTAGGGAAATTCTGGACTTGGGAGAAAGGGTTGTGGAGCATCCATGAGGCCCCAGTTAGAGGTCATACATTTAAAGTGGATCCTATCTGCACAATCCTAGGATTTTTCTCCAGCCATATTCTGTAGCAATAGGGCTCTTGGGAAGGGTCTGGGCAGGTGCACGCATATAAGTTTGGGGAGAGAGAGAGAGAGAGTGAGCAAGAGGTAAGAGAGTAGATACTACCAAAAGGAGTAGTTTAAGTGATGGACAGCAATCTAAGCTGGAGAGAAAAAGAGAGAAAGACTCAATAGTGATCGATAGGCAGGAAGTAGGGATGTTGGATGAGCAAACAGTACAGAGACAGTAGACTAGCTCCATGAGGGAGCGGCTTTAAAAAGAGAAGTGAGGGAGTTGAAAATAACTCTCGGAAGACATCTACATTTGGTTGGATGGGAATTCACCCCCTTTAGCTCCTTAATGGGGAAAAATAGCAGGGGAAGGAAACTGTAATTGAAATCACAGAATAGCCTCGATCACATGGTTCCTCTGTTCAAGAAGTCAGTGTATTTCTTTACTGATTATCATAGATGAGTGTAGTACAAGGCTTGGCTAGACAGTGACCACTCAACAGTTATCTACTAAGTAATGAATAAATAAATAGTAAGTGCCATCCTTGAAAATCTTCTATTACATGTCTTTTTGGTTCTGTCTTCCGTAGGTAGCTAAAAGTTGAATAATTACCCAGGGAAGCAATGGGATTGTGATTAGTGTTGGAATCAGAATTTGGTTCAAATCCCAGAACAACCAGACGTTAGACTGATCTTGGCAGTGTCCAGTAAAAGTTCTCCTCACCTACCGGCTCCCTCCCTTTTTGGGGGGATTCAAGGATAGTGGAGATCAAGGTCTTTCTCCAGATGGTGGTTTTACATCCTAAGATGGCCTTAATTTTTATGTGCAAAAGTTACCGGGATGTTATGAGAGACACAAA
This sequence comes from Paguma larvata, assembly GCA_030068075.1. Classification (NCBI taxonomy): domain Eukaryota; kingdom Metazoa; phylum Chordata; class Mammalia; order Carnivora; family Viverridae; genus Paguma; species Paguma larvata. The sequence continues at coordinate 15,465,126 of CM057840.1, forward strand.
AATGAATTAAAACATATTTTACTCTACAGGAATTTTCCAGAATGATAGGGGAGACAGCCAGACATAAGTATAATGTATACACCAGTTTCTAGGAAAAACGTAGAAAATAGTTATTTTTTAATACTTATTTTTGAGAGAGAGAGAGAACTCGAGTGGGGAAGAAGCAGAGAGAAAGGGAGAGAGAGAATTCCAAGCAGGCTCTGCACTGCCCCATGTGAGGTTCTAACTCAAGAACCATGAGATCACGATATGAGTCGAAATTAAAAGTGGGATGCTTAACTAACTGAACCACCCAGGCGCCCATGGAAATAGTTATTTCTAAGGGGAGGGTGAAAATAGGGAGTTTTAATGAAGGAAGTGGTATTTGAATTGGGACTGAAAGATGAGCAGAAAAGATAAGGGGCCACCTAAAATGCAGTAACCATCTAATGAAAGGTAGAGAGAAGGTTATAGAAAGTTTGTAATCTATTGAGGAGAGCAACAGCATCAGAGACATATTAATAATTCATTCTTTTGCTCCTGTTTTTAGCATCTTATTTTTTGGTTGAATAGGGAAATAAAACAAGTACACAGATATACAAAAACTAGTGGGCTTCATATAAAGGAGAGATTACATCTAGTTTTGGAGATTCTTGTGGCTGCAATGTCCTCACCTCGAATCCAGCTAACAAGTGTTCCGAATCATGTCTTTAGAATATGATCAACAGACAACAGCAGTTACGAGTGACATCCTGTATATTCTAGACTCAATTTCAAATTGGGAGCTTCTATGTTCCTCGCTTAACTTTTAAATAAAATGGAAATACTTTCCTCAAAGAATTGTTAAGAATGACACTGGATGAAGAATGCATGGGAAGCAAGCATAGTACCTCATATTTATATTCTAAATTATATATTTAAAATTAAGTAGATACCTGGAGTGCAGCACTAAGAATGTTCGCCAGGCAGCACAATTCGGCCGGTTCTTGGAGACAGACCACACCTTCCTAAACAGCCGGGCGTGTTCCTGGGCTCTGGAGGAAATAGCGGTTCTAAAAGTTCTAGAGACTCTGCAAGAGCACGTGGTCTCCGCCTCCCCACAACAACAACAAAAAAACCTCACAGTAACTCCACCGCAGGCAGGTCAGGTGGTGAGGACTTGATTTTTAAATCCATCTGAAAGAACCAATCAAAGCGGCTGTCCGAGTGCGCGGAAGCCAATTGGTCCGTACTTACTTACGTAACCAATAGGCTTGGAGGTAAGTTCGGTCAGTCCCGGAAGCGGGCGAATCGAAAACGGGTGGCGGCCGCGGGCAGTTTGAATTGGAATCTGGGCTGAAAGCCGCGGAGGCTGCACTGGAACCGACTCTCCCGGGGGTCGGCTTTCTCTCCCCGCCAGCAAGGTGAGTGTCCTGCGTGGGTCGTGGCTTCGGCGGCGGGCCTGGGGGAGCGGCTGACTTTCTGCGCGGGGACCTGGGCGGGGATGCCTGTGGGATTGCGCTCCCGGGCTCCGGGGATGCAGCGGACCACCCCCTCCCACCTGACGGGACCGGAGGATCGGCCCGGCCCGGGTGAGGTTCTTGGAGCTGTCGGCGCCGCTCTGCTCCTGGGAAAGCTGTGCTCCCACTACTGTCCGCACACCCTGGCCGGTCACGGCACTTTGCGACATCAGATTCCTCGTGATAAATGAATTGTAAGGTAAATGAATTGGAGATCAGCAGGTATTTCCTAGCAGCGGTCTATGTCCCGAGCCAGTGGCTCCTTGGGTTTTGATTTGGCGGCGCGTTGGTGTGCCTGTTGTCGGGTGGGAGAGCATTTCTCCTGCCTTCCACTTTTATTTGGACACGCCTGAGTGCCTGGCTCTGCTCTGTTATGAAGACCCAGAAATAAATGCCCGGAATCCTATTCTTGAATCTGGTCTAGAGGACCAGGCTGAGTTTTCACTCTTAGGCCCAGCCGTTGCTCTATAGGCGGGGGATTCCGTGTCTTGGTGGAGACGAGAGATTGTGATAAAGGGAAAGCGTGAAAATGGGCGTAAATAGTACGTGTTTCAGTTCGGGCACACAGAGTGCCCTCCACATATTTAAGATAGAAAGAGCATTTTCTGCAAAATCCTCCTTGCAGGAACCTTGACATCTAGGGCTTTTCTTCAACCCACACTTTTTTACACCTGTTACTTATTAATCTGGAGATTTACAATTTTCTGTCATTTGCCCCAGTGCTTGGGTAATGATTCTTGGCGATCGATCCCTTAATTTGTCGAAGTATGCTGTAATCAAAATTAGCTTGGGTCTGGTGATTGTTTTAACCACTTCTTTATAGCTGTCTCTTAGATTTTGAAATGGAAAAGCGTTCAACTTGCCGGTTTTCCTTCTGTTTATTTTCCTCATCTCTACCGTCTTTCTGAATTTCTCCTTTTAATATTTTGTTGGTGATGGCATCTGATGTAATGCTTTCGGTGGCTAGCATAACCGTTTAGGACAGTTATCCTTGTGTGCCTCTGGGGTATTGTACTCCCAGCCCTGAATGAGCAAGCTAGATTGGAACTGAAGGAGAAGCCTATTGTGACAGTGTAAATTGGTCCTTTGTTGGTGGAGAGGCATGAGATTTCTTTCAGCAGTTTTTGGGCAAATAGGAGCGGAGTTTAAGATGCTGCATTCAAAGAGCTGAGATCCGCAAAAAGAAAAAATAAACTGGCAGAGGAAACACAGCTTTCCAAGAACTTTGCTTCTGTTTCTTAATTTTTGAATTTTTTTTTAACTCATTCTTGGTACTTTTACAACTGTTTATTAGTTGTTCTGATAAAAAGTGTCATGGGTGAAGTCCATTGAAGCAAGACACTAAAATGTTTGTGGACTTCATTTAGTAAAAGACAGAGATTCTCAGCTTGTTGCCCAAGTAACTGGAAAGTGAATGCTTTTCTTTCATGTAAGTTCTAGAGGCAAACGAATAAAGAACAATTACCATGCTTTTCTTCCAGCTGGTTTAAATTTCCTAAGATGTGGCTAAGAAGGAGGTAGGCCACTTCTCTCTTGGTACCATAGGCTGAAATATACAAATGAAGTGTTTTCCGCAACAAATATAATAGCTAACAAGTACAGAATGCTTATCAGGGAATACAGTACTGCCGTAAGGCTTTGGAAAGTCACCACCGTTATTACCCAGGTTTTGCAAATGAGAAAACCAAGGCACAGAGCAGTTAAATAACGCGCTCCAGGTCACACATCTTAGAAGTGGCTGAGCTGGGATTTTACTCACAGAGGCTATGTACCTGTTTCCTCTTTCCAAGGTCTCTCTGGAACATGGCTTTACTGCGTTGTGCGAGGACTCTAGTACTAACACGACATTCGCTCTTTGTTCATTCATGCATCAGCTCAACACATGATAACTGCTTGGAAGGAGAGAGAGGGTAGCTGGGCCATGGGAGGCTATGACCAGGAGACGTGACCAGGTTATGGTTCTCCCCAGGGAAGGCTTCCCAGAGGAAGAGGGACAAAATATAAGTGGCAGTGGTGTGAAGAGGGAGTTTATTTATAGGACCTATTTCGCCTGAAACCTCATAGCAAAATACTCATGCTTTGTACGATGAAAACAAATGGAGCGGCAGAAAGAAGGGGGCTAAGACATGGAATCTGAGAAATAGGAAAAACAAAGCCAGGGAAACCGAACCAGCATCTTCTGCACTTCACAATCAGAGTTATTGGTAGTCACCTTTCAGGGGATGGAGAAGATGTTAGACTTCCTTATCTTCTGAAATGCGAAGTTTCGAAACTCCTTAGAGACACCTGAGTCTCTGAGACTTTTAAGTTTCCTTTTACTGTATTAAGACCAACTGTCTGTTTATTCTTCTCAGTTTATTTATAAATGTGTGCAGAGTAAAGAAAGGAGAGCAAAATGAGCTGGGCTTTGGAGGAGTGGAAAGAGGGCCTGCCTACGAGAGCTCTCCAGAAAATTCAAGAGCTTGAAGGCCAGCTGGACAAACTGAAGAAAGAAAGGCAGCAAAGGCAGTTTCAGCTTGAGACTCTGGAGGCCGCGCTGCAGAAGCAGAAACAGAAGGTATTGCTGAAACGCTGGGGTTTAAAACTTTTCACTTACTCACTTTTCGCTTGGTCTGAAATTTCGAGAAAGATGGTAGTGCCATCTTCAGGTGGTAATCCGCCCCTCTCCTTTTCTCAGTCATTCGTATTTTAATTGCCTCATTTTCTCCATCCTCTGCCCTCATTTCTGCTTACCTGCTAAGATCGAGGGCTGCTGAGTTCCATGTTAACTCCGCTCGGGACCACACTTTGGAAATTACTTTTGTACTCCGCTCCCACGTAGCCAGAATTCTCCAGCTCCAAATTTAGGGGATAGTATTAGAGCCCTTGGCAGTCCAAATGGATAGAGCTCTCCAAGAGTGGGCTTTTCACCTTGGTATTCCCAGACCTCTTCTCTTCTGGGCCAGAAGATGAAAAGTTAGGGGCGCCCTCGGTGGCTCAGTCGGTTAAGCATTTCCACTCGGGTCATGATCTCCCGGTTCGTGGTATTGAGCCCCGTGTAGGGGCTCGGAGCCTGCTTGGGATTTTCTCTCTCCCTCTCTCTCTCTCTGCCCCTCCCTCATGCTCGCTCTCTCAAAATAAATAAATAAACTTAAAACAAAATAGAAAATGAAAACTTAAACAGTACTTCTTCCTCACCTCTGCCTTAGCCAACAAGGTCATGGTATACACGGCTTCTAACACTAGCGGGAGAATTTTTACAATAACTGGGTTTAGCGGTCAAGCTTTAAAATGAATTGCTAAGGGAAATTTATAGGGTTTATTTTTGATTTTGTTATTCTCGAAAGGTCGTGAGAGCCTCCCTTTCCACGAAGGATACGTGGGTAGCCCTGACCATTGATAATGTAATCCGTGACTTCATAGAACTTTTCTATCTGTAGGCTGCCATGTGAGGTCATTTAAAATTTCTGTGTTCTTTGTAAAGCATTGACATGTGCTTTATAGCAGCCACATTTCAGAAGCATTAGTTGTCAGTGTTGAGCTCGGATTTACAAATGATGCTTGGTAGAGTCACAAAATAAGAGACCCGTTTCTTTGTGCACGGTCTCCGTTAGGTCGAGCATGAAAAAACTGAGGGCGCCAACCTTAAAAGGGAGAACCAGAGCTTGATGGAGGTGTGCGAAAATCTGGAGAAGACCAAACAGAAGATTTCTCATGAACTTCAAGTCAAGGAGTCACAGGTGAATTTCCAAGAAGGACAACTGAACTCCAGCAAAAAACAAATAGAAAAACTGGAGCAGGAACTGAAAAGGTAATTTCGTTGAGTGGTATTTTTATGGATGTTCCGTATACGTGTTCGCCGGACGCATTTTTATCTTTTCCTTCAATGATGTCATTATGCATTGCGATTTTTTTTTCCAGTGGAATAAACAGTGAGGAAAATGAATCCTTCCGTACTTCATTCCTGTCCTCACATGGCTTAGTACTATGTAAACTCATTACATGGCTTTTTGCTTATTCATTTGTTTGTTTCGGATATGTTTAGTAAGCTGCTTCAATGGACCAGACACTGTGTTTGTTACTGGGTGGTATGATAACAAATAACACCGAATCTCTCAACAGTGAGTACTGAAAAGACAGAAGGGAGTTAAAGCCTGGCTAGTACTGAATGCTCCTGTTTCCGCCGAGTGGAGAAGCTGTTGTCGTGAATAAGAGAGAGAAGTAGGGGGTTTTAGAGGGACCTGGGAACACTCAGGGTCTCGCTGAGATTGGAGATCAGGAATTGACAATGGGACCGATCTACAGAGTTGTGCACTTTTTGTTTCCCCGTCAGCATCTGGGGTGTAAATGCTGAGAATGCGAACGGGAGGACTGACTTGGGGTTGTTTTCGGCCAGGGCCACGGGGTGGAGGACGATAGATAATTGAGGAGGAGAGTGGTTAAAATCCTGTGCTGTGGAGATTCCCATCTTCCATCTTAGGTATTACATAACCAATCCAATTTGCCAATTTCAGCACTGTATTTAAGCAATAAAAAGTGGTACTATGACTTCTTTACCCTTAAAAAGAAATCCCCCCAAACAACTTGAGACATCAGTCAAAATAAATCCAGTGGAACCTAAGTACTAGCTTATCAATGATACCTTTATATTTTAATAGTGGAATTTGGTCTAGATAGCAAGGAATACTAGAGAATGGAAGCAAAATGGACTTTAGCAGATTGCCCCATTGTTGATTCTGCTAATACACACCCAGACATTGTTTGAAAAATGTTTTATTTTGAAATAACATTTTTTTAAGTTTATTTGTTTATTTTTGAGAGAGAGAGAGAGAGACACACACAGCAGGGGAGGGGCAGAGAGAGAGGGAAACAGAATCCCAAGCAGGCTCCACACTATCAGCGCAGAGCCTACATGGGGCTCAATCCCACAAACTGTGAGATCATGACCTGAGCCAAGCTCAAGAGCTCAACCAACTGAGCCACAGGTGCCCCTGAAATAACTTTAGGTTCACAGAAACAGTTGTTAACATCTAATATAACCAAAGCGTAATGACCAGACCAGAAATCAACACTGATTCAATGATATTAACTAAACTATAGACCTTATTAGAATTTCACTAGTGTTTCAAGGAATGTCCTTTCTCTGTTCCAGGATCTGATCCAGAATTCTACGTTACATTTAGTTGATGTAGTCTTAGTGTCTTTCTAAACGGTGACAGTTTCTTGCCTTTTGTGTCCTTGAAACTGTTGACAGGGACTAGCCAGCTCTTTTGTAAAACGGTCCTCAATCTGGGTTTGTCGGCTGTTCTTTTCACTGATTAGGTCAGGGTTTTCCAGCAGTGACATAGTTCACATTTTGGACCAGCGCGTTCTTTGTTGCAGAAGGCTGTCCTGTGCACCGTAGCGTCCTTCATAGCGTTCCTGGCCTCTAGCTACTAGATTCCAGTGCACCTATCCCGCCTGCAAGTTTCGATGATCAAAAATGTCGTTAGGCATTGCCAAATGTCTTTTAGGGGGACAAAATCATTCTGGATTCAGAACTGCTGGGTCCAACTCAGGTTATGAATTTGGGGTGAGAATACCACCATAGCACAGAAGTAGCCGTGTGTCTCCTTCAGTGTATCGTATCCGGGAAACATGATTTAACATGACTTTTACTCTGATTACCTGGCTAAGGTGTTGTCCGAGTTTCTCCACTGCGAAGCTACCATTTCCCCCTTTGTCATTAATAAATATCTTGATACCAAGACATTTTTTTTTCTTAACATAGCTGCAATAATCTTAATCCTACCTACGTATCAAACATATTTTTGAAAGCTCAAACATTTAAAAAAAATTTTTTTTAATGTTTATTTATTTTTTTTGAGACAGACACAGAGCATGAGTGGGGGAGGGGCAGAGAGAGAGGGAGACACAGAATGTGAAAAAGCTCAAACGTTTTATTTTGTCAGCCTGTGAAGAGAACTTAGGTGCACAGAAATCTTTTCTAATTTTGTTTCCTGTCCAGGTAGGAAGGTGGCTGTCTATAAGTCGCGTGTTAGAATGATAAATAGCTTCTGTCTCATTGAGTTTTTTGTTTTCTTGTCTATGGCCTGCCGTACCAAACTCCATGAGAACAAGGACTTCGTCAGTCTTATCACTGTGCCCCGTGCACCTGGCAGTGGTATGCCCTCAAATATCTGTTAAATGAATGAATGAAAGATAGGCAGTTGCTTTTGAAAAATAGGTGCTAGAGAAGTCGGAAGCTTACTTCAGAATACCAGAATAGTTTTCCCTGAAAGCACATTTTGGCTGCTGGTTTTAGAAATACTGGTTTTAATAATTTTTTTTAAATTGTTTAATGTTTATTTATTTTTGAGAGAGAGAGAGTCAGAGAGTGAGTAGGGGCGGGGCAGAGAGAGAGGGAGACACAGAATCCGAAGCAGGCTCCAGGCTCTGAGCTGCCAGCACAGAGGCCGACGCGGGGCTCGAACTCACAAACTGTGAGATCATGACCTGAGCCGAAGTTGATCACTCAACCAACTGAGCCACCCAGGCGCCCCTGGTTTTAATAATTTAGACAGAAATGTTTGTACTTTTAATATTTTAAGTAAACATACTTTTGTATACATTTCTGTATTTTATTGCAGAGTGACATTTGGTAGCTACTTGCAGATGTAAAGTGCTCAGAGTTGTGCGGACACCTAGCACCTTGATAAATGTTAGCGTTGTTATCAGTTGTTATAGTTGCCATTGTCGCCATGGTGGGATTAGGATAGCACATTTAGTTTAAAAGCGTTCTTCTTATGGGGCGCCTGGGTGGCTCAGCCGATTAAGCATCTGACTCTTAGTTTCGGCTCAGGTCATGATCTAGCGATTCATGAGTTCGAGCCCCCCATCGGGCTCTGTGCTGACAGCTCACAGCCTGGTTGGGATTCTCTCTCTCTCCTCTCTCTGCCCCTCCTCGGTCTCTCTTTCTCTGTCTCAAAATAAATAAACTTAAAAAAAAAAGTATTCTTATTATCTATGACATAGGTATAGATGTTTATACATTTTATAAACTATATGAACTTCAGACTATAAAAACTATTAAGAATACAATTTTCTATAGTGTGAAAACTGTAAACTACAAAAACTCTTGAATGTATTTTCAGCTTCTCATTGGTAACCTTCAAGTACAGGACAGAAACTTATTTTTTCCATCGGTGGCCACTGATTAGTTTTCAGGAAGGTCTCAAACATGTTAGGTTGAACCATATGAAATGTTGGTCAAACACTGTTGAGTATTGATCATCTCATACAGAAAATGGCTTAATTTAGTGCTTTTTTGGGTGGCAATTTGTGTTTTTTTCTCATAGAAAATAGGAGAAATAAAAGTTTATAGAAATAATGGAAGGATTTGCTTTTATTTAGAATTTATAATAAGTACACTTTTTTTTTAAAGAAAGAATAGGGAAAAGGGGATGAAATGTGAATTTGAGAGGGAAAAGAAACACCCGATTTTACAATGTTCTTTAAAATTCATTTTTGGGGCGCCCGAGTGGCTCAGTCAGTTAAGCGTCAGACTCTTGGTTTAAGCTTGGGTCATGATCTCACAGTTCTTGGGTTCAAGGCCCACGTCCAGTTCTGCAAGGATTATGTGGAACCTGTTTGGGATTCTCTCTCTCTTTCTCTGCCCCTCCCCTGCGCTCTCTTTCTCTCTCTCAAAAAATAAACTAAAAAAAAATTTTTTTTAATTCATCTCTAGAATTGTCAAACTTGCTACACCGTTAGTAGTCTATAGACCTGGACTATTCCTTGTGGTAGCAGCTGGCTACACGTGGCTACTAAGCACTTGAAATGCGGTGTGCTATAAGTATACAATGCACACCAAATTCTGCAGCTTTAGTAAAGGGAAATGTAAAATGTCTCGAGAATTCATATTGACTACAAGGTGAAATGATAGCATTCATCTATCATGAATAACTTAAATAACTTAAATAAAATACTAAGACTAATAAATTCATTCATTTCTTGTTAGCCTTTTCATGGTAGTAGAACCTTTTCTGTTGGGCGGTGCTATTACCTACCGTAAGCTGGAATGTGACGATTTGATTTGCTGAGTAGTCCTTTTCGGTCCAGACATTGCTTCTTCCTTCCCAGATGGAGTTTGGAGCTGGGTGGAGCTAGGGCACTGGGGCGCTTACCTTACTGCTTTCTTCGCGCCCTGTTTGGAGCAACAGATCTGTGAGAGACTGTTGCCTGTCAGTAGTCATTCTATACAGTGTTCATTTCATTTCCTGTGTTGAGCTAAAATCACAGATGCTCCAGACTTCCAAGAATCGAGTCTTCTGTTCCCTTAGGTTGTTTGCTTCTGAAAGGCGTTCGGAACTTAAGGTGATAGTGATATTCTGTACATATCTACAGTGTAGAGCTCATTTTTCCCATTTCTTTGTGACAGTTTCCAGCCCTGTCTTCTCTAAATACAATACAGTAACTGGATTTTTGTGTCTGTGTTTCTAAAGTGTCCTAAAATACATGGCAAGTGTGTGTAATGTTTTTGTAATGACTTAATATCACAGGTAATGTCATTCAGTTTCATGATTTGAGCTCATGCTTCCATAACACCGGTTTCTTCCGATGTTTCTGAAGTTCTGGGGTGTTTTCGTTATTTTGTTTGTTTGTTTTTTCAATATTCCTTTGTTTTTCTTTGGCTCCGAATACAAAATTTGCTCAGAATATATCCCCAGCTTCCCAACTCTACTACCAGAGTGGTTATTACAGATCTTCAGAGTAGACTTTATAAAACCGTAATTATTGGTTTGTATTTCTGTTTCCCTACCCAGAGTGAGTCTCTTCGATGAGCAGGGGCTAGTCTGTCACATAAGTTACTTCTTATTAAATGTCTGTTGGGTAGACGAAGTGGTAAGAATTCTTAAAGGGATGGGGTTTTTGTAAGTTTATTACTCCCCGGGAGCGTAGTGCTGGCATTCCGTAGCATTTGCGCTGATCTGGCTCCTCTTGGGTCCTTTTCCAACAGGTGTAAATCCGAACTTGAGAGAAGCCACCAAGCCGCACAGTCTGCAGATGCCTCTCTGCATCCATGCATGACACCACAGAAAATTTTTGCAACTCCACTAACACCAAGTCAACATTACAGTGGTAAGGATTTTTTCCCTTCATAGCTCTTTTACTAGGATTTTAATTTGGTCGAAGAAATCAATTAATTTGTCTTTGAATTCAACGTTTAATTTGAGCCTTAAAAAAAACCGTAATGTGGGCGTCGCCTGGGCTACATATCCGTTTGTGTGTGTATTGAGCCACCAGGTTAAGCCTTTGAACTTTTCACTTTATCCTGTAGTGTGTTTGAAAGGTAATTCAGGATGAGACTGTTCAAAACACCCTTGTCTCTGTACAATTTGATGCTTGAGTCATTCGGTCAGTGTTTTTTGTCCAAACCCAGGTGTTCTGTTTACTTAGTGTAGGTACTGAGATACTCACTTCTGGACCATTGTGATGGTTGTTGATCTGTGAATTCCTTTATGAAAGCAGTGGCCGAAGTCACACTGTCTCTCATTGTCTTTGTTTAGGCTCCAAATATGAAGATCTAAAAGAAAAATATAATAAAGAAGTTGAAGAACGAAAAAGGTTAGAGGCAGAGGTTAAAGCCTTGCAGGCTAAGGTAAGTTAATTATGAGCCTCACGATGGAGTAGGTGGTTGAAGAAGTGGTACTTTGAGATACAGGAGTACAAGCTTAGAGAAGAATCTGGTTTACAGAGAGCTCGACACATTTTTCTTACGCCGAGAAGATAAAGTTCCTGGCTCATTGCATTAGTTATAATCACTGTTTGGTTTTACAAACAAGGAGGAGTGAAAAAATAGAGGGTGGGGATCAGTGTATCCCTAGACATCAGATATGCATCAAATTCTAGAGGAACTGTCACCATGTGATTGTTTCCCTGCTAAGATCTCATGGTGAGGAGAGGGTAGGACCAGAGTCATTCCAGACACTCACCGTCTGGCTTTATCACGCGGAGGCTGTTGCGTCATATTCAGTCCTTATGGAATGTGGGGAGTGCCCCCAGGGACATGGGTTTGAGGGTCATTTTTTATGAAGTGTTTATTTCGAGGAGAATGCTATCAAGGTAATCTCCCCAGTCTTGTTAAATAAGTTGCTGACCAGGGTATTAAATTCCATTTTGGTAAATAAGCAGTGAGGTAGGCGAAGAGATTTAATCTCCACAAAAGAAACAAATCCAGGTGCTAGAAACCTCTGCTTCGAGATTCGGGACTGACCCCCCAAATACCTGTTATCTGTAGAATTAACTTTACAGATAACTGTCTCTGCTCGTGCGATGTTATTTGCTTAAAAAAAAAAAAAAAAAAAAGAGAAGAAAAGAAAAAAGAAAAAGAAGAAAAACAACAACCAGAATTTCAGTTTTGCACCTCATGTTGCAAACTTAAGTTTCTGCTAAACATAAGAACTCCGTGAGACGGTACATTTCAGCAAAGAGTTTAAGGCTGAATTTATAAGTCGATACCTTAAATGTTCAGGGCCAAAAGGTACCTATTCGAACTTTTTTTTTTTTTTTTGTATTTTATTTTTTTATTTTTTTTAAATTTTATAATAGTTTATTTTCAAATTGGTTTACATATAACACCCAGGGTTCATCCCAACATGTGCCCTTTTTAATGCCCATCACCCCCTCTCCCCCCTCCCGCATCCTCCTTACCCTCAGTTTTTTTCTAAGTCTTTGAGAGTCTCTTATGTTTTATCTCCCTCCCTCTCTGTGTCTTTTTTTCCTTTCCCCTCTTCCCCTCCCCCTGGTTTTTGCTTAGTCTCACAAAGTCCACCTATTCGTGGAAACATATGGTATCTGTCTTTTTCTGACTGACTTATTTCACTTAACATAATACCCTCCAGTTCCATCCATCTGGCTACACATGGCCAGATTTCATTTTTTCTCATTGCCACGTAGTAGTCCATTGTATATAAGTACCATAACTTCTTTATCCATTCGTCAGTTGATGGGCACTTGGTCTCTTTCCATGATTTGGCTATTGTCGAAAGTGCTGCTATGAACATTGGGGTGCACGTGCTCCTATGCATCAGCATTCCTGTGTCTCTTGGGTAGATTCCTAGCAGGGCTATTGCTGGATCATAGGGTAGCTCTATTTTCATTTTTTTGAGGAACCTCCACACCGATTTCCAGAGTGGCTGCACCAGTTTGCATTCCCACCAACAGTGTAGGAGGGTGCCTACTTCTCCACATCCTCGCCAGCATCTATAGTTTCCTGATTTGTTCATTTTAGCCACTCTGACTGGTGTGAGGTGGTATCTCAGTGTGGTTTTGATTTGTATTTCCCTGATGCTGAGTGACATTGAGCATTGTTTCATGTGTCTGTTGGCCATCTGAATGTCCTCTTTGGAGAAGTGTCTATTCATATCTTCCGCCGATTTCTTCACTGGGTTGTTTGTTTTTCGGGTGTGGAGTTTGGTAAGTTCTTTATAAATTTTAGATATTAGTCCTTTATCCGATATGTCATTTGCGATGATCTTTTCCCATTCTGTTGGTTGCCTATTTGTTTTGTTGGTTGTTTCTTTTGCTGTGCAGAAGCTTTTTATCTTGATGAGGTCCCAATAGTTCATCTTTGCTTTTAATTCTCTTGCCTTTGGAGACGTGTCGAGTAAGAAATTGGTGCGTCTTAGGTCAAAGAGGCTTTTTCCTTTTTTCTCCTCTAGGATTTTGACGGTTTCCTGTCTCACATTCAGATCTTTTATCCATTTAGAATTTATTTTTGTGAGTGGTGTAAGAAAGTGGTCTAGTTTGATTCTTTTGCATGTTGCTGTCCAATTCTCCCAGCACCATTTGTTAAAGAGGCTGTCTTTTTTCCATTGGATACATTTTCCCGCTTTGTCAAAGATTAGTTGGCCATATACTTGCGGGTCCATTTCTGAGTTTTCTATTCTATTCCATTGGTCTATGTGTCTGTTTTTGTGCCAATACCATACAGTCTTGATGACCACCGCTTTGTAGTAGAGGTTAAAGTCTGGGATTGTGATGCCTCCCGCCTTGGTTTTATTCTTCAGTATTATTTTGGCTATTCGAGGTCTTTTGTGGTTCCATACAAATTTTAGGATTGTTTACTCTAGCTTTGAGAAGAATGCTGGTACAATTTTGATTGGGATTGCATTGAATGTGTAGATTGCTTTGGGTAGTATTGCCATTTTGACGATATTTATTCTTCCAATCCATGAGCATGGGATGTTTTTCCATTTCCTTGTGTCTTCCTCAATTTCCTTCATAAGTTTTTTATAGTTTTCATTGTAGAGGTCTTTCACATCTTTGGTTAGGTTTATTCCTAAGTATTTTATGGTTTTTGGTGCAATTGTGAAAGGGATTAGCTTCTTTATTTCTCTTTCTGCTGCTTCATTGTTGGTGTATAGAAATGCCACCGATTTCTGTACATTGATTTTGTATCCTGCAACTTTGCTGAAATCATGAATCAGTTCTAGTAGGCTTTTGGTGGATTCCGTCGGGTTTTCCATGTAAAGTATCATGTCATCTGCAAAAAGTGAAAGTTTGACTTCCTCCTTGCCAATCTTGATGCCTTTTATTTTGTTTTGTTGTCTGATTGCTGATGCTAAGACTTCCAGCACTATGTTAAATAGCAGTGGCGAGAGTGGACACCCCTGTCGTGTTCCTGATCTCAGGGGGAAGGCTTTCAATTTTTCCCCATTGAGGATGATATTAGCTGTGGGCTTTTCATATATGGCTTTTATGATGTTTAAGTATGTTCCTTCTATCCCGACTTTCTCGAGAGTTTTTATTAAGAAAGGATGCTGTATTTTGTCAAATGCTTTTTCTGCATCTATTGAGAGGATCATATGGTTCTTATCTTTTCTTTTGTTGATGTGATGTATCACATTGATTGATTTGCGAATATTGAACCAGCCCTGCAACCCAGGGATGAATCCTACTTGATCATGGTGGATAATTCTCTTTATATGCTGTTGGATTCGATTTGCTAGTATCTTGTTGAGAATTTTTGCATCCATATTCATCAGGGATATTGGCCCGTAATTTTCTTTCTTTGCTGGGTCTCTATCTGGTTTGGGAATCAAAGTGATGCTGGCTTCATAGAATGAGTCCGGGTGTTTTCCTTCCTTTTCAATTTTTTGGAACAGCTTGAGGAGGATAGGAATTAACTCTGTTTTAAATGTCTGGTAAAATTCCGCAGGAAAGCCGTCTGGTCCAGGGCTTTTACTTGCTGGGACGTTTTTGATAACTGATTCTATTTCTTCACTAGTTATGGGTCTGTTCAAATTTTCTATTTCTTCCCGTTTGAGTTTTGGTAGCGTGTGGCTATTTAGGAAGCTGTCCATTTCTTCCAGAATGCCAAGTTTGGTGGCATATAATTTTTCATAGTATTCTCTGATGATTGCTTGTATCTCTGAGGGATTGGTTGTAATTTCTCCCTTTTCATTCACGATTTTATCTATTTGAGTTCTCTCTCTTTTCTTTTTGAGAAGCCTGGCTAGAGGTTTGTCTATTTTGTTTATTTTTTCAAAGAACCAGCTTTTGGTTTCATTGATCTGTTCCACTACCTTTTCTGTCTCCATATGGTTAATTTGTGCTCTGATCTTTGTTATTTCTCTCTTTCTGCTGGGCTTGGGTTGTTTAGTTGATCTGCTTCTAGTTCCTTTAGGCGCGCGGTTAGAATTTGTGTTATTGATTTTTCTTGTTTCTTGAGATGGGCCTGGATTGCAATATATTTCCCTCTCAGGACTGCTTTTGCTGCGTCCCAGAGCGTTTGGATTGTTGTATTTTCATTTTCATTTGTTTCCATGTATTTTTTAATTTCTTCTCTGATGGCTTGGTTGACCCAGTCATCTTTTAGTAGGTTATTTCTTAGCCGCCATGTTCTTGGATATTTTCCAGGCTTTCTCCTGTGGTTGATTTCAAGTTTCAAAGCATTGTGGTCTGACAGTGTACATGGTATGATCTCAATTCTTTTATATTTATTCAGAGCTTCCCTGTGCCCCAGAATGTGGTCTATCTTGGAAAATGTACCGTGTGCAGATGAGAAGAACGTAAATTCCTTTGCTTCTGGATGAAGGACCCTAAAGATGTCTGTGAGGCCCATCTGTCCTAATGTGTCGTTCAGGGCTATTGTTTCTGCGGAGATTTTCTAATTTGTGGATCTATCCAATGCTGAGAGTGGAGTGTTGAGATCCCCTACTATTAGGACATTTTTATCGATGAGGTTGCTAATGTTTGTAATTAGTTGTTTTACAAATTTGGGTGCCCCCGAATTCGGTGCGTAGATATTTACAATTATTTACAATTGTTAGCTCTTCCTGCTGGATGGTCCCTGAGACTATTATATAATGTCCTTCTTCATCTCTTATTACATCGTTCATTTTAAAGTCTAATTTGTCTGATATAAGTGTGGCTACTCCGGCTTTCTTCTGCCTTCCAGTAGCATGGTAGATAGTTCTCCATCCCCTCACTTTCAATCTGAAGGTATTTTCAGGTTTAAGATGAGTTTCTTGAAGACAGCAAATAGATGGGTCTTGTTTTTTAATCCATTCTGTTATCCTGTGTCTTTTGATTGGCGCATTTAGTCCATTTACATTCAGTGTTAATATTGAAAAATATGGGCTTACAGTCACTGTATTATCTGTAAGTTTCATGTTCGTAAGGCTGACCCTGGCAGTTTGTGTTCTTTGCAACCTTGTCTTCATAGAATGCCCCTCAGAATCTCTTGTAGTGCTGGCTTATTTGTGATAAATTCTTTCAGTTTTTGTTTGTTGGGAAAAACCTTGATCTCTCCTTCTATTCTGAATGACAGGCTAGCCGGATACAGAATTCTTGGTTGCATGTCCTTCTTGCTCATCACATTGAAGATATCCTGCCATTCCTTTCTGGCTTGCCAAGTTTCTGTAGATAAGTCTGCTACCACCCTTATAGGTCTCCCTTTGTATGTTAGGGTTCTTTTGTCCCTAGCTGCTTTCAGGATTCTCTCCCTATCTTTGTATTTTGCCAGCTTCACTATGATGTGCCGTGCAGAAGGAGTTCTCTCTGCCTCTTGGATTTCCATGCCCGTTTCCTTCTTCGTGTTGAGGAAGTTCTCAGCAATGATTTGTTCAAGAACCCCTTCGACTCCTTTCTCTCTCTCTTCTTCCTCTGGAACTCCTATGATACGGATATTGTTTCTTTTGAGTGCATCGCTCAGCTCTCGAATTCTTCTTTCCTGTTCCTGGATCAGCTTCTCTCTCTTTTTATCTGCTTCCTCTTTTTCAATGATTTTGTCTTCTAAGGCACTAACTCTTTCCTCTACCTCTTCAATCCGTGCTGTGGCTGCTTCCAGTTTCCCCTGTATTTCTTCCAATGTCTTCTTTAATTCTTCCTGACCGTTTTTAAGGTCCTTGAACTCTGCCGCGCGGGACCCCTTGCATTCATCTAAGCTTTTTTCAAGGCCAGCAATTAGTTTTATGATTATCATTCTATATTCAAGTTCTGTTATGTTGCTTATATCTGTTTTCATTAATTCTTGAGCTGTCACTGCTTCTTGTAGATTCTTTTGAGGAGAATTCTTCCGTCTCGTCATTTTGGCTGGATGTGTTATGGGTTGTTTCTTGAAGTTGCCCTGGAAAGGAAAACTGACAGACACACAGAACACAGAAATACTCAAACGTACCGACAAATGGTCCAGACAAGCAGTTCACAACAGAAAAAAATAACAAGTGACTCTCTGAGGGTAATGTCCTGAAGTAACAGCTACACGTTAAGGACAGGGTATGTAGTGTGCTGGTGGCAGAGCATATATAGACAGAATAATGACTGGTGCAGGGAGAAGAAGGAAATGGACTTTGCCCAGGTAGAGCGACTAAAGGGTTTAATCCAGACTGATAGAAATCAGAATAAGGACAGGTGCGAGGGAAAAGGAATAAAGATTGATGTTGTCTAGATGAACTTATACGGCCTGGTTATTCCAGAAAAAGGGCTAGGGAAGTAAAGAAGAGGTTGTAGGACATGTCCTCAAAGAGTGGGTTAAAAAAAACCAAAAAACAAAAAACAAAAAAAAATGATTAAGCCAGCTAGTACCCTGGATGACCAGCTCAGGGATGGGGATCGGTAGGAATGAGAAAGGGAGGGATAAATTTAAAAAGAGGAAATGACTGGCGTTACTCCAGGAAGCAATCTCCACTTGGATCAGTCACTCCTGCTGATAGTTTGGGAGGGGCGTGGTTTAGTGTAGGCGGGTCCGGCCTCCACTGCTGCAGGGATGGCTTCTGGGGTGACTTCCTGGCTTGTGAGACAACAATGGCGTCTCTCCAGACCCGCGCCACCAGTCCTGGAGGCTTTATTCGCCCCTTTATTTCTGTTCTCTCTCCACCGCCAACGCCGGCCTAGTGTGGTTTACTGGACGGTGACCCGGCCGTGTCCCACAGGAGCCGCCGCCTGGGGCTGCCTGGGTCCCTGTGGCGCGCGCGCCCTGAGGCACTGGGCGAGGGTGGCACGGTGGCGCGGCCGTCTGCTACCCCCCAATTTGGCTGTAACTGTGCGGGGGTTAGAGGTGCTCCGCAGGAGCCGCCGCCTGGGTCCCCGCTGCCTGTCCCGGCAGTGCGCGCGCCCCGGAGGCGCTGGGCGAGCGTGGCGCGGTGAGGCGGCCGTCTGCCACCCCCGATTTCGTTATAATTGTTCCGGGGTTAGAGGTGCTCAGCTGGTAGCGCCGCCTGCGTCCCCGCTGCCAGTCCCCCCGGCGCACGCGCCCAGTGGCCCAGGACGGGGTTGGTGCGGTCCCAGCAGCGCGCGGGTAGTGCTGCTTCTTGCCACTGAACTTCTCTTCAAAAGCCCTGCATTTAGGGGCTGGATGGTAGCGGTCTCACCCGCTCTGGCCCTCTCGTTCAGATGTTGTTCGATCGGCACTTTCCCAGCTATCTCCGAAGACGCTCACCCTCCCCTCAGCTCAACTTCCCGAGTTCGAGGTCGTTTTATCCGACCCTGATTAAACTCACGGTTTAGTTGGGCCGTGTCTGTTTTCACCTACGTTTCTTGTCAGCTGTAGCACCTTTTCCCCCTGATTTTTGGAGTTGAGAGAGACAATGGTTTCAGTCGTCCCCCTTTAAAGGGCAAGCGAAATATTGGAGCCCCCTACTCCTCCGCCATGTTGCCCCTCCTCCCTATTCGAACTTTAATAATTTTACTTATCTTCCTACCTTGGAGCCTTGTTTCAAGGTCACCAGGATTCTGATTCTTAGCAAAGGTGGTATTGCTTCTCAAGATGAATAAAAATTCAACAGTTAATTCTCTTGTTTGTCTTCGAAATCTCACGTGCTTTGTTATCCAGCCCAGTCATGGGTACCCATTCTTCTGACATCGATGCCCCGAGGTTTTCGGTGGAAGAATTCAAGTCTCTACAAACAGGACACCTCTCTCTGTGGCAACAAAATCTTTTGCTATAAAAAATTTAATGCAGCATCTATGGCCATGCCTTGATATTTGTCAGAATGGAGGTAGAGAGAAGAACAAAAGAAGTAGATAAAGGGGATTAAGAGTACATTTGCTTGAGGAGCACTGAGAAATGTATAGAATCGTTGAATCATTGTCCACTTGAAACTAATAAAACACTGTAGGTTAATTATACTTGAATCAAAAAAAAAAAATCCAAAGCAGTAGCAAATCCATAATGTGTAATATATAATATAAAACACTTGACTTGTCAGTTTTGGAGTGGCATGGTAGAAAGTGAGCTTCTTGAAAGAGTTTTTTGGGTTAACATTTAATTTTGATTCTCTGTGTGCAAAGCCACAGAGGGAGGTGACCAAGGACAGGCATAGGGAAAGCAAATTTCAGAATTCAAAATGGTGGTGAATACTCATGTGTATTTAATGGAGTGTATGAGGGATGCAGAATAAATATAAAAACGGGCCCATTTTAATAGATTGGGACTCAGATGGTAGTGACTTAACCCTTCAATGCTAAAGTCTAACCATTAGAAACTTCCCTCACCGGATATTGGGACCTAACGGTTCCCTTGACTTGATGAACATTCTTTCTTGGTACGCAGTGGACGTGTTAACTTCTTGGCATTTTATCTTCATGTTCTAGCCGAAGATGAATAGCCTTGAATATTGAGAAGTCTAAAGGGCTCTAAAGGGTTTCTATCTTTACAGAAGGTGCGTCAGGCTACTCCCCAAAGCACGATGAACCACCGGGACATTGCACGGCAACAGACTTCGTCATCCGTGTTCTCATGGCAAGAAGAAAAGACCCCCAGTCGGCTTCCGTCGGGTGCACTGAAAACTCCGATCAGGAGAGATTTCTCTGCATCTCCTTTTTTGGGGGAACAAGAGGTGACTCCCAGCAGATCAACTTTGCAAGCAGGGAAAAGAGACGCTAATACCGGTTTCTGTGATAATTCTAGCAATTCTCGTCTTTTGGATCAATTAAAAGCCCAGAATCAAGGTAACTTTTTCAGCCAAATTAAATTGAAATGAAATTTTCCTGAGATGATTTCAGAGGTGATTCCAGATGCTTTTAGTCTTAAAAAGTGCTCATGTGTTTCGTTGGACATATTAGAGGTCAGCAGCTCAGTCTGGTGATGGGAAATACTATTTTGGGTTAAAAGATACCACGGTTTTCAAATATACTTTTATTCGTACTAAAAAGCTGGTACCTCAGAGCCTTCAAAAGTAGGCTGAGTGGCTTTGTCTTTCCAGAAGTAGAGTCTGTAGGTCGGTTTCAGGTGACCTTCCCAGGCTTCTCATCTCGTGGCCACCGGAACAAGCCTGTGGTCGGCGCGGCTTCGGGCAGAGGTGAGGCGTGTGTCTGCTCTGCTCTGCACTGCCAGGCAGTCCATATGGGAGCAAACCCGTAACCTTGGCCATGGCACCACGCTACAGCTGACAGCCAAGGGTACCAGGTGGTGTTTTGGAGTCTACTCTGCAGACTCTGATCATTTCCAGTGCTATGATATATTGAAACTCACCGTCAATGTTCGCTGGTGAGAATTGTCCCACTGCCAGTGTCTTTGGAACCCATATTGTGTGTATGTAGGAAAAAAACGAAAAAAAAATTATTGTTAATTTTGGCAGTATAGGAGGTTCACACTGTCTTGATCTTCACTGGAGGTAAAGCTACCAGAGAATATGGGAGTGTAAATTTTTTACTGCTTAGCACTCATTTGCATTGATATGAGCACAAAACAAATATTACTTTGCCAGCGTATAAAATCAAGTGGTAATTTTAACGTAGTATATTATTTGCGAAGCACTTTTTGAGCCTCCGTAAGATACATTTCATGATTTTTAGAAAACCATTTTCTTTCCCAAGTTTCTCTGAAAATATTAGAAAATTTGTTTCTCCTGCTTCCTATGGGATATTAGAATACAAATGACAATAGAGACTAACCATTGAAATGAAATCCAATTAAAAGTAGCTTCTGTGTTTAATGTGAATTGATTGATATTTGTCCCACCAAAGGTTTCAGAGCAGAGTAATAACATAAATGTTACCTTCTGAATTTAGATGTAAATTTTTGGTGAAAAGTCTATACTAATTAAAGTGTGGGCTTTGTTTGTGGTTTAAGAGCTAAGGAGCAAGATTAACGATTTGGAACTACGTCTGCAAGGACAAGAAAAAGAAACGAAAGGCCAAGCGAGTAGATGTCAAGAACTCCAACTCCAACTGGAGAAAGCAAAAGCAGAATTAATGGAAAAAGAGAAAGTTTTGAATAAAAGTAGGGATGAACTAGTGAGAATGACAGCACAGCATGACCAGGCATCAACCAAGGTACTGAACTTTTCATGAGTTCTTGAAAACCTCCATTTTGTCATATGATTCTTTGGAAAATTTTTTCATACACTTAAACTTATGACATAAACATTAGTCATGAACCTCATTAATATGTACTAGGCGGTATTGGTGCAGTTGAACTAGTAAGTTCTTTTAGAGCTGGGTAGATGTGGGGTCCGATCCAGCTGCACGATTTCCCAGCAAAGTGACTTGGGCTAGTCACCGATCTTTCTTCCATGTCAGAGCTTGCAGGAGAATAAAGGTTGTGTATACACGGCACCTGACACCTACAAGAGGCAACTAGGTAATGGAGCTTTAAAGAGGGTTAGGATCTATGATAGAATTTAATTGATCTGAGGTGCCTGGGTGGCTCAGTCGGTTAAGCATCCAACTCTTGGTTCCGGCTCAGGTCGTGATCTCACAGTTCATGAATTCGAGCCCCACATTGAGCTCTGTGCTGACAGTGTGGAGCCTGCTTGGGATTCTCTCTCTCCCCGCCTCTCTCTGCCCCTTCTCTGCTTGCTCTCTTACTCTTTTTCTCAAATAAATTTAAAAAAATTTAAAAAGAAAAGAATTTAATTGGTATACTTTTTTTAATGTTTAATTTATTTATTTTGAGAGAGAGAGAGAACCCGACCAGGGGAGGGGCAGGGAGAGAGAAAAGGGAGAGTCCTCAGCAGGCTCTGCACCATTAGTGCAGAGCCCGATGTGGGGCTCGATCCCATGAACCTTGAGATCATGACCCGAGCTGAAATCAAGGACCAGATGCTTAACTGACTGAGGCACCCAGATGCCCCTAATTGATCTACTTTTGGATCCAACATATGAACTCCTGCCATTTAATCTTAAGGCTCCATGTAAGGCCAGCTTCTTAGTGTGTTTGAGGGTGTTTCATTGTTGTTGCTTTGTCCCCTATCTATCTCTTTTATTTCTATTACTCATTCGTGGATTCATTGACAAATATTTGTTGACTGCCCGTTGTATGTCAGGCACTGTTCTAGACTTGGGGATGAAGGAGTGAGAAAATAGACAGAAAGCATTGCTTTTGGGAAGCTTCATCCTAACATTGGATGTAACGTAAATATATAGTCACATAGATAGCATGGGGTATGGTGACAAGTGTAGAGAAAAATGAATTCTCTTCTAGGACCAACTGATTATTTGGTGTTTACTGAACCCAATCTTTATCTGGGTCCAGCGTTTTGCTCACATTTGCCTTTCTGCCTGGAACATTCCTCAGCCTGTGAACAACTTCCTTCATCTCTTAATGCAGTGAGCTTTTTCTCCTGACATCCCCCTTACGACCCTTTCATTGTCGTTCCCTGTGTCCTAGCCCTGTGGGTTCCCACACTTGGCTAATTGTCAGAATCACAGAGAACCTTGCAGAATTAATCCTGTTAGACCCATGTCTGATGTGGGCCCCAAGAATTTACTTTTAATAAACGCTCTAGATCTAATTTCTAAGGCAGCAGGTAAGAACCTCAGTGGTAGGTGGACCTATAGCTTCTGCTTGCCTCCTGAAGGCAGATTCTTTTTCTTTCTTTTTTTAAAAAATTATTTAAAGGTAATTAAGATTCACGTGTACTCATACAGAATAATAGCTTGTTAATAAGATGAGGTACATTGATCACTTTTCAAATATTTGAACGAACCTCGTATCCTTAGAATAAACCCTACATAGCCATGTTGTGTAATTCTTTTTATACATTTCCAGATTTTACTTGCGAATAATTTGTTGAGGATTTTTGAGTTTGTATTCATGAGGGATATTGGTCAGCTGTTTTCTATTCTCGTTGTCTTTGTCTGGTGTTTGTATCAGAGGTCGTCCTAGCTTCATAAAATGATTTGGGAAGTGTCCCCTCCTATTTTTTAGAAGAGATTACATAGAATTAGTGTTATTTTGCTCTCTCTTAAGATATCTATGACTTACAAAACAATAACAACAACAACAAAGAATTGGTGTTATTTCATTCTTTATATATTTGGTAGAATTCTCCATGAAACCATCTAGGCCTGGAGACTTTTTTGGGGGAGTTTTAAAATTACAAATTTAATTTTTAAAGTAGTTATATAGCTATTAAAATTATTTATTTGATATTTGATGAGTTAGGATAATTTGTATCTTTAGGGGAAATGGTCCATTTTATCCAAATTTTTAAATGTATAAATGTAGTTATTTGTCATATTTTCTTATCCTTTTGATGTTGGTAGCTCAGATGATATTCTGTTTGTTTCTGATAGTGGTGTCTTCTCTTCTCTTTGTCAGTCTTGCTAGAGATATGTCAATTTTGTCAGTAACAATAAAATTTGTCAATTTGTTCATCTTTTATTGATCTTTCCAAAGAACTAGCTCTTTGGTTCATTTATTTTCTCTATTATTTTTCTTTTTTCAACTTTATTGATTGTTGCTCTATTATTTGCCCCTGCTTGCTTTGGGTTTATTTTGCTCTTTTTTTTTCTGGTTGTCGAGGTGGGAGCTTAGATTATTGATTTGAGACTTTTCTTTTCCAGTGCAGGCATATAATGCTCTAAATTTCCCTCTATACTATATCAACAGTGTCCTACAAATTTTGAGGTGTTGTATTTTAATTTTTATTCAATTCAACGTATTTTTAACACATTTTCCTTGAGATTTCCTCTTTGCTCCATGGATTACCTAGAAATAACATGGTCGGCTTCCAAGTGTTTAGAGATTTTTCTTCTTTCTGTTATTGATTTCTACTTTGATTCCATTTTGTTCAGAGAAGATACTCTATGATTTGTTGAGGTTTGTTTTATGGCCTAACACAATGGTTTATTTTGGTATGTGTTTTATGGGCAGTTGGGGGAAAAATATATATTCTGTTGGTAGATGGAATGTTCTGAAATGATCCTTAGCCCCAAATTATCTGTTGGTTGATGGTGTTGTTGAATTCTTGCATATTTTTGTTGGCTTCCTGTCTATCAATTGTTTAAAGAAGGAGGGTGAACATCTTCATAATTGTTGATTTATCTATTTCTTCTGTCAGTTCTATCAGATTTTGCTTCACATATTTTATAGCTCTTTTGTTTGGTGCATGCACATTTAGGATTGCTGTCTCTTTGTGGATTGACCCTTACCAATATAGAATAGCCCTCATCGTCTCTGTAATTTTCTTTATTCTGAAGTCTGCTCTTTCCGATATTAACGTAGTCACTCTACCTATCCTTTAATGTTTGCATGATGTATTTCTTGCCATCTTTTTACTTTCAGCCTATCTTTTTATTGTTATATTTGAAGTGAGTTTTGCATAGACAGCATATAGTTGGGTATATTTTTTTAAATCCACTCTTCTACCACCTGTCTTTTTTTTTAATTTTTTTTAATGTTTATTATTTTTGAGACAGAGACAGAGCTTGAGTGGGGGAGGGGCAGAGAGAGAGGGAGACACAGAATCCGAAGCAGGCTCCAGGCTCTGAGCTGTCAGCACAAAGCCCGACACGGGGCTCGAACTCACGGACTGCGAGATCATGACCTGAGCCGAAGTTGGACGCTCAACCGACTGAGCCACCCAGGCGCCCCTACCACCTGTCTTAATTAGCATATTTAAGCCATTTACATTTAATGTAATCATTGATGAATCATGGCTTGAACCTGCTATCTTATTTTTTGTTTTCTATTTCTTCTTGTTTTTCATTTTGTTGTTTCCTTTTTGCCTGACTTCGTGTGGGTTACTTGAACCTTTTTTAGAATTTTTAGTATTTTTGGATGTATTTCTTTGTAGAGTTACAGTGATTGTTCCAGATATTACATTATATATACACACAATTTATCAGCCTATTGGCGTTGTTATTTAAGCAGCTCTAATGGATTACAGAAAATTTACTGCTCTTTTCATCCTTTTACCTTTGCCCATTTATAATAAAATTTTCTTAAGTTTTTACCTACATATGGAACTACATCAGACAATGCGATATTTTTTGCTTTCACTGTCAGACAGAAGTTAGAAAACTGGAGAAGAGAAATAAAGCCTATTATTTATACCAATATCGTTGCTTACCTTGTTTTTCCTTCTTTCATCATTTCCTTTTTGTTTAGAGAACTTCTTTTAACCATGCTTTTAGGCCACACATTGTAGTTTTTCTTTCTCTGGAAATGTCTTGTTACCTCATCCTGGAAGTTATTTCTTCAGGATATACGGATTCTGGATGTACAGTTCTTTTCCTTCGGCACCATCATGTTTTTTTTTTGGATCCTGACGTCCCTAGTTGCACAGTCGTCTTCTCTCCTCTCAGATCTTTCTTTCATTCGTCCAGGGTTTTGAATCGTTCACAACGGGAGGAATAGGGAAATGTTCCTCTATTCGAGCTTCCTGGAAGTGGTAGTCCAGGTCCATTTTTAGACATTCTCCTAGTGCAGTGCTTTGCAGAGATACTGTTGATAAATATTGATTCAGTGCGTGAGGATGCAGTTGGAGGGTCAATGAGATCATGACCTACCTTGACCCATATATTTATTCCCTTTGTGAGATCTGAGTTTGTACTCTTTGTCTCAAAGACTTGGATTGAGCCCTGGCTCTGCCACATCCCAATTGTTTTGCTTTTGAGTTCTGAGCCTCTGCTGTCTGATCAATAAAATGGTGTTAATAATGCCTTTGTCATAGGATTGTTGTAAAGAGTGAGATAATTTTTGTAAAGGCTTTAGCATACTGCGTGATACACGGTGCGTTTATAATAATAGTTATTATTACATGGAGTTTCTTGTCAATTAAGCTTCTTTTCAGTTGCATTTATACCAACTCAGGCGTTCTTATATATCAGAATTATACTTATCCTATTATACTTTGTCTTATTGGTTTTGGTGAGACGGGATCACTGAATCTTTGTTCTTACATATTTGGTAAGGTTTCTTCTTACCAGATCATGAATTAAAACTTTTGACTAGAATAGTGCTCAGAACTTAGCTCTGGCTTTCTGTTAGCAACTTTTCTCCAGGCTCTTAAGACCCGTCATTCAATGCTTCCTGGCTTCCCTTTTTCTCCAGTGAGCGACAAATTCACCTAGCTGAAAATCCAGTGTTCGTTTCTCCCTCTTGCCTATTAGCATGATATAACCTAGTCAAATGTGTTGCTAGCAAATTATGTTTTGTTTATGCTCTTCCCTGATCTGCCATTAGAATTACCCCTTAAGTAAAATGAGCTAATTTAATCAAAATCAATACCATGTTGTTTTGTGAACATATGCTGTGTCTAGTACACTTTTCCAAGTATTTGCAGTCTGTGTGGGATACAAAATTTGAACTCATGTAGAAATATTGAGGTTGGCACCAAACCTGGAATTCAGCACCCACATTTCACAGATGAAAACTGAGGCCCAGGGTGTTAAATGAGTGCCCAGGGTCATAAACTATGTATTTTCGAGGATTTCAGCTCCTGGCACTATTTTAGAATATTATGGAACATTCATGACACCGAGTGGTTAGCTACTATTACATGGATTACGCATCATCAATATTGGAATGTCATTTAAAATTTTAAATAAGATATAAGTATCTTCTAAAAACTTTTTTTTTTTTAAACCTACTCTTGTAGTAAGAAAGAGTTGTTGATTCTGAAGTTAGTGGGACATGTTGCAGTTTGAAGGAGGGCCAGCAGAGGGCACCAAGGGTTCATTCATCTCTGTCTTGCATGGGTTTTTTTCCCTAACAGTTTTCAACCACCAACATTTGGACCATCATTTGGGTAATGACTTTTATCAGAATTGTTTACTGCTGCATCCCCAGTGCCTAGCACAGCGCTTGGCATATAGTAGGCTCTCAATAAATATTTGTTGAATTCATATTTACTATTGTTATTATCATCAATTTTTTTAAGGTTATCTATTTGTTTTGAGAGAGAGACATTTTGAGCCAGGGAGGGGCAGAAAGAGAAAGAATCCCAAGCAGGGTTTGTGCTGCCAGCTGAGGAGCCCAGTGTGGGGCTCAAACCCATGGACTGCGAGATCATGACCGTAGCCGGCATTAAGGATCAGACACTTTATCGACTGAGCCACCCAGGCAATCCCATATTTATTATTTTTATAAATACTTTCTGTAATACTTTTCCTTGGGGATTTAAAGATTCAAGAACAGTAAAGACAGTGACAAAGGTGTCTTAATGTCCAAGGCAGGAGATTAATTTGAACCACTGGCTCAATATTTTTCTTTTTGAATTTGGTATATTTAAAGTTCTGATAGTTGCTAAATCATTTAGCCATTAATGACCAGCTTTGGTCCTTTCGTCTTTGATTAGTTAATAATTGGTGCCTGAATGGTCTTCTGGCAAAGTATTATGTCATGCTTTCTTTTCCTCCTATTTCTCTGTTAAATTTCTAATATTTCTAATAGTTCTTTTTTTTAGCATTTATTTATTTTTTGAGAGAGAGAGTGCGAGCGAGCGCACGTGAGTTGGGGAGGGGCAGAGAGACAGGGAGATACAGAATCTGAAGCAGGCTCCAGTCTCTGACCTGTTAGCACAGAGCCCGATGAGGGGTTCGAACTCACGAACCCACCTGACCAAAGTCAGATGCCCGACTGACTGAACCACCCAGGTTCCCCTTTCTTTTAATTTTTGAGAGAGAGACAGTGATAAGGGGAGGGGCAGAGTGAGAGGGAGACAGACTCTGATACAGGCTCCAGGCTCTGAGCCCGACGTGGGGCTTGAACCCACAAGCTGCAATGTCATGACCTGAGCTGAAGTCAGACGCTTTAAGTGACTGAGTCACCCAGATGCCCCAAATATTTCTAATAGTTCTGCATGAGACTCTAAAATGAAAAATCCTTTAGAAGAGATATTTGCCAAACACGGGCACATTTCTTTTAGACGAGCGAGTTCTCCCCTACCCATATAAAGTGTTCTTATTCCTCCCTGGAACTCTAGAGTTGTTTTGTAGGGCATTTAAAGGATTTGAACACCATTGGGGAAGATTCAGAGGGATGGGTTTCAACTCTTGATGATTTAAGAACGTTTTGTTCCAGTTTTAGAAGGGCATCATAAGTTTTGATTTAGTTCACGTTTTAAAAATTATTTCTAGGATAGTTGGCTGTGTACAAAGGCAAAAGACTGTTCCTTGTGTCGTTTACGGCGGTGTGGTTAAAAACAGTGGTGATACTCTGTGGAGTGCTGCGAACCTTCAGAATTTACAATGGCCTGGTGCGAGCCTTGTGGAAAGAAGCATTTTAATATTTAAAGTTTCCCGCAAAATCTATTATGCTTGAAACAGACTGTCGTATGAGAGTGATGGGTGATTACTTCACAGCTGCTAAATGACACAGGTCAACATCACTGCATTTGAACCTCTCATTTCCGGGCAACAAAATGTTAGATGAATCTTCATTCAGACACACGGGTTTCTTCTTTCATAGTGCAAATTATGAAGTATTTATTTAAATGGTCTAATACTTTACATCCTTTCTAATATTTCCCAAATACAAACTTTACGTGTGCTAACATAAATACAGTGGTTTTCGTAATTGCTTGTCATTTTATTATTCTTTTTTAATTATTTTTTTAAATGGTTATTCGTTTTTGAGAGAGAGAGAGAGAGAGAGAGAGACAGAGACAGAGCATAAGAGGGGGAGGGGGAGACACAGAATCTGAAGCAGGCTCCAGGGTCCGATCTGTCAGCACAGAGTCTGACGCGAGGCTTGAACTCATGAACCATGAGATCATGACCTGAGCCGAAGTCGGACGTTTAACCGACTGAGCCACCCAGGCGCCCCTTTGCTGATCATTTTAAACCTAACTTTTTATGAAACAAAATGTCAAAACACAACGATGAACTCGAACCAGATGTCAGTCAGGACTCATTTTTCTAAAATTCCAAATATTTGCTTCTTGCCTCGACACTCGTGTAGTGACCATTCTTGTTTGTCGTCAGTGTACCGCGTTGGAACAAAAACTGAAAAGATTGTCTGAAGATTTGAGCTGTCAGCGGCAAAATGCAGAAAGTGCCAGATGTTCTCTGGAACAGAAAATCAAGGAGAAGGAAAAGGAGTTTCAAGAGGTAAGGTAAACAGATTCGCGAGGAGTTTGCCCGGAAGGCTCTCGGTGGGCATTTCATATTTCATCATTTGAAAGAAGGAGCTGTTTGTAATTGCTTGGGGTGTTCTGCGAGGGAGGAACGGCTTTGTGAGGAAAAGGTCCCCATAGTTTCCCTCATACTTGCTCTTTCGGTTTTCGATTGGAGAGGGGACTCAGGAGCCAGCATGTTCTTTTTCATTCGTGTCCTCCGATGGGTTTGAGATTCGATACCAAGTAGGAAAGGATCATAGATATCTTCTTTCAAACACCCTCAGTCATGAAGGGATTTGTATCCTATTTTCCACCTGTTTCTGCAGCCTGTGGGTTGGCAAATACATTGGAAAGGTCATTGAGGTCGTGGGGAAAGACGTTCCGGAAGTATTGCTGCCAGTGGCAACTGAGTTAGCCTGGGGGAGGGTATCGAATGGATTGAGGCTCCTTAGGCTTTCAGTAGCACCTGGAAATGGCACTCTGTGTCCTGACGTGGTTATCAGAGTTCACCGGCCGTCATTTGCTGTCATTTGCCGTCGTTCTAAATTGTCGGTGATGGTAAGGTGCTTGCGATCTTACACCCCAGGCGTGAGTGCCTTTGATCTCCTAGCTGAGGGGTGGCCGCGATCGCTCAGCTCTCCTCTCTTTCACCCCTGCCTGGGCTTGTGGAAACAGATGAGGAATGTAAGGTCGGGGATGGGACGGAAGCCAGCTAGCTTCTCTGCGGTCAACTGGTAGACTCCTTCCCCGTCCCCTCCGAGGCCTGCGTTCCATCACCGGGCCTCGTGCTCAGATGGGTTATGTTTATCATGAAGGGACTGGTCAGCCCGGCTCTTTCAGCGTGGCTTGGCCTGCAGGAGGTTGGCGGCTCACCCTGAGTCTCCTCGTTAACCGCCTTCCTTCTGTCTGACTGACACACGTGTCTTTGGTGTTTCAGGAGCTCTGCCGTCAACAGCGCGCCTTCCACGCGCTGGACCAGGAGTGCGCGCAGGCGAAAGCCAGACTCACACAGGAGCTACAGCAAGCCAAGAACACTCACAACATCCTGCAGGCTGACCTGGATAAAGTAGGGAGCTGGCTTCTCTCCTCGCTTATCCCCCCTTTTCCTCGTTCATGCGTTTTCTGTGCCACAGCTGACATTCCGATGCTTCCAAAGAACAACTGCCCTAACCTCTCTTGCCTTCCTTATCAAAGAAGAGAGCAAACTGAATCCTTCTGGGTCTGGGTTTCCTCGTTTACAGAAGGAGGGGAGTGAGTGAGCATCTCAGATCTGAAGGTCCGGAAGGGGCGTGATAGTCCTGTGGTTTGGGGGCATATCACCAGGCGGGAGCCAGCCCGAGTAATTTATGCCCCGCAAATAGTCACTGTCACGTGCTGTGTACTAATTAGGGTTCTCTGACGTGCTCACAGTCCTCTCTCTATCCAGCTACCCGAGGTTGGTAGAAAATAAAAATCCTCCCTTCCCAAGATAAACTGTTACTCTTAAAGGGTTTCCTTCAAGATCTTTTTAAACAAAGGCCTTTTGGGGTGCCTGGGCGGCTCAGTCAGTTAAGTGCCCGACTCTTGATCTCAGCTCAGGTCTTGATCTCAGAGTCATGAGTTCAAGCACCATACTGGCTCCATGTTGGCCTTTTTTTTTTTTTTGGTGTTTTTGTTTCGTTTTGTTTTTTGAAGAGGTCTATCAGTCTATAAGAATGGACCCATTTAATTTTTGTTTCAAATGGAACATTCTGTTGGTACCGTCCAAACCTTGCTTTTATTGGATGTTTTATGGTTTAATTATTCCACAGGCGGATGTTTGGGTTCTCAACATCATCTTGTTCTTCATAGCCCTGGGGGTGGCATCCCTGGGGGACGTCATGCATGTTCCTGTAGGACATATTTCCACAGGTGAAATTTCAGGGACAGACATATTCTCCCTCATGGTAGATTCTGACAAACTGCTCTCCAAAAAATTGTAGTTTACCTTCTCACCCGGTGGAAGAGAGGTCCTATTTTTTCTCGTCCTTGTTAAGAGGAGATAGTCCTGGTTTTAAAAATTTTGCCAACTAAGAACTGAAAGTCATTTTAATCGTTGTTTCGATTCATTCTTCCTTGATTACCACTGAGGATGTTTCTTTCAGAAGTTGATATGCTATTTGTATTTTTTGCATAAAATTGTCTACTTCTATTATTTACTCCTTTAAAAAATTGGTTTACCTTCTTCTAAATGGAACCATAGATGTGTTCTATTTATTGTATTATGGACATATAGTTTTTTTTAATGTTAGCTTATTTTTTATTTTCGAGAGAGAGAGTGCAGGGGAGGAGCAGTGAGAGAAGGAGGCAGTATCTGAAGCAGGCTCTGCGCTGACACCATAGAGCCTGACACGGGGCTCAAACTCACGAACCGCGATATCATGACCTGAGTCAAAGTTGGATGCTCAGCCAACTGAGCCACCCAGGCGCCCCTGGATATATAATCTTTAATCTGTTACATAGCAAATACATTCTCCCAGTTTGTTTCCTTTTTTTTTTTTTTTTAATTTTTTAACATTTATTTACTTTTGAGAGACATAGAGACAGAGTGTGAGCAGGGGAAGGACAGAGAGAGAGGGAGATACAGAATCTGAAGCAGGCTCCTGGCTCTGATGAGCCATCGGCACAGAACCTGATGTGGGGCTCAAACTCACAGAGGTGAGATCATGACCTGAGCTGAAGTCGGCCACTTAACCAACTGAGCCACCCAGGCGCCCCTCCTTTTTTTTTTTTTAAGTTTTTATTTATTTTGAGAGAGAGAGAGAGAACAAGCTGGGGAGGGGCAGAGAGAGGGGGAGAGAGAATCCCAAGCAGAACCTGCACTGTCAGCACAGAGGCTGATGCAGGGCTTGAACTCACAAACCATGAGATCATGACCTGAGCCGAAATCAAGAGTGGGATGCTTAACTGACTGAGTCACCCAGGCACCCCCGTCTGGTCTGTTTCTTATCTCAACTTTCCTTTTGTTGGTTGTTTATTACTATTTCATTGTTTCTTGCTTTTCTGTAGCTAATTTTGTTTTTTCCTCTGCAGCTTCCTTCCCAAACCCAGCCCTGTTTCATCTCCTCAATGCTGTCACCCACACTGGCCTGATGGTATTTTAAGTTAAACTTCTAATGCTGTATTTAGCTCTGACATATATTGTTTCTCACCCAAAATCGATGGCATCAATTCCTATGTCCCATGACCTTTTTATTTAAGAAGAAATAATTTAGGGGCACCTGGGTGGCTCAGTTGCTTAAGCGTCCGACTTTGGCTGGGGTCATGATCTCGAGGTTTGTAAGTTCAAGCCCCACATCGGACTCCCTCCACTTTGGATCCTCTGTCGTCTCCTTACCTCTGCCTCTGCCCTGTTGCACGCACTGTCTTTCTCTCCCTCTCAAAAATAAACATTAAAAAAAAGTAATTTATTTAAAAAGTAAAGAACATAAAAGTGAAACTTTGCCTTTTCTTCTCTTTGCAGGTCACATCAGGAAAGCACCAGCTAGAAAAAAGTTTGGAAGAGTTCAAGCAAACGTTCTGCAGAACCGAACAGGCATTACAGGCGAGTCAGATGCAGGAAAATGAGCTGAGGAGAAGCAGTGAAGTAAGTGAGGAGTAGATGAGTATTTATCAACTTTTCTAAGTGGAAAGAAACAAAACCGGTGAGGGGAAGTATCATTTAGATCCTCTTTCCAAGGGTTGGCTTTTGAGTCTTCAAACACTAAAAGCTGTGTGGAAAGTCCTAGGTTTAAATAAACAAAAGCAATGACAGACGAAGGATTTCTAGATTTAAAGCTCTTACAAAAACAAGTAATCGGCAGTGGTTGCCCAACTTCCAGATCGACAGTGGGCATGTGCAAGATCGACAGTGTCTCTCGTTGGAGGTTCATGCTTGTTACACAAAATGGCGGACGCAGTCTCTCCAGTGGTGTGGATACGAGGACTGTCCTGATGACGTTGTGGGATATTACCCGTGCTTACGTTAATTCGGCTTTTCTATTTAGCAGCCTGAAATATATCTCAAAGGGTTCATTTGAGAACCATTTAGGGACAGTTAATAGATAGAAACAGCTTGAATGGAGCCAAAAGTCAGCACCATAATTTTACAAAGAAGCACGACAGAACAGTAGAAGTTTCTTCTCTACCAAATAATGTCACAGGAAAGAATTCTTCCCACTTCTTGAAATCTTTTGCAATCGTTTTTTAGACTAAAGATTTTTTTTTTTTAGAAAGAATTTTTTATTAGTTTTTTAAAATGTTTAGTTATTTTTGAGAGAGAGACAGAGAGAGAGAGACAGAGTCAGAGTGTGAGTGGGGAAGGGGCGGAGAAAGAGGGAGACACAGAATCCGAGGCAGGCTCCAGGCTCCGAGCTGTCAGCACAGAGCCTGACGCGGGGCTCAAACTCGGGAATGGAGAGTTTGACAGAGGCCGAAGTTGGACGCTTAACCGACTGAGCCACCCAGGCGCCCCTTTTTCAGAAAGAATTCTGCAGAAAGAACATTTATTTATGCAGATGAGGAAAGTCTAAATGTATTTATCCCGCAGCTTTGAAGAGCGAATCATGGTTGTAAAGTCAGAACATCTGTCAGTAGCGGAGGGGTGATCGTTAAAGCAGGCAGCCTCAGAGGGGTGATGCTGTGGGGACAGGCGGCCTCAGAGGGGTGATGCTGTGGGGGACAGGCGGCCTCGGCTCCAGCAACCCAAGTGGAAGAAAACTTGATGTCAGATGATGCTTTCATCGGAGAACGTTTTCAAATGGATGTATTTGTTTCAGCAAAACAAATGTTTGCCTTTTGGCCAGTGGGGACCAACCAACAGATGCTTCTGCTAACATTTCCACAGGCAGACTGCCACCGAACCCTTCCCCCTGTGAGCTTTCCTTCCAGCCAGAAACTCTCTGGCGACTCCACTGGCTGCCTGGTGGAAACATTTTGTAGAAGCAATCGTCTGGTTAAGAGGGTCCAAACACTGTTTCCTTGGCCAAGACGCGGTGGAGGGCTGGACATGGTCTTGCAGGTGTTTCTGAAGACATGTGGAGACGCCCCCAGGGTCCGGTTAACCGGCCGTAGGGCTGTCCGCCGTGCACTGTGGCCCTGTACGGTTAAATGCATTTCACATCGCACCCGGATGGCCTTGATTTTGGTGTCCCGTGAAAGTGCCTAGCACAGGGCTTGGGGGATGCCTGTGGTATTGGCTTTAATTTATGTTTGTGGGTATGTGTCTTCTTCTGAGGATGCTATTAAGAGTTCGAAGGGTTTAGCCGGCTGTTGCATTTTGATTTGGGATTGGCATTAGAAAAGTGATTCATCCAGTAGGGAGCGGTGGTATAGCTTAGTAGCAGAATGACACTTTTAGAGTCAGAAAGACCTGGGGCCTGCATCATTTTCTGCCACCTCCCTGCTCTGGGACCTTAGGACAGTGACCTAGCCTTTCTGAGTCTGACTTTGCTCATCTGCATATAGGGACTAAATAATACCCTCCCCTTTTCCAAGCTGTATTAATGATTAGATATTGGATGAAAAGTGCTTAGGCAAGTGCCCAGCACATAAGTGCTTATTAGTAAAGTATTGCAGGCTACCCGTTCATTGCTTTGGTCTCCACAACGGCTGTGACCTTCTGATGTTCCCACTGTTTGCTGTCACCCGTAGGCACAGAGAGTGATGAGCAGGTGACAGTGTGTTTGCGATTTCTCACATTAAAACTTTTGCCCGTCCCGCTCTCCTAGCACTCTGGTAGCTTTTTCGGTATCGAATTCTGAGTAAGTACAAACACGCTTCGCACGCTTAGAGGTTCTGGTTCTGGGGGAATGTAACAGTTGTACCAGAATTTTCCTTGTCTGCATTTAGTAAACAGACACGCTCTCACAATGAGAAAACATCAGTAGAGAAATGTGATTAACTGGCCCGATCAATGGTAAAATTCGGATCTAGCGTCAATGTGAAAGGAGGCTTTAGGTAGGCTATTCGTCCCACACCCCCACGCCAGCTCGCTAGCATTGGGGCGAGGCGATAAAATAGCATTGTTTGGTAGCCAAGATCAGGGATCGCTTGCCTAGGGACGTTCCTGAGCCTGGGTTCTCAAAGGAGCTTGGTCTGCCAGACACGAATGATGAGGTGGAAGGGGAAAGGAGCATCCTCTAAATCCATCCCTTGTTCGTGGTGTAGACTTCATCGCAGCAGGGGACCTGTTCAGCCCCGTTCACGGATGGGATCGCGAAATGCCACGCAGTGATTGTAATGTGTTTCGTCTGGCCCTAGGAAACGATGCATCCCTTGCTGCTCCTAAAACTGAAGTTGAACTGAGTGGAATTGCTTGCTAAGCTCTAATGCTGGCTTGTGGTTATAGGGATTTGTGTTGTGTTTTTCTAGACTCGTGCCCAATTTTGCAAATCATTTGAGGATGTAGGAGACGCCTGGGAGAATACATCCTTGTATGCCGAACTCGTTGTTGATAACAAGCTACCCAATCAAGTCTTAAGTGGCTACGGCCTCACAGAAAACTAATTGCCGCTGGATGGCGGCCTCCGGAGCTATTTTCAGATGTTCATTTTCCCAATTTGGGCCTTTTGAAATTCTTGGGTTGGTCATAGCTATAGTATCATAAGCCTGCTGGGTCCCAGGATTGGCTGAACATTTTGTTAGAAACAAATATTTACAGAGCTAATGCCAGAAGAGAGAAAGACACGTTCATCTTTCCATTGAGCTCTTAGTATTCATTTAAATGCCCCCACTTATGGGCAGAGATGGATAGAGACCAACAGACACGTAAACATAAGTTGCCCTCTTCCTTCTCTTTTCTCCTTTTTTTTTTTTTTTAACCTTGCTTCCTTCTATTGGGGAGGCCCCCAGCTTTGCACACAGCGTCTTCTCAGCTTTCTTGCCCCACCTCTGCGTGGGGATGCCGCTCTACTTGATTTATTTTTTTTAAGCAAATATTTCATAAGTTGCCCAATAAAAAGGCGAAGTCAACCCAGGTGACGAAACTCTAGTTACTCTTTGGTGTTGAACTCATTCAGCTCATCTCGGCATGGATCACGCGGATCTAGCTGCGGTCAGTTGGGGGAAGAAATGCCGAGAGCAATGCGCCATTAGCCCTGTAATCGTGCTGTAAGGTGGTTTTCCTTTCACATCTGGGATCTCGTTCAAGTGGCAATTATTCTGAGCCCGGAGAGCAAACAAGCCACGATAGTTTCTGTAGCTTAATGATGCTCGTTCAAATGGTCAACATCCGTGCACCTTCATGGTCACTCTTGACAGAATTTAACGCTGACGGGCGCGAGTGTTAGCCTCTCAGTCTTGGGATCAGGCGGAGCCTCCCGTCAGCCCTGGTTGATCTCTTCATTTGATAGAGCGTCCATTTAGCTCGTGAAAGGGAGGCGGGATCAGGACACGGGAGCCCGAGGAGCATAACTACAACAGGCTCTGTCTTGTTCTGAAGATGAAATGAACATATATGCAGGAACACGGCAGCTGCCAGCAAGTTTTCAAGTGCTCGCCACCAGCCAGATTCTCCCTCTTCTTGAATTTGGCTTTGCTGCACGGGTACCCATCTGCCGGTAGTAACCAGACTGATAATTGAAGGCAACTTTCCAGCACAGCCTTGCCAAGGCCATCTGTTTTCTAACGGTGCTGTAGGGTTTTGGAGGATAGGTCTTAATTGTTTCTTTAAGATTCAAAAATTCCCCCTTCTTCTCAGAGGGGTATTTTTGAAGTGCAATTGTTGAAGAAAAAACAAGGTAGCCTTATGAAATGTTTTTCTCCCTAAGGACGTGAGGCACTTGGTTCTGTCGGTTTGTAATAACACACGCCGATTCCCTGTGGTCCAGAGGGTGGCATATAACACAGGTCGAGATACTTACCAGTGATACAGTCACTGGCGGTTGAAAAACCGATTGAGGAATATGAACAGAGAATTTATGATATTGATTGTGCGAGTCTTATGTGGTTGATAAGCAGTAGCGTTTTTATTTGGCACATAAATAAATGTTGCTTGGTTTTAAGATTCAAAAACAGGCCCATCTCCTTAGCCGTAGAATGGATACGCATACGAGGTTCTGCTACTTTTTCGTATGCCTTCTTCACTGAATCAGGCACCCAGAGAACCAGATCGCCCCATCTAGAATTCATTCTTCTTCCGTGTACCTGCCCTCTGATTTCCCATAGCCTACTCCTCATCGTAGTATTTAGTACATCCTAAGTGGTTAGTATCAAATCTTCCCCCCATGTGCGGGGTGTGGGGGTGGTGGCTAGGGGAGACCTGCCCTGAGGGCCGAAGACTCGTGTCATTTATATTTATGTCTTTGATAACACCCTTTCCAGCATCTTGCACACTGCCGATTTTCTTAAGAAACTCTCGATCCTCATTACAGTGAGCCTTAAGACAGTTTTCCAGTGAAAAGTAAAAAATTTATCATGTGACTATTTTGGCTCGTTAGCGTATCAGATCTTTGCAAAGATGTATTGGATCATTCGGGCATGATAGGAACTTAGAGCTTTGTGTCTTTGAGGGTGTTCTAAGTAAGATTCTCCTTTTGAGGTCACTCTTTAGCAAGCACGGGGACAGCTAGAAAGTTCAAAGAGGTCTGTTTCTTTGAAGGAAAAAGATTATGGTCAGTTTTGGGTTTTGTGCTTTTGAGTTCTATTCCTAAAATCATCTGCTTGAAGTCAGAATGTCTTAACTTCATTAGGTGCACAAAGGGAGAGTGTGACTCCTCCCCAGTGAGGCACACAAATGGCCCCACTTGGGACCCGTGTATTGCCATAATACAGAAGTCGTAACTAGCTTGAGTGGTTTCGATTATAACCAATTAAATGTGTGCTTTAGGAAGCCAAGAAGGAAAACAGCCTCCTTAAGAGCCAGTCTGAGCAAAGGGCCAGAGAAGTCTGCCACCTAGAGGAGGAACTGAGGAAGACCAAACAGAGTTTGAGTCAGAGCCAGAATTTCGCAGAAGAAATGAGGGGTAAGTGAACTTAGCATTTGGATTCCTTTTTCCTTTACAAATGTTTATTTATTTATTTATTTTGAGAGAGAGAGCGAGGACACGAGTGAGCCCGGGGAGGAGCAGAAAGAGAGGAGAGAGAGAATCCCAAGCTGCTTCTCCCTGTCAGCACAGAGCCTGGCGCAGGGCTCGATTTTGCAAACCATGAGATCGTGACCTGAGCCGAAATAAGGAGCCAGATGCTTAATCGACTGAGTCACCCAGGCGCCCCTGGAGTTAGTTTTCTAAGCCGATGTCCCATGAGGGAGGATGGGTGGCTTCAGAAACGCTTTTCAGTTTTCCCATCTATCCTCCCAGAAAGATGTCTGTAGTTGATGTGGAGAAAGTTTTCTCTCTCCCACTTTTTAGTCTCAGAGTGATAGTTGGACATTTTTTTATTGGAACACATTGAGTCCCAAACTGCCTGGGTTTTCAGCACTCTGAAACCAGAAGGGTAAATATTCTCCACACAAAAGCAAATTGTCAGTGCTGTCTCTCACCCCAGAGTGCGATTCTTTGTGTCTCAAGTGTGTTTGTTCGTTTTATTCAGTCAACTCATCTTCTCGCTCGATATCATTTCCCGGATGATGGAAAAATCCTCTATTAAATGCATGTTTTCCCAGCCCTTAATGACTATTGTTTTTTGATGACTTACTTGACTGAGTGATTTTATTTCCTCACTTACGGTACAGACTCAGCATTATGCTGCACACACCACACGAATCCACCGTTTCACATTTATTTGTACGTACCGGATGTCTTTTACTTACATTAATTTTCTCAACCGGGGTATTTGCACCTTTAGAATTTATTTTAATTTGCCCCGTTTAATATGTGTCACACTTTTCTGTGACCATTTTCCCATTTATTTATTTGTTTATGTATTTGAAATGTTTATTTAGGAGCACCTGGGTGGTTCAGCCGGTTGAGCGTCCGACTTCGGCTCAGGTCATGATCTCACAGTTTGTGAGTTCAAGTCCTGGGTCGGGCTCTGTCTTGACAGCTCAGAGCCTGGAGCCTGCTTCGGATTCTGTGTCTCCCTCTCTGTCTGCCCCTTCCCTGCTCTCTCTCTCTCTCTCTCTCTCTCTCAAAAATAAATAAACATTAAAAAAATTAGAAAAAAAATAAAACGTTTATTTATTTTGAGAGAGGGAGGGAAGAAGGGAGAGAGAGAATCCCAAGCAGGTGCTGTGCTGTCGGTGCGGAGCCCAACACGAAGCTCCATGTCAGGAACCATGACCTGAGCTGAAATCAAGAGTTGGACTGAGCCACCCAGGCACCTTGACTATTTTCTCTTTTAAATTCTGATCTCCCTCAAACAGCTGTCAGTTCTTCCCACAGTAGTGGATAAAAATGTCGATCGTCATGTTTCTTGCAAGAAAACTGTAAGAAAAGGAAGGGTGAGGGCCTTTCTCAGTGTTGGTCACCAGTGTCATTGTTTGAGGTCCTTACAAGTGAAGTGGAATGGGAGCTTTCGTGATGCTGTCTTCATGAGCCATCAACTCTCATCAGGTAGACTGAGATTAAATGGGTTAAAACTAGGATTTGTTTTCCCTTTAGCATAACAACTGAGTTTATAATACATCCTAGCTTTATCGTCTGCTATTGAGATTCTCAACATTTATTCTCCCTCAATGTACTTGAATATGAAGCCTTCCCATCACTTGGAATGGATTCTTTGGAATGCGTGGTTTGAATGAAAGCACTGCCATTATTTTCAACTAGGAGGGGCCTGTGGGTAGACATGAGTTACTAGGCAGAAAACGAGGTGGCAGTAGAGAACCTCCCATTTGATTCTCCTCTACGTAGACACTTACTGTGAGGGACTGGGATGTGGGTGACGTTTCTCAATAGTACTCCTGCAAAGGCCTTGAGAAGTACTGATATATAGCATGATATACTCTTTTGTACTAAGCCTATGGATTTTTCGCTAAAATGGTGGAATAGTTATTCACTTTTCTGGAAAATGAGAATTTTTCTGTAGTGAAGTAGGCTATTTCCATTCCAGTGCTACTCTTCTCACAGCTTGCTTTATTTCTATAAGCATTTCAATAAGCGTGTCAGAAGTGGAAATATAAACATATACATAAACACGTACAAATAAAAAAAAGTTTCAAGTACTTAAGAAAATAACCCCTGCCATTTCATGCAACAACACTTTACTGAGCTACTTAGAAAGAAGATGAACAAATGTATTGCATCCTTATTAGGACCATTTCCTTACTGTCTTTATATAATCTCAGATAATTATCAGGCGATCTATTTCTAGGAAATAATGCCAATTTTTATAGGGCTTGAGAGGCTGTTAGTTTGTTTGGATTTTTTTTTAACTTTATTTATTTTTGAGAGAGAAAGAGAATCCCTTTCAGGCTCTGTGCTGTTAGCACAGATTCTGACATGGGGCTCCATCTCCTGAATAGTGAGATCATGTCTTGAGCCAAAATCAAGAGTTGGATACTTAACCAACTAAGCCACCCAGGCGCCCCTTGTTTGAATTTGTTTTTTAATAGTTTGGAGTTCTTGTAGAATAAATATTTGTTAAACACATGACAACTTAAACTTTTTTTTGTTTTTTAATAGCTAAGATTGCCTCACAGGAAGCCATGTTAAGAGATCTTCAAGAAAAACTCAATCAGCAAGAGAATTCCTTGACTTTAGAGAAACTGAAGCTTGCCTTGGCCGATCTGGAAAAGCAACGAGATTGTTCTCAAGACCTTTTGAAGAAAAGGGAGCATCACATCGAACAACTGAATGATAAGTTAAGCAAAACAGAGAAAGAGTCCGAATCTTTACTGATTGCTTTGGAGTTAAAAAAGAAAGAATATGAAGCATTGAAAGAAGAGGAGACTCTATTTGCTCGTTGGAAAAGTGAAAAAGAACAGCTTCTAAGTCAGCTGGAGTCAGAGAAGGGGAGCTTGCAGAGTAAACTTCATCACTTGGAAACTTGTCTCAAGACACAGCAAATAAAAAGTCACGAGTACAACGAGAAAGTAAGAACACTGGAGATAGAAAGCGAAAATCTGAATGTCGAGATCAGAAACCTTCACAACGTGATAGACAGCAAGACGGTGTTGGTGGAGACACAGAAACAAGCTTATGTAGAACTACAGCAGAGAGCCGAGCTCTCAGATCAGAAACATAAGAAGGAAGTAGAAAATATGTGCTTGAAAGTGTCTCAGCTTACCGGGCAAGTTGAAGATCTGGAACACAAGCTTCAGTTAGTGTCAAGTGAAGTAACAGACAGAGACCAGCAGTACCAAGACTTGCGTGCTGAATACGAGAGCCTCCGGGATCTGCTAAAATCCAAAGATGCTTCTCTGGTGACAAGTGAAGCTCATCACGGAAGTCTTTTGGCCTCTGAACAGCAGTCTTCAGTGAATAATTCCTTTGCAAATATACTTGGAGAACAGAGAAGCACACCTTCAGGAAGGAGCAAATGCCAGTTAGAAGCAGACCGTAGTCCAAAAAGTTCAGCCACCTTACAAAATCGAGTCATTTCTCTTGAGTTTTCATTAGAGTCTCAAAAACAAATGAACTCAGATCTGCAAAAGCAGTGTGAAGAGTTGGTGCAAATCAGAGGAGAAATAGAAGACAATCTCCTCAAGGCAGAGCAGATGCATCAAAGTTTTGTGGCTGAAACAAGTCAACGCATTAGTAAGTTACAGGAAGACACTTGTGTTCATCAGAACGTCTTTGCTGAAACTTTAGTTACCCTGGAGAACAAGGAAAGAGAGTTCCAACTTTTGAATGAAAAATTAGAAACTGAGCAAGCAGAGATTCAGGAGTTAAAAAAGAGCAACCATTTACTTCAAGAATCTCTAAAGGAGCTACAACTTTTGTCTGAAAGCCTGAGCTCAGAGAAGAAGGAAATGAATGCTGCCATTTCTCTAAACAGAAAAGAAATTGAAGAGCTGACCCAAGAGAATGAGACTCTCAAGGAAATTAATGCAACCTTAAGTCAAGAGAAGATTCACTTACTCCAAAAAAGTGAGAGTTTTTCAAACTGTATAGACGAAAGAGACAAAAGTATTTCAGAGTTATCCAATCAGTACCAGCAAGAAAGACTTATTTTACTACAAAGATGTGAAGAAACAGCACGTGCACTTGAAGATCTCAGTGACAAATATAAAGCAGCTCAAAAAAAGAACTCGGAATTAGAATGCTTGCTAAGCGAATGCACCAGTGCTTGTGAAAACAGAAAACGTGAACTGGAACACCTAAAGGAAACGTTTGCTAGGGAACGCCAAGCATTTGTAACAAAGTTAGCGTTAGCCGAAGAAAGAAACCAGAATCTAATTCTAGAGTTGGGGGCAGTGCAGCAAGATCTGAGATCGGAGATTGAAGATATCCAAAACAATTCCAAGAGCGAGGCGGATGGCTTAAAGCAAGAAATCATGACCTTAAAGGAAGAACAGAGTAAGATGCAAAAGGAACTTAATGCCTTATTACAAGAGAATGAGCACCTGATGACATTAATGGAGACAAAACAACAGTGTCAAATTCTAGAATCAGAACCAATTAGCAACTCTGTGAAAGGAGAGAGTGACATAAATGAATGCCATGTTCAGCTTCCCATGGATCTCGAAGTTGAAGATCCGTCTCTAGACTGTTATAATGCACAGTTAGTACAATCAGGAGCTAAGATGAGAAAGAAGGAATTCAAACTTGAGGAAAGCGAGAAGGAGAAGGAATGCCTAG
Organism: Paguma larvata; assembly: GCA_030068075.1. Classification (NCBI taxonomy): domain Eukaryota; kingdom Metazoa; phylum Chordata; class Mammalia; order Carnivora; family Viverridae; genus Paguma; species Paguma larvata. The sequence continues at coordinate 15,508,032 of CM057840.1, forward strand.
AGACAGTTAGAATAGAGTTAGACATGGGAAATGTGCAACGAGACACTCAGTCCCAAGAACTTAGTGATCCCGAAGACTGCGCCGTAGACACAGAAGGAAAGTCTGTTTCTGTGCTTCACGAGTTGTCAACAAGTCAGAACGACAGTGCACACCTGCAGTGCTCTCTACAAACAGCAATGAGCAAGCTGAATGAGCTGGAGAAAATGTGTGAAACGCTGCAGGTCGAAAAGCTTGAGCTAATGTCTGAGCTGAACGACTCAAGATCAGAATGTATCACAGCAACTAGTAACATGGCAGAAGAGGTGGGGAAACTAGTAAATGAAGTTAAAATACTAAATGATGAACATGGTCTTCTCCAAGGTGAGTTAGTGAAAGAAATGGCAGAAGGTGAACTTGATGAACAACGAAATGGGCAGAACTGTGCGTCCTTAAGTCCTCTGAATGACAGTAATTGCTATGAGCACTTGACACTGTCAAACAAAGAAGTTCAAATGCACTTTGCTGAATTACAAGAGAAATTCTCATCTTTACAAAGCGAACACAAAAGTTTACATGATCAGCACTGTCAGATGAGCTCTAAGATGTCAGAGCTGCAGTCTTACGTGGACACATTAAAGGCTGAAAATTCGGTCTTGTCAACAAGTCTGAGGAACTTCCAAGGTGACTTGGTGAAGGAAGACATGTCAGGACCCCAGGAAGGGCATCTTCTGTCCTTGTCATTCTCTCGTATGACCGACAGTCCTGGTCTTACAAGTTTGGGAGAATCCTCTTTTTGTAAAGATCTGTTAGACCAGACAGGGGAAACATCTCTTTTGAATAATTTAGTCGGGAATATTTCAGCAAACGAGTCTAATGTAGAAGAAGAATCTTGCTGCAGTCTGGAGGAGGAGACTCTGACCAAGAAGGAGCGTCTGTCTACCCCAGCGAAGAGTGTTGAAGAACTTGAGATCCTCTGTCAGATGTACCTGCAATCCCTCAGAAAGCTAGAGGGCAAACTTGAAAGTCAGGAGATTATGAAAAACAAGGAAATCGAAGAGCTCGAGCAGTTATTAAGTTCCGAAAGGAAAGAGCTCGACTGTCTTAGGAAGCAGTATCTGTCGGAAAATGAACAGTGGCAACAGAAGCTGACAAGTGTGACCGTGGAGATGGAGTCCAAGTTGGCAGCAGAAAAGAAACAGACGGAACACCTGTCACTTGAGCTCGAAGTCGCCCGACTTCAGCTACAAGGTCTGGACTTAAGTTCTCGGTCCTTGCTCGGCGCCGACATAGAAGATGTAAGTACGTGAGATTTACATGCGCTTTTGGTACGTGCCCAGTAGGCACCGAGTAAATGTTTGTGGAATTGAAATCTACACTAAAATGAACTTAAAATATTTTTAGAGCTCAAGGGCATAAAAATACCAGAAGTTTTTTGTTTTTGTTTAAATAAAAAGTTTTTTTAATGTTTATTAATTTTTGAGAGAGAGAGAGAGAGAGAGAGAGAGAGTGCATGCGAGGGAGGGGCAGAGAGAGAGGGAGACACAGAATCCAAAACAGGCTCCAGGCTCTGAGCTGTCAGCACAGAGCCCAACCCAGGGTCCGAACCCACAAACTGCGAGATCACAACCTGAGCTAAAGTTGGACGCTCAACCGACTGAGACACCCAGGCGCCCCTTGTTTTCCTGAAGCACAACTTCAGGAAAATGAGTAAACCTGACTGCAGGGCAATGGCAGTGGTGGGGGGAAGATGTAAATTTCTGTATTATTCTACTTAAACACGCATATGGGAAATTAATAAAGATGTTTTTTAAAGTCTCCTGGAGAAAGTTAGTATTATGGAGTCAGAAAGTCATCTTCAGGACTTGTATGTGTTTTTACTCTGTGAGTTAATAAACCACACTTAAATATTAAATTAGAGTTAATGGATGACAATGTGACAGGAATTTTATATTTTCTTGCCCTTTCCAGACTATTTTAATGTTACAGAGTTAAAGTCATAAAACTCAGTGCAGGAGTTTAGTACATATTATGGAATAATTTTCTTAACAATTTGATCTGATGCAAATCTATGATTTGTTATCAGTCATTTAAAGAGCCATCTCTTTCTTTGTGGAATATGAAATTGTTTAGGCATAACTTCGTCCTTTCTCATCTACCGGCTAGCCTCGTAATGCCGTACAGTGACGAGTCTCTCCTGGTTCTCTCGGTAAGGTAGGGAGGCATGTGGTGTGGTGACAGCCATAGTGGTCACAGACCCCCATTTTACAGTGAGAAGGTGAAGTCCAGACATGTGATTTGTCCAACAATAGAGATAGTAAGTGCTGGCTCTGTGATTAAGTCCTTGGGCTGGGGAGCTGGTCACAAAGCCTCTCCGTGAAGAATATCGTAAATTGTAAATACTGAAGTATTTATGAGGAATTTATTAGCCTGTTGATAATCACAAAAATAAATTTTATATTTAAGCTACCAAGAATACTTCCAGCAAGAAAAAAATGATGAAATTTAAATATGTTGCAATTTAGATCAAATAACTGATCCGAAGGGCTTATCTTCATGAAAAATACCTTACCCAGTGCCTTGCCTGGGGAGAGCACTTACTGAATGTTTGTTAAATTCGAACATTCGGATATTTGAATGGAGAGAGGAAAATGGGATGGGAAATACGCTATTTGAAGAGACGTGTGTGGCAGAGGCCAGAGGCCAGTTGCTATAAAGTTAAAATAAAGCCTACTTTTTCTATATTTATTCCTCCTGAAAAATAAAATGAATTCTCATTGTCTATTACAGCTACAAGCTCTCCGGGGTGGAAACAATAGCTGTGATGTAAAAGAGTCGGAAGCATATACTTTGGCAACTAAAGAGAGCACACCGAAGCATGACATTCATCAGATCTGTGAGAAGGGTGTTCAGCAGGACCTCAATCTAGAGATGGAGAAAATAACTGAGACGGGGGCAGCCGGATTCCCAGGAGAATGGTCTAGGGAACAGTCTCCAGAAACTGGTTACAAGACCCCAGTCAAAGACAAAATCCCGGACCGTTCAGAATGCATTTCTCAATTGTCACTTCCTGACCCTAATGCCCTAGTACCTATGGATTTTCTAGAGAATCAGGTCACCATTCAGAACCTCCAGCTGCAGGTCAAAGAGACCTCGAATGAGAATTTGAGGTTACTTCATGTCCTAGAGCAACGTGACAAAAAAGTTGAAAGTTTGCTAAGTGAAATGAAAGAGTTAGACTCAAAACTCCATTTACAGGAAGCACAACTAACCAGCAAGATGGAGGCATGTATAGAATTAGAAAAAATAGTTGAGGAACTTAAGAAAGAAAAATCAAATTTAAGTGAAAGACTGGAATCCTTTTCTTATGACAACCAAGAGTTATACCAGAGAACAGAGAGTTTGGGAGGCCTCAGTTCTAATTTAGAAGTAGGCACAGATAAGTTGTCACATGAAGTTATTGAAGAAAAGGTAGCCAAGGTGAACGACAACTGGAGAGAGCGATTTCTTGATGTGGAAAATGAGCTAAAGAGGCTCAAATCTGAGAAAGGTAGCATCGAGCATCACGCCCTCTCTGTGGGAGCCGCCTTAGAGACAGTTCAAACAGAGAAGCTATATTTAGAACAAGACAATGAAAATAAGCAGAAAGTTATAGCCCGTCTTGAAGAAGAACTCTCTGTGGTCACCAGGGAGAGAAACCAGCTTCATGGAGAATTAGATACTTTGTCAAAAGAAAATAAAGAACTGGATCAGATGTCTGAAAAGATGAAGCAGAAAATACAAGAGCTCGAATCTCACCAAGGTGAATGTCTACAGCCCATCGACGTGGCTGGAGCCGAGGTAAAGGATCAAACACCGGTCCTTCAGCCATTGCCCTTCAATGTAAACGAGCTGTTGGAAGAGAACGCTTGTCTCCAGGAGCAGCTGCAGAGTTTGGGAAAGGACTCACAGGCCCTGTCTTTGGTAAGAAGTGAGTTGGAAATCCAAATCGAACAATTGAATAAAGAGAAAGAATCACTTGCAAGGGAATCTGAAAGCCTGCAGACCAGACTGAATGAATCGGAACATGAAAGGCTGACCGTCGCCAAGTCCTTGGAGAATGCACTGACGGAGAAGGGTGAGGTTGCGGTGAGGCTGAGCTCAACGCAGGAGGAAGTGCATCAGCTACGAAAAGGCATTGAGAAGCTGAGGGTCCGCATTGAAGCTGATGAAAAGAAGCAGCTTCACGTCTTGGAGAAACTGAGAGAGAGTGAGCGTAAGACTGATTCACTTCAGGATAAAGTCGAGAACCTTGAAAGAGAACTGCAGATGTCAGAGGAAAACCAAGAGCTAGTGATTCTTGATGCCGAGAATTCCAAAGCAGAGGTGGAGGCCCTAAAGACACAAATGGAATTGATGGCCAAAAGCCTGAAAGATTTGGAATTAGACCTTGTCACAGTAAGGTTTGAAAAAGAAAATCTGATGAAACAACTACAAGAAAAACAGGGTCAAGTATCTGAATTAGACATATTACTCTCTTCGTGCAAAGGTCTATTAGAAGAAAAGGAGAAAGAAAATATAGAACTGAAAGAAGAATCCAAAGCTGCATTGGAGATGCTCCAAACACAACTGAAAGAGCTAAATGAGGAAGTCGCAGTCTTGTGTGATGACGGAGAAATCCAGAAGGCCAAAGAACAGAGTCTGGACTCCTCGGCGCCGGAAATACATCAGCTGAGAAATAACATTGAAAAGCTGAAAGTCCGCCTCGAAGCTGATAAAAAGGAGCAGCTCCAGGTCTTAGGAAAACTGACGGAAAGTGCACATCACACCGACTTGCTTAAGAGTAGGGTGGAGAGCCTTGAAAGAGAACTAGAGGCATCAGGGAAAGACCAAGAGCGTGTGATTCTGGAGGCTGAGAATTCCAAAGCAGAGGTAGGGACCCTGAAAGCAAAAATAGAGGAGATGGCCCAAAATCTGAGAGATTTGGAATTAGATCTTGTCCATATGAGGTCAGAAAAAGAAAACGTGACCAACGAATTACAGAAAGAACAAGGACGGGTATCTGAATTAGAAATACTCAATTCTTCATTTGAAAATCTATTGCAAGAAAAAGAGCAAGAAAAAGTTCAGATGAGACAAGACTCTAAGATTGCGGTGGAGATGCTTCAAACACAATTAAAAGAGCTAACTGAGAAAGTGGCAGCCTTGTGTCATGACCAAGACACCTGGAAGGCCCAAGAACAGAATCTGAGTCGTCAAGTAGATGCTCTCGAACACGAGAAGGCCCAGTTGCTACAAGGCCTTGACGAGGTCAAGAGCAGTTACATTACTTTGCAGTCTTCTGCCAATGGCCTCACTCAACAGGTAGAAGATGGCAAACAGAAGCTAGAGAAGAAGGATGAAGAAATCAGGATCCTGAAAAATCAGATTCAGGACCGAGAGCAGCTCGTCTCTAAACTGTCCCAGGTGGAAGGAGAACAGCAACTTTGGAAGAAGCAAAAAGGAGAACTGGAAAACGTGATGGTGGACTTAGAGCAGAAGGTCCAGGTGCTGCAATCCAAAAATGACACTTTGCAGGACACCCTAGAAGCCCTGCAGAATTCTTACAGGGATCTGGAGAAAGAGCTCGAGCTGACAAAAATGGAAAACGTGTCCTTTGTTGAAAAAGTAAGTGGCTTAATCTGTCTACATTTGAATATGTAGCCATGAGGGAGGGAAACCCCGTGTGGACCATATTTCCTCCTGGATGGTGTTTACAATATTGGACCAGACTCTCTAAGGGTTTCTTACGTTTGTGGGGCCTTGAACTTTGGGGCCACTGAATTGGCTCCAGTGGTGGTGACTCTCTGCTTTGGCACACATTTACATGGGACACGTCTGTGGATTAGCCTAGCTTTTCCGTGTGGCACCTGGACATGGGAGGAGCTTGGGGTTAGGCATAGTCCTGGTTCTCATTATAGTTCACTTTCTTAGAGTACGTCAGAGTACTTCCTTCCCGGTACCCGATTGGGAGCTACTGCCAAGGAGACTCTATGCTAGTTAGGCCCCTGCCCTGCCTTTTTGCCTTTACAAGAAAGTACTATCAAAAGTACTGGTAGAGGGGCGCCTGGGTAGCTCAGTCGGTTGGGTGTCTGACTTCGGCTCAGGTCATGATCTCATGGCTAGTGAGTTTGAGCCCCACATCAGGCTCTGTGCTGACAACGCAGAGCCTGGGGCCTGCTTCAGATTCTGTGTCTCCCTCTCTCTGCCCCTCCCCCACTCATGCTCTGTCTCTCTCAAGAATAAATAAGCATTAGGAAAAAAAGGTACTGATCTAATCGTAATGAACAGAACCCTCATGCCTCCCACGGTATGTCTGGGGGGTCTTGTGCTTTCAGCCCCTCTTATATCTTCCCTTTGCGCAAACTACTGTTTTGTTAGCTGATGACTAAAGTTTAAATCTGCCATCAAGGGGCTCAATTATTAATGACAAATTAAGGTTTTGCCCTCTAGGCTTACTTACTGATCTAGGAGAGTAGTTGCTTCAAATTCAATTTTTACTGGACAAATATTAACAGTAAAGAGGAGTGTCCAGAAAATGGGATCAGTCATGACTCTGTAATACTTTTCAGGGATTTCAAGTTTTGATACAGCTTGCAAGAGATGGCAATTATGATAGAGATAATTTGGCAAATTCTGCCAGGCTGTTTCAATGCCAAGGGGCAAGTGCAAACAACAGGGCTTTAACTGGTTTTAAATAATCATAGGCATGTTTCTTGAAGATTAGTTTGGCCTCGGAGGATTAGTGGAGATCCCAGAACTGATAAAAATTTAAGACGCTACCTCATACAATGGTCTCTAATGTTGACGTTTGGTGCAAATTAATACCCTTAACGATGGATTTTGAGACTTAGTAATATTATCTTTCCTTGTTATTGCCTCCTTATTGCTGTCTTTTTATTAAATCCTGGCCGAGAGGAAAAGGTAAGCTTACCAGTAGGTTTTAGGACGGTAGTTGAATGGATTAGTAAAGGGAGGATTAGCCGGGTTCCATTTTGTTATTGAAGGTGAAAGGGAATGTTATGATGTGTTGTATCTGAGTGATTAATTTGAGCCGATCCAACCACCCAAAGCAGATCCTAACGAAAGATGAAATTTCAGGTAAACACAATGACCGGGAAGGAAACTGAGCTGCAGAGGGAAATGCACGAGATGGCCCAGAAAACAGCAGAGTTGAAAGAAGAATTTATTGGGGAGAAAAACAGGCTGACCAGAGAATTAACTCTAATGTCGGAAGAAATAAAGAGCAGCCAGGTAAGCTTCTCTGTGACCCGCCCACGACGCCCTGATCATTCCGTGTGCACACACTCTTGTTTGTTTTCGTAAGACCTGCATCTTACCAAACTCTTCGAGCTTTTGGAAAAAACTAAAGCCGGCACTAATGTCCTGCTCAGTCTTGCAGTCCGTCGTCTTCACCCTCCAGCCCTGTCGGGAGCCCAGAAGGAGCCCTGAGAGGCTGCAGAACGCATGAAAAATCCCGTCACGGAGCCCAAACGTTTTCTCCTAGAAGGCGACCCTTGTAACTACATTAACTCGCATCAGAAATAGATTTCATGCAGCTTTCAGCAGGTTTATCTGCTTTTCCAGCCTGCCTCGGATCAGGAGCCAGAATGTTGCTAGAGACAGATGCCCTGATCTCGCTAAGAACTAAAAAGGAACGGGAAGTCACAGCGAAATGTAAAGCCGGAGCAGCCGTGGGGTGTTATTTTAGGGGAGGGCGACGTGGCAGATTGGTAGCGCCTGGGTCGCCCTCCCCCGCCGCTGTCTCCAGGGCAGACACTGCTGAGTCAGTGCCCTCCCTTTCTCCCGAATCTCCTAACAGCGAGTCCGAGGTCGCAGCCTCCCTGCACGCAGCGCCGGCAGATGCGGTGACACCTGTCTGCCAAACCCAGTTAAACGGTAAACACTCGTGTATCCGTGCCGGCCTCGTGTGCAGATCCATCCCCGGTAGTCCTTCGAAAGGGGGAACAAATCAAAGTTATGATTATGACCCCGAACAATCAGAAAGGGTCGAAAGGATGTTTGTGATAGTCTGTATAAGGGGAAATTTGTACTTGAAATACGGTATTTAACCTAATGCAAATCCAAAAGGTTTGGCATTTAATCTCAGCGGTTGACTCACGGAACTCTCTGGCGGGGCTGCGTGGAAGGAGTCTGTACAAATGCGATTTGAGGGCTGCACCTGCTGGAATCTCCTTGGGTGCCGAAGCAGCTTGGGAGTTTCCCAACTATGTTGTTATTTGAACCTAGTTTAGAGGCTCTACTAAAAGGAAAAGCTAGGCGTTTAGCCTCAAGTGCATACCTACGAACGTGTCCGTTTGCAGGGGCTTTATGCGTTGTGTATTCGTAAGTGCTCCTAAAGTCAGAGGGTTGAATGCTGAACCGTAATGGCTGTGGTCCTGTAGTCATGGGCTTACAGTGTAGACCACAGTCAATCATTAAATAGGAGATCCATAAGGCAATTGTAAGCTGCCAGTGTTATAAAGGAACCACACAAGATTCTCTACTGCGGAGGAGTTGAGAAGTGGGGTGTCTGGGGGTAGAGATCAACCTAACTTAGGTAGAGAGGTCAGAGAACATCACCTGCACAACGAGGAGTCAGCCGTGAGAGGAACCTCGCAGAGGAAGGAACCTTCTAGGTCTAATGAGCAGTGTGGCCATATTCTGAGATTAGAAAAAGCTGTGTAGTTTTTAGAAATTGAAAGGAAGCCATTGTGAAATAGAAAATGATATGAAAAAAGCCCGGAGAAGAAGGAAGGTCATGGTTAACAATTAGAACAAAATCCAAATACATGCCGCTGGAGTTTAAAGGAAGGTTTAGGGTGGAGACAGTGATTTGGCTCGTTCAGAGCATAGGTAGTATTGACGAATTACGGGAATTGTAGAAAATACAGTTGGAGAAGAGAAGGCAGTTTGGGGCCGAGTAAAGTAAGATGGAGGAGGCACGCAAAGTAAGATGGAGGAGGGGGAGCCGGCAGAGAAGAGGAGGACGTGAGGAGGCCAGGGAGCGTCTGTCCACCCAGCGAGGAGCGGAGGCTGTCTCGGGAGCATCACGTGAGGTGAAGAGTGCTCCTTGGATTTGCAGCATGGAGGGCGACAAGGAGGAGGTGGAATAAGCCTAGGCTGGAAGGGTTGAGGAGTAAATGGAGATGAAGAAGTGGACTTTGCAGCATATGTGGAGTCATGTATGCAAACAGTCGTTTGGGATCAGGCAAGGAGAACACAGGTACCTCCAGCGCTGGAGTTTTGCATGTCACACGGTGAAGGGACAGAGGGGCAAAAGAGGGGGGGGGGCCTCCAGAAGGAAATTCTCACAATGAGAGAACATGGAATTGAAGCCAGTCAAGGAGAAACACATACGTCTTGTGCGGGGGTCGGGGGGACTCGAGTGTGTCAAGGTGGGAATGGTAGGGTTCTGGTGATGAGGTCAACAGCCTACTTCGATGGAAGCACTTAAGGGAGCCTGGAAGCTTGGGAGGGTACCGTCCAGGGTGGGTTCTCAGGGATTCTGTGGTGACCCTGCAGGTGGTTGGGCTGGAGTAAAAGAAAAAATTGTCATTGGAGGTAAAGTCACAATTTAAAGTGAATACGTCACGAAGGGTCATAGCGCTATTCTATAAAGAGTTTGTATGATCTGTAAAATTTTTTTTTCATTTTAGTACTCAATATTTCCTAAAGATCTATATCCAGGTTCCTAATTATTTTCCCATGATTTTATTACTTTTCTCCTTAGGGTCAATTGAAGGAGCTCATGCTAGAAAATAGTGAATTGAAGAAGAATTTGGACTGCGCACATAAGGACCAGATGGAAAAGGAAGAGAAAACGAGAGAAGAAATAGCTGAGTATCAGCTACAGCTTCAGGAGGCCGAAAAGAAACACCAGGCTTTGGTTCTGGATACAAACAAACAGGTAAAAACGTGGGGGTTGGTTCCTGGAGGAGCTGGGGCTGGCGCGTTGACCGTAGTAACGAGGCATGTTTTGCAAGAGGGTCCGTGATGTGCGTTATCACGCGATACAATCTTATCAAAGGTCCCCATCATACTACTGTCACTGTTTTCTCCAGGTCTTATTTTACAACCTGAGGTTTTAAAACCTCTTTCTATCTTGGAATAGAATAGTAGGAGAATCCCAAGGACTATTTGAAACGGTCCTTGGGACAGCAATTTGTTTTTCATTTGTTTTCCTTATAATTGTTTCAAGCTGAGCCTCCTGGCTAAGGTGACGTTTTTCTGCCCTAGTACGAAATGGAAATCCAGGTCTACCAAGAGAAGCTGACTTCTAAAGAAGAGTGTCTGTGCTCGCAGAAGGCAGAGATGGAACTCTTGAAGTCCGGTAAAGAAGAACTCAGTAATTCTTTGAAAGCTACTACTCAGATGTTAGAAGAATTGAAGAAAACCAAGGTATGTTCATTTCTCATTACTTCATGACTTTAGACGGTTCATAAGGATAATGGTTGTTTTCATCACATGGAATTAATGCTTTCATTAATTTCATCTTAATTGTTATGAACAATTTTTTTGTAGTCAAAAATAAAAGCATCATTTTTCTGCCGAGGTATTTTTATTTTTTAAGTTTACTTATTTTGAGAGAAAGAAAGTGTGAGTGGGGGAGGGACGGAGAGAGGGGGAGAGAGAGAATCCCAAGTAGGCTCCGTGCTGTTGGCACAGAGCCTGATGCAGGGCTTGAACCCACGAACCGTGATAACCTGAGCCAGAATCAAGAGTTGGATGCTTAACCAACTGAGCCACCCAGTCACCCTGCCGAATTATTTTCAAAAAGCAGTGGATGGTCTGTGGTCTCACAGCTCAGATATGCCTCACGCATTGCTCAGTGAATCCTCTCAAACTAGAGGGTGGAAAGGGCTTTCTCAAGATGGAGATGGAGATGGAGGTGATAACAGATTGGGGCAGGCGTCTCTGGCTGTAGATAATAATCTAGTGGGTAATTCCCAAGTCTTGTTTGACCTGTCTTCAAGTTCACTGCCGTCACCAAACCACTTTTCCCATGGCTCATGGGGAGATCACGGTGTGTCAGAGCACTTGGTCACACACACGTACGAGTCCTTTCTCCGCTTTCTCTCCACGCAAGGTTCCTTCATCAAAAGAAAGAGTAGTCCTGGGATTGTTCAATTATAGGTGGTGCTGCAGTAATCCTACTTGGAAAGGGAGACTGATTCCTGCAGATAGTTTTCATAAGATAAGTACCATCCAGGTTGTATGATCACGAACCTGAAAGATCAGTATCTACAAAGGTCTTTACTTAAAGGTGGTTTAAATTGTAAAAATTATGATACCGTATATTGAATACAGTGGAACAGAAAAGCAGGTGTAAACTTAACATTTGTCGCTCTTAAATAATTCTCAAGGTGAAGGAAATACCAATAAAATACAGACTACTAAAAGTCACAATAACATTAACAGTCAATAATGTTCTGCTACTACAAAGTGGGACATATTTAATAATAGAAGAGCTTCAGATTTATTTTTTATTTACTCCCTTTTTTAAAAACAATCGAGGTAAAATTGATACCTGATGAGATATTAGTTTCAGGTGTGCTTTCTAAAGCTTGTCTAATCGTTGACAGTTCTACTGTGGAGAATGTCTGTGTGTACACACCATGTACAAAATGGCTCCTCGTTAGGTGAGTCTATTCAGAAGCATATAGTTTTAATGAGGTGCCAGTTAATGAGCTTTGTTGAAATGGAATTAAATGGATCTGTAATCCAATGATAGTTGGAATCAGAAATAGAACATTCTGAAGTGCAGATTTACCGCAACACTGCTGCATTATTTCAAGATGAAATAATATACCAAGAATGAAATCTACATGCAACATGAAATTGATGCTCAGGTGTTTTGTTTTTTTTAATAGTTTGGTCTGCCTTTGTATGTTCATGATCTCGTATTGGAAACTCTTGGAGCTAGCTTGTTTTAGAAGTCTTGCATTTTTTAGGTATTACATAATACAGTGTGCATTATGGAATACCCCAGCAGGGTCTGGGGTAATACTTCATAATCAGATTCGTATTTCTGCTACAAAACGTATGACTATTCTCACAAGGTGGGATAAATAAAGACTATATATAAGTACCTCTGTATCTGTTCAGGTCAAATTTTTCCTCTAAATCATTGTCAGAGGTTTTTTTTTGTTTTTTTTTGGTTTTTTTTTGGAATTTGCAGATGTGGTTAAGGAACCGCGAACTATACACTCCTGGGAAGTGTGTGATGCCATCATTCTCCTTCCATTCTATTCGTTTTCTGTTTGAGTAACAGTAGAATTTAAATTTATATTGTGAGCCATAATATTCTTTGGCTTTCACTTGGTGTCACCAAAAACAAATGCCACCTTGGGTATTGAAATTGTCAACAGCGCGGACGACAAATGGAAACACAATTCTGTCCTTGAGAATTTTTGACCCACCAAGAAAATGTCCATGTATCTCCCACCCTAACCACCCCCCCCACCCCCGTGTGATTCCCATTGGACAAACCCAGTCGTGGGCTCCTTCATAGAGTGCAGTCTTAGAAACCAAGATTTATGCTCGCTGATACTCCGAAGGTATCTGAGAACCAGGGTCTACCGGAGAGTCCTAGGAAACTGAGTAGGGAAGATGAATTGTTTTATGCCTTTCGCTGTTTTGTTTTGAACATCATAATTCTTAAATGTATAATATGATTCATAATTATATCTCATGATTATTTTCCCATAAGCTCATAAGGAGCAATTCAAAGTTTTCAATTCAAGGTTTTTGTTCTGTAGGAGGACAATGTAAAATATGCAAATCAGCTGAAGAAGGAAAATGAACGTGCTCAGGGGAAAATAAAATTGTTGATCAAATCCTGTAAACAGCTGGAAGAGGAAAAGGAGGTGTTGCAGAAAGAGCTGGCTCACCTGGAAGGCGCACGAGAGGAACAGAAAACAGGTGGGCGTTAGGCGGGCACACGCGTGAGCCGAAGCTCTTCCACTCGTGAAGTCCTGCGCGTGTGGGGGCCCGGCACACAGGTGTTTTTAGGGCTCTGTCTGGTGCTATGTGCAGATTTTCAGCAGTTGCCATTTTCCAGTTTCTGAATTTTGTGCTCAGCTTGGGGTCATAGGGTTAATAGGATTCAGAACGAAGTCTGCATATTGAAATAGATTTCTTCCATTTTCTGTTCTGTAAAACACAAAAAACTGGCCACGCTTTCTGCTAATGAGCTGTTGCCAGAAGAGTTTTTCACGTGCGCGTCCCTTTGTGTAGTTGCTACGTCAGAGGCAGATTGACGTTCTGAGCTGGCATTGGTGATTTATCAACCGCTGATTCTGGTTGTCCTTGGCCCATCCTCGTGGGTCAGCTAAATGGAAGGCTTAGGGGCTGTGTGTTTGGGTGTGGAGGTGAAATCAAAAAGAAATGGCAACTGTCCTTCTCACTTTTCTCCGCTCATAGCTTCAGAGTAGAATGCTCTTCCTGTGTGGAAAGATGGTGGCGAGCATAGTATGAGGCGAGGGGCCCTTTCGGACCATAGCTTCACAGGGTGGGTCGGTGACCTTCCCTGCTGAGAAGAGTACTTGGAGTATATGGTGGATCCAGAGAGGTTTTCCAGCGGATTCAGTGCTAACTGTGGCAGCTACAAATTGACCAAGACTCCCACCTTTGAAGCACCTGCCAAGCACTTGTCCATTAGAATCTCCACTGCTTTATTAAAAAAACAAACTGTTTTGGACTTACCTCGGCACTGACCTGCTTCTGGTTCCCAAAGCCATTACAACCGACTTCATATTCTTTACCAATTTTTTATTATTCGTTTACTTATGATGGAAAGAATGGGCAGGTGAAAATTGGGGACGTGCCGGATTAACTCATCTGATCTCATACAAACTACACGGAAGTTTAGTTGATGGGTTGGCTGAAATACGAGTTTGAGATTTGGATGGATTTTATTTAAGCTATCCTAATGAATGTTCTGGAATCTACTAGATTACGTACCTCGATATGATCCCTCCCAACAAGCGTTGAGAACATCTGTAGATATGTCTCCCCCACCTTCTCTAAAAGGAAATCAAAGGACAAGTCTAAGGTTGTCTGCTTTATGATGCCCAGTGTTACCTAGGGAAGCGTCAGGTAACGTACAATGTGTCACTTCATTTTTGACAGGTGCTGTTGTGGACTCTAATGTAGAGGAATTGATGGCAGAGATAAAAGAATTGAAAGAAACTCTTGAAGAGAAAAACAAGGAGGCCGACGAGTACTTGGACAAGTATTGTTCCCTGCTGATAAGCCACGAGAAGTTAGAGAAAGCCAAAGAGATGCTGGAGACGCAAGTTGCTCGCCTGAGTTCACGGTCGAAACTTAATCTCCAGAACTCTCCTGTGCTAAATGCAGTTGTTCCAGAATCCTCTCCAGCCCCTTCTGCTACCGACAAGAAGTTATCATCCAGCCAAACTAAAGCTTCCGGCAAAAGGCAAAGGTCCACTGGGATTCAGGAAGATGTGGGGGGCGCTGTGCCTTCTACCCCAGAGACATTTCCTAAAAAAAGTAGGAAAGCAGGCAAAAGTGCTCTTCACCCCTCAGAGGATGCCAGAGACACCGAGTTTGAGCCAGAGGGACTTCCAGAAGTTGTAAAGAAAGGTATGCATCATTTAAAAGCAAAATTATTTGTGTTCTCTTGAAATTCCAAATAAAAATTCACGTACGAAAAGACAGAGGCATTTATGTTTTAGCTTATTTCGTGACAGTACTGACTGACTTTCAGAAGTGATAGTCCACCTTTAAATTGCTAAGGTATGTGTTTTTGGTTTTGTTTTTTCCTGCATGAGGCAAGGAGCAGGATCTAATTACTCATGTTACAGCACAAAATGTGCTAACAGATGTAAAGAACGACTATTCAAAACCTGTTCAGAATTTGATATTTCTGGGCTGAAAATTCCCCAAATCAAAGGGACTTTTCAGGCTTTTTCCTGTTAGTCCACGTCTCATCCAAGTAGGAGGTGAGCTGGGGGATGCGCCCCTTGGCCAGAGCTACTTAGCACTTGGGTTTTTTAATTTAAACCCAGTGATCCTCAAAGTGTGGGCCAGGGCCTGGGGCCAGTCTAGGAACCGTGTGTTACTCATTCATGACAGAAAAAAAAAAAAAAGAATGTTCAGAAATCAGTAGTAAGAGTTTAGAAATTTTTGTAGCAATTTGACATTGTTGCCACAGGCAGGCGCAGCCTGAGTTCTCTGTTGGCTCATTCTTACTTGGTTGCACGAAAGGACCATTCCACAGCAGGTTGGAAATTGCCCCCCACCCCTTTCCCTCAAAAAAATATCAATGCCAGTTCTTTGCCCTAGAGGATTTGAGGAACACCGTTCTGAGGAACTCTGGCTCTCAGGAAATCTGGCCCCCAAATATTTAGTGATATCTTTCTCACTCCTCTTTTTTATTTGTAGTGAAAGGGTTGAAAACAAAACCGAATGGTTGTTTTAGTTAGCCATTAACGGAGGGTGTGTCCCACGCTCGCCGGGGACTGAGTTTCTCTTACCTCAGGTCGTGTCCATTCCCACCACGGGGGAGGCGATGTGAGCAGACAGTGGTCGGCTGTCTCCTCGCACCTGGTTTCTACATGGGAGCGGGCACCTGTGAAGCAGCGGCTCTTACCCTTTTACCTTCTCTTGTTTTAAACAAGAGTTGGCTTTTTTTTTTTTCCTTTTCTTTCCATTTTAACCCCCCCTCCCCTTGTCTCCAATCCAAATGTTATGGGAAAGCTTGCTAGTGTGTTTCTCAGATGTTAGAGAAATGTGAGTTAAGACATCCACATTAGAAGAAGAGGAAGCAGGAAATAAATTTTTCGTTTAATGTTATTTCCCTTCTTTTTCCATTGCGTTTTCTTGTGTGTCTGGAACAGAACACCTGCCCATTACTTATTTGATTTGGGGGCTCCCGGGCGGCTGTGAAGTTACTCCATTGTCCACCGTGGCTAGCAAGAAGTGTTGTTGGAGTTTCTCTTAGGCTTGTTAAAACTTGACCCGATCGATATCGTTTCCCGTGTAGATAGAATTGGATCTAGCAATGTTGACAGTCGGCATTTTTTGCCCGTAGGGTTTGCCGATATCCCAACGGGAAAGACAAGCCCGTATGTCCTCCGGAGAACAACCATGCCAACTCGGACCAGCCCCCGCCTGGCTGCCCAGAAGTTAGCACCATCCCCACTGAGCCTCAACAAAGAAAATCATCCCGAGACCTCCAAACCGACAGCTGGTGGCAGCAGAGCACAGAAGGTAAACTCCGGCGATCACGTCTCCACCCTTCCCAGTCCAGGAAGTTACAGTGTTCTCTGGGCAAGGGTCTGACACCGCGCCCCCCCTGACTCAGGAGCTCCTTAGAGTCGGGCCGCCTTCTGCCCGCACTAGAAGTAAGCCGGTCTTGAGGACAGCAGTGAGCGGACCAGGGGCGTGAACATTACATGGCCTGCAGCTGCGGTCTCATCCTTGATCCGGCAGGCCCCTTACAGTTTGACAGAAAATGTTAAATAATGAGAAATCATAAACCAGAACTCAAAAGATTTATAAGCAAGGTTCAAGCTGTACATTAAAGGAATTGAAGAGGCAGTCTTTCTTTTGACCACAGGCATTAGTCACTGTTTCACACTTTTTCCTCTAACCCATTGCCCCCACCCCCGCTGCCAGTTCTTTGTTGTTGTTGTTGTTGTTGTTTACTCCTTTACTTTACAAAGTGCACATATTTCAGTAGATGTCTAAAGAAAGGGGCTCTGTTGACACCCTCGTCTGTTTTGATTGTTGAGGGCAGGGCGACGATCTTAGCGGCCTCTATGCACCTGGCAAGCAGCCCAGTAAATGTTATTTAAAGCATCGAGAATATTCGCTTTGCAGATCTTTGTTCCGTTATTCTAGAAGGCATACTAGCACCTTAGGTATGCAAAGTGTATGCATTTTGTTGCACTCAAATTAAGTAGTATGACAGAAGAAAGAAGGTAAGGTTCACAAAGATCTAACCTGCCCAGAGTTCACGCTCACTGTCTCTCCCCTCCACAGTCTTGCTCTTTTCCCTAGCATTACTCAAACAAGAGGTCACAGGAACATTGTTGGAAGTTGCTGGACTGGGTGGCTCACTTTATCATAATTACTTGCTTAAATACCTGCCCTCCGAGCTGCAGTAGGAGTGCTGCGAGCTTCCCGATTATGATTGTGGCTTACCTGGGTCCTCGTGCCTAAAACAGTGTCTGACGTTGAACAGATGACTTGTTGAGTGACTGGGGCTGTTAACGTGTCCTGAAGTGATTACAATAATAGATGTTTCAACGTATGTTAGGACATCATCTCATGGGATCACCACATGAGTCATTTTGTTTCTTCTTTTATGAGGAATTGATGGAAAAGCAGCTTACATGTGGCGTTCAGGTTTCCTATGTAGGAACAAGAGCTTTGCACACTAGGGGGCCTGCTTCCCACGCCGCTGCTGGGGCTGCAGTTTCCTGCACATTCGCCTTCAGCGCGCCGGCTACAGGCTGCGGCCGGCTCCGGCCGCCGGGAACGCTAAGCAATTTTGTGCCCTCGTGCCAGTGAATGGTGGGTGGGGGGGCTCCTCTTGAGAGACGCTGATAGGAGACTTCATGGTTAGATGCAAACTCTTCAAAACCCAGCCTATTGATTTTTAATTTAATTCAGCATTTTCTCGGTCCCCTTGTAAAAACGCTTGCCTCATCTGTGAAGGGTATTTCATCATTCGTTTTGAATGAATAGAGCCAAGGTATCTTTTCCTAAAGCAGTTGCTTAGAAACTCAGGATTATGAGCCCTCGCCTGAAGTGACCGGCTGAGGTCTGAGACAATTCCCTGGGTCATTCAGCAGGACTTTAGTGACATCTGTCAGGACCTTTAGGGACATCTGTCAGGTTTAGTGCAGAGTCGGTGAGGACCATTCTCTGTTACGTCTCTGGGTTGAATAAGCCCAGGAGCTCCTTGCTTGTTGGGGATAAGCGAGTCATGGTTGTAGACCTGATCTGAACCCGGGGTTGGTGGTCAGTGCCAGAGGCCCCGCCCCTAAATGCTAGAGGATGTTGGTGATGCCGTCAACGTCACCGTCACCGCAGCGTCGGTCAGCGGTATAGTGCAGCCTTGCGCTTCTTCCAATGGCTGAGGCTCGTTTTCACTGAGCCATCCGCGTCCTCGCCCTCTGGCCACTGTGGCCGCAGACATAGTTTGTAGGACAGTCAGAGTTGGGGTGCATTTAATAGTTTAAATACTTGATGAGTTAGATCTCGTTTACTCATATATAGACAAGTCTGAGGCCAACTCCCCAACATGAGGACCAACGTCACAGTTTAAAGTGATCATAGACTATGATTTCCTCAGTTCAGCATCAGAGAAATTGAGTCTAGAGGGGGAACCCATGGGGTGGACGTGGGCTATTTAATTGGGATTAAGACAGAGTTTTACTGGGCGCCTGGGGGGCTCAGTTGGTTGAGCATCCGACTTCAGCTCCGGTCACGATCTCACGGTCCATGGGTTTGAGCCCTGCATCGGGCTCTATGCTGACAGCTCGGAGCCTGGAGCCTGCTTCGGATTGTGTGTCTCCCTCTCTCTCTACCCCTCCCCCACTCTCTGTCTCTCTCTCTCTCTCTCTCTCTCTCTCTCAAAAATAAATAAATATTAAAAAAAGAAAGAGTTTTACTAACTCAAATATTCTTTTCCCAATGTGAGCGATTCCTCTCTTTTTGTTTTAAACAGTGACTCTGAAGAGCTGACTTTGCTGCATCCAATGGGTTCAAGGGAAATGCCTGTCTTTTGTATCACTTTCTACTAAAAAAAAAAAAAAAAGAGCACCAGTAAAACTGTTTTTTTATCTTTCCACTTTCCATGGACGGTAATTTTCCACTAAGTCCTGCTCCTCAGAGGCTACTCTTTTCTGAGTGTCCTGCACTTAATCTGAGTTAGAGGCAAGCTTTCCAGGGATTTGATCTGTTGGCCAGATTTACTATGTTTTCTGTAATGAAAAGTATTTAGCTGCCTTTTCAAACCACATACTTCCTATGGAAAGAATATAAACGGGGAAATATTTCCAGTCTTCTTTCTTACTGCTTCAGAAGGAGCTCACCGGAGTCCATTGCTGTCTGTCAGTAGCCTCTCCTGCCTGTGGGTAGCGACCGTGAGGCGCCCTTGTTAGGAGTGCCCTTCCTCTCTTCCTTGTAAAGATCTTTCTACTTGGATCCTCCACTCTTGCCTTTAGCTTTGATTAAACGACGCTTTTCTGTGCTACATCCGTCTTGCTCCCCTTTCTCTTTTCCGACCCCGTGTCTTTTGTCACAACTGCATAAACCTCAGAAAATCTTGACTCTAGCAGCTACCCTGCCCTCTTGTCTGCTTCTTAAAATTCTCACATTTCCTGAGATCCCTCTTTCTCTTAAAAGGCAAGACATCAGAAAGAGGAGTTATTACTCTTTCTGGACTCTCTTATTCTACCTTAATCCAAATTCAATATGGACACAAAACAAAAATGGAAGGAGAATGTTAAAATGATGAGATGTGAGGAACAGGTTTTAGGTCTTTTAAATGTTGTAAATAGGGGCCCCTGGGTGGCTCAACCGGTTGAGCGTCTGACTCTTGATTTTGGCTCAGGTTATGATCTTAACAGTCGTGGGATCAAGCCCCGCGTCGGGCGCTGAGTGTGGAGCCTGGTTAAGATTCTCTCTCTCCGTCTGCCTCTCCCCGGTTCTCCTGTGTGCGCACGTGCACGCGCGAGTTCTCTCTCTCTCAAATTAAACACACACACACACACACACACACACACACATGCACAGACACACACACACACGCTGTAAATAGAGCTTCCTCCCTGTGAAGGTAGTCTTACCCCTTGGGATCACAGTCACTTGAATGATAGCAGGGGCTCAATTAGGGTAAATGAAAGCTGATTTGGGTCATCAGTCAGGCATATATTGAATGTTTGACAGGTAGTCAGGCATATTCTGGGCATTAGGGATACACGGCCTTGGCGCTCAGAAAGCTTACCTTCTAATCCGAGAAGGTCGACTAGCTTTGGGAGTGAACCTTTGACCATCAAGGTGTCAAGGAAAGCTCGCGAGGTGACTTAACCGAGTTCACGTCCGGTATTCCCCTTGTTTCTGTTAAGTGGGGCCTCTTCCCAGTGAAGAAGAACTACTAAAGCCATGTATAACACCCACAGAAGAAGGATTTAACTTAAAATGTGGTGACATAAGCATTTTAGTTTTCATGTCGTAGGAATGCGAATATGATTTAAACCTCTAACAGTGATGCTTTGTTTGTTACAGGTCAAGGTTGCTCAGCCAAGCCCGGTGGATTCAGGCGCCACCTTCCGAGAACCCACCACGAGATCTCTCTCGGTCAGTAACCTTCCCGAGAGGAGTTCAGCCGACAGCCCCAGGGAGGGCCTGAGGGCCAAGCGAGGCCGGCTTGCCCCCAGCCCGGAAGCTGTCCCCGAGGCCAGGAGCAGCGAGAACTGCAGGGTCCAGTAGAAGCGACCTCGTGTGTCAGGACCTTGGAAGGTGGCAGTATGTGACTTGAAGGCAGTGTCCCTGCGGGGCTTTTCTCTAGTTAGGGAGCACATTATCTGTGGGAAGAAAACATTTCCTCACAAATCTAAATATATTGTACTCTTTAGCTCTCCCATGTGGAAGTATTGGAAATGTTCGGAAGCACTGATCGCCGATTCATCATCGACATCCTTCTCCCGGAGTAGAGAGGGTGCCGGATAGGGCTCTTTGGCACTGTGACGCTTAAACGGCAAGCACTATGTAACAACTTCTGTTTGTACGTGGATTTCACCCTAAGGAAATTCAAAATACATCTTCTACTTCCAACAAACAGCTCCCAGGAAACTGTAAACTTTTGCTTTGTGATATTTCCTATGTATAGAGTTAGGCACAGAATAATTTTAGATCAAGAATTTCTTTTCGCCGAGTAAAGTGAAGGAAAATCATGCACGTGATATACACATGTGGCCGCACCCGTGTGGGCGTGTCCATCCTCATCTTCCAGTGTGTTTTCAAAATGTTTGCCCATATAACCTGTACATACTTGTGTGTGGGGCTGGCGGGGCTTGTGCGTTTTCTTCCAGCTGGCCTGGTTGCAGGCTCCTCCGAGACGCGATCTGTCGAAGTTTTCTGTCCCCGTACTGTTTCTTTTTCAGACCGATTTGTCGTAGTTCTTCAGTATACGTTCTCATCAACAGTGATCTTGTATTAAAGTAGAGCATTTTTTTGTCCTAATAAAAAAAATCACTTTTGTTTTCTGTAAAAATGATTTCTAAGTATAAATGCATTATGAACATTGGTACCGGATCTCGCCGACTTCAGCAGCCTCTTATAAAAGTAAAAGATTAACAAATGACGACTAGCGTATTTAGCAGACATATTCAGTTATATTAAAGGACATGACTTGGACCCAATCGTGGGTCATGACGATTATGCAGGAATTCTATAGGCATAATGTGTCCGGCCAGCGCCCGGTACATTGTGTGTACCCGTTACGTCACATCGACAAGGACACAAATGTGTGTGTTTTCCAGCTCCTCTTTATCGATGACAGGGCTTGAAAATACGCAGGCATTATGAGCCACCTCAAATCCAAACACTTTGGAACAAGTCCCTTTGTCCTCAAACTGGAGCAAAAACAGTTTTCCAGGACAGGAGCTGGTTAAAGATAATTTGCTCTTGGCTTTCAGTTCAGACTGATGTGTAAACCTTGACAGACACTATCATTTATATATTAAAATTGGCCTTTGGAAGGTGGCCTCTGGTGTTGGATAATGCTTCAGTAATATTAAGCTACTTAGTATTCATCTACTGAAAGTGATATCCTGCCTCTCCTCCTGTTTCTTCAGCTGTTGGTCGGGGCTGTGGGCTGGTGCAATATCCTTCCCATAAATCACCCCAAGGCTGCCATGCGCTCAAGGGCACGGCCCTGAGTAGACATCGCTGGGATGAGGGCATCGGCTTTGTTGGCTGTCTCCAGTTGTTGGAAGATTCCACTCAGTAGGTCTGGCTGGGCCATTCCACGAGTTCTTGAGATGATCTTCCATCTTTTCCTAGGTGAACCATAGCTGCCTTGTTACAGGGGATACTCGGTATGCCTTCTGTCTTCATAATTGTGGAGAATTGTTCACAGTCATAAATGGGCAGCTGGGCCATGAAATATTCTTTTCCTCAAGCTAGCAATACTCCTTATACCACGAGCTGAGCTGCGTATAGGATGAAGAGTCAATACACTACAGCCCCTACCCAGAGGTACTTGATAAGCCAGTTGAGTCACAAGTAAGATCCCAGCTGACAAATCATATGGAGAAACAGACCAACTCCAGAGATCCAGGAGTCAGATTCTCAATCTGCACAATGAGGGGCTTGGTGGAGACGATGCTTTCATCTTGAATATTCTGTAGGAACTCAGTTGGCCCTTTGTTTTATTGGGAGTCATCAAGAGTCCAAAGGGACTGCATCTTTAATAAAAAGAATAAAAGCCAACATTTAGTTGTAGCCTGATTTCCTGGAGTCACCCCTGCACCCCTGTATACGTATTAACCTTTGAGATTTATCTGTGGTTTTTTTCATCTGTCCCCAGTCTATTTATTTTGTTGGAACTATGAACTTTTCACTGGTTTCTTTGAACCTGGAAAGAAGTCAAGACATTTCTTCCCAAGTGCCCCTAACTTTGTTCCACTTCTCAACTGACTAGAGTCAGAGAAAACATTTCTATCTACTCTCAGGGTGGCTGAGCACACTGATCTTAAGATTTCCAAGTTAATTCTTCCAAGGTCATTTGGGTTATGGCAGTGTGTCATGAAAGTAGCTTAAATGGGAAATAAACTATGATCGGCTCTTTGGATTCATCGGTTTAATACACCACAGCCAGAAATTGAACTAGTCATTGGCATGTATTTCATATTTCTCATTCGTGGTGGACAAAGGGAGTAGCATACGTGTCTGTTCAGGAGGACACTAAGTACCTGGAATTGGTAGTTGCCAACTAGTAGTTGAGTTGAATTCCCTTCAGAGGAAGAGGCTTTAAGTTGGTTCACTGAGTAGAGCACTCAGGAAGAAAATTTGGTGGGTCACCTGGATGACTCAGTCGGTTGAACATCAGACTCTTGATTTCCCAGGGTCACGGGATCAAGCCCTGCATTGGGTTCCATGCTCAGTGTGGACCCTGCTTAAGATTCTCTTTCCCCTGGGGCGCCTGGGTGGCTCAGTTGGTTGAGTGTCCAATTTCAGCTCAGGTCATAATCTCACAGTTCATGAGTTTGAGACCCACATTGGGCCTACTGCTGTCGATACAGAGCCTGCTTCGGATCTTCTGTCCCCCTCTCTCTGCTTCTCCCCTTCTCACGCTCTCACTCTCAAAAATGAATAAACAGGGGTGCCTGGGTGGCTCAGTCAGTTAAGCGTCTGACTTCAGCTCAGGTCATGATCTCACAGTTTGTGAGTTCAAGCCCCACGTCGGGCTCTGTGCTGACAGCTCAGAGCCTGGAGGCTTCTTCAGATTCTGTGTCACCCCCTCTCTCTGCCCCTCCCCTGCTCATGCTCTGTCTCTCTGTGCCTCTCAATAATAAAATGTTTAAAAAAAATGAATAAACATAAAAAAATGGTCTCTCCCTCTGCCCCTCTCCCCTGCTTTCGTGCTGTCTCTCGCTCTCTCTAAAATTAAAAATAAAGAGAATCTGGAGTGCTTCTCGGAAAAGCCTGAGGACCAAAACTAGTATCCTACTTTCAGGTGGCACCTGAAAGCCACTACTCACCTGAGCTATGGCTCAACTGCTGAAAACACCATGTGGAAAGTTAGATGCATTTTACAGGGGTTTTATGTGTTGGCTCAAACCTTAACACTTTTGTGAGGGAGACGTAAGGATCTCCACATTACAGGCTGAGATTAAGAGACACAGGTAGAACTCACACATCCGAGGAGACCTTGTTCATAATAATAACGATAAGTATTGCAACAACCTTGCAAAAGTGGGGATTATCCTCGTTGGATAAAAGACAAAATAGGCTCCGGGAGTTAAGTATTTCAACTTCAGTGTCGTGACTACGGAGCCCAACCTCTTGTGTATACTGTGCCTCTACAGAGACCGGCTGGTCCAGAATAATTCTGAAAGCACAAATATTCAAGAGATCAAAGTAGCTTTTCCATCTTTTCCGTGCGTGGAGATGTCCTTCAGTCTAGGATAATGTCGTCTGATTCGTGTGACCTCCTACTGCATTTTCAAAACTATAAAACGAACCTAGAGATCCATTTCAACTTCTGAAAATTGTTAACAGTAAATGCACGAGCATGATTTATTTAAAATTAAATGCTTTTAGAGAGTCTGTTTTGGAAAACCGTGAAAAGTCTAGACATTTGTGAGACTTTAAATACAAAAGTTTAGTAGAAAGCAAACATTAAAAGTGAAAAGTATCAGAATGCCTGAGCTCCCCACGTGACCTTGGGCAAATTAACTCAGCTCACTGCCTCAGTTTTCTCTGGTACAATTGGGAATAACAATAATACCTCTTGAAATTGTCATGGTGATTAAATCCATTTTCATATGTATGATTTAGCAAAAAATAGAGTGTTGGTTATTCTGTGTACAGGTAATTACACAGATAATTTTTAAACAATAGTGCAGCTTAAAATTGTTAGATAAATCTCTGTCCAACACTACACATTAATTTCAGTTTAAGTTTTACTTGACAAAATTCTCACCATTCTCAATATCGCTAATGCTTCTTTTGCAAATGAGTATAACTGCTATAGATTTGTACATATCACCATTCAGTTACGGATCTTTCAGATTAATCATCCCTTGGTTTTGTTTTTTCTCTGTTTGTCTCATTAAAAAATACCCAAGGAAAACAATTTACTGCAATTTCAATAAAAAAGGAGTCGTGTTGAAGTTTTTATATAAATTCGTTGTTTGGAACTCAGAATACATTTCCTTACAAAAACAACATTGCAAAATATGCCTAGGCTCCAGCTCGGATAGTCCATTTAGCTCATAGTATGCTAAAATGGCAGTTACATTTGTTTCAACTATACAGAACCTCCACTCACAACATTGTTTTTCTGGAAATATATATATTTTAAGCATTGGATTACCAGCGACTCATTTTTCTACCCCTCAGCCATTTCCCAGTGTGACCGACTCTTCTCTTCCCCCAAATTTTGTGCTAGACGGGACTTGTCTAGCGATCTGGGGAGAGAGTCATGCGTGCCTAGATTTGCGTCCAGCGCACTTCTCGCAGCCGCTGCTCCTGGTACGAAAGGGAAAGTGATAACTTTTCTGTCAGTTCTGATGCTGCAGGCAAGGTCCGTCCCGTGGAACGTTGATGTATTTACGTGTGTAAATGGCAGTGATTTTTTCTATTGATGTTCTAGAAAAATCACAAGGAAACACACATATCCCCAAACCTCATACGTTTTTGTTAACTAGCAGCCCACAAAATTCTCACCAGCACACCCCGAGCCCCCCTCCCCCCCTTCCCTCAATGCGAAGAATGTGGCTGACGAATAAGATTACTGTACTTTGTTATTCCTCTCTCTTCTAGGGCACCTTGAGGGTAATGTTTATCTGCATAAAAATACCGTATTTGCCAAATTGCATCCTTGCAGTTTCAAATGCTTTATCTCCTTTGATATTTAATAATCCTGTGAAGTGGGTCCTATCCTACCACTCAAGAGACCTAAAGAGATTATTAAGTTTGTGGCAAAACAAAACTAAGGCTCTGGTCTTGATCCCCAGCCCAGGATTTGTCATAGATGATCACCTGCCCCCAAGGAGAGAGTAAAAGGATTCAGGTGGCCAAGAAGCTAGACACGGGCCTGACAGGTTTTGTTTAGAATCCCACCGGGAACCCAGTGGGGAAGTTTCCCTCTTTTGTGGCTTAGGACAACTCGGCACCCAAGGAAAAGTGTGCTTCATTTAACCCTTCGAGGTAGTCAGGGATTTGGCCCTGGGGTTTCCAGCAGAAGTTACACCGTTGTCATAATAGGGAATTTCTCTTCCACTTCGGTTTTTCCCCCAGCGGTGCTTTTGCAAGGAATTATGAAAATGGCAGCTTTCCGCAGCTACAGACTTTTTTAGCGAAACATTGGGATATTCCTGAATTTCAAATGTGAACAGATCCTCTTGGTGTTGAAATCACAGCTGTGTTATCTAACCGAGCATTTGCTGGGCCCATGCACCCTCCTTCCTGCTAGACCTCGGGCAGTCCACGCGAGGGGGCGATCCGTCCGGAATGCCAGCTGCTTGTTGGTCGAATGGCCATATTCTTGGACCGAGGCCAGCAGAGGGTCATGAGGGTGCCCTGTGCCAGCCCACAAAGCTTTGTCCCCTGTGTGCTATTTCTGGTCAGCCTCTATCGTGCGCCCACACAGCAGGCTGGTGGTCACTTTGCTTGGAGTCCTGGATATTTGGGGAAGGGACGAAGGGCCACTGCTCTGATTTATAAACAGGTGTATTGAGTGTGGAGACTATATTCCTCCTGAAACAGCCACTACTCAAAGCAGAGAGGTGGGTGACATCTGGGCTCTGCCCAGCTAGTTTTTTCAGAGGCTGGGTATTCAGTTTACGAGACGGTCACGGTCTCCCTCCAGGTGGAAGTACCACACAAGCGTGGACCTGCAGACCTAATAAACGGAGGGTACCCCTCATTCCTAGAATTTAAAACAAGTATTCTCCTTGAGAAGACGACTGCAGATTCCACTTACCAATCTGTTGTTCTGAGGCCCAGAAGCCCAAATTAGCAACCTAAATCTTGTTCCAACATGTATAACAAAATTAGATTCCCCCCTCCCCTTGGCGTTGTCAGAAACTCTTTTAAGAAGAGAGTATGTTGGTTTGGAAGAGTCTCGCACCGATTTCCCAAATGTGGCATAGGTTGTAGTCAATGAAGAGTTATTTTTTAAACCAACGTCAGCCAATTCTTTTTTTCTTTTTCATCCCCAGACAGGAAATTTTTGTAGCTGTGGCAGAGAGAGTCGAGTGCTTCCCCAACTGTTACTTCTTTCTTTCTTGCCTGGAGAACCCCACTTCTGTTCAGATGTCGGGCAGAATTTGCTCAGGAAATATGGCCCCGCCCCCGGGGAAGGAAGGGAATTAGCCTCAGTCAATAGATGGTGCCCTTCTCTGTTGCCGGGGACTGTTATGATAACTATTCTGCAGGGACCCGTTCTGCGGCCAGAAATAAAGCATTTCCCAAACACAAGATGTCAGATCAGAAAGACGAGTCTTCGATAACTTTGTGAAGCCTTTGAATGCAACTAGTCATGTCAGGACACACACACACACACACACACACAGACACACACACACACACACAAGATTTTTTAAAGCAAACTTCCAGTAGGAAATTCTTTTACTTTACCCGCAAGCAAACTGGTATCATTGCCAAGTCCGTTTTCTGATTGTTCGTTTTTTGTTAGTCAGCATCTCCATTTGTTACCCTTTCTTTGAGTTTGGCCTGCTACCTGAGCAAGAGGGCCCTTTGAAATCCATTCGCTTAACCATCTTCCATTCCACAAATCTGTCACAAAAAGCAATTCTGCTAAATTGGTACTGGGCGCCTGTCTAAAATCTAAGTTACATATGGAACGACATGAAAAAATTACATAATTTTCTAATGCCTCTTGATGCAAATCTCATTATTCTGCCTATGGTGAGCTCTCTAAACATCAGGTGGTTTCTACAGGCTGTAAGTCCAAAATCAAATGATTTGTGAACCACCCACAACTTCTATTATAACGACATGGTTTAATTATCTGGATTTTCTTTATCACTTTGAAGATGAAGAAATTGAGATCCTGGGGAAAAGAAACAGCTTGCTCTGCATCCCACACTATGTCCTAAGACCTGGATTTCAGCTGTTCAGAACGGTGCTTTCAAAACTTGAGCAGGTGGCCGATTGAATAGTTATTTACACTTTTTTTTTTTTTTTTAAGAAGTGATCATTCATGGCACTGAAAGGAATAGCAAGCTTGGATCCCATCAAGAAAATTAGATCCTGGGGTGCCTGGGTGGCTCAGTCAGCTGAGCATCTGACTTCAGCTCAGGTCATGATCTCACATTTTGTGAGTTCAAGCCCCGCATCAGGCTCTGTGCTGACAGCTTGGAGCCTGGAGCCTGCTTCAGATTCTGTGTCTCCCTCTCTCCGCCTCTTCCCTGCTCTCGCTCGCTCTCTCTCTCAAAAATAAATAAACATTAAAAAAAATTAAGAAAAAAGACAATTAGATCTTGCATTCTGTGCAGATGGAATATTCTCTCCCTTCTGCTTTGTCCTTAAAGACCAGGGGATGTTACTAGGAGGCCCAGTAGGGAAACTATGATTAGGTCGTCAGCTGCACAGAGCTGTCTGTGTGTGCATGTTAATGGACTAGCCACGGGGACACACGCACAGGGCACAAACGCCCAGTGTTTCCAGTGGCAGGACCTCCCTCACCAGGCCTTTTCCACAAGCCAGAGCCCACTCAAAACTCTGCCCCTTTCGGTTCCCTGGGGCTTCTCTTTCAGGAGCTCTCCAGCTTGGCTGCGTACACTGTATGCCTTTTACACAATCTGGTTTTTAAATGAGAAAAGAGAAATCTTCACGTGTCGGAATTTTCAGATCGCCTCCTTTCTTCTCCCAGAATCCTACTTGAATTCATTTCCATTTATGAAAACCGGAACAAAATCAGAGGATTAATATCAGCTTTTCTAAGTTATTTCCAGGCATTTCCTTTACATAACGGTGGATGGGAGCCTTGCCGTGTTACCCAAGAGACGATCAACCACTTGACAGAGAGCCTGAGTCTCAGAGAGAAATTTAACCGTATGGTTAGTCAGAGCGTCATACCCATAGAAGATCAGGTGGAAATACAGAGGCAGAGTCCCTGGTCATTAGAAAAGCAAAATATCTTTTCGTCAATATGATAATGACAGAGAGTTTGCAAAACAGAAAGAAATTTTGTTTCTAAACCCACCCTAGCTAAACAATATTATTTTTATCTGTAATAGGGATATCGAGAAAACACTTTTTTCTTACGTCACTTTTCATGACATCCACGAAGAAGAGTTATCAGCCACATACTCATATGCTCATCCTATTTAGACAGTTATTTACTAGAGTCTTCTCTGGACTCTGCTTTTTTTTTTTTTAAATAAAATAAAAAGATAAACATTTTTAAAAGGTTTTGTTTTCTGGTATCACATATTAAATTCCCCCTCTACCTGGTTTCTGGTCTCCAAAGTAATTTTTTTAATTGTTAAGGTAAATGAGCTCTAGACTTTTTTTTTTTTAATGTTTATTTATTTATTTTGAGAGAGAGACAGAGAGACAGAGACCAGGAGGAAGGGAGAGGCAGAGAGAATCCCAAGCAGCTTCCACACCCAGCAGAGCCCCAAGCAGGGCTCGATCTCATGACTTGAATGGATACCAAGGGTTGGTGGCTTAGCTTAACTGGCTGAGCCCCCCGGGCGCCCCGCCCCCGGGGGTTTAAGACTGGTTAGCTCAGACACCATCACCATATCCCAGTAATTGACAATGAATGGATGGTGAGGTGTCAGGAAACCCTGAGAGATGGACAGTCAGGGCAGGAGCAGCCCACAGATGGGAAGAGGCACGGGAGGGAAAGGATTGTGAGGTGGGGGTCTCGGCCCACAGAAAGTCAGCCGTGACCTCTGTGGCGGTTCCAGCTCCAACACAGGGAAGACCTGGCCCTGCCCCACGGCCATCCCTGCCAGGGTCCTTACGGCAGGACGGCAAATCCGGTCCCCCTCCTATTTCACCCACGCCCACCTGTTGTCTAGGCATAGCCCAAAGCCTCAACTTATTCAAAGATGCTAGTAAAGAACTAAATATGGATTCCAACTCCAACCCTCACTTCATTAACAGTTTCAGCTTCGGCCGCCGCATTCTGGAGCAGGGATGCCTCCAGGATTGACAGGGACTGAGGTGCGTTCCTCTCTCCCTCGTCCTGCTTAATCTTTTAAGAGTTCTCCTATGACCCTCTTCAGTCTGTCTTTATTCTGTTCAGTCTCCCACAGGCTGGGAGACCATCAGGAGGAAAATCGCAAGATGCAGATAGTTCCCAAATGACAGAGACAGGTCACTGTCGTCGCCTTAAAAATCAAATGTATTGTTTCCCTCTTTCACCTCCAATGGATTTCTCTCTCATGTTCCCATTTCCATCCCTTTCATTGTTCCTCTCTGGGCAGAATTCCTCTGAATCACCTTGGATTCCACTCTTTTTCCCTCCCTTTCTTCTTCATAGGATGCCTCGTTTACCTGTTTAAGGAGATGTTTTGTGTAAAAGCTTTTGTCAGTGACTATTGTCCCCAATGGTCATTCTTCATTCCTTCTTCTTTTTCTTCTTCTTTTTTTTTAATGTTTATTTATTTTTGAGAGCGAGAGAGAGAGTGTGTGTGAGAGAGAGAGACAGATCATGAGTGGGAGAGGAACAGAGAGAGAGGAGACAGAATCCAAAGCAGGCTCCAGGCTCTGAGCTGTCAGCACAGAGCCCGACACGGGGCTCGAACAGACAAACTGCGAGATCATGACTTGAGCCAAAGTCAGACGCTTAACTGACTGAGCCACCCAGGCGCCCCTCCTTCTCCTTCTTCTTCCTCTTCTTCTTCTCCTTCTTCTTCTTCTTCTTCTTCTTATTTATTTTTTTTTTTTTATGGAACTCCAATTTTTGGCTGGGCACGTTATTGCCTTTATCAAAACCGTTTTACCTTTGTTTCGATACAAAACACAGTGGAGATCACTGCTTGAATCCCACATTTCCTGTTCATCATACATTGCTTTAAACTTGTAAATTTTTACTGCGTATCTTTTTCACGTTCACTCTCTCCAAATACAACTCACCAGAAAATTCTGTGTAAATTGGGAAATCTGGCAAGGTGTCCTGCATGGAGAAAGCCTCAATAAGTAGTGGTTGATCAACTTAGAGCTGAATGATTAAATAAAGGTAAAAGAAACCCAGAACTACGATTGCTCAGAATCTGAGTACAGATTTTTTTTCAATCAGAGAATCAAGAATGTAAGTGTTGTCTTTCATATTTTTATAAAAAGAAGAAGACTCCTAGGGCGCCTGGGTGGCTCAGTCGGTTAAGTGTCCGACTTCAGCTCTGGTCATGATCTCATGGGTCGTGAGTTCGAGCCCCGCGTTGAACTCTGTGCTGACAGCTCGGAGCCTGGAGCCTGCTTCATAGTCTGTGACTCCCTCTCTCTCTCTGTCCCTGTCCCACTCATGCTGTCTCTCTCTCTCTCTCAAAAATAAATAAAAACATTAAAAAAAAGTAAAATAAAAGGAAGAATATTCCAGAGTTAAATGAGCTTGATTTTTAAGGCCACAGTGGCCACGATCACCTCTCAAAACATTTTATTTCACTATATCTCAGAACAAACATTCACTCCAACCAAATTAGACGTTTAATGGTATCCTAATTCACCCATTACTATTCCTGCTTCCAAACTATTTTTCATCATTCCTTGGGGTCATTCCTGATCCCTAATTCTACCTAATCCTTCAAAACCAGGGTAAGTGCCATCTTTTCCATACAGACTTCTCTGACCACACCCCTTGGGTATCACCTTCCTCTGGGAGTGACTAAGTGGACTGTCATTTGGTTACCACTTCAATCACACACATGTCACATATGCTATACTTTTACATATATTCCAATTTCCTAGTCTGAATTCAATGACTCTTTGGGGACAGTAGAGTATCCTCTACCATTTTATACTCCCAGTATTTATAGCCCGGTCTATGAATACTTATTGATGCTTATTGTCTTGATAACCATTGCCTTCTCTTTTCTTCAGGACACAGAAAGATGAGAAATTGACAGAGGTGTACTGACTTCTCAGCCTTAGCCCTGGCTCATACTAAAAACCATCATCTTGCCTTTGTTTTTGATAAAGGTAGACCAAAGTCTTCTTAATAAGTAATCAGAGCTTTGCCTACAGCCGTTTCACCTGACAGCTTGGGGGAACATTTTATGCAAAATTCCCATGTGATTAATGTCTGTCCCGGAATCCACAGAGCTATTCCCATTATCCAAGAAAATGGGAAATACGCACGTTGCTCCCACTAGTTTGCTAACTATTTACTCCCAGCACAGCTAATGGTCATCTTTCTTTGAGAGGAATCAAAGCGTATGGCTCAAGGATCTCATCACAGGAAAGTTAAGAAATTGAAGCCCAGGAGATCTGTATTCATTTCTTTTCTCTTTTAACAAGGTTACCTTATATGACTCTGAAAAGTACAGTAAAACCGAACGTATCCGTCCCTCGTACGTTTGAAATTTGCGAAAATGTCTTGTATACTTTAGATGTCCACTGGCTTGCATTATCCGAGAGCGGGTTTCCCAAATGAACTCTAAAAGATATATAGGGTCTCGGGAGGATAGTTCATCCGTGTAAATGTTAAAGTTCATTTTGTAACATTCTTTTTTTTTTTTTTGCTTACAAAAATTGTCCTCCCTTTCATCAATGGTACTTTGTAGAAGTACCATTTATAGAGCAATTTTCTCTCGGCTTCAAACCTACCTTCTATATTCGCTTTGTGATGCTGCAACTGGCACTCTGGGACCCTGTTTCTGCTTTGCCATCTGGCTCCCCGACAGGCCGTCCCAGGAAGGGGTGTAGGAGGGCACTGGGGAGTCGGGGGAAGAGGGGAACTAGCTTCTTCTCACTAACTTCCTCTCAGCACTACCCTCAGCCTCACTTCTTGAGTGTGGCAGTGATGGTTTATTTCAGTAGCAGCATCTGGATTCACTTTACAATTTCCCGACGCGCCTCAGCCTCATTGTGCTCCCTCAGAACCAGCACCAGCGGGGCCCTTCCTAGGTTTTTCCATGTAATAATCTTCACCTCTTACCTGTTTTCCTTCAGCCTAAGGAATGGTAACTGCTTCTTGCAGTTGCGACTTCTGTGAATCCTTTGTGTTGTTTGTTTGTTTCCTCTTCAGTTCTGCAGTACCTAGGAAACCACTCTTTATTAAATTCCCTCTGTTAAATAACTGGTGTCATTTCTGTCTCCTGATTGGACCCTGACCGGCACAGATCATGTAGTTGTCTTATGTGTTTGGAGGTAATACTTTAAGTAAATTCTTTAATCCATTTTTGTTTCACCTTTTAAAATTTCCACCAAAGGTTGTCTGAATTAGCAACATGTTCTGGAACCCATAATAATCTGTTTACCAGTCTCGAAAACTTTACAAATCCCCATTTTCAACAAGTGTGAGTCGATATTGTTTGTGTTTGCCCTATCCTCCTACAACCCGGGGAGAGGGGATGACCCAACCGGAGTATCCAAGTCAGCCCCACTCTTGGGACACCTTCCAAGTCACAGGAGGGGGCAACAAAGGACACCGTAAGAACCATCATCCCCAAGAACCTGACATCCCAGACCTTTCTTGCTCCGGGCTTTGAGGGGAGGAGGGGAGGGATAGAAGTCCCAGTGGGAACAACAGAATTGATTTAAATGTTCTTTTCAGCGTTGCTCAGCAGGAGTGTTGATGGGTTTTAGGGACAGATGCTTTGGCTTGAAGTTGGCCACTCTGAGGTCAGGGGAAAATTTCTCCCTTGAGAACTTCTATGCTCAGAGGTGGTGCTTGTTGCCGTTACGCATTGAATAGTTACTTCTGCCTCTCTATCTGATTTTTCTTTGCCATTTTGGAACAGAGCAGAGGTTTTTAATTTTACTAAAGTCTAATTTTACAATTTTTTTATCCCATGGATCCCACTTTTGGTGTCGTATCTAAAAACTCATGGCCAAACCCATTATGAGTTTTTCCCCTATGCTTTTATAGAATTGTGTTTTATCCTTAGGTCGGTGATCTATTTTGAGTTAATTTTTGAGAAAGGTATAAGGTGTCTAGATTTATTTTTTATTTGTTTTGGTTTGGTTTGGTTTTGCATGGAGACATGCAATTACTCAAGCCCCCTTTGTTGAAAAGACTACCCTTTCTCTGTTGAGTTACCTTTGCTCCTTTTTCAAATATTATCCGGCTACGTGTGTGTGGGTCAATTTCTGAGTGCTTCATTCTGATCCAGGTTCATTCACTTGTCAGCTATTGTTTATTAAGCACCTTCTAGTGAGAGCATTCTGCTTATGCACAAAGGGGAAGACAAAGTCACTCAGAGCTGCCTGACAATCAACACAACAGTTTCCAGGACAGCTTGTTAAATGACACAATGGAAGGACACGCAGAGTGCTAAGAGATCCCAGAACACAAACACATAAAGCATCCTGGCATTTCTTCCCACCTCTGTTATGACTGTTTCCACCAGGGTCCAAGACACTGTCATCGTTCACCTGGATTTTTTAAAGCCCCCTTCTCACTAAGTTCTCTGATTCTGTGCTTGCCTTTCCTTTAAAAGGAAGAGGAGTTGTGTCGTTTCTCTGTTTGAAATCTCCAGTGGACTCCCTTCTACCTTAGAGGAAAAGTCAAAGTCCTCACATAGCCTTCATGAGTTTCGTGCCAAGTGCTCCTGACCTCATCTCCTATCTCACCTCATCATTCTGTTCTGGCCTCTCCGGCCTCCTCACTGATCCTCAGAGGTGCCAGGCACTCGTGTTTCAGGGCTTTGCATCTGCTTGGCTCTCTGCTAAGAATAATCTTGCCAGTTAGCTGCCTTCCCTCCTCTTCCCAGTTCCTTCAGAGTTTGATACGATCCATACCCTCAGTGCTCATTACCTGCTCAATATTTTACTTCTTCTTTGTTGTCTTCATCTTCTTCATCTTCTTCCTCTCCCTCCTCGTTCTCCTCCTCCTTATTCCTACACTGTCTCTCTCAAGTAAATTCCATGAGATTATGGACTGTTGTCTCTCCTCTCCTTTCCTCCTCCTCTTTTTCTCTCCCCTATGAGACATAGAATAATGCTTGGAATATATATGAACTTGTGAAATACTTATGGAATGAAGGAATGAAACCATGGAAGAAATGGGGACCCTTTAGGGGTAATTCTGGTAAACTAGCAGCTTCTCAAGGAAAGAGGAGCTTATAAAGCCATCATTGATTCCTAGGGTCAGGGCATAAAGTACATGCTTAACAAATAAGTAGATTAAAAAAATAACCCAATATACTTCAATAACGACTTTGTAGTTGAGAACACTGAGGCACAAAACTTGAAATGATTTAGTAAGATCATGCACCCTAGAGAGGCACACACAGCATTTGAGACTGTAGGGATATGTGTATTTTCCTTTCACCATTATAAAACTGTAATCTCTAAAGCAAGATGAACTGATTGGGTGAAAGGGGTTGATTAGAAGCCAGGAGGAGGCTGTGCTGGTTAGAATATTTCTTAGGAAGATTTTGAAAGAAGGAAACCTCAATTAAGTAGCAAAGTAAGGGCGCCTGGGTGGCTCAGTCAGTTAAGCATCGTGACTCAGGTCACGATCTCACACTTCGTGAGTTTGAGCCCTGCATCTGGCTCTCCACTAATGGCACAGAACCTGCTTGAGATTCTCTCTCTCTCTCTCTCTCTCCCTCTCACTCTTCCCCTCTCCTTCTTGTGCTCTCTCTCTCAAAAATAAATCAATGAACTTAAAAAAATAATACAAAAATAAAAGGCAAAGTAAGGTATGCCTGGGTGGCTCAGTCAGTTAAGTGTCTAACTCTTGAGTTCCACTCAGGTCATGATCTCACTGTTATGAGATTGAGTCCTGTGTGGGGCTCTGAGCTGACAGCGCAGAGCCTGCTTGGGATTCTCTCTGTCTCTCTCTGCTCCTCCCCACCCCCCCTTACACACACACACACACACACACACACACATACACACACACAGGCAAAGTAAAACAATTCCTCTCCTTCCCAAATCCCATATCTTGGCTAAGATGTCTGCTAATGCAGGAGTATGCACCAGAGGGTCCTGACGGCAGCTTTGACAAGTGACTGTGGTGAACTTCGCTAGCACGGGCCATTGAGGGTAGGGGCTGAATGGATTCAACCTCCCAGCAAGGACTTCTTTCATTTTCATCAAAAGGAAAATGCTAGAGGATTAGGCACACCTGAGGTGCCTAAGGTGAGGAAGCAGTTTCCTCAGACATGGGCTCTTCTCCGAAAGCACGAGAGATTACCTGGAGAAAGCGATCCTTCTCAGAATCCTTCTCAGAGGGTGTCTCTGGGCCTCCAGCCAAAGATCCCTTTCCCAGCGCAGCTTATCCAGAAAAAAGCGAAAAAGGACGAGATGGAGCTGACTCGGCCGTCCCTGCTGTCCAATATAGGGGTGTGTACTGGGGGTGGGAACTGTCTTGCATCAATCCCTCTCTGTAGGTTCAAGAGCAAATTGCCATTGAACAGCTCTCATTATGTCACCAGTGCTCTCGTTGGTGTTTGTGCGAAGAAGTAGGCGTGGTGATGTCCAATCTCTCCATCAAATGCAATTTATAGCTTTTCCTCGTTTGTATTAACTGTTTCGCTGATAACTTATTCCATTAGAGAACAAATAATACTGACTCGTATTCCAAGATTTATGTAACTGGTTCCATATGCTTTGACAATTCTATCACATTTTTAGACAGTTACATAAGATATTTTTTTTTTGTCATGGAATGTCAGGATAGTAACTTGGAAAGTTAAAGGCTGTCTTGTGAGGAATGTAAAAAATTAGAAAGTCAAACAACTAACTTCGAATCTTCTTGCCAAAACCGATCTAGGAAGAAATGAGAGAGAGTCTTTATGGCGATGCCCTACAGAGTAAGAAATGCTGCTTGTTTTGTTCAAGAGTGGAATAAAAACATTTTTTTTTTGTTTATTGTCTATCAGTAAACCATTAATATGTCTTAAATACGCTCTGAGTTTGGTATTAAAAATTTCCGTGCTTATCATTCTACAGTGTACTTGATGGAAAGTTCGATTTGGAGTTTCAGAAGCTTGGTGAACTGGATTCATCCTTCAGTAAAGTATAACCGAGAATAGAGCAGTGTTAACATTAATGTTTTGCTTTGTGTTTTTAGACTTTCCTACATGTACAAGAGAAAAAAATGTCTCCTTAGGAGAAGCATCGTGACACCAAATCTCCTCAACCAGTATTTATATGTACTCTTGGGAACTCTTCAATAAGCCAACTGGTCTTTAAGATGCTCATTACTTTCAATGTTATTGTTTTTTCTGGTCTCTATTTTATTTATTTCTGAGTTTTCTTTGTTATTTCCTTCTTCTAGTCAATTTCAGCCAAGTTTTTTCTTTTTCTAGTTCCTTGTGGTGTCCTGTTTTTATTTGAACTTTTTTCCTTAATACACGCAACTACAACATAAATTTCACTCGAACATCAGCTTTTGCTGCATCCCGTAGGTTTGGGAATGTTATGCTTTCTTTCTCTTTTGTTTTGAGACATATTTTGATTCACTGATTTCTTACTGGCCCGTTGCTTGTGCATTAGTGTGTTGTTTAGTATTTACATATTAGGTACTAAATGTTAATATATATTGTAGATTTTTCAGCTTTGTTTTATTGTTGATGTTTAGTTTTGTACTATTGAGGTTGGAAAATACACTTGTACGGCTTCAGTCTTCTTAAATTCGTAATATTTGTTATGTCTGTTTTTATGTGATTTAACCAGGGGATTCTTCTGTGTGTACTTGAAGAAAGTGTGTATTCTGTTTTTCTTGGATGGAATGTTTTTTATGCATATCTTTTAGAACCATGTATTCTGAAGTATACTTCAAGTAAAGAGTGTTCTTGTTGGGAAAAAAATAGCTTTAACTGAGGGTACCCAGTTATGCTTTCACATAAAGCATATCAGAGGAGAGGTGGGTGGGGGGATGGCTGAAATCTGTGAGAGGGATTAAGAGTACACTTATCACGATCAGCACCGAGTAATGTATGGCATTACTGAACCACTATATTGTACACCCGAAACTAATAGAACACCGCATGTTAATTATACTGGAATTAAAATAAAAAAAATTAAAAGCGCAAGAAAGAACAATGAAAAAAAAAGTTTCAGAAATGGAAAGGGAGACTTAATTTCCACTCAGCTGGGTCTGACTGACAACACTGGATGTTTCTCTGCATATGGATACATTTTCGTGTACTTGCTGTGAGAAAAAAATAAGGCGGAACACTTTTCATTCCCTCTGAGGTTTCTTCTTTTTCTTTTCCTCCTCTCTTTGGCTAAAGGAGCAAAGATGAATGTGAATGGTTATTAAATAATCACTTGTTACAAATAACTGATTAGGGTTTGGACTATGTCAACAGTTGCTCCTCGCCAGCCTCTTGGCAGAGCTCTGATCACGTTAGGTTTCGGGTAATCAATTTATTCTAATACAAACCATGTTGGGTGATTGAGATTTTATGCCTTTTTATTTCCTTTAGACAGCCTTCTGAACCAAATGCTTATTATTTTGAAATACAGCCAAATTCTGGCCACCGCGGGAGTCCAGTGTTAAGATGGAGCTCCTAGTTCTTCAGATATTTTCTTGGCTTACGTCTAAGAAACACTTAGAAACTTGGATGGAAAAATTCTATCTCTGATTTTCCTTCTTATCTGCTGATTATTCAAGTTGCATTAGGAAAGTTACAATAACTTTTTAATCCACGGAACTTTTTCTGGAATAAAACCTGCCTCCTCTTGCTTTATTTTTGCCTCGATTTGAGTTAAACAGAGAATACCCCGAATTTTAGTATTCAGATCCAATGATAAACAGCCACCATGGGGCGGACGGAGGCCCAGAGAAGAGAGCAAGTGAGAGGGGTTTCTGGGAAGACATCATGCAAATTGGCAAGCAGCTGTGCAGAGGATCGGAAGGCGATAGAGCTGAGAGATCTGCCCGTAGATGCTGGTGGGAGTAGGGCTATCCCCAAACCGTATCCCAAAAGCTACCTGAGGGTAATGCCAACGAGCCATGTATTTTGAGATGTATGGGTTTGGCAGAAGAAAGGCAGGCACTGCGCCCCGCACGAGCATCTATGGATGAGATGGAGAGGCAGCTAGGGCTGGAGCGAGGTGGCCGACTCAGAAGCCCGTGGGGAGGAGACAAGTAGCCCCCGTGCAGGGATGCTATTAATAACGCTTACTGGCTGATATGGTACCAGCCCTCCCCCATCAGAACAGACACTGGCCATGGAGGTAGAGCAGGTCCCATTGCAGGGTTCCTTGTGACACCCGGCACTTCCCTTTTATTGCCTGGATCCTGGGAGGACCCTCGCAGGGTGGGTCTGGGACAGCTGGAGGGGCAGGGAAACATTTGGAATCAACCAACAGAAAGTATTTCTTTTTAAAAAAAATTTAATGTTTATTTATTTTAGAGAGAGAGAGACAGACGGAGTGCGAACAGAGAAGGGGCAGAGAGAGGGGGAGACACAGAATCTGAAGCAGGCTCCAGGCTCCGAGCTGTCAGCACAGAGCCCGACACGGGGCTCGAACTCAGGAGCTGTGAGATCATGACCTGAGCTGAAGTCGGATGCTTAACCAACTGAGCCACCAGGCGCCCCAGAAAGTATTTCAATAGTCTAACTCATCTGACTAAACTATAGTGGTGGATTATCTGCCCTTCCCACATGGATAAAGCGGACTCCATGAAGAGACCGCAGAGTGGTGCAGACTGTGGTAAGCCTGAACACGCATGCGTGATGAGCTGCAGGCCAGGGGATTTCATGTTTTTCAGAATCTTCTTTTTTTTTTTAATGGTAGTTTTTTATTTTTATTTTTTTAATGTTTATTTAATTTTTGAGAGACAGAGCATGAGTGGGGGAGGAGCAGAGAGAGAGAGGGAGACAGAATCTGAAGTGGGCTCCAGGCTCTGAGCTGTCAGTACAGAGCCCTATGCAGGGCTCAAACCCACGAACTGTGAGATCATGACCTGAGCCGAAGTCGGATGCTTCACCGACTGAGCCACCCAGGTGCCCCCAGAATCTTCTTTTTAAAAACTCTTTTGTAATCCTGTGTGGATCCTGCAGGATGATCATGACATTGGTCTTCATGAAAGACTTCGTATTCTGGTTTTTATCTTAATAGCTGACACATTATAACACCAGTGTCCCAGGTGAGAAACCTCACTTGTTTTTGACCTCTTCCGTCTTTCGTCTCTCCATTTCTTCATGAATTTATTCCACGTTACTGAAGATCACCTTTGGTCTTTACATTTTGTCGCTTATTTCCTGATACCTTTCTTAGGCTATCCATCTCTCAACTAAGTACCTGAGCCTGTCTGTCCTGCACTTCAACATCGTACAGTCATCCCTTTTTTGCTT
Organism: Paguma larvata; assembly: GCA_030068075.1. Lineage (NCBI taxonomy): Eukaryota > Metazoa > Chordata > Mammalia > Carnivora > Viverridae > Paguma > Paguma larvata. Next base: position 15,548,192 of record CM057840.1, read on the forward strand.
ATCTAGTTAACATTTGTCGACAACTTCCATGTACCAGGCACTATGCCAGGTGCTGATGTAAAAGACAGTCTTTTTTTATTGCTCTTAAGGAGCTTACTGTCTAAGTCAAATCAACTATCCACTGACAACCTAGTATTGAGATTCTGGTTGACGTCATCTTACTCAGTCCTTAGAGATGCTGATTAAATGGTCTCCCTTTTTCTATTTTCCCACCCCTTGCTGCTCGTGCCACCTAGTGGTTTCCTCAGCATCTCACCCCAGGACCCAATTCTTGATCCGTGTTCCCTTCACGCCCTTCTCCCTTCCTTACGAGGCTTTCAGACTTGCAAATCCTCTCCGCTCTGCTGGACTGGGAGAGATTTGTGCCCATTGCCTGTGGGCAGTACATAATGTTACCAAGTTGCCCAAAAGTTTCATGCGATGCAACATATCACATGCAATGGTGGAAGGATGCCGTTTGTCAGAAAGGAGCAGTAGACACATCAGACTTAGCAGAGAGAATTGGTGGGGGATGGGAAGGAAAGAAGGGCAAGCACACATTTTTTTTTTTTTTTTAAAGGAAAGATTTCCCTTATGTCAACTTCCGAGAGGCTGTGAATAGTGGTGAGTCCTGACAGTGGCACTGTGCGGGCCCTGACCATAGAGGTTAGTCTGGCTCAAAGACTGGAGTTCCATTTAAAGTTGTTCTCTCCTCACTTCCCTACCTAACCCGTGCTGAGCTGAGCAGGGAAGACACAGGGGAAGATTAAACATGAGTAGGCGAGGGGCGCCTGGGTGGCTCCATCAGTTGAGTGTCTGACTGACTGAGTTGGTTTCACCTCAGGTCATGATCTTGCGGTTTGTGAGCTCAAGCGCCGCGGAATTCAAGTGCCACGCATGAATTCAAGTGCTGACAGTGTGGAACCTGCTTGGGATTCTTTCTCTCCCTCCTTCTCTGCCTCTCCCCTGCTCGTGTTCTCTCTCTTAAAATAAATAAATATATAATTAATTTAAAAAATCAATAAAAGTAAAAAAAACAAACATGAGTAGGTGAGACTTCTCAATATCTTCTGTTCAGAGTTGTATGGCCAAGGTCGTTTATGTGGCAATAGGAGCCTTTCAGGACATCTGGCTTGGTCCTGCTGTCTTTCCAGGATTGGTGTGGGAGAAGGCCCTGGTCAGCTTTCAGGCATCCGCCTACTTCCAAACAACAACACTCTTACTATGGCGAATGTTCTGTGTTGAATCGACGTCTCCCCCACAAAAAGGTCTGTTGAAGTCTAAACTCCCGGGGCCTCCGGATGTGACCTTATTTAGAGTCTTTACAGGGGTAATCAAGATAAAATGAGGTCATTAGGGCTGGCCTAATCCCATGGGACTGATGTCCTTGTAAAAAGGGGACATTTAGACCTAGGGACAGATACGCAGAGGGAAGCAGTATGAAGACGCACAGAGAGAAGACAGCCCTAGAACTCAAGCGACGAATCTATATGCCAAGGAACACCAAGAGTGGCTGCGAGGAACCAGGAGCTAAAAGAAGCCAGAAAGGATTCTCCTCTAGAGCTGTCAGAGAGGCATGGCCCCGCTAACGCTGGGGTCACGGACTTCTAGCCTCCACAATGTGAGGCGACACAGTTCTATTGTTTCCGGCCACCCAGTTTTGGGTATGGCAGCACTTAGAAACTAATAATATTCCTTCTTCGTTTGTCACCAGTGCCACAGAGCACCTGCCTATGGCCGACCACACGCCGTGTGAAAAAACAGTAAGTTTCTTCTGTTCAGAGTGCGGAAAGCACCGAGTTCTGCAGACACGTTTGCACACAGACAGTGTTTATCTATAGGCTAATAATATACAGGACCTTCTTCGTTGGTCTAGAACAGCATTATCCAATAATACAGCAGTCGTTAGTCCCATGTGGCTCTTTAAAATCAAGTTTTAATGAAATTAAGTAAATTATTAACTTAAAATCCAGTTCCTTAGCTACAAGTGCTCAGTAGCCATGTACCTTGTAACTATATATGCAGAGTACAGAGGCAGAACATGTGCATCATTGTGGAAAGTTCTCTTGGACGGCGTCGCTCAGTTGAATGTTCTGGTTAACAGAGAGATATCATCTGCCTAAAAAAATTACATAAAATAAAAAAAGGAAAGAAAGAGAGAAAAAGGAAAAAGAAGCCAATACAGTTGACTCAAGCCTGAGACTGTACTCTGATAGTTCTGAAGCGATGTTGTAATCTTGAAATATTTTAGAGGTGGGAGTATGAATTTTAACACTCACTGTACGGACAGAAGGCCGGAATGCTGGCAAATTGAGAGGTGGGTTGATGGAATGATGGATAAATCAGCGTTCGCTGTCTGAACAATGGCCCAAATACAAAATTTAACCAAGTCTGGGGAATAATTAGAAACATTTAAAGTCATTAGGATCATTAGATCTGACTTGAGCAAGGCAAAATAAATAAGCCTCCAGCCTGATTTGGAACCAGTGCTTCCATGCCTTCTAAATCAAAGCTAAATCCTCTTGAGTTTAAATATATTGCAAATATTTTTCTTGGTTTGGCTGTTTGTCCTCACTTCTGTGTTTTCTCAGTGTTTGTTCCATTGTTTCCTGTACCTTAATTACTCACTGTCGCAGAGCCATAGGACTGTTAAGGACAGAAGAGTCTAGTTTGTCTCTGCCTGCAGTCCAGAAGTCAACAGAACAGACTGTCTAAATCTTCTGTGTTCTAGGTCCCATCTTTCATGGGAATGTCATCAGCCCAGGAGTATACTTAGCAGTTTGACATTACAGTTTGACCATGATTTCTTGTGCCCCTTCATTTTCCATAATAGAATTTTTACATTCTTTCCAGACCTTCGGGTCAGAGTGACATTTAAATTGCCCCTCTGAACTCTTAGCTGCAATTTTCTTTGTCTAGCCTACAGTGAGAGAGACTAAAGTTCTCTCTTTAGTGTGGTTAGGGGTTCACCAAGGAACAATGGCAGGAGTGTGGCTCTGAATTCTTAACTTATGGATAACTAAATAACACTTTACAGAGAGGACGCCAAAAAATTCTTAACTGACCAGTCGTCTTAAGGAAGTTTACACTCTTCTATAAAAAAAAGTAACTTTGTGTTTAAGAGATATGGGGTTGTCTTTATTTGGAAATAAATTACCAGAGAAAGACTTACCTTTCCAAGGCCAGCCGTATGAATACATGATTCTTATGTCGACTAAGAGCAGAGATGAATAGATAAAACAAGAGAGAAATTTAATAGGAGAACATTCTCTGTTCTCTTCTGTGTTGACAGAAAAGGTTCTACCACGTTTTTGAGACAAGTTTCCATCCTTCCCCTAAGTATGGAAGACACACCACATTTCTCATTTTAAGAAATTCAACAGACAAAAATCTGGACAAAAATACTCAGAATGTCTTTTTAAAAAATAGCTAGTATTGGGAGAAAAACTTCCAAAATACCAATTACATATATATGTGTATACATATATATGTACCAAAATACCAATTACATATATGTATATATGTAGTATATATAGTATATATACATACATACAGGATTTCTTTGAATAGTGAGATTTGGTAGACAACTCTGTTCTGGTCTTATGCAAATTAACTATTTTTTTCTTTTCCACTTAGGTTCTGGACACCTCATGATTGACTCATGCTGGTTTACAAGGGGCTGCTTTCTCTCTTGTATCAAGATCCTTATTACAAGTTATAGACAATTCTCAGTCTCTACTCCTGAATTTGTAGCTTTAGGCCAGACCTCTGTCTTGGACTCCAGACCCACATACACAATCAGTGGGAAGCTTCCCCACTCGATGGTCTCATGGACATCTCAGATTGAGTGCCCAAAAGTGTCCTTCTACCCCAAATCTGTTCTAGCTGATAGTCTTCCCTCTGGTAATTTCAAAATTCTATTTGCTTAGGCCAAAACCTTTGAGGTCAACTTTAACTCCTACGACATAAGGAAATTCCCTTTAAAATATCTCTCCATTCCCACTGCTGCCATTGGCTGCCACGATCTCCTGCTTTGATGATTGCAGTAGCCTCTGAGCAATTTCTCTGCTTCCATCTTTTCTATTTATAGTTTCCCAATCAGCAGGCCTGAGTGTAGGCCCCATTGCAGGGTTCTGAGCAGAGGAGTGACAAGACCTGACATGTATTAAAACAATCTCCTTAAATATCACTTACTCAATAGGGCCTATAGTAAATACCTGATTTCAAATTACAAGCCCTAGCATTATTTTAAATAGCCAAGACATGGAAACAACCTAAGTGTTTATTGACAAATGAATGGATAAAGAAAATGTGGTGTGTGTGTGTGTGTGTGTATATATATATATATATATATATCAGGGCCTTATGCTAAGTGAGATGAGTCAAAGACAAATACTGGGTGCGCCCAGGTGGCTCAGTCGGTTGAGCATCTGACCGGCTCAGGTCATGATCCCACGGTTTGTGAGTTCAAGCCCCATGTTGGACTCTGGGCTGACAGCTCAGAGCCTGGAGCCTGCTTCAGATTCTGTGTGTGTGTGTGTGTGTCTCTCTCTCTGCCCCTCCCCCACTTTCTCTGTGTCTCTTTCTCTCAAAAATAAATAAAAACATTTTAAAAAATTAAAAAAGGACAAATACTCTATGATCTCTCATATACATAAAAACTAAACATAAAATAGAACTGAACTCAGAAAAAGAGAGCGTGTTTGTGGTTACAGAATGGGGGTCGGGGAGGGGAAATCGGATGAAGTGGCCAAAAGACACAAACTCCCAGTTATAGAATAAATAAATACTAGGATGTGATGTAATGAGGACAATAGTTGACACTTGTGTGCTATTTTTTAAAGTTGTTAAGAAAGAATATCCCAAGAGTTCTCATCACAAGGAGAAAACATTTTTTTCTTTCTCTGTCTCTTTTGAGAATTAAAAATTTTATTTTGTTTCATTATCTTTCTTTCTTTTTTTCTTTGTGTCTATATGAGATGATGGATGTCAACTAAACTTATTGTGATCACAATATATGTATATGAAATCTTTATTTCGTACACCTTAATCATATAGTTCTATATGTCAATTTTATTGAGATATAGAGTAGAATTACAAGCTACCCTCCCTCGGCATTCTTAACGACCGTAGCTCAATCAATTCGTCATAGCACTAATCACTTTTATCACAGTATATAATTTATCTGTTTATCACCTTTATGGTTTATCTCTCATCCAAACTGCCCCGTCCCCCTGCCCCAGTAGAATGTAAGCTACCTAAAGGCAAATCCTCAGTTTGTTCACTGATGTATCCCAAGTATCGAAACTATACAAGGAGCATTGTAGGTATTCCATAAATACTTGCTAAATGGCTAAAGACAATTTTCTTTGTAACTCCCCCAAGATCCTTCAAACTCGTTCGGTGAGATCTAGGTTTTTTTCCCTGCTCCTTGATAAATTCTTGATTAGGTCCTATAGCTTCTCTAGTTTGAGTTAGACCATGGAATGGCTGTGGATCCCTTTTGTCATACGGAGAGTCTTATTTCAGTGTTTTCAATGACCCGCTTCCATGTGATACATACAATTCAGACTTTCAGTCAAATTTAAAGTGTTTCCCTCTCACCAGTTTCATGATCCTGCAATAGGAAAGGGATCACGTGTGTAGGGGCACATGTACCCCAATGTTTATAGAAGCACTTTCAACAATAGCCAAATTATGGAAAGAGCCCAAATGTCCATCAACTGATGAATGGATAAAGAAGATGTGGTTTATATATACAATGGAATACTACGTGGCAATGAGAAAGAATGAAATCTGGCCATTTGCAGCAATGTGGATGGAACTGGAGGGTATTATGCTGAGTGAAATAAGTCAGTCAGAGAAAGACAGATACCATATGTTTCCA